>CAXKVI010000019.1:0-600000 GCA_964058755.1 Campiglossa producta | reverse complement strand
CAAAAAACTTTCCACAATTTGTCAAACCTCAACTAACAACACTATGCACAGAATTCATAGACATATTTGCACTAGAAACAGAACCAATTTCCTCTAATAATTTCTATCAACAAAAATTACACATGAAGGATGACACCCCCACTCACTCCCAGGCAAAACAGAATAAAGATGGAGATTAGTGGTAGACTACAGACAGGTAAATAAAAAGCTAGCAGCAGACAAATTCCCACTTCCAAGAATTGACGACATTTTGGATCAACTTGGAAGAGCAAACTATTTTTCATGCCTAGACCTTATGTCAGGTTTTCATCAAATCGAATTACACCCCGACTCCAGGGATATAAAATCATTTACAGCCGATAATGGCACATATAGATTCAAAAGACTACCCTATGGATTAAAGTTAGCACCGAATTCATTCCAAAGGATGATGACCCTAGCATTCACAGGTCTCAAACCATCTCAAGCATTTCTCTATATGGATGATTTAGTTGTATTAGGATGTTCTGAAACCCATATGTTGAAAAATTTAAGAGATGTGGTCTCCACTTGTCGAAAATACAACCTAAAATTACATCCAGAGAAATGCCTATTTTTCAGGCAAGAAATAAATGTACAAACAAGAAATAAATGTACAAACAGAGGAATATTACCCGACCCGAGAAAATTTGAAACAGTCCAAAATTACCCAACACCAAAAACAGCCAATGAAGTTAAGAGATTCGTAGCTTTCTGAAACTATTACAGAAAATTCGTACCGAATTTCGAAGAACACTCACGAAAATTAACTAGGCTTTGCAAAAAGAATGTTTCCTTCGAATGGGCAGAAGAATGTCAAAAAGCTTTTGTCTACTTAATGGAAGCATTAATTAGTCCTAAACTTTTGCAATACCCAGACTTCGATAAAAAATTCTGCATAACAACAGATGCTAGTGGGTACGCTTGCGGGGCAGTCCTTAGCCAAGAACATGATGGCAAACAGTTACCAATTGCTTACGCTTCTAGGTCCTTCACCAAAGGTGAAACCAACAAAGCCACAATAGAAAAAGAATTGACCGCAATGCATTGGGCCATAACCTCCTCCAGACCATATGTTTATGGCAGACAATTTCTAGTTAAAACTGACCATCGTCCTTTAACATACCTATTCTCGATGAAGAGCCCTTCACCTAAGCTGACATGAGTAAGACTCGATTTAGAAGAGTACGATTTTGAAGTGGAGTATATAGCCGGAAAAGAAAATCAAATTGGGGACGCATTATCCCGCATAACAATAACAAACTTAAGAGATAAAAAAAAAAAAAAAAAAAGAACAATAAACACTCCTCTATCCATTTTGATAAACAAACACACAAACAAAATACAAAAAAAAGGCAGTGCAGCTAAAAAGCTAACAATGAGCCGAATAATTAATATCAGTCGCGGGCAGAAAAAGAAGGAGCTGATAACCAAATTAAAAGATCTGCGCAAAAATGGGTGGAACAGTGGCGTGCCTACGAAACCCCAACGAAAGCACTTACTGCTGCCAGAGAACATTTTAGACAAAGAAGAGTTCAGGATATTTATCGTCTTTTGCAGACGGGGAAAATTTTAAACTTTTAGGTTCCGCTAATAGGCACGTTATTGTTTGCAGATTTTGTAAGCTTTTCCAATCCAAGGGAAACGTTTTATTCGCACTATATTTTTTAAGTTTTATAGTGCCTAGAAAATAAAAAAAATTACAGCACCTACCACTATTGAATTCTTTTTTTCTACTTTAAAATATGCGCCAATAATTTTTGAGTAGCGCGCTTTGCACTTTAAAATTGTAGATACATACATAAACAAATTTCATTTTCGTTTTATCGTAAGCATTTATAGCGAACGGTAACACCAGCCAGAAGCCAGCTTCAAAGTTTCATATAAAATTACTTCCAAATTAAAAAAAAAAAACAATTGCTTCAGCACGCAGATTCGTGCTGATTTTGAAAGCCCCGTAAAAGCCAATAAGTAAAAGCGAGATGGCCGTCATTGCCTAGGAGGTTAAAGGCTGTCTTAAGTAAGCAAGTAAGAGATGGCCATCACGCACTGAAATAATTTTAACAGCTATTAACAGCTAGCAGTAGGTGGCAGGCAGGGAAATAAAAACCGGATATCCTTTTAAGAAGCCAAATGAACATACATATTGTAGCTTGCTAGGCAAGCCGGGCTTTTCGGCTTATATGGAAGGCACGCCACTGGGGTGGAACCCAGAAACAATAATAAAGCAGCAGCACTAAAAGGACCATTAGGAAATTTAAAGTAAATTTTAATTTAATTTAAGTAAAAAATGAAAAAATTAAAAATATTTCCAGAAAAACAAAAATTATATAAAATTATAAACCTATTTCGCTTTGAAATGGAAAGGAAACCAAAGTGGTTCAATGAAAATCCTATTGATAGGCACGAAACTAAGCTAATAAAAAAACAAAAAAAATATATTTTTTTATTATTAAATTAAACTAGTAATATCCGGCGTGCGTTGCCACGCCAAAGAGATACACGCCAAATATCAAGCACATGGAAACATAAATATGATTATGTAGAATATATCGGGCTCTGGTCCACTTCCCGGAAGAAAAATCATACCATACTTTAACCCAAGCATAACGCTACCTACATACCAAATTTCAAGTAAATCCAATCCATTATACGATAGCTTAGAATAAGTAAGTCCTGGGTCCACTTCCCGGAAGAAAAGTCATCTCATACTTTTATCTAAGCATAACGCTACCTACATATCAAATTTCAAGTAAATGCAACCATTTTTACGATAGTTTAGAATAAGTCAGCCCTGGGTTCACTTTCCGGAAGAAAATTTATTCTCTATATAATAATCTTAGCATATAGCTACCTACATACCAAGTTTCAAGCAATTCGAGCCATAAATACGATTGTTTAGAACAGATCGATCCCTGGACTACTTCCCGGAAGAAAAATCATCCTATACTTTAACCTAAGCACAACGCTACCTACACACCAGGGCGGTCCCGGGTCCACTTCCCATAAAAAAAAATTTACAGAAAAACACTCCAGGCTCCTACTAATCTATCCCCAAAATTTCAACACAATCGGCCGAGTAGTTTTGGAGTCCATAAGCCACATACATACATACATACATACATCCAATTTTATATATATAGATAACGAGAACTAACAATAAGGAAAATTGTTTTTCTCATTCACATTTTTTTCCAATTTTAAGACTCAACCCTTGTGTTTTAATTTTGGAATCTTGTGCGGCATTTTAATGCTCACCTAATTGCGGCTGAAGAGCTAAGATAATACTCTGACATACCCAAAACATTACATGCTTACAACCTACCTTATGAGTAATCTAATTTACAAACTTACATTTCTAAGTTGTTAGTCATGCTTATGACTCTACGTTGTGGTGCATGCATAAATAAATGTATATGGGTTCCATGTAGTTTATGTTATTGGAGAAGTGCAGAGCATGCTAAATTGATTTGAGTACTTTGGCCTAGTTATTACCAAAAGTATTTGTTTAGCTGTCATGCTACACCTCCTCTGGTTAATGTATGAGTATTCTATTAAGAGGCAATAAAATGTTTGACCCACTTAGCTTATGGTTAATGTTATGCCATCGGAAAAGGTTTTCTTTCTTTTATTTTGTTTACATTTGTTTGACATGTGTCTTTATTGCACTGATTTTTTTTTGTATTTTGGACATGATATGTTGTATTTTGTTTGTGTGTCTGTTTATCAAAATGGTTAGATGAGTGTTTATTGGTTTTTTTTTTTTTGTTATTCCGCCTAATTTGAATAATAATTTCTTCATTGTTTTTAATGCTATTTCCTATGCTATGCGGTATTAAAGTGAAATTGTTGTTCTCATCGATATGTTTAACTTTGTAGTATCCGCCATATCTACTTTCTAACTTATGGGAGGCCTCTTCTCTAACTAATACTAAATCTCCTATGTTTATTGCCTTACTGTAGTTACTTTTATCATAATTTGTTTTTTGTTTTTCTTTAGCCTCTTGGACTAGTTTCCTAGCTCTTTGCTGTGCTATTTGAAGTCTATATTTTACTTCTTTGTCATAAGCTTCATGGTTGTATAATGGGCTGATTTTATTTTCTTTTAAAAATTCATAATTCGGTGGGTTTTTCCCAGTATTTATATGTGGTTGATGGCGTCGTATTGTAACAATACGTGAAATACCTGAGGTATTCATCCCAGTCATCTTTGTCACTGGATATGTATGATCGTATATATTCATTGTCATTCACAGTACCCAAAGTTTGGTGATGATACGGTGTTGAAGTTTTATGTTCAATTTTTAATAATTTACACAGTTCTTTGAATAAGTTGTTTTTGTATTCTGTGCCCATGTCTGACATTAATGTATTCATGCGTCCATAAATCAAAATGACGTTCTCGAACACGGCTTTAGCGACTGTTGCTGCGTGTTTGCTTGGAACGAGGATCGCTACCAAGTATTTGGTTAGATCCCATATGATGGTAACTGCATATTCGTTTCCATTTATCGATTCCGGTAATGGTGCGACTGTATCGATTTGTACAATATCAAATGCCTTCGGAGGTGACTCCGTTATTGTCATTGGTTCTTTTATATGCTTATTGGTCTTATTTTTCTTGCAGTGGATGCAGCTTTTTATGTAATCTCTTATGTCGTTTTTCATATTCAGCCAGCTATACTTCTGCTTGATTTTATCTGTCGTGCGATTTATTCCTGGGTGCCACCACTAATAGGATCGTCATGATATCTGTGCAGAATTACATTAATTTTTCCGGGATTTGTCACATATATAGCCTCTGGGGTCAGAGCGATTGTTAGCTTTTTGAGAATTTTGTTACCCATTTCTATAAATTTGCCTACTGCAGTGTAATTACTTTTAAACAATTTGTCCCCTAAGGACAACTGTATATGTATGTAAAAGTCCTAAATTGCCGGCTTCTCTTTCAAGCCTCTTAAAGAATTGTCCTAAGTCAATCTTATCCTCAACAATTAGGTTGCTTGTATCCAAAGAGCTACAAATTTTCTTTCCTTTTTTGAAATAAAATTACGGCCGTCTTTTATATGCTACAATCTACCTTATGAGTAATCTAATTTACAAACTTACATTTCTAAGTTGTTAGTCATGCTTATGACTCTACGTTATTGTGCATGCATACATAAATGTATATGGGTTCAATCGAGTTTATGTTATTGCAGAAGTGCAGCGCAAGCTAAATTGATTTGAGTACTTTGGACTAGTTATTGCCAAAAGTATATTGAACTTTTTACTAATATTGTGTGAACAACCTCTCTTTAAAAGAATGCTCATACAAGTTAACGATACCAACGTCTCGTTTTATGAAAAATTAAAGATGCGGCGATTCGACTCGCCGATAACCGTTAAATAAAACACAATAAGAAGAGTTAGGACATTTACTGTAGTGTCTTGCTCGACACACAAAATTGAACTGCCCTAAACTAATCAATATTCTTACCAGCTAACTTCTTAACCTAAGACTATAATGCTAAGGTTACAGCTCCCATTCATGCTTCCGGGTCGTTAATTGGGTCAGTTGCACGTGTTGGCCGATATTGCTGCGTTGCACTATTTGCCCATTCATTCATAACTGTGCTTGGCCGATATTGCTGCGTGCACTATTTGCCCATTCAATAATAACTGTGTCGCGCGTGTGCCGTGTCAGCGAAGTTATTATATCGAACCATAATTGGGGCTGCTGTTGGATAACGTGAATACAGGGTGCGTGGTAATGTAGTACAGAGTTAAGTCTTCCCCCTTCAAAGGTCTGCGTCCCGCAGATCAAATGTTGAAAAGCCTGACTGCGCTATGTTTTGTAGGGTGTATTCACAGCCTTCTGGTGTTATGTTGAGTTTGATTGTGCTGGATGGTAGGCTGACATTAGGGTAATGAGGTTCGTCTGTGGAATTCTCCTTAATTATTCCGTTGGTGGTAGAGTTTTCGTTCCACTGCATTGGGATTTGGACTGGTGTTAGGTTCAGTTTTTTTCTGTAGCGTTTCACCAGTGTGGCGGTGATAAATACTATGGCGCAGATAGCGAACCCTTCTGTAACGAGAGTGAGATTTACTTTTTCGTTAACATGAGTTATATACCTAATATTTCTCATGGCGATATCATGAACATATCCTAAGTCGACTCTCATGGTGTGGTTTTTGACGTTTGCCACCACGGCTGGCAGGGCTTGCGATGTGGTAGCTTCTCTGCTGGTGAACACTTGGTCCCTTAACTTGATTGTTTCGTTGTTTAGTTGGAGTACATAGGTGCCATTTAGGGAGTTTGAGGCACTGTTGCTCTCGATCACGCCTTGGTAGTTTGAGACGAATACCGTTTAATAGGTTACCCATTCTACGATACTACCGTTGCACCTGTTGAATTGACAATCGGCCTCCCCGCCTTTGAGTAGTCGTGGTAGGCAACTATCCTCCTCCAATTTTGTTAGGGATTACATGTCGCATATGGTAGATGCACCAATTAATAGGCAGTTCTCTTGAGTCCATACGTTTCCTCTTGGTTGACGAGCATCTTGTCAAAGGGTAGGTCTAGTTGTTTGCCATCGTATATACCCGCTCGTGTAATCAGCAAGTTGTATACGTTGTTTGCTACTTTTGGCATTGAGAGGACATAGAGGAGTAGCGTCCCATTTGTATATATTGATGGTTTTCTATATTCGATTGCTTGAATTAAGTTTTGATAAGGGAGCGTTTCTAGCTCTGATATGATCCGGTTGACTTCGTCCATATCGAACAGGTTGGTTTTAACGATTTCCCGTTTCGCAAGCTGACATGCCCGCACCATTTCATTGACTTCCTCCCGAACAAGCGCGATATTATGGAATGCGCTCTCTTCAAATTCTAGCATTTCTGCTTCTTTTGCTACTGAGTTTGTTCGATCCACGACCTCATTTATTCTCTCTAGGACCTCCTGCGTGGTTGCGAAAAGTTTTCTGTTAACCCTGTATTGGTGGTTATTACTTTCTATGACTTCATTCTGACTTTGCAGGATATTGCTCCAATCAGTTTCGTCGGGTGATCCCGCTAACCACTTCCACGCTGAGCCTATCCAGTCAATAGATCGGGCATCTCGGGTTCTGTTTGTATTTCCTCTTAGCTCTTCGAGTCGTTGTAGTGTTTGGTTAATGTATATGGTTTATGTAAAAGCTGGTTGTCGGTTCATCTGAATGAGTTACTCGCAAGGTCTTCAATTTGCTTTACTGCCATAGCGTATTGATCCAAATTTACCACGTGGATAAGTTTAAATGATCCACTGACGATCCACCCATTGCCACTCTGTATAGTTATGATGGGCGCCTTATAATGGAACATATGAAGGGCGCTGATGGCTGATGCCAGCAGTGGGAGTCTGCAACACAAGGTGTTATTTCTAATTTTAGTGTTAGTCAGTTAGTAGTTGTTAAGTTCTAAGAACGTAAGTTGCGGTTATATATTTAATAAAAAGGAAAAATGTTATTGATAGTAGGAAGGTGTTATTAGTAAGCGGAATTCTTAAGATTAGATTCATTATCCTTAGACTAGCGTTACTGTTTTAGTATTCGCTTTCTTGCGATGTTATTTTGTTAATGTGTCAGCGGTTTATAAAATCTTTGGTTAGTGGGGAAAATTAAAATAAAAAAAATAAAAATTTTCTTTATACTACAAAAAGTTTCAAAAAATAAAAAGGAACAAAAAATTAGGAAAATTAAAATGGTAAAAAAAAAATTTATGGTTTTTTTCTTTTTCATTGTTAACAATTTTTTTCTTCTTTGGATAAATCAAAAATTTTAATTTTCTTTTTATTTTTATTTTTTTATTTGTTTTTATTTAAAAAATTTTCCGAAAAAGATAAAAAGGAACAAAAAATTAGGATAACTAAAAAGGTAAAAAATTTTGGTTTTTTTTTTTTTTTTGTTAACAATTTTTTCGTTTTATCTTTTCTTTGGATTAATAAAAAATTTTAATTTTATTTTTATTTTTATATTTTTTATTTGTTTTTACTTAAATTTTTGTATATTTTTTTATTTTTCTTTTTGTTTGTTTTCTGTTTTTCGGATTAAGCGAAAAACTCGATTTTTTTCCTTTTTCCTGCGGATTAGGCGCAAGGATTTTATAATATAATTCTTTGTTTTTCGGATTAGGCGAAAAACTCATATTTTTTCCTTTTTCTTTTTTCCCCGCGGATTAGGCGCAAGGATTTTGTAATAAAATTCTTTGTCTTTCGGATTAGGCGAAAAACTCATATTTCTCTTTTTTGTTTTTATTATTTTATATTCGTTAACAACGTAGCCATTTGTCAGATTCGATAGCGTCGTAGCCTACTAAGGCACGACTTGTCCCACTGACAAGCCCGCTCTTGTGGTAGTGAATTCTAATTCTTAAAAAAAATTTGTTTTTTATTTATTTTTTTGTTACGTATGAGGATGTGTGTTTCCCCGATTCAAGTTTTTTATATGTTGTTTATGAATTTTTTTGCCACTCAAGGTGGTTACTGTCACCTTGTTGTCCTTGGCGACAACTTCTTTTTTGAAGAGAGGTTTCTGTTTCCCTTTTATCTACTTATCCTTCACGTATATGACATCGTTCTCGTCATAACGCTCGGGTAAGCGTCTTTTCTGATTGTGCCTTTTAATCTGATCTAAATGTTTCTTTTTTAATAGAGTTGTCAAATACTTATTAATTTCCCTGCTTTTATTTAACAGTTCTTGATAGTTGGAGGCCCTTGCGCGATTGAAAAACACGTCGCTGCGCTTTCGGTTAGTCACCGAGTGAATTGAGTTATTGTAGCGGTCTATGGCGATGTTTACCAATTCATTTGTTCTGAGATTCGGGTTGTCTGCTTTTAAACAAGGACTGAAACCGAAACCGTAACCGTAACCGATTAAACCCGATTCATTTTTCAAAACCGAAACCGAAACCGTAACCGTTATTTTGATCTGGAAAAGACCGAAACCGAAACCGTTTCAAAAGCCGGAACCGGTTCCAAACGGTTTTGAATTTTTTCAATACCTTACTTCTGTGATTGGGCACATAGGTACTTCCTTTTACAAACAGGTACCCTGAAAGTTTTCATGGAAGATTGTCGAGCCACGTTTTGACTATAGTTGAATGAAGGGATCGAAACAAATTTACGAGATCCGAAAAAGAAATGTTCAGGCTTGTCTCGGAAAGCGCCACTAATTTTAATGTTTTTACCGATTTATACATTTCAGTTGGCTTCCATTTTAATATTTTTTTAATAAAAAAGTAGAGTTAACTTTAGGAATTTGTTTTGCAGAAATTTCATCCATGCATAGCGTTAATAAATGTATTATTATATTGGAGAAATCCCATCATGGCCGCAGGAAAAAAGTTATGAAAATTCAGACCTATTTCGTAGCTACATAGGTAGTTGAGTATTTGAGTAGTAAATTTTTTTTTTTCGTGTTTTTATTTGGAAACCGAAACCGGAACGAAACCGTAACCGAAACCGAAATAAATTTTGAAGAACGAAACCGGAACCGAAACCGAAACCGAAACACGTTGCAAAAACCGAAACCGAAATCGGAACGTTATTTTAATCGGTTTCAGACCTTGCTTTTAAACATCTAAAAATTTCAATAAGCGTGGAGTGAAGCCTTTCTACTTGGCCATTTACCTCGGGGCTAATTAGCCCTCTTTCATTATCAGTAACTAAAATTTTTGGGGTGGTGAAATAATGTAGTAGTTTCACCATTTTTTGTTTTAGGTGCAAGGTTGACCTGTTTTTAATGTGGAAGAGTTTTGAAAATTTGGAAAATTTATCTATGCAGGTAAGGAATTTTTCTCCTTGGATCTCGAAAATATCTACGTGGATTATCTCGCAAGGACGCGAAGGAATTGGTGTGCGCTGTAACTCTGGCATGTTTGGATGCCTATCATACTTACTTCGTTTACATGTCTCGCATGTCAGCACATAGTTTCAAATGGTACTGCTCATTTTCGGGAAATAATATCGTTCTAAAATTTGTTTCCTATTTTCTGTGGGGTTCCTATGAGCTCTCTTGTGCTCTTCCCACACGACTTCACAGATCCTATCGGGGTTTCGAAGGTCCTCTACAAGAGTCTGGGCTACCCGGACCTTATAGTGTATAAAATGTTCCATGTACACCTTCTGGAGCATCCCTAGATGGGTTTCTGGCATTTTTACACCGTTGATCACATCCGGCCTCAGTTTCTCTTTGAGTGCATTTACTAAGTCTTGTCCCGTAATCCCTTCCAATGTTAGGTAATGCCGAGTGTAGCCGGGATGTGGTTCTTCACATATTTGTAGTCTTCCCCCGAATACAATTTGGTTCCTAAACACATTCAGTGGTACCTCGACGAATGGGATTAAATCCGAGTTGTCTTGTTCCGCACTGTGTAGAGTGTCGCCAGTTGAACTGCCGTCACTTTCCTAATCCGCTATTGAACCCATTGTAGCATTTTGACTACCGATTTCAGACGAAGACGTTTCTGTCAAATGATTTACTTGCGTTTTTAACCGGGAAAGGGCATCGGCTACGACATTCGATTGCCCTGGTTTGTATATCAGCTCATAGTTATATTCTTCAATTCTCGCCTTCCAACGCTTCAGCTTCGCATTGTAGTTACGGTTACTCAATGAAAACGTTAATGGCTGATGGTCTGTGAAAATTCGGATCTTTTTGCCCCGTACAAGTAATTTCGGAGGTTATCCCAAACGATGGCAAGCATTTCCTTTTCGTTCGTTGCATATGCCTTCTCCGTGGAGGTTAACCTTCGTGATATGAATGCGATAGGTTTGTCTTTGCCATCGTAGTCCTGTGAAAGCACTGCACCAATCGCGTAGTCGGAGGCATCTGTGGTTAGGTTGAAGCCTTTTTCGAAATAGGGGAAGGTCCGGACCTCGGAGGTCGTCAATATTTCTTTGAGATTCCTGAATGCCTCCTGTGCTTCCTCGTTTAGCACTATTGGCACCTTCTTCGATTGAGTTACCTTTACCTGAGCGTTTTCTCCTCGCGTGAGGTTAGAAAGGGGTTTCGCTATTTTGGCGTAGTCCCGGATGAACTTCCTGTAATAAGAAGTTAAACTCAGAAAACTTTTAAGTTCCTTCAGGGTACAGGGGGGCAGCATGTTCCTTATGGACTCTACCTTCTTGGGGTCTGGTAGTATTCCCTCAGAGGTTACGATATATCCCAGGAATTCTACACTTGTTTTTAGAAATTGGGTTTTCTCTAAGTTAACCTTTAGGCCAGCGGCTATGAGTCTGGAAAGGATAGCTTCGATTTCCCTTAGGTGAGTGACTTCATCTTTGCTGAAGATGATTATGTCATCAATGTATACAAAACAGATACGGCCTATAAATTATGTATATAATGTTAACGGGATATGGGTAACTTTTTGTGTAGATAAGGTCTTCTGTATGCGTTCTTATTTCGGCTTGGACATTAGTTTCGATTTCCATGCTGCGATCGACTGGAGCGAATAAATCTTTATATTTGTTTAGTAAGTCATTAAATGCTCTTCTTGTGGAGTTGTTGATGTTACAATCAAGGGGAATGTGTGGCACGATGTTATTGACGTGCTGGGCTATCTTCCGCTTAAGGGGCAGCACCGTATCAGGTTTTAAAATTAGCAAATTTAATTCCCTATCTAGGACTGCTCTAACTTCTGTTAGAGTATCGTCTCCCAAGATTCCGTCGAAAGACGTAAGCCCTGGAAGGACGAAGAATGTAGTGGGGGTATCTCTTCCCACAAATTTGAAAAAATTCCCGCAGACCTTCCTATCAATTTTGATTCTTCCCCCCGCTGAAATGACTTGGAATGGTTTTTCCACCGGTGTGGATTCTTGTATGACGCGTTCACTTATATAGTTTTTGTTGGCCCCTGTATCTACTAAAAATTCGAGTGTGCATATTCTAAATATGGAACGCCGGACACGAGGCCCCTACTGTAAAATTTATCTGATCGCCGTTGTTTTCATCCTGTCTGTGTTCGGTTTCTTCTTCCTCTGCTTCCTCTACTGGCACTAAGTGAAACATCTTTTGTTTTTTGTCTGGCCATCTGTTAGACTGCCCTGAAAAATTCCCTGAGCCTGGGCCCCTCTTTAAATTACTGAATTTCCGGATTTGGCTGGAAATGTTGGATTGTCAAGTTTGTGAGGAAGGAACAGCGTTTGCCTTGACGGACTAGAGTTGGCACGTCAACTTTGAATGGACTGCTGTGAGTTCCTTATTTGTCCGGAGTTTGGATAGTTCCGGTGTGGTATTGCCCTATCTTGGGACTGACCTGAATAGTTTTGGATAGAATATTGGCCAGATCCACTGTAATTGTAATTGTTACCTGAGTAGTGGCGAGGTGCTAACGATTGAAAATTATAATTGAAACCCCTACTATATGGATTTGGTGAACGAGACCGATGGTGAATAGCATTCCTACGGTCGACATTCATGAAGGTTAGACAGGCCGAGGATGCCTCAGGGAGCGATTTTGGTTTTTGAACTAACAACAGAGTAGGAAGGTCCCCGTTAAGCCCCCTAATGAACAAGTCTAGTGCTCTTCGTCGATGTGTTTCTGTTAATGCAAGGTTAGTTTCACCGTGGGCATAATTCTCCGTGCTAATGGTATTAATCATTAGCACCAGTTGTCTGTTCACCTGGGCGTAGAATTCAGATATTTTGAGACGACCTTGAGTCATCTGAGTTAGTTGTTGGTCGACAGTTTCAATGTCTCTAACATCGGCATAGTGGAGGGAAAGGGTTTCCTTTATTTTCTTCCAATCGTTATCTATGATATTGTGAGAGACCAAGGCGGCATCGGCCGCGCCTCGAATCTTATACCTGATATGCCGTAGGATGGCTCTATAAATTGGTTTACCTTTGACTATGCTATAGTCACTTATTATCTGTTCAGCACTATGTACCCATGAAGAGTAATGTTCCCGGTTGCTGTCGAAAACCTGAAGCTCTTTAACACAATCCGGGAGTTTGGCTACCTCGTTTAATTCGGCTTCTGTTCGCGGTCTGGTCAGAGGCTCTTCTACTTCTTGTGGTGGATCAGCGCTTTTGGGTCGCTTGTCTACTTCCTCTACGCGGTTCTCCAGCTTTTTTAGGGTCGCATTTAGTTCACCTAATGCTTCCGAGCTATTTTTAGCCTCTATTTGCTGTAGCCGTTTTTTCGAATTGTTTCAGCTGTTGTAAGGCAGCATTAATAGCGCCGGTCAATTCTGTGATATTCTTTTTCGCCTCGTCTGGGTTCATGTCTTTGCCTATGCAAACTATGGGATAAAAAGAAAAGAGAAGAAAACTGGTTGGTTAGTTACTTACAAAAGCAAGGATTTCATTCGTATTCTTTGACGATCACTTGTGGATTTGTTCTACACTCTTGGGTTTTATGCCCCTTTTATAATATTTTTTCTTTTACTTGTTTTTACACTTTTGGGCTTTTGCCTCTTTTTATAGCAACTTGTGTTGCGTTATTTTTGCTTGGCCTTTAAACTTCCACTAAGGTAACCTCGCAACCCTCGCGGGCGCTAGTTAACGAGACCAACGTCTCGTTTTATAAAAAATTAAGGATGCGGCGATTCGACTCGCCGATAACCGTTAAATAAAACACAATAAGTAGAGTTAGGACATTTAATGTAGTGTCTTGCTCGACACACCGAATTGAACTGCCCTAAACTAATCGATATTCTTACCAGCTAACTTCTTAACCTAAGACTATAATGCTAAGGATGCAGCTCCCATTCATGCTTCCGTTGTTAATTGGGTCAGCTGGGCGTGTTGGCCGATATTGCTGCGTTGCACTATTTGCCCATTCATTCATAACTGTGCTTGGCCGATATTGCTGCGTTGCACTATTTGCCCATTCAATAATAACTGTGTCGCGCGTGTGCCGTGTCAGCGAAGTTATTATATTGTAGCATGACAGCTAAGCAAAATAAAATGTCCACAGTTCAATATACTTTTGGCAATAACTAGGCCAAAATATTCAAATCAATTTAGCTTACGCTGCACTTCTCCAATAACATAAACTCCATTGAACCCATATATATTTTTGTATGCATGCACAATAACGTAGAGTCATAAGCATGACTAACAACTTAGAAATGTAAGTTTGTAAATTAGATTACTCATAAGGTAGATTGTAAGCATATAAAAGACGGCGATAAGCCGAAATAAAGTCATTCTTGGTCTGGCGGCCGCCGTGGTGTAACGGTTAAGTGTTCGGCCTTCTACACCAAGTCGTGTCGGTTCGATGCCCGGCAAAAGTAACATCAAAAATTATTAAGAAAAAGAATTTTTCTAAACGGGGTCGCCCCTCGGCAGTAGTTTGGCAAACTATCCGGGTGTATTTCTGCCGTGAGAAGCTTCTCAGCAAAAAATTCATTTGCTTTGCAAGTTCAATTAAAATCCTATTTATAGGGACGAAAAATACAAAAAATATATATTTTTTTTATCATTAAAATAAATAACAAGAACTAACAATAAGGAAAATTGTTTTTCTCATTCACATTTTTAATTTAACACGGTAATATTAAAAATTTTTTCACAGGTTAAAGGAATTTTTTTTTTACATAAAAATGACTTGGTGGAAAATTGCTCTAAACGGCATATTAATAGGAATAGCGGGATACGAATTAGGAAAAGAAAATTCAGGTGAAAACACCTCCGATACCAAAATAGTTAAATACGAACCACACCCTATCTTAGAAGAAGTTTCCGATAAGTGGTTGACCGCGTTTGCATGCGTTTAATTGTCACAATGGTAATCTTGATAAAAAATTACATCAAAAATAAATTGAGACAATTAAACAATGTACAACAACGTGTATAATTTTCCCAATAAAAAGAAACTACTTCCCAAAAATGTCAAAAGTTTTCATCCAGATATGAATCGATGGAAAGAAATCCATGACACATTACTGGAAGAAAAAAATAAAGCTAGTAAATCATACAAATGTATAAACAAGAGCACTCCCATAACAAAAGAAACTATAGTAAAACATTTGAACATAATCTTGGAAGTCCTTAATAATACTAGACAGGTGATCAATGCAGCAAATCGCATACTTACCATAGAATACCAAAAATAAGCTTTATATTTTTCACTGCCGTACGAGATAAACTCGTATCTTCAGTAGCTAGACACAATATAGAAGTAACAATACCAACCACATTAGAGGAAAACCTCCAAGTTGATTTTGACGTACTTCTATCAGAAAATGTTCGAAGACGGACTCCGTCACCCTCTTTAAGTCAAGGGGAAGATACCAGTAAAGTAAAAATCCCAATCATAAACATCACAATAGTACAAACAGTAGTAGAAATTATTAAAACTGCTTCGTGAGTATTACCAGTGTTTGATGGTAAACGAGAAAATCTACATAGTTTCCTAGATGCACTCGATATACTTGAGCAAATCAAGGATACACACGAGGCATTGGCCATTACTATGATAAAAACAAAGCTGAAAGGTACAGCAAGGAATTTTATTAGTAATGAGTCCACGATCGAACAAATAAAAAAACAAATTAAAAACCGCAATAAAGGGTGAATCAGTGGAAGTTTTAACCGCTAAACTACTAAACTCCCAACAACGTAGCAAACCCGCTAACCAATACACTGCGGAAATAGAAAAAATTACCAGATCGCTAGAAGGAGCATAAATCTCGGATGGATTAAACCCAGACTTAGCCACGAGATATTCAACACAGGCAGAAGTTAAAGCCATGTGTAAAAACTGCTCCAATGACAAGGTCAAGATGATCAAACAAGCAGGAACGTTCCAACAATGAACGATGCAATCTCAAAACTCAATAACAGTTGTACCGAAGCCACTGTCAGCTCAAACACGATCTTAAATATACGACAGCAAGGTCAGTACAGGAGTATATAGCCGGTAAAGAAAATCATATCGCGGATGCATTATCCAGCATAACTATTACAAATTTAAAAGATATGTCAGTGGAAGCAAGCAAAATATTTAAAATAACAACAAGATCAGCAGCTAAAAAGACCAGAGATAAAACGGAAATTAAAGAAAGTCACAGAGAGAACCCAAAAATATAAGAAGCGCTAAATAAATTTGAAGTAAAAAGACATATCGAGCTCGTTTTCAATCCTCCGAAATTATATTTCAAGAAAATTTGTAGCTATTTTGATACAAGCAACCTAATTGTTGAGGATAAGATTGACTTAGGACAATTCTTTACCAGGCTCGAACGAGAAGCCGGCAATTTAGGACTTGTACAAATACAGTTGTCCTTAGGGGACAAATTGTTTAAAAGAAATTATACTGCAGTAGGCAAATTTATAGAAATGGGTAATAAAGTTCTCAAAACGCTAACAATCGCTCTAACCACAGAAGTTATATATGTGACAAATCCCGGGAAAATTAAAGAAATTCTGCACAGATATCATGACGATCCTATCAATGGTGGCCACCCAGGAATAAATCGCATGACAGATAAAATCAAGCAGAAGTATAGCTGGCCGAATATGAAATACGACATAAGAAAATACATAAAAAACTGCATCCACTACAAGAAAAATAAGACCAATAAGCATATAAAAGAACCAATGACAATAACGGAGACACCTCCGAAGGCATTTGATATTGTACAAATCGATACAGTGGGACCATTACCGAAATCGATAAATTGAAACGAATATGCAGTTACCATCATATGTGATCTAACCAAATACTTGGTAGCGATCCCAGTTCCAAGCAAAGACGCAGCAACAGTCGCTAAAGCCGTGTTCGAAAACGTCATTTTGATTTATGGACGCATGAATACAATAATGACAGACATGGGCACAGAATACAAAAACAACTTATTCAAAGAATTGTGTCAACTATTGAAAATTGAGCATAAAACGTCAACACCGTACCATCACCAATCTCTGGGTACTGTAGAACGTAGTCACCGGACATTCAATGAATATATACGTTCATACGTTTCCAGTGATAAATACGATTGGGATGAATACCTCAGGTATTTCACGTATTGTTACAATACGATGACATCGACCACACATAAATATTGTCCATTTGAATTAATATTTGGGAAAAACCCACCGAATTATGAATTTTTAAAAGAAAATAAAAAAATCAGCGCATTATACAACCACGAAGCTTATGACAAAGAAGTAAAGTATAGGCTTCAAACAGCACAACAGAGAGCTAGGAAATTAGTCCAAGATTCTAAAGAATAACAAAAATTAAATTATGATAAAAGTAGGTATAGTAAGGAAATAAACATAGGAGATTTAGTATTAGTTAGAGAAGAGGCCTCCCATAAGTTAGAAAATAGATATAAAGGATACTACAAATTTAAAAATAACGATGAGAACAACAATTTCACTTTAATACCGCATAGTATAGGAAATAGCAAAAAAAAATAAAGAAATTGTAATTCATAAGAATAGACTTAAAGCAATGTAACTACACTAATAATAACAAAAAAAACACAACCAAACAATTAACACTCATCTATCCATTTTGATAAACAGTCACACAAACAAAATACAACATATCATGTCCAAAATACACAAAAAAAATGTAAACCAGTCAGTACAATAAATACACAGGTGAAGCGAATGTAAACAAAATAAAGTAAGAAAACCTTTTTCCGACTGCATAACAATAAACGATAAGCTAAGTGGGTCAAACATTTTATTACCTAATAATTAACTGTTACTCAATAAGTCATTGAATAGAATACTCATACATTAACCAAAATGTATGAGAATTATTTTAAAGAGAGGTGGTGTAGCATGACAGCTAAGCAAAATAAAATGTCCACAGTTCAATATACTTTTGGCAATAACTAGGCCAAAGTATTCAAATCAATTTAGCTTACGCTGCACTTCTCCAATAACATAAACTCCATTGAACCCATATATATGTTTGTATGCATGCACAATAACGTACAGTCAGCATGACTAACAACTTAAGCTGGAATTATTGGTGATGTTTGTCGTAACGCTGTAGTCGTATCCCTAACGCAACCCTTAGAAATGTAAGTTTGTAAATTAGATTACTCATAAGGTAGATTGTAAGCATATAAAAGACGCGATAAGCCGAAATAAAGTCATTCTTGGTCTAAGACGCAATCTTATTGTTTTACTTATTCCTTGAATCTAATCGTGCATTTTAATGCTCGGAACAAAGTGGCTGAGGAGTTAAGATAGTACCTAACCTCCTTTAAACTTTACAATATCGAACCATAATTGGGGCAATGCTGACTGCTGTTGGATAACGTGAATACAGGGTGCGTGGTAATGTAGTACAGAGTTAAGTTACATTTTGGTTAATGTATTAGTATTCTAGGTGATAAAATGTTTGACCCACTTAGCTTATGGTTAATGTTATGCCATCGGAAAAGGTTTCCTTTCTTTTATTTTGTTTACATTTGTTTTAAATGTGTCTTTATTGCACTGACTTTTTATACCCAGCTGTACTTGTACACAGGGTATTATAACTTTGTTAGGATAACGGTTGGTTGTACAGGTATAAAGGAATCGAGATAGATATAGACTTCCATATATCAATATGATCAGGATCGAAAAAAAATTTGATTGAGCCATGTCCGTCCGTCCGTCCGTCCGTCCGTCCGTCCGTCCGTCCGTCTGTCCGTTAACACGATAACTTGAGCAAATAATGAGATATCTTCACCAAATTTGGCATGCGTACTTATTTGGGTTCAGAATAGATTGCTATTGAAAATGGGTAAAATCGGACCATAACCACGCCCCTTTTTCGATATCGAAAATTTCGAAAAACGTATAAAATGGGTTAATTCAATATTAGAAGCAGCTACAATGATAAAATTTGCAATATGTATTGATTTAGATGTTCTAAGGCCGATTTTATAAAAATTTTTGAAAAGGGGGCGTGGTACCGCCCACGTATATTTGAAGAAATTTTAAAATTTTGACTCTTAATAACTTCAGAACAGTTTATGCTAGTATAACGAAATTTCGTAGAGGACATACTATTGTTGTGGTAAATTCAGCTATAGAAAATAAACGAAATCGCTTCGCGACCACGCCTACTTTTTCATAAAAGTTATATTGAAAGGAGGTGGAAATATTGAAAAGTCCATATCTAATTAACTGATTTCGTTATAATAATATAATTTGGTACATACATCAACTTTCATATTCTTTACATAATTTTTTCAAAATTTTGGAAAGTGGGCGTGGCACCGCCCACTTATGAGTCAAGCAATTTTTAAATTCGACTGCTAACAACTTCAGAACGGTGTGAGATAGATTTACGAAACTAGGTACCAGGCATGTTATGTTTATGTAGAGTACTACCACAGAAAATAAGAAAAATCGGTGAACGATCACGCCCACTTTATGTGCACAGCTGGGTATGTAATGTTCGGTTTCACCCGAACTTAGACTTCCTTACTTGTTTTTTGTATTTTGGACATGATATGTTGTATTTTGTTTGTGTGTCTGTTTATCAAAATGGATAGATGAGTGTTTATTGTTTTTTTTTTTTTTTGTTATTCCTAGTGGAGTTATGTTGCTTTAAGTCTATTCTTATGAACTATAATTTCTTTATTGTTTTTAATGCTATTTGCTATGCTAAGCGGTATTAAAGTAAAATTTTTGTTCTCATCGATATTTTTAACTTTGTAGTATCCGTCATTAGGGTGGCCCAAAAAACCAAAACTGATCAAATCATTTCGGAACAAGCCTAGTTTTATGCTATTACTAGCTGACCCCGCAGACGTCGTTCTACACAAAATAAATTTTTGGTAAATTCATTTCCATAATTCATGATTATACCAATATTTTCTTTATTCGAAAAAATCATTTTGTGTGGTGCCACTTCCCCTTTTCCTATTACTCGAACACTTCTTGTGAAAATGGTATTTATATCGTATATCTCCATGCCAATTCCCAGGTATTTGCGATACAAATGTCTCTGACATGAACCCTTTGGAAGGAACTCAGCTTAAAAATTAAGTATGTATTGGTGCCAATAACTCGATTTTTTTCGTGAGTATAATAGTATCGTATATTTCCTTACAAATGTATGTTTCATGGGAAGTGCCACGGCCTCTTTTCCTAAAAAACATGTTTTACACTATTTTTATACCCATTTCGTACAAACACCTTCCAGGGTCGCACTTGGTCTACATTTTGGTCGGTATTTGGGAAAGGGGTTCAGACATGTATATAATCTTAGAATGAATCAAGTTGTCTATATGCCAAATTTTATCCAAATCGGTCAAGCAATTCCCCAAAAAATAAATAAATTGCGGTTAGGTGGCAACTCTAAGTGGCCACCCTACTTGAAGTTAGCTTATTTGGAATATATTCGAAAATACTTTTCATTTGATACCCATATTGGCATATATAGCTTTATCTAAAAAAATTGGGATAGGTGGCAACCCTGTAAACCGCCATTAGTGGGAACACCCATGAATTCTGCTCGGCCTAACTAGTACAATTTGTGCAATGTTAGCTAGATCCTAGGATTTCACCTCCTATTTGATTTGCACAGCTACACATCATAGTGATCTCAGCTTTTTTAATTTTTCGGCAAAAAAAACAAAAGGCTTTTAATCGGTTTTTTTTTATAAACCTGCTACAGAGAAGGTCCAAGAAAGTATATATTACAGAATAGAAATCGGTTCAGCCGTTTAGACAGAAGCCGCGGTCATACGGAGTACTTTTCATTTTTATATATATATATATATAACCTATACCTATTTCCTATAGAAAATTGTGAAATTTAGACGTCTCAGCTTTCTTCATTTTTCGGCTTAAAAACAAAAGGTTTTTAATCGGTTTTTTTTATAAACCTGCTACAGAGAAGGTCCAAGAAATTAAATTTTACAGAATAGAAATCGGTTCAGCCGTTTAGACAGCCGCCGCGGTCATACAGAGTACATTTCATTTTTATATATGTATATAGATTAGTAAAACCATATATAAATTTTGTTTTATTCAAAACACACTTTATTTAGAGGTCGCTCAGAGCGATTGAAATTTACATATGTTAGTCAAGAAGCGCTGCTTTTGATGCCACAGGAAAAAGTCGTCTATGGTTTGCAACTAAACGAAGAATTTACTGTTTTTTCTCTTCATCCTTGGTAAGCGTTTGGTTATATTTTTGAATTAAAGAAATGCCAGGTTCAGCACAGTCATTCACAACTTTCATTTGCGAGCAGTTTTCATAAAACTCCCAATAAACAGGATTCATACTCCAACGTTCAATTGGCATATGTAAAAAGGATTGTGCTTTAATACTTCCGCCTCTAAAGACAAGATTAAAGAAAGAAAAAGTCCAGAGATGTCTTGAAAAAGCAGTAAATGCTGCTTTGCTAATATCACTATTTGGGTAGATTTTCAACAGGCGTAAAAGTTGCAAGTCATTGTAAGGAGCCTTCACCCCAAGAGGACACTTGTTCCAGTATTTAGCATACACAAGACTAACAAACAAAGCCATATTTTTTATTTTTGCTTCTTCTTCTACGGTTAGTAGAAACTGATGTCTACAAATATAAATTTTAAGGCAGTAGATGGTTTTCGATAGCCATCGAGCATGATGACAAGCCCCAGGAGGTCGAATCATTTTGTTACCAGTTTCTCCACTAATAAACAGAAGTGACAAGTGTAAAAGTTCATGATAATCAATTATTAATTAATGGATAACCTTTTTTTTTTGGAAGCGTTTAAAGAGGTCAGTTTCTGGACTTTGAGTAGAGCCAAACTGATGACTAAATTTTCTATCACGTGGTGTCGACATGCAATCCAAACGAGTTCAGCTTCTAGTTACTTTGAAATTAAAGAACAGGCACCTTTAAAGCGGCCCGTATTACTAGCCGGGGTATCGAAAACAAGTCCCTTAATATGTTGCACTAGCTTCCATTCTTTTAAAACTTCAATACAGGCTTGAACTTGATTTTCTCCAGTTCCTTTGTAGATTTTTGGAATTCCGAGTAGTTTTTCCAGTCCATTTCCTGTTATAAGAACTGATATTAGGTCTACTCTTTGTTTAGATCCATCAATTTCAGGTAACAGTTTGCCATCCCAATGCAAGAGGAATGGCCCTTCTGTAGAAAATTCTTGCAAATCGCATTGTGCAGAAACTTGTCGACCTTGTATTCTAGCACGCCTACTAGAACTTTGAGAAATTGTAGAACAAGAAATATCGAGACCCAATGCCTTTACTATATTTCCAGATATATGCAGTGCATCCCTATCTGATGTGTTTGCTCGATCCAAAGCTGCAACAGCAGCATGTGATTTGAATATATTTGTTCGCTTCTCAGAATGACCTACTTTAGGGTTGGAAGATTTTCGTTCAGCAACTTTAAATTCTTTGTCGCTTTGGATCGTTTGCGTTGAGGATGAGGAAGAAATATTGAATATTTCAGTGGCTAAACGCTTGTCTTCTCTCCTTTTATATTCTATTTTTGCCCTCTGCTCACGCTCTAGTCTTTGCCTCTTCCGGTCCTCTGCATAAGCTGTTTTCAAATCAACGGCACCCATACTGCAAGAGAAAACGTCTTCCATTTGCTTTTGTAAAAATGTTCTGTCCTCTTCATTTTTTATTTCAACCATTGCGTCGGCTGTGGCTACGTCAAAACTTTCGATATGTCTTTTTTAAATGCTTCGCGAACTGCAATATCATGCTCACCTTGACGGCAACGATTTTTTTTTAGTTTTTTATATTTCTCGTAAAGCTTAGATAATTTTCTAACACACGAGTTATGGCGCTGTACAGGAATTCTAGCACGCTGCCAAATCACATCAACTGCCTGGCAAGTCAAGTTGTAACTCTCTGACAAGGACTTGCTTTCCTCGCAATGGTGAAACTGAACCATTCGCAATACATCAATACCTCGGGGAAGACGTGCGGTAGAAAAACTCGAAATTGGTACACCCAACAGCATGTTTTTGTATCTAAATAGTATTAAAAATTGTAGTAATGTTTCAGTTTTAGTAACAGATTTTAGCTTGAAATTTGACAGCTGAGTCAGTTGTTTCGCCAGAAGGTGTGTTCGGCCAGCGTAAGATTTTATAAAATCTTTTATAAAATTTTACAAAGCGTTTACTGAAAAAGTGTTCGGCTAGCATAAAGTTTTATGAAAAGAGAGCGGATTTTGACAGTTCATTTCGTGAGAGAGCTGTAAGCGTTTACTGGACAAAAATCACCCAGTAGAACTTGCAAGTGAAAACAGCTGATCAAATTGAACAATTTTCAAAGTGCAAGTTATTTGATAATCAAAGAATAAGTTTTATGTAAAGTAATTAACAAATTTAATATTACGCCTTAAAAACTACTCGCCGACGTTCAATGACTTTGCAACCAATGTATACAGACTGTTCAGAGGAACTGGAGAACATTGCACTTTTAATTGCTTTTTATTTTCCATTTTAAACAGAATTAATTTAAATAACGGCAAACGCTTGTATCTAAAAATTTTAATGTCAAAGCAACGAACAGCTGATTTGCTCTAAGCGTTTACAATTTTTTTGTTCGGCTAGAAACTTGCGCTTTTAGCATTGAGAGAGAGTTTTATAAATGCTCTCCTTAAAAAGTTTACTGGTAAAATTTTCTGGTTGCAAAAAATGAAATAGAAACAAATAACGTCCAGTAGGAAAGCTAAATAGTAGAAAACCAGCAAATTTTTTTTAATTTTAGGTTCAGAAATTTTACAGTATCTTGGGTTTCTATAGGGTAAAGTTTAAGGCATTTGAGCGATCAGTAAACCTTAATATATTCAGTTGAAACTTTTCATTGACCTTTCTGTGGTAAGATATCATGAAATGCCGATTGTTCCGAGAAATTTGGGAACATTTTTATTTTCTCATACCACTTTGGACCATGTTGCAGCGTTCTCTTTGACGAAGGCAGACGTGTTTTCTTGTTTTCTCCTGTAACGAAGTGACACTAAACGCAACAGTGAAACGAAAAGCTTACAACCAAATTGAAGACCAAATGTCTTCAAGTAAATTAAGCAAACTTTTGGACACTACTAAACCAAGTGTGAGTGATAGAAATGGAAGTTTTAACAGAAGAAACTATTATACGCCCTTGCAGGCCCTCGAAAGTGAAGAAATTGATATGGAGTGTAATGAAAGTGCACTAAACGAAAAACCGGCAGAAGAGGTGCTCCCGCCTATCAAATCCCTAGTGCAAGATAGTGACTTTATAAAGAATCTTTTGCTACAAAATGGTATTACCGACTTTTTCTTAAAACGAAGTTTCATTGGCGTTAAAATTCTAAGCGAATCAAGTGAAACTTATAACAAAATAAAGGAACTGTTGAAAGAGAAGTCATGCCAGTTTTTACTCATGACCTTAAAAACGAAAGGTCGTTTAGTGCAGTCCTCTATGGCCTTGAAAATAAAACTCCAGATGAAGTAAAAAAAGAGCTAATTTCTTTGGATACAAGTGCAAAGAGGTTAAACTTGTTGTTAAAACTTATGAGCACTACAAAGACACTATTTACATTGCCCATTTTGAGCGCAGTTCGGTTAAAAGCAAAGTAAAATCACTATTTAGAGTTGTTGTAAGGTGGGACTACCAACGCAAACTCAAAAACAGAATAGTACAATGTCGAAATTGTCAAATGTATGGACATGGTGGGCGTGGATGTTTTGTGAGACCAAATTGCGCAAACTGTGCTGGAAAAGACAAAACCTCTGAGTGCTTCAATACAAAAATAGTACGATGCGCAAACTGCAACAACAATCATAAAACAAACGACGTTACGTGTTCCAACCGAAACATGTATATACAAATTAAAGAGAAATATACTGGCTCTCGTACAACCACACCACCAATAAAACAGAGTTTGAGTTCTCGTGTTCGCAATTTCCACCAAGCTCTACAAAACGGCCCATACCCTCAACGGATACAACACCTAAGCTACAGGCATGGAGCTGACCAGCAAAAGCAGCATGTAACATCAACTTGTTTACAGAAAATGAAATTACAGAACTTACTTTTGAGCTTATATCAAAACTAACAGAATGTAAAACAAAACAAGAGCAATTTAATTTTATAGCAAAATTAGCGATTAAGTCTGTGTACTCTAACAATAGTTAATGTTAACAACAAAACTAAAAGTAATATTTTGGAACTGTCGTAGTGTCAGGAATAAATTTATGGAACTTGATATTTGCTTACTCTCTGAGACGTGGCTCAAATACACAGATAAACTGTATAACCCAAACTATGTTTGTGTACGTAAAGACAGAGAAGCAAATGCAGGTGGTGGAGTTGCCATATTAATAAAGAAATGTATTAGTTTCACTATGATGCCTCCTATAAACACCGAAGTATTAGAAAATATTGGTATTCAAATTTCCTATTTTGTGGCGATTTTATAGTAAGCATCGAAATTGGGGATGCTTAAGAGCGAATAGTTGGGGTAATATACTAAATGAGTTTACCACATTCTTTCCAATTACAATTTCATATTCAAACCAGCCAACGTATATACCACCATCTAATACGTTTTCCCCCTCAAATTTAGACTTAGTACTCTCAAATATTCCAATGCATTTGAGTCAACCAATAGCTCTGAATGAATTTAATTCAGACCACTTGCCTGTAAAATTTTTACTAAATTTAAATTTTTCCTACTGCGAGAACCTTGAAATGGATTACAGTAAAACAAATTGGGGTAAATAACGTCGTTCCATAAAAAATGCACTATATATCTTACCAACAAATATCAATGATATTGTCTTCACTCAAGACGTTGGCAAAAATATAGAAGTTTTCTCTGAAAGTATAAATGTTGCAATCAAAAGTGCTGTCCGGCTTAAAGCACCAAAAACTAATTTTTTAAAACTCCCAAATTTTATCATAAATCTAATTAGGGAGAGAAATTACTATGTTGTTGTTGTTGTAGCGAGGTGTAGCCCTGCCTAAATGTCAGACAGGGTTACCCCGAGTGTATTGCTCTTGGCCGGGTCGATATAAGAAAACGGCCCGGGTCGTTTCGGCACGATGGGTAGTTACAGCACAAGTACTGGTACCGTTCTCGTAGAACCGGCAATACGAGAAACTAGCCGTGTAGGCGGAGAGAAATTACTATCGCCGTCAATGGAGTAGATATAGGCAAAGGTCAGACTGTGAAATATTGACATACTATTCGGCAAAAGTCCGAGGTGAGATTTTCAAATATAGAAATGAATCGTGGAAAAAGAAGCTTAGTTCGCTCGAGAAGAGGAGCAAACATTTTTGGAATATTTGCAAATTACTTCGAAAAAAGCATGCACAAATACCACCATTGCGTGATCAGGAAAAAGTAATTTTCCCCGATGATGAAAAAGCCAACCTTCTTGCTTATAAATTTCTTGAAAATCACAAAGTATCAGTTCACCTAGGTACCTCATCGATAGATGATTTGGTAGCCCAATCAATAAGTCATATTGACTCACAGTTTGTAGGCACTCCGGAGTCCGAGTACGTAGATACCGAATATGTTCAAGACCTTATATGCCAAGCACCATTACGAAAATGAGCAGGGCATGACGATGTCAAAAATATTATGCTAAGATATCTTCCAAAGGAAACGGTGATATATTTCACTTATATTATAAATTCTTGTCTTAAATTGCAATATTTTCCCAGAGCATGGAAAACAGAAAAAATTGTACCAATATGGAAGCCAGGTAAACCAAACAATATTGCTGAAAGTTACAGACCCATTAGCCTCCTGAGTTCCTTGTCCAAAATTTTTGAAAAAGTCATTAAACATAAAATGTGTTTATTTATCGACGCAAACCAAATATTACCAAATGAGCAATTCGGATTTAGGCAGTATCACGGTACTACGCATCAGATAAAACGCATAGCAAACCATGTAAAAGCAAATTTTGAAAACAAAAAGTCCACTGGTTTAATATTACTAGACATTGAAAAGGCCTTTGACTCAATCTGGCATGATGGACTTATTTATAAATTAATCAGCTTTAACTTTCCTCTGCATTTCGTTAAGCTAATCAAAAGTTTTTTGACCAATCGCTATTACAGTGTATGTTTGAACAATGAGTACTCCGACTTAATTAAAATCCCTGCTGGAGTTCCTCAAGGATCAGTGCTTGGCCCCTTATTATATATTCTGTACTGTTTAGATTTCCCAAAAGTTGAAAATTGCCAATATGCTATGTACGCTGATGACATTGGTATATTTTATTCGCATGAGATTGCCGATGAAATTGTATCAAAATTGGAGCGTGCGATACGTAGTATTTCTGACTACATGCAAAATTGGAAAATTAAGCTACATGCTGGAAAAACACAAGCCATATTTTTCACCAGAAAAAGAAGTCCTTGTTATTTACCAAGCACTAGGTTAAAAATAAACCCTTATGAAATACCATGGGAAAAATCTGTTAAGTACCTTGGGGTAATTTTCGATACAAAACTCACTTACGGCGATCATGTTAAATGTATAACAGAAAAAGTTAGTAAAGCCATTAAAATGATATATCCCTTGATTAACAGGAACTCAAATCTGAGTAAGCAAAATAAATTAATAATCTATAATCAAATTTTCTTATCTATAATATTCTACGCTTGCCCTGCTTGGGGTATAACTGCAAAGTCGCATATTAAAAAATTACAAATATGCGAAAACAAAGTTTGGAAATGATGTTAGGACTGCCTAGAAGACTAGATAGCGAGTCAAATATAAAAATGATAAATGAACAGATTCAAAAAATAACTGATCGGTTTAAAATTCGCTGTATTATGACTGACAATGACTTGGTCTCAAATCTTTACTAATAATGTAGGTTATATATTTATGTAAAAAAAAAATATATAGAAAACTAGCTTATAAGATTTAAAGCGGAAGTTTTTCTGTGATAAAAATGATATACTGTAGAATTAAGGTTTATTTACCATATTCTGTAAATTGTGCTATTACAATCCATGTAATATTTTTTGTCTACTTAATAAAATCTATCTATCTATCTATTTATACCACATTGGAGTTTAGTAACTTATGGTAGGCCTCTCCTCTAACTAGTACTAAATCTCCTATGTTTATTTCCTTACTATAGTTACTTTTATCATAATTTGTTTTTTGTTTTTCTTTAGCCTCTTGGACTAGCTTCCTAGCTCTTTGCTGTGCTATTTGAAGTCTATATTATACTTCTTTGTCACAACCTTCATGGTTGTATAATGGGCTGATTTTATTTTCTTTTAAAAATTCATAATTCGGTGGGTTTTTCCCAAATATTAATTCAAATGGACAATATTTATGTGTGGTTGATGGCGCCGTATTGTAACAATACGTGAAATACCTGAGGTATTCATCCCATAATAAGTTGTTTTTGTATTCTGTGCCCATGTCTGTCATTATTGTATTCATGCGTCCATAAATCAAAATGACGTTCTCGAACACGGCTTCAGCGAATGTTGCTGCGTGTTTTCTTGGAACGGGGATCGCTACCAAGTATTTGGTTAGATCACATATGTTGGTAACTGCATATTCGTTTCCATTTATCGATTTCGGTAATGGTCCGACTGTATCGATTTGTACAATATCAAATGCCTTCGGAGGTGTCTCCGTTATTGTCATTGGTTCTTTTATATGCTTATCGGTCTTATTTTTCTTGCAGTGGATGCAGTTTTTTATGTAATCTCTTATGTCGTTTTTCATATTCAGCCAGCTATACTTCTGCTTGATTTTATCTGTCATGCGATTTATTCCTGAGTGGCCACCACTAATAGCATCGTCATGATATCTGCGCAGAATTTCTTTAATTTTACCGGGATTTGTCACATATATAACCTCTGGGGTCAGGGTGATTGTTAGCTTTTTGAGAATTTTGTTACCCATTTCTATAAATTTGCCTACTACAGTCTAATTTCTTTTAAACAATTTGTCCCCTAAGGACAACTGCATTTGTACAAGTCCTAAATTTCCGGCTTCTCTGTCAAGCCTGGTAAAGAATTGTCCTAAGTCAATCTTATCCTCAACAATTAGGTTGCTTGTATCCAAAGTGCTACAAATTTGCTTTCCTTTTTTGAAATATAATTTCGGAGGAGTGAAAACGAGCTCGACATGTCTTTTTAAAGTGTTGTTTACTTTTGCTTCGCGTAGGATAAATGTATGTTTAATTATATTTATACACATTTTTTTTTACAAATGGTGTAAAATATAACCTAATACGGTTTATGTGATAAAAAATGTATAAATTTATCGCAATATATCTCAAGTAATTGCAAAAACTGCTCAAGAGGCACAATGGTAAATATATCATCAATTTCCTGTGCTTTCCATACTATTAACTTGTTATTTCTTTATAGAAGACGATGTCCAACTACACTCGCACCATGTTCTCTGCGGGCGCACGCGCCCCTCCACCAATTGAAGTTTCCACGGCTTTTGCACGCCGAGAAGAAGTCGAGCGCAAGAAACAGCTAAGCGGTGTAATCGCACCCACGAAAGTAGACGTAAGTCCCAAGTTCGACGTGTACGCATACATATACCACCAAAAAAAGCTATGCAAAGTGGCACGGATAATTTCAATCATTGGGATGGATTAATGGGATGGACATCATCGTAAATGGGATGGACATCATCGTAAGTAAAAATATAAGGTTTTAAGTAAATGCTAATACTCAAGCTTTGCAGCGGCGACCCACTATCAAATAGCAAGTGGATTTCACCTAAAAGGAAGAAGCTATTGACCATTGTGAACGCCATGGCTGGCGTTGGTTTATGGATACCGATGTTATTGTTCATAACAATATTCAACAATGAAAGCAATAATAGCAGTAGTGTAAGTGGTTCTAGCGTGACTGAAAATGGTGGCAGTAGTGAGAGCAGTATGCTCAAAATGCACCTAAAGTTGAAATATTATTGCCTGGAGTGAATTTGCCAATCGAAGAAGTGGGCTACCATACGTTGACGCTGCTGTTGTGTACCATAGTGCATGAATTCGGACATGAATTGGCAGCGGTGCAAGGGGACCTACCTGTTATTAGTTTTGGGTTTCAAGTAACTAATGCAATTTGACGTAACGGCACAAAATAATCGAGATAGATATAGAGTTCCATATATGAAAGTTCTTAGGCTGAAAAGAGGAGTTCAATAAGCCATGTCCGTCTGTCCGTCCGTCCGTCCGTCCGTCTTTGTACACGATAACTTGAGTAAAAATTGAGATATTTGCATGAAATTTTGTACACAGGTTACCTTTTGGCCAAGGTAGGTTGCTATTGAAAATGGGCGAAATCGGATGATAACCACGCCCCCTTTTTCGATATCGAAAATTTCGAAAATCACACAAATTGACATATCTCGGTAGCTGAAATGGCTAAAATGATATAATTTTATAGGTGAATCCCCCTGGTAATTCTCTTATGATTTTTCCATACATTTTTTATAGGGGGCGTGGCACCGCCATTTTTAAGGGAGGCATTTTTGAAAATTTGACTGGTCGTAACTTTTAAACTGATTACGATAGAATGATGGAATTTGGCAAAAAGCATACTAGTATCGTTGGGAGTATACCTGATGAAAATGGATAAAATCGCCCTGCAACCATGCCCACCTTTGATATCGAAAATTTCGAAAATCACATAAATTGACATATCTCGGTAGCTGAAATGGCTAAAATGATATAATTTTATAGGTGAATCCCCCTGGTAATTCTCTTATGATTTTTCCATAAATTTTTTATAGGGGGCGTGGCACCGCCCACTTTTAAGGGAGGCATTTTTGAAAATTTGACTGGTCGTAACTTTTAAACTGATTACGATAGAACGATGGAATTTGGCAAAAAGCATACTAGAATCGTTGGGAGTATACCTGATGAAAATGGATAAAATCGCCCTCCAACCATGCCCACTTTCGATATCGAAAATTTCTAAAATCACCTAAATTGACATAATTCGCTAACGGAAATGGGTAAAATTATATAATTTTATAGGTGAATCCCCATGGTCATTATATAATGATTTTTTGATAAATTTTCTGAAGTGGGCGTGGCGCCGCCCACTTTTAAGGGAGGCATTTTTATACCCAGCGTACTAGTACAGGGGTAGAATAATTTTGTCCACATAACGGTACTACGTACCGACGCAAAATAATCAAGATCCATGTATGAAAGTTCTTAGGTTGAAAAGAGGAGTCTATTCAGGCATGACCGTCCGTCTGTCCATCCGTCAGTCCGACTTTGTACACGATAACTTGAGTAAAAATTAAGATATTTGCATGAAATTTTATATACAGGTAACTTTTTGGCCAAGGTAGGTTGCTATTGAAAATGGCCGAAATCGAATTATAACCACGCCCCCTTTTTCGATATCGAAAATTTCGAAAATCATACAAATTAACATAACTTGAGTAAAAATTGAGGAATTGGCATGAAATTTGGTATACAGATTACTTTATGGCCAAGGTAGCTTGCTAAAGAAAATGGACGAAATCGGATTATAACCACGTCCCTTTTGTCGGTATCGAAAATTTCGAAAATCACATAAACTGACATAACTTGACTAAAAATTTAGATATTTGCATTAATTTTGGTTTAAACCTTACTTTCTGGCCAAGGTAGGTTGCTATTAAAAATGGGCGAAATCGGATGAAAACCACGCCCCCTTTTTCGATATCGAAAATTTCGAAGTTCACATAAACTGACATATAAATGGTAAGGTAAATAAATAAAATAGTATAATTATACCTTTCATGAACATGAAATGGTATTATAACTTTGGTCCGATGTTTGTAAATATGAGAAGAAGAAGAGATAGACCCATCAATAAGTATACCGAAATGATCAGGATGACGAGATGAGTTGATTTAGCCATGTCCGTCTGTCCGTCTGTCTGTTTGAACGCAAACTAGTCCCTCAATTTTTGAGATATCTGGCTGAAATTTTGTATGTGGCCACCATTTTGTAATATAGGAATCATTTGTTGGAACTGACAAGATCGGACCAGTATAACATATAGCCCCCATACAACCGATTGTTCAGATATAAGGTTTTTTGGCCAAAACTTCTGCAATTAAAAAGTTAGGAACGTAAAATTTTGCAACTCGAGTACTTTCTATTTATGTAGTGTATATAGTGAAAATCAACCAGATCGGGCAAATGTAACATATAGCCCCCATACAACCGATTGTTCAGATATAAGGTTTTTTGGCCAAAACTTCTGCAATTAAAAAGTTAGGAACGTAAAATTTTGCAACTCGAGTACTTTCTATTTATGTAGTGTATATAGTGAAAATCAACAAGATCGGGCAAATGTAACATATAGCCCCCATACAACCGATTGTTCAGATATAAGGTTTTTTGGCCAAAACTTCTGCAATTAAAAAGTTAGGAACGTAAAATTTTGCAACTCGAGTACTTTCTATTTATGTAGTGTATATAGTGAAAATCAACCAGATCGGGCAAATGTAACATATAGCCCCCATACAACCGATTGTTCAGATATAAGGTTTTTTGGCCAAAACTTCTGCAATTAAAAAGTTAGGAACGTAAAATTTTGCAACTCGAGTACTTTCTATTTATGTAGTGTATATAGTGAAAATCAACAAGATCGGGCAAATGTAACATATAGCCCCCATACAACCGATTGTTCAGATATAAGGTTTTTTGGCCAAAACTTCTGCAATTAAAAAGTTAGGAACGTAAAATTTTGCATCTCGAGTACTTTCTATTTATGTAGTGTATATAGTGAAAATCAACAAGATCGGCCAAATTTAACATATAGCCCCCATACAACCGATTGTTCAGATATAAGGTTTTTTCCCAAAACTTCTGCAATTAAAAGTTAGGAACGTAAAATTTTGCAACTCGAGTACTTTCTATTTATGTAGTGTATATAGTGAAAATCAACAAGATCGGGCAAATGTAACATATAGCCCCCATACAACCGATTGTTCAGATATAAGGTTTTTTTGGCCAATACTTCTGCAATTAAAAAGTTAGGAACATAAAATTTTGCAACTTGAGTACTTTCAATTTATGTAGTGTGTAGAGGAAAATCAAGAAGATCGGGTAAATATAACATATATTTAGCCCCATACAACCGGTTGTTCCGATATAAGATTTTTTGGCCAATACTTCCGCATTTAAAAAGTTAGGTAGGTAGGTAGAAGTGGCTGCCGCAAAGGCACACCTAGGCCAGTAATAAAAGGCCCGTTGTGATACCACCAAACACTAGGAAAGTCAGTCCCGGGGCCCGGCCATATGGAAAATCCCAGTGCTGTTGGGACTCTCCATATAGCCGAAACCCGGGACTGACACTCCTAACCGACACCGCTACCCCTCCTCGAACCATTTTGATAACTTGATGAAGGCCATCAAGTCCTTTATGTCTAGCTCCGCGACCTGGCTTAAGCTAACCAGGAAGGGAACTCCCAGAGAGCGCCTTCTCGCTCCGCTTAAGGCCGGGCAGTTGCAGATGAGATGCTCCACCGTTTCCTCTTCCTCATCATCTTTGCAACTCCTGCAGCATCGTCGGTAGGGAACGCCTAGCCTTGCTGCGTGCCTACCAATAAGGCAGTGCCCGGTTAAAACACCTATTAATATGGAGATTTCCTTCCTTTTTAGGGCGTATATGTGTCTAGATCTTTTAAGATCGCATTTTGGCCAGGTTTGCTTGGATATCCGGCACCCTGGGGCTTGTAGCCATCTTTCGTTGGCTTCGCGGAGTGTATGCTCCTTCAGCATTAGCTTGCACGTGGCATACGGCATACCTATGCGCTCTTTATCTTGAAGAATCTGCTTGGTCGTGCCCTGCCTGGCAAGTTCGTCTGCCCTACAGTTTCCCTCAATGTCCCTGTGTCCCGGGACCCATGTGAGGTTCACGCGGTTCTGTTGGGCCATCTCTTGAAGAGATCGACGACAGCTGAGCGTCAGTTCAGAGTTGAACGAGTAAGAGCCAAGGGATTTGATGGCCGCTTGGCTGTCGCTGAAAATACAGATATCCTGTCCGATGGTGCGTTTACCTATCCAAGTCACGGCGTCCATGATTGCAGAAACTTCAGCCTGGAAGACGCTGCAGTGATCAGGTAGTCTAAAGGAGAGTTCTAGGTCCAAATCCCTTGAGTAAACCCCTCCTCCGACTCTGCCGTCTAACTTCGAGCCGTCGGTGTATATAAAAGTGCCGCCATTAGTAGCGGGACACCGATCTATGTTCTCCCAGTCTTCCCTGCTGGGAAAGTTTATTCTAAAACAACAATCTCCGACTGTTGTGGTCGCACACCGATCTGTGCTCAGAGGGAGAAAGCTGTAAGATCTTAGAATACAGGAGTGTCCAATAGTGCTTGCGCCCCAGACGGACGTTTCCCTTAGACGCAGAGCCGATGCCGCTGCTGCCCGGTACCCTTCCAGATCGAGTGGCAAAAAGCCAAGAATGGCCTGGAGAGCTTCATTGGGCGTTGTTCTTAACGCCCCGCTTATACAGATCATGCTCGATCTGTGGACTTTTCCTAACAGATTTAGGTTTGTTGCCTTTCCTAGCGCAGGCCACCATACCACGACTCCATACAGCAAAATTGGCTGGATTATCGCAGTGTAGATCCATCTGCAAATTTTGGGGCTGAGCCCCCATTTTTTGCCAATGGCTCTTTTACACGTGTAAAGTGCAATGCACGCTTTCCTCTGGCGCTGGATGACATTCTCCTTCCAGTTAAGCTTTCTATCTAGAACTGTGCCTAGGAATTTGGCTTTATCAGCTAAGTTCAGGCGCACGCCATCTAGTTCTGGTAGGTTCAGCGGTGGTATCTTGTACCGCCTGGTATAAAGGACAAGCTCCACCTTTCCCGGGTTGATGCTAAGTCCGCAGCGAGAGGACCATGAAGAAACTTCTCGCAGTGCTACTTGCATCAAGTCACACAGGGTTTGTGGGAATTTGCCCCTATATGCAATAGCTAAATCGTCTGCATATGCCACTATCTTCCCGCCCCCCCACCTTGTGTCTCGTAGCAGCGAGTTTACGGTGAGGTTCCATAGGAGCGGGGAGAGAACACCACCCTGAGGCGTTCCTCTTGTGACATAGCGTGAAAGATCAACTGTTCCCAGTGAAGAAACTATTTTCCTTCCCTTTAGTAGTTGATCAATTAGTCCAATAAGAGACCTATTTATGCCCAGGTTTGTTAAAGCAGTGTTAATAGCCTCCGGCCTTATATTGTTGAAAGCCCCTTCGATGTCCAGAAAGGCCACGAGACAGTACTCCTTTTCGTGCAATGATTTTTCAACAATAGAGACTAGGCTGTGGAGCGCAGTTTCCGTTGATTTACCTTTGGTGTATGCATGTTGATAGCTAGAAATAAGGTTGCTATCAATAGTAGAGGAGAGATAATCGCTAATTATCCTCTCGAAGGTTTTAAGTGCAAAAGACGAGAGACTGATCGGTCTGTAGTCTTTAGGCTCATAGTGTGAGGCCTTCCCAGCCTTTGGAATAAAGACTACCGTGGCGCTTCTCCAGGAGCACGGAATGTAATTAAGAGCCAGGCAGGCTGAATAGAGAACTACCAGCCATTTAGCTGATATTTCCAGCGTGTTTATAAGTTGTGCGGGGAAAATCCCGTCTGGCCCGGCTGCCTTGAACGGCTCAAAGCTTTTGATTGCCCACCTTACCCTTTCCTCCGTAATGGGTATGTTTACCGCCAGGTTTGTTGCAGATGCTACAGGTGCATCATACAAGTTCCCCGGAAAGTGTGTGTTCAGGAGCAGCTCCAGGGTTTCCCCTTCCGTGCTGGTCCAAGATCCGTCAGGCTTCCGTAAATAGCAAATGGCTGTTTGAGTTTTTGATAGCACTCGTCTAAGTCTCGCTGTATCATCGACTTTTTCGACCCCGGTGCAGAAATTTCTCCACGAAGTTCTCTTCGCTTGCCTTAGAGCCTTTTTATAGGCCCTCAGTTTAGCTTTATATTCGAGCCATTCAGGCTCCGTACCGATGCTCTTGGCCTTGTTAAATTGCTTCCTGCATGATATACGGAACGAATCCAGGTCGTAAGACCACCAGTGGGGTCTATGTTTGCCGCGTGGTTTTGGTACTGGACAAGCCTGCTCTAGGGCATTTGAGAGCGCCGTTGTAAAGGTCGTTACCAGATCATCCAGTTCTCCCACTGATGAGGGGGCTTGTGGAGGTAATACTGGTAGGTCCCTAGCTAATATTTGGTTATGTAGCTGCCAGTTAGTGTTGCGTGGATTTCGTTTCATGACTGGCTGCTCAACAATAAAGTCTAACACAATTTCTATGTACCGATGGTCAGAAAATGAATGCTCATCAAGAACACGCCATTTTCTGACCCACTCATAAGCACCTTCGCTACAAACAGTGAGGTCTATAACCTCCCTACGAGCTTTAGTTATAAAAGTAGGCTCGTTACCCACGTTACAAACCACCAAGTTAGTTGTTAGTAGGTAGTCAAACAGAGACTCGCCCCTAGCGTTAATATCGGAGCTTCCCCACTGGACGTGATGAGCATTAGCGTCAGCTCCAATAATAAGATGGCCCGTACAGAAATTATCCACCAGATCTTTCACCTCCTTTTGTGGAGGAGGTTCTTCGGCGTCATAGGGCATATAGACCGACGCCATCGTTAGGCTGGTGCTGCCGACTGTTAAGCTGGCAGCTGTAACGTCACCATTTGAGTAGTTGGGTAATAGAAAGGTGTTTAGCTCAGACTTTACCAAAATACATGTTCTGACCTTGCCCTCATCATTGGCTTGGATGAGCTTGTACCCCTTAGTCCCCAATCCACAGATCCTAGAGCTATTGACCCAGGGCTCTTGGATAAGGACCACGTCTACGTCGCCTTTAGAAAGACGACTGCTTAAAACAGCCGAGGCTGCTTTAGATTTGTGCAGATTTATCTGAAGCACCACCAACATGAGAGAGCTCAGACATCCCTGCCGCCAGCGTGTCGTCGAGGTCTGGCCTGTTCCGGGGGCTGTCTCTCAACGAGGAGTTGTTCAGAGCACCTGCACGATTTGGCGTGGCGGGAACCCTGCTGTCTGAAGCAGCATCAACGTTAGTGTGCTCAGGTTTAGCCACGATCGTGACGTCGAGGCCTTCTTCGTCAAGCAGGCTTTCTTCTATCGCCGAGTTGTTCGCAGCACCATCGCAATTTGACGTGGCGGATAACATACTTTCCGCGTCGGACCCCTCTGCTTTCCCTTCCGATGCCTCGATCTCCGAGTCCTCCGGAGCGTCCGGAATAGCAGCGCGCTGTGCATCGCCACGGTATACGTGGATCACGATCTGACCCAAGCCGTAATGCACTCGTCCGTTGCACCGTTTAAGGGGCTCGAGCGCCTCCTTATTCAGAGTGATAACCACCTGTCTATTGGGCCCAACCACATCATCGACCAGATTGACGCCCCTATCCTGCGTCGGGAGAGACGGATTCCAGACCTGCAGCATCTCAAGAATATTCTCGGGTTCTGCAGGGACGGCAGGAATCCATGCCCTTGCCCTTGGCCGAGCAGGAATGTCCTTCCAGTCGACGACATCTAGTCTTGCCCCTGGATAGACTTCACCCAGTCTTGCAACTGCTGCCTTATACAGTGCGACAGTTCTTGCATCCTCGCACGCGAATATTTTGATCTGACCTTGGTGCCAGCCCGCGTCAGTACCTCGCGGCGGACTACCCGGAGACTCACGCATTAAGTGGAGGAGGGCCCTGCCCATTTCATTCCGTACATACAGCCACTGGTCTTTGGGGATGGACCAACGGTCGTTACCTCGGTCAATGAAACCTATAAGGATTCTGTCCTTGGTTACTTCAGCAAAGCTGAGTTTTCCCACTACGGGGTTGACCTGATGCCGCTTCGGATGGGGGTCTACCTCTCCGTCCGATCTCTGGCGTTTGAAGGGATTACCGTTCACCCTCTTAGGCACATAGGGCCTCTGGAAATTTGGTATCAGAGCTTTCGCTTCCTCCACCATCTTCCTTTCTTCCGGCGACAGCTTCTCCTGCGATGCCCCCTCATATCTTTTAAGGATCCTTGCGGCCTTTCTTTTATCCCAGTACGCAAAGCGTCGGGGAGATGCCTCTTTGGGGGGATTCAGACTCGTAGTTGCCATCGCGGTCTCTCCCTTTACGGCGTCGTCCTTCTCTTTCGAAACTCTGAAGCCAGGTCGTGAGACCATTGCCCCAGATGTGAAGAGATTGGGTTTCGTACCAGCGCTTGATGGAAGCTTAGCTTGCGCCGTTTTCTGCTTGACTGCGTAGGCAGCCGCACTGTTGCTTGCTCCCATCAAGTCACTCTTACTTGATAGCAGTTTGGGGGATGACTGACCCGTAGTTTCCATCGTTGTCGGCCTCCCAGTTAACTTTGAGGCGGAGTTTGTCCTCCGGCGTTGTGTTTTCGCTTGCTCCAGCATAGTTCTTCTCTGCTGCGGAGTAAACGAAGTCGTTAATTGCTTTGTATTTTGTGTGTTCTTCATCTTGTTCGTACGACCCCTCGCCGGACAAGGCCAGCTTAGGGTCAAGGGTAGTGTAAGGGGAAGTGTGTCGTCCGCCGCGGCAGAGCCCCATACCGCGGTAAGACCATAGTTACTCCCTGAGGCGGCCCGGTATCAGTGAGGCTCCGTTCGACTACAGCCACGATTTGCCTCCCGGCTGCAAACGTCCAATGGGCACGGTATCGCATAACACCCTGGATTGGGAGGGAAAAGTTTTGCACATTTATATAGCGAGCCGCTTGCTTCAAGACAGACGCCCGCTTACAGCCGCACCTCTTGGTGTACAGACGCTGCGAAAAAGACCCCGGTGAGCCCTTAAACCAAGTATGTCAGAGTGGCCCCCCCGGGGCTCCCTCTCTTTCTGCCGCGAGCCTAGGTAGCTCAACGTTGCCCAGAGTGCACGAACGAGGACGCAAGAGTCGGGATTGAGCGCGGTCACTCAGCAACCACACCCCATTACACTCCATTTAAAAAGTTACGAACGTAAAATATTTCACCTTTAGTACTTTCTACATATGTAATGTGTATAGTGTAAGTCAGTACAATTGAACACGTATAATATATAGCCTCCATACAATCGATTGTTCCGATAACTCGGATCCTATTATTTTGTAAATTTTTTTTAAATTATAACAAAGATGTGTAATGTGTATAGTAAATATAGTTAAATTGAAACAGGCTGTACTGGGGATCGAACAGTGAAAATCGTGACGCTTATTCATGAAAGGTATATAGCCTTCGGCACAGCCGAAGACAGCTTTCCTTACTTGTTATAGTATAATTTGGTAGTTAAATTTGTAAGGAATTGTCTACTATTAACGAGTCTTAAAAGATGAGTTAATTTTGTTAAGTGAGCCACCTATAATTTTTTCGACGGCCATGTATTTTATTGAAAGTTGGTAGTATGGCTCAGAACGATTAAACAAAAATACGTATACAATTTTTCGAAATTCGAATTATTTTGAAAGTTATAGCTATCAACAGTTTTCGAAATTCCTCACTTTTTGATGATTTTCTCACGATTGGTCAAACCGATTTTTCTAATTTTTTAAATATATATAAAAGATGGTATCTTCTACAAAAGGACATTTCCAATTTTTTTGCAAATATTATTCCAATTTTTAACTGCTCCACTTGTTGTAAATAACTTCCGCCCTCTTAAAGTGCCAAAATTTTTTTTTTTAGTTACTAATCGGTTTGACCAATCGTGAGAAAATCATCAAAAAGTAAGGAATTTCGAAAAGTGGTGATAGCTATAACTTTGAAAATAATTCGAATTTCGAAAAACTGGCCCAAACGTATTTTTTTCAATTTAAAAATTTGTCACAAATTGGGCGTAAGTATATTAGAAGTTAGAAATGTATTCAATTATAAGTAAGATTTTGAGGGCACACGAGCAATGTACATATATGTTATACCGTAGCATAAATCAATATTAATTTTATAAACTAACTAATAAATTTATTGAGTTCGTTTTACCCAAATTATAATATCGTCCCCTTTTTGCGTTTTTATCGTAAACGCCAAAAAGGAAATTTTACAGGAGAGCATTTTTTAAATTTTTTTTAAATTTTTTTCATTTACGAATTGGTGGATACGATAAAAAAGATAGCCATTTTTTGACATAACTGTGAGGATTTCAGCTATAAAATTTTACCAGATGATGCGCTAAGGGATGATGAACAAATTTGCATCAAAAAGTAAAATTCGAAAAAATGGTGGTTACGATAAAAACGCAAAAAGGGGACGATATACTAGCAACCCGCTCCGGCTTCGCACGGAAATATATGAAGACATGCATGGATGAAGGGGGTATGTCGCATTCCCACTCAATTTCTGTTTTTGGCATTGGTGAATAGTGTTAATGCAGATCTTTATTTCTGTCTTATCAGAATCTGCCTATCGTGAAAATTGTAGAAGATAATTCATGGATGAAGGGGGTATGTACACAACTTTTCAATATGAATTGTGGAAGAAGGGGGTATGTTCCGTTTTTTTCATATAAAACACTAAATATAAATGTATGCTTTTTTTTTGCATATTATGCAACGTCTTTTATGGCTTTGCATAATTTTTTTGTCAGTTTTCCATAAAGATTCGAAAAAACCTCAAATGTTTAAGCAAAACTTTAAAGCCGATTTTCTCGTTTCATTCAAAATGCGACATACCCCCTTCATCCATGCATGTCTTATATACGCCCGAAATTTAATTATGCGAGAGATTCGTACATATGTATGTATCTACCAGAGCTGTTAATTGAATGAATCAAAACAGTTACAATTCAGGATTTATTCATTTTTTCAAATGTTTTTCGTTGAATTTAATTTGAAATTCCATGTAGATACGATTTGACATGTTGAATTCATATTTTCCATTCAAAGAATTAAAGAATGCGAGAAAGTAATTCAGTTTGAACTGAATTGCATCGAAATAACTCTCATTCAATAACTCTCTCAATTGAATGCCAACTTTGCTGAATCAATTCAATTTTTCAATTCAGTACTCTCGAAATTTAACTTTCAGAGGTGATATTTGCGTACTTTCAGTCTTTAACATGCCTGGAATTGATTTGAAGCTGTCAAAATAGTAATAAAACACGAGACTGCCATGTATCATTGTAAAATTTGGCCCTAACTCTAAAATTTTATATGTGATGGATTATGTTTCAAGTCTGTTGATTTTAATGTAAATAGGCCAAAATTTTATTGGAACCATTCAGAACCTGAAAGTTATATTTATATATTTGTTCAAAACTTATTTCGGCTATGATATTGTCTTCGGAAAATTGTTTTGAAACTATAAGCCCGAAAATTTGGTTCCGTTTTCTTTAGCTACGGCAACTCTTACTCAATGTGTTCATATATTTACATACATACATAAAATATTGCTGTTTTTAGCTGATTTCTCGAAGATTATGGCAAATTTTTCAAGAAGGTAAGTAGAAAATAATCGTCACATAAAATAGGAACAACATGAAGTGCAGTTCCATCGTTTTATTACAGGGAAAGTGGGGAAAAACGGGTTTGAAAATTCGAAGCGGTAGACGTCAAAATGCAGCGCACAGTGTTAAAATTTACATAAAAATGCAAGCAAAATTCCGTGTTTTATCTACAGACCCGGAGTTGATGGACTCGTAAAGAATATAGCCTAAGGCTGCGAGGTTCTTGTTTAATGTATTTATTTTATCTTGTCATAATATAACCGTAGGAATAAATTTATTGAAACATTTGATTTAATTTAATTTTCACTTTTAATATTATTTCCCTCTGGAATATTTTAAGACATAGAAATTAAAATTACTGTCTACCGCCGCGGTATGATGACTGTGCGCTGACTTGCCATATTGAAAGTACCTGGTGCAAGTACCGAAACAGGTCACACCAAAAATTCTTTGAATAAGTTTTTCAAAACGAGGCCACCTTCGGCAGTGTTCGGCAACGCTCCTGGGGGTTTTCAGCCAAAATGAAAATGCCTTGCCAGATACTGTGTAAAGTTGGGCCAAAGAAATTGTAGGTCTCGCCAATGTGTACTAAAACTTAAACCACAAATTGGAAGACAGGCTGGACCTTATCCTCTTAGAAGGTATTTGTATTATTATTATTATTATTATGAGTATTCCACGATGTTTGGAATTTAATTCCAAATCTACAGAAAGCAGCTATTAAGATTTACATAGGCTAACTATAGACTCATACAATTCAACTCGAAGGTGAAATATGTACATTATTTTTGTATGTGATTAAATTACATATTTGGGGAGGTTTTATCAGTCCGCAAATATTATAATATAACGAAACCACAGATATGTCAGTAATCCCATCTGACTGAAGTAAATGCGCAAAATTCAACACATAGATGTTTCAAGTCAAACTATGGACGTGAGGTAACTTCTTTTTTTTTCAGGACAATTAAAACTCGAAATGTCGGTAAGGCAAATTCGAAAGCGAGGACCATATATGTATGTCATACATTTTACTTAGCTGCTAAATCTTTCAAAAAATCCCACCGATTCTGAGATAAATGAGAAAATAAAAAATTTGGATTTGTCGAAATTGCTACACTGTGAAGAGCGGCCATGTTTTTTCGGTTTATAAACAAAACAAAATATGAAAAGTAAAAATTTTTTATAATTGACAAGACCTCAATGCAGAACCATGCCTAGCGGGAAATATATTATAATTAACATGTCGTTGCATCTTTGCCTCTGATCTTAAAAAAAAAATAAAAATGTATTATTCTTTACCTAAAAGCTCATCCTAAGTCATGAATATTTCATGTATATACATAGTAATTATCATAAAAAAATATAAACAAAGCGAAAAACACGTTCGTAAAAGCAAAAATGGCATATCAAGGAAAAGTCCATCGTTTGGAAAAATTGTAACATATTCCGATGTTGCTAAACATTTAGGTGACAGAGCAGGATAGGAAGAGGGTTTTGAAGCATCGAAGCGAATAATTTGTCAGGAGAGAAAAAAAACGCTAAAGTCATATATTTTAAATTTTTTTTTCTCATCTGTCTCCCTTAACTTTTTCATATTATGAGTTTGACACCTTTTTCATGATCTTCCAGTGCCGTTACGAATCACTTTCGACGCTTCAATGCAAAATAATGTATGTCACTTTAAATTACCCTACTATTTTTAAATGCATTTTTACAGTTTTGGTGTCAAATTTTAGAAAATTCGTTATCTGGAGAGCAATACAAAATGTTTTATGCAATGAAACTGGTTTTGAAAAATATTACACTTAGAACGTTATTCGCGATGATGCTTCAGCTGACAAGCACTGTATGATTGTTTAGTTCTTTTCCAGCATTTGGTTTACAACACTAATCACATGTCAAAAGCCATTAAAACTTTTCTGTGTATGTACTAATTAAAATTAGAAGAAATTAGGCAATTCAAAATTTAAGACTGTCATATTTTCTTTGTTGTCATTTCTAATATAAAATTTGAATAGCACAATAAAATTAAGCAACCCAATGCGCAGGTGTGCTATTTTGCTTTTCCTTGTTTTTTCGTTTTCTCTAGTTTCAAAAGTAAAAGAGCCACGAACACAAAAATTCAATATTTTCTGACAAATTTGTATGAAAATTTAATTTAATGTATTCAGACACAACATTCAACTCATGTAGTGCTCTCAAGTGTTGTGTTGTTGAAATTGTACATAAAACTATAAAAGACCTTGTGAATTTCCTTAATAATAAACACTTAAGCTGTAGATGCAACACCGCAACGTAGATATATTGTGATAAGTCCTAATACTTATGTAAGATGTCAGAAACGTACCTCACTGTTACAATTTCCTACTGGTGCGCTTATTGTATCATGAAATGTTGTCATTATATATTTTTTCTTTGACATTTGAAGTCAATCCCGGGATTGTTTTTTATTAGTCCCGAAATCTAGAAAAGCAGTTAAAAAATCCCGAATGTTTAAAATAGCTAGTTTTTTACGAATAATATGACATTAAGTTGGATTAAGGCAGTTTTTTGAGCTTTTTGTTTTATATATAATCATAAAAGCAGGGTATAAAAATTAACACCTAATATTACAGCCCACTTATGAATGGAGAGAAATTTTATAAAATCCCTAACTTTTTCGCTTGTTGATTTGCATTAACTTCCAAAGCAGCTAGGAGAAACCGTAAGAAGATGTTTGGTTATTCCCGGTCTTGTACTAATATAAAAATATGTAAAGAAAAAGTTATAGGATATATTTAAACTCTACTTACATATTTTTTATATATATTTAAGCATCTTGTTGGTAATGAAAATAATATTGATGTACTGTCTTCAGTTTGTTTGTTAAAATGTATAAAATATCTAAATAATACATATTCGGGATCTCGAAACTTTTGGGCTCACAAAACTAAAATAGGTGCCATCCCTACTATGCCTTTAAGGTGCTGTAATTTTTATTAACCCGTTTCTTATCCGCGGGATACTACCAAACAGCCACGTCGATTGCAAAATCGCGGATTTATTGCTTTTATGAGCTTTTTTCAGGCACTTCAGTAATATGTACAGTTAGACACAAAATTAAAGATGTCTTTAAGAATATGGACAAAGTTCAGGGGAGCTTAGCAAAATGGCCATCCAAATTTTCAACGTTTTTGGCAGATTTTTCTTAGTTTTGTAGGACAATCAATTTCAGTGGTATGATGTGAAAGTTAGAACTAATTTAAATATTTTCCTGATTTTTAAGAATTTTTTTCGATGAGGGTATTAAGTAATATCTTTCATGCAACACATGAACAAAATTTAATTTCGCATAAAAAATTACTCAACACCATCGACGAAAATCATTCTTGAAAATCAGGAAAATATTTCAGCTAGTTCTAACTTGCATATAATTATACTGCTTGGTCTACCAAACTGAGTCCTCAAAAATTTCATACAAAATCTGCCGAAGAAGTTGAAAGTTTAGATGACCGTTTTACTCTCCAGAGCTTTGTGAAAATTTTAAAAGACATTTCAAATGGTTTCTGTTATACAATTAAATGGAAATTAATTCCACTACTAGTTATTGTTGACTAAAAAATCGAAATAAAATACTCATATTTGGAAAGAATTTCCATATTTCAAAGTATAAATCCAAAAAAAAAGATTTGATTTTTTTTTTTCATTTTTCAAAACTGACGTATGTATATGACTAATAAAACCATGAAAGAGCTCCGAATTTTTTTATATTCATAAAAGGCATGATTTTCAGCTGAACGTAATATTGTGTATTGCCTGTACAACTTGTAGATATGAGAGCAACGCAAATTCATATATGGTAATAGCAGGGCGAATTCGGCAATATTCGCTGTGCGTTGAAGATCTTTAAAAATACTGAAGCACTTTCGAAGTTGTTAAATTTAAACTTGACACTGCCAAATTTTCCAAAACTAAATATGCCAGCAAAAAATTCATTTGCTTTGCAAGTGCCGTTCGGAGTCGGCAAAAAACTGTAGGTCCTGCCAACTTGTAGGAAAACTCAAAAGCAACACACCACAAGTTGGAAAGAGAAGCACGGCTAAAAATCTCGTTAGAGGTTATGATAATAAAATAATTACACATTCATATTTATTTTTTATTTATGTGACAAAAGCTTATTTAATTAAATTCAATAATGTGCTCAGAGGGTTAATAAAATATGCCCGAAAAGCTTCATAACTAACACATCAGCAACACTAATAAGGCAGTTTATGTGAAGACCAGGCATGTTATGCCTTTCAAAATCATACTTTTTTATGTTTTAACTTGAATTTTTTTAAATTCACATATTTCTTACACGCTAATAAGCTTTTTCCACTAATTTTATGTTATAGATTATTATAATATGTAATGTAATTTTTTTTTTAAATTCTTCTAGCGTGAAAGGAACTTGAAAACTTTTAGTACTATTTAAGGGAGTAAATTAGCATTTTTCCAAAAACTGATTCGTACTGAATTAGCGGAATTAACTCTCCAAAAGAATCAAATCAACTGAATGGCCATTCTGAATTAAAGAGCTTTTCTTCGTAATTCTATTTTGAATTCTTGTTGAATTGACACTTGGTGGATTTATAAATCATGATTTCTGTAAAGAATTGCTGAATGCGTAAATTGAAGTTAAATTCTTCAACGATGAAAAGAATTTCAAGTACTGAATGAAGAAAAACTATGATTTCAAAGAGCAAAAGATTTAATTCTTTAACAGCTCTGGTACCTACATACATACGTATCGAGTTCTTTCACCATACGATCTAATTCAACATGAATGAGGGGGGGTGAGATTCCCGCATAATCGGTTGACAGCGAACAAACAACCAAACAGCGTTCTTTCACCATACGATCTCACCCCACCTCATTCATGTTGAATTAGATCGTATGGTGAAAGAACTCGATACGTATGTATGTAGGTACCAGAGCTGTTAAAGAATTAAATCTTTTGCTCTTTGAAATCATAGTTTTTCTTCATTCAGTACTTGAAATTCTTTTCATCGTTGAAGAATTTAACTTCAATTTACGCATTCAGCAATTCTTTACAGAAATCATGATTTATAAATCCACCAAGTGTCAATTCAACAAGAATTCAAAATAGAATTACGAAGAAAAGCTCTTTAATTCAGAATGGCCATTCAGTTGATTTGATTCTTTTGGAGAGTTAAAAAAGACATTGTAGGTCTCGCCAATGTGTACTAAAACTTAAACCACAAATTGGAAGACAGGCTGGACCTTATCCTCTTAGAAGGTATTTGTATTATTATTATTATTATTATGAGTATTCCACGATGTTTGGAATTTAATTCCAAATCTACAGAAAGCAGCTATTAAGATTTACATAGGCTAACTATAGACTCATACAATTCAACTCGAAGGTGAAATATGTACATTATTTTTGTATGTGATTAAATTACATATTTGGGGAGGTTTTATCAGTCCGCAAATATTATAATATAACGAAACCACAGATATGTCAGTAATCCCATCTGACTGAAGTAAATGCGCAAAATTCAACACATAGATGTTTCAAGTCAAACTATGGACGTGAGGTAACTTCTTTTTTTTTCAGGACAATTAAAACTCGAAATGTCGGTAAGGCAAATTCGAAAGCGAGGACCATATATGTATGTCATACATTTTACTTAGCTGCTAAATCTTTCAAAAAATCCCACCGATTCTGAGATAAATGAGAAAATAAAAAATTTGGATTTGTCGAAATTGCTACACTGTGAAGAGCGGCCATGTTTTTTCGGTTTATAAACAAAACAAAATATGAAAAGTAAAAATTTTTTATAATTGACAAGACCTCAATGCAGAACCATGCCTAGCGGGAAATATATTATAATTAACATGTCGTTGCATCTTTGCCTCTGATCTTAAAAAAAAAAATAAAAATGTATTATTCTTTACCTAAAAGCTCATCCTAAGTCATGAATATTTCATGTATATACATAGTAATTATCATAAAAAAATATAAACAAAGCGAAAAACACGTTCGTAAAAGCAAAAATGGCATATCAAGGAAAAGTCCATCGTTTGGAAAAATTGTAACATATTCCGATGTTGCTAAACATTTAGGTGACAGAGCAGGATAGGAAGAGGGTTTTGAAGCATCGAAGCGAATAATTTGTCAGGAGAGAAAAAAAACGCTAAAGTCATATATTTTAAATTTTTTTTTCTCATCTGTCTCCCTTAACTTTTTCATATTATGAGTTTGACACCTTTTTCATGATCTTCCAGTGCCGTTACGAATCACTTTCGACGCTTCAATGCAAAATAATGTATGTCACTTTAAATTACCCTACTATTTTTAAATGCATTTTTACAGTTTTGGTATCAAATTTTAGAAAATTCGTTATCTGGAGAGCAATACAAAATGTTTTATGCAATGAAACTGGTTTTGAAAAATATTACACTTAGAACGTTATTCGCGATGATGCTTCAGCTGACAAGCACTGTATGATTGTTTAGTTCTTTTCCAGCATTTGGTTTACAACACTAATCACATGTCAAAAGCCATTAAAACTTTTCTGTGTATGTACTAATTAAAATTAGAAGAAATTAGGCAATTCAAAATTTAAGACTGTCATATTTTCTTTGTTGTCATTTCTAATATAAAATTTGAATAGCACAATAAAATTAAGCAACCCAATGCGCAGGTGTGCTATTTTGCTTTTCCTTGTTTTTTCGTTTTCTCTAGTTTCAAAAGTAAAAGAGCCACGAACACAAAAATTCAATATTTTCTGACAAATTTGTATGAAAATTTAATTTAATGTATTCAGACACAACATTCAACTCATGTAGTGCTCTCAAGTGTTGTGTTGTTGAAATTGTACATAAAACTATAAAAGACCTTGTGAATTTCCTTAATAATAAACACTTAAGCTGTAGATGCAACACCGCAACGTAGATATATTGTGATAAGTCCTAATACTTATGTAAGATGTCAGAAACGTACCTCACTGTTACAATTTCCTACTGGTGCGCTTATTGTATCATGAAATGTTGTCATTATATATTTTTTCTTTGACATTTGAAGTCAATCCCGGGATTGTTTTTTATTAGTCCCGAAATCTAGAAAAGCAGTTAAAAAATCCCGAATGTTTAAAATAGCTAGTTTTTTACGAATAATATGACATTAAGTTGGATTAAGGCAGTTTTTTGAGCTTTTTGTTTTATATATAATCATAAAAGCAGGGTATAAAAATTAACACCTAATATTACAGCCCACTTATGAATGGAGAGAAATTTTATAAAATCCCTAACTTTTTCGCTTGTTGATTTGCATTAACTTCCAAAGCAGCTAGGAGAAACCGTAAGAAGATGTTTGGTTATTCCCGGTCTTGTACTAATATAAAAATATGTAAAGAAAAAGTTATAGGATATATTTAAACTCTACTTACATATTTTTTATATATATTTAAGCATCTTGTTGGTAATGAAAATAATATTGATGTACTGTCTTCAGTTTGTTTGTTAAAATGTATAAAATATCTAAATAATACATATTCGGGATCTCGAAACTTTTGGGCTCACAAAACTAAAATAGGTGCCATCCCTACTATGCCTTTAAGGTGCTGTAATTTTTATTAACCCGTTTCTTATCCGCGGGATACTACCAAACAGCCACGTCGATTGCAAAATCGCGGATTTATTGCTTTTATGAGCTTTTTTCAGGCACTTCAGTAATATGTACAGTTAGACACAAAATTAAAGATGTCTTTAAGAATATGGACAAAGTTCAGGGGAGCTTAGCAAAATGGCCATCCAAATTTTCAACGTTTTTGGCAGATTTTTCTTAGTTTTGTAGGACAATCAATTTCAGTGGTATGATGTGAAAGTTAGAACTAATTTAAATATTTTCCTGATTTTTAAGAATTTTTTTCGATGAGGGTATTAAGTAATATCTTTCATGCAACACATGAACAAAATTTAATTTCGCATAAAAAATTACTCAACACCATCGACGAAAATCATTCTTGAAAATCAGGAAAATATTTCAGCTAGTTCTAACTTGCATATAATTATACTGCTTGGTCTACCAAACTGAGTCCTCAAAAATTTCATACAAAATCTGCCGAAGAAGTTGAAAGTTTAGATGACCGTTTTACTCTCCAGAGCTTTGTGAAAATTTTAAAAGACATTTCAAATGGTTTCTGTTATACAATTAAATGGAAATTAATTCCACTACTAGTTATTGTTGACTAAAAAATCGAAATAAAATACTCATATTTGGAAAGAATTTCCATATTTCAAAGTATAAATCCAAAAAAAAAGATTTGATTTTTTTTTTTCATTTTTCAAAACTGACGTATGTATATGACTAATAAAACCATGAAAGAGCTCCGAATTTTTTTATATTCATAAAAGGCATGATTTTCAGCTGAACGTAATATTGTGTATTGCCTGTACAACTTGTAGATATGAGAGCAACGCAAATTCATATATGGTAATAGCAGGGCGAATTCGGCAATATTCGCTGTGCGTTGAAGATCTTTAAAAATACTGAAGCACTTTCGAAGTTGTTAAATTTAAACTTGACACTGCCAAATTTTCCAAAACTAAATATGCCAGCAAAAAATTCATTTGCTTTGCAAGTGCCGTTCGGAGTCGGCAAAAAACTGTAGGTCCTGCCAACTTGTAGGAAAACTCAAAAGCAACACACCACAAGTTGGAAAGAGAAGCACGGCTAAAAATCTCGTTAGAGGTTATGATAATAAAATAATTACACATTCATATTTATTTTTTATTTATGTGACAAAAGCTTATTTAATTAAATTCAATAATGTGCTCAGAGGGTTAATAAAATATGCCCGAAAAGCTTCATAACTAACACATCAGCAACACTAATAAGGCAGTTTATGTGAAGACCAGGCATGTTATGCCTTTCAAAATCATACTTTTTTATGTTTTAACTTGAATTTTTTTAAATTCACATATTTCTTACACGCGAATAAGCTTTTTCCACTAATTTTATGTTATAGATTATTATAATATGTAATGTAATTTTTTTTTTAAATTCTTCTAGCGTGAAAGGAACTTGAAAACTTTTAGTACTATTTAAGGGAGTAAATTAGCATTTTTCCAAAAACTGATTCGTACTGAATTAGCGGAATTAACTCTCCAAAAGAATCAAATCAACTGAATGGCCATTCTGAATTAAAGAGCTTTTCTTCGTAATTCTATTTTGAATTCTTGTTGAATTGACACTTGGTGGATTTATAAATCATGATTTCTGTAAAGAATTGCTGAATGCGTAAATTGAAGTTAAATTCTTCAACGATGAAAAGAATTTCAAGTACTGAATGAAGAAAAACTATGATTTCAAAGAGCAAAAGATTTAATTCTTTAACAGCTCTGGTACCTACATACATACGTATCGAGTTCTTTCACCATACGATCTAATTCAACATGAATGAGGGGGGGTGAGATTCCCGCATAATCGGTTGACAGCGAACAAACAACCAAACAGCGTTCTTTCACCATACGATCTCACCCCACCTCATTCATGTTGAATTAGATCGTATGGTGAAAGAACTCGATACGTATGTATGTAGGTACCAGAGCTGTTAAAGAATTAAATCTTTTGCTCTTTGAAATCATAGTTTTTCTTCATTCAGTACTTGAAATTCTTTTCATCGTTGAAGAATTTAACTTCAATTTACGCATTCAGCAATTCTTTACAGAAATCATGATTTATAAATCCACCAAGTGTCAATTCAACAAGAATTCAAAATAGAATTACGAAGAAAAGCTCTTTAATTCAGAATGGCCATTCAGTTGATTTGATTCTTTTGGAGAGTTAAAAAAGAAATTGTAGGTCTCGCCAATGTGTACTAAAACTTAAACCACAAATTGGAAGACAGGCTGGACCTTATCCTCTTAGAAGGTATTTGTATTATTATTATTATTATTATGAGTATTCCACGATGTTTGGAATTTAATTCCAAATCTACAGAAAGCAGCTATTAAGATTTACATAGGCTAACTATAGACTCATACAATTCAACTCGAAGGTGAAATATGTACATTATTTTTGTATGTGATTAAATTACATATTTGGGGAGGTTTTATCAGTCCGCAAATATTATAATATAACGAAACCACAGATATGTCAGTAATCCCATCTGACTGAAGTAAATGCGCAAAATTCAACACATAGATGTTTCAAGTCAAACTATGGACGTGAGGTAACTTCTTTTTTTTTCAGGACAATTAAAACTCGAAATGTCGGTAAGGCAAATTCGAAAGCGAGGACCATATATGTATGTCATACATTTTACTTAGCTGCTAAATCTTTCAAAAAATCCCACCGATTCTGAGATAAATGAGAAAATAAAAAATTTGGATTTGTCGAAATTGCTACACTGTGAAGAGCGGCCATGTTTTTTCGGTTTATAAACAAAACAAAATATGAAAAGTAAAAATTTTTTATAATTGACAAGACCTCAATGCAGAACCATGCCTAGCGGGAAATATATTATAATTAACATGTCGTTGCATCTTTGCCTCTGATCTTAAAAAAAAAAATAAAAATGTATTATTCTTTACCTAAAAGCTCATCCTAAGTCATGAATATTTCATGTATATACATAGTAATTATCATAAAAAAATATAAACAAAGCGAAAAACACGTTCGTAAAAGCAAAAATGGCATATCAAGGAAAAGTCCATCGTTTGGAAAAATTGTAACATATTCCGATGTTGCTAAACATTTAGGTGACAGAGCAGGATAGGAAGAGGGTTTTGAAGCATCGAAGCGAATAATTTGTCAGGAGAGAAAAAAAACGCTAAAGTCATATATTTTAAATTTTTTTTTCTCATCTGTCTCCCTTAACTTTTTCATATTATGAGTTTGACACCTTTTTCATGATCTTCCAGTGCCGTTACGAATCACTTTCGACGCTTCAATGCAAAATAATGTATGTCACTTTAAATTACCCTACTATTTTTAAATGCATTTTTACAGTTTTGGTGTCAAATTTTAGAAAATTCGTTATCTGGAGAGCAATACAAAATGTTTTATGCAATGAAACTGGTTTTGAAAAATATTACACTTAGAACGTTATTCGCGATGATGCTTCAGCTGACAAGCACTGTATGATTGTTTAGTTCTTTTCCAGCATTTGGTTTACAACACTAATCACATGTCAAAAGCCATTAAAACTTTTCTGTGTATGTACTAATTAAAATTAGAAGAAATTAGGCAATTCAAAATTTAAGACTGTCATATTTTCTTTGTTGTCATTTCTAATATAAAATTTGAATAGCACAATAAAATTAAGCAACCCAATGCGCAGGTGTGCTATTTTGCTTTTCCTTGTTTTTTCGTTTTCTCTAGTTTCAAAAGTAAAAGAGCCACGAACACAAAAATTCAATATTTTCTGACAAATTTGTATGAAAATTTAATTTAATGTATTCAGACACAACATTCAACTCATGTAGTGCTCTCAAGTGTTGTGTTGTTGAAATTGTACATAAAACTATAAAAGACCTTGTGAATTTCCTTAATAATAAACACTTAAGCTGTAGATGCAACACCGCAACGTAGATATATTGTGATAAGTCCTAATACTTATGTAAGATGTCAGAAACGTACCTCACTGTTACAATTTCCTACTGGTGCGCTTATTGTATCATGAAATGTTGTCATTATATATTTTTTCTTTGACATTTGAAGTCAATCCCGGGATTGTTTTTTATTAGTCCCGAAATCTAGAAAAGCAGTTAAAAAATCCCGAATGTTTAAAATAGCTAGTTTTTTACGAATAATATGACATTAAGTTGGATTAAGGCAGTTTTTTGAGCTTTTTGTTTTATATATAATCATAAAAGCAGGGTATAAAAATTAACACCTAATATTACAGCCCACTTATGAATGGAGAGAAATTTTATAAAATCCCTAACTTTTTCGCTTGTTGATTTGCATTAACTTCCAAAGCAGCTAGGAGAAACCGTAAGAAGATGTTTGGTTATTCCCGGTCTTGTACTAATATAAAAATATGTAAAGAAAAAGTTATAGGATATATTTAAACTCTACTTACATATTTTTTATATATATTTAAGCATCTTGTTGGTATTGAAAATAATATTGATGTACTGTCTTCAGTTTGTTTGTTAAAATGTATAAAATATCTAAATAATACATATTCGGGATCTCGAAACTTTTGGGCTCACAAAACTAAAATAGGTGCCATCCCTACTATGCCTTTAAGGTGCTGTAATTTTTATTAACCCGTTTCTTATCCGCGGGATACTACCAAACAGCCACGTCGATTGCAAAATCGCGGATTTATTGCTTTTATGAGCTTTTTTCAGGCACTTCAGTAATATGTACAGTTAGACACAAAATTAAAGATGTCTTTAAGAATATGGACAAAGTTCAGGGGAGCTTAGCAAAATGGCCATCCAAATTTTCAACGTTTTTGGCAGATTTTTCTTAGTTTTGTAGGACAATCAATTTCAGTGGTATGATGTGAAAGTTAGAACTAATTTAAATATTTTCCTGATTTTTAAGAATTTTTTTCGATGAGGGTATTAAGTAATATCTTTCATGCAACACATGAACAAAATTTAATTTCGCATAAAAAATTACTCAACACCATCGACGAAAATCATTCTTGAAAATCAGGAAAATATTTCAGCTAGTTCTAACTTGCATATAATTATACTGCTTGGTCTACCAAACTGAGTCCTCAAAAATTTCATACAAAATCTGCCGAAGAAGTTGAAAGTTTAGATGACCGTTTTACTCTCCAGAGCTTTGTGAAAATTTTAAAAGACATTTCAAATGGTTTCTGTTATACAATTAAATGGAAATTAATTCCACTACTAGTTATTGTTGACTAAAAAATCGAAATAAAATACTCATATTTGGAAAGAATTTCCATATTTCAAAGTATAAATCCAAAAAAAAAGATTTGATTTTTTTTTTTCATTTTTCAAAACTGACGTATGTATATGACTAATAAAACCATGAAAGAGCTCCGAATTTTTTTATATTCATAAAAGGCATGATTTTCAGCTGAACGTAATATTGTGTATTGCCTGTACAACTTGTAGATATGAGAGCAACGCAAATTCATATATGGTAATAGCAGGGCGAATTCGGCAATATTCGCTGTGCGTTGAAGATCTTTAAAAATACTGAAGCACTTTCGAAGTTGTTAAATTTAAACTTGACACTGCCAAATTTTCCAAAACTAAATATGCCAGCAAAAAATTCATTTGCTTTGCAAGTGCCGTTCGGAGTCGGCAAAAAACTGTAGGTCCTGCCAACTTGTAGGAAAACTCAAAAGCAACACACCACAAGTTGGAAAGAGAAGCACGGCTAAAAATCTCGTTAGAGGTTATGATAATAAAATAATTACACATTCATATTTATTTTTTATTTATGTGACAAAAGCTTATTTAATTAAATTCAATAATGTGCTCAGAGGGTTAATAAAATATGCCCGAAAAGCTTCATAACTAACACATCAGCAACACTAATAAGGCAGTTTATGTGAAGACCAGGCATGTTATGCCTTTCAAAATCATACTTTTTTATGTTTTAACTTGAATTTTTTTAAATTCACATATTTCTTACACGCGAATAAGCTTTTTCCACTAATTTTATGTTATAGATTATTATAATATGTAATGTAATTTTTTTTTTAAATTCTTCTAGCGTGAAAGGAACTTGAAAACTTTTAGTACTATTTAAGGGAGTAAATTAGCATTTTTCCAAAAACTGATTCGTACTGAATTAGCGGAATTAACTCTCCAAAAGAATCAAATCAACTGAATGGCCATTCTGAATTAAAGAGCTTTTCTTCGTAATTCTATTTTGAATTCTTGTTGAATTGACACTTGGTGGATTTATAAATCATGATTTCTGTAAAGAATTGCTGAATGCGTAAATTGAAGTTAAATTCTTCAACGATGAAAAGAATTTCAAGTACTGAATGAAGAAAAACTATGATTTCAAAGAGCAAAAGATTTAATTCTTTAACAGCTCTGGTACCTACATACATACGTATCGAGTTCTTTCACCATACGATCTAATTCAACATGAATGAGGGGGGGTGAGATTCCCGCATAATCGGTTGACAGCGAACAAACAACCAAACAGCGTTCTTTCACCATACGATCTCACCCCACCTCATTCATAACTTTGTTTGTGTGTTTATTCGCTGTCAAGTTCTAATAGCTCATTCGTTTAACAGCGAACAAACAACCAAACAGCTTTTTTGGAAAAAGTGCTGTTTTTGTTTAAACAATTTTGGTTAAATAAGATATGAAACAACTTTTTTTTTGATGCAGAACGAAAGTAAATATTTCAAAGTTTAACTTCAAATAAGTTTCATTTTAATCGGTGGATTCGTTTAGGATGTATGGCTGTGTAAACAAAAAATGTATGGTTTTTTACCACATTTTGTACGATTGCCACACCCCCTTTATATATTTCTTCACGTTATAATGACATAAACCTTCCTCTTCAACCAATCTATTTATTAAAAAAAACCGCATAAAAATCCGTTCCTCAGTTTTCAAGATTTAAGCATTCAAGGGGAAAAACAGACAGAAAAAGTGACTTTGTTTTATAATATGTAGAGATATAGAAAATATATTCCTTATAGGTACTACTATTGTTTCCATACACTAGATATTTAATGTTCAGCTTACCCGAACTTAGACTTCCTTACTTGTTATAATTGAAAACGACATGAATTAGTTGATAAACTTTTTTTATTAAACAAAACTTAATATTTTTATGCAAAATAAAAAAATTACTTAAAGTACAAAATAAAAAAATAATTCATTTAACAAATGGTTTAAAGTAAGTAAGGCACATATTTCAATTCATAAAACATTTAAAGATATTTATTAAATTAGGGAAGGCACATACATATTTCAATTTATTAAACATTTAAAAATTATTATTAAAAACTATAGTTACAGGTACTGTAAACTTAAAAAATACTACACCTCTTCAACCGAATAATGACAAAAAATTTAAAATAAATTGGAATGAAATAAGTAAAAAAATATATTAAGAAAAAAAGTAAATGACCGCGATATCCAAAAATTTGTTTTGGGTCTCTGCATGGGTCCTTTTCAAGCGCCTGCGAGGTGTCTGTGGATGACTCCGAGGTGTGGCTGCAGTAGCTCTGCGGGTGGTTGCAGGAGTTGCAGGTGTGGCTGCAACACATCGTTGACTGGATGTGGCTGGGGGGTTTTGAATCTCGAAATTTGATTGGACTCCGATGGAATCATCTTCCTGCAGATACTCCACTTGCTCATTTTCAGCCACGAGCAAGTTTAGTTCCTAGTTTAAAAAAATAATCAATAAGTCGCTTTATGTGTGTAGCTCTAAACTCACCTCATCCAGTTGCAGGCTGTCCATGACATCGTCTGCGCCTTGAACGTAGTTGTGCCCAATGAGATCAACCACGCGCAATTCTAATTCTGTTAGAGGTGCCGAAGTGATTGGTCTATTTCCCGTTTGTGAGACTGATTTTTGCGTTCTCGCACATGAACGCTCACACTACACTTCAAATCACGTCAGACTTGCAAAACATGGACAAAATTAATACGTATGTACCTAACAGTATTAGTGAAGTTCACTAATTAAGCACTGGCGCAAAAAAGAAGAGACAAAAATAAACAAATCTTTAATCATATTACCGATTACCCCGATACTTATTGCATCTTCTTCAGGAAAGTACGTCGTATGTAATTTTGAAAGTGTTCTTCTTAACTCAACACCTTTTTTTATTTGTTTCCTTTAAAGGTCAACTGCTAATAATTCCGGAAGCGCTTTTTTAATTTCTTGTTTTAGTGAAAAGTTATGGTCAAAAAACCGAAAAATGACCCGGGTCCCATACCAAAATTGGGCCTGAATCCATGGTATATATGTGCGAAACACCTTTCTGGCCCTGGGCTACGCCATCCCAAGTCCGGGTGGTTGCCTGAGCTATCTCCTATAATTTTAGCTAATTTATTAGCAGTTGATACCTAAAGGAAACAAATACCCAATTTTTATATGTAAGTGTATATTTGGACATGACCGTATATTTTGTGCGGAACTAGGTATAAGGTCATGTGCAAATAGCTACAACCTTTTCATATACATGAAAACTTATCAAAAGCTGTGACAAAATTACACACGATGCACCTTTCCATACAATTGCTTAGCAACTTTTTATTCACTTAGTACTTACCGTCATCCATTGCTCCACTGTCTTCCTAGCTCCTCCAATGGCGTTCAGCTTCTCCGCCACTTCCTCCCACCTCTTCTGGTGTTCCAGCTTGCCGTTCATGCGCTGGAATCTGCCCGATGCCAAGCCAGGAACTTCTTGAAGTAGATCCACTAATCCCTTCTTTTGCTCCTGCGTTGTCCGACTTCTTTTTGATGCTGCTGTGCTTGTTGATGCCATTCTGGAAAAAAGTAACAATAAAGGGCAGTAAATGTTTAAAAATATATATAATGTAAGAAATACTTCCCTTTTGTTAAAATCTGCAAAAATAAATAGCGCGAACATTGTTTTTTTTTTCATTCCTCTTTGATCTTTTCGTAAATTTTGACATTTCGACACTAGTGATGCCACTCTTTCTCAAATTTACAAGATAGTTAACAAGTGTTGTTAAAAGGTAGATAGTGAATCGCACAATTGTTAAAGTAAACGATAAATGTTTATGTTAAAAATAACGTTTGTCGAAACGTTAAAAGTTAGTGAATCGCCCTACTGGAGTCGGGGTGTAATTCGATTTGATGAAAACCTGACATAAGGTCTAGGCATGAAAAATATTTTGCTCTTCCAAGTTGATCCAAAATGTCGTCAATTCTTGGAAGTGGGAATTTGTCTGCTGCTAGCTTTTTATTTACCTGTCTGTAGTCTACCACTAATCTCCATCTTTTTTCTGTTTTGCCTGCACAGTAAAAATAAAAGTTTAACTTTAACACCTTTTTGGTGTTTATATATAACAACACCGAAAGTATTAAATTAATACCATGTTCGGTCTAATTTGTCTTGAGAAAGGAATTCAGTCGAAAATTCTCTCAGACAAAAAAAAAAATTACAGTTCTATTATATTGCCTTCACCGAGAGTCGAACTCACAATTTATTGAATGCTCAGCGGAGATGTCTACTATCAAGCCATCGAGTACTTATGATTGCCAGCGTCTAATTGCAGCTTTGTTCTGAATGATTACGACGAACCGCGTGCTCTGAAGAACAAACCACCGGACTTAATTTAATGCTAAAAAGTAATTAATTTAATACTTTTCCGGTTTTTTTATTAAACAAATGTTACCTAAAATATTATGAGAGACAGCGTTATAGAGAGAGCGTTTTAGTATTATTTTGGTATTATATTAAAACTATTTGGAATTAAAAATTTTTCAGAGTCTTAAATTAATACTATTTAGTATTAAAACTCAAATTTAATTCCAAAAAGGCTTAATTTCAATAGCGACTGGTATTAAAAGTAAACTTTCATTTTTTACTGGGGGGGGGGCTGATGTTTTAGGGACTAATAAGATTGGGCAATTATACTCTGCAATAGAAGGTTCTATTATGTCATCTTCGATTAGCTTAGTTACTACTATGTCTATGAATTCTGTGCACAGTGTTGTTAGTTGAGGTTTGACAAATTGTGGAAAGTTTTTTGTTAATCTTTTGAATTTCTCTGCATCCTTGCAATTTTTATTGTGTGTGTTTGTTTTAATTAGTGTGTAATCGTCTAAATTTTCGGAATTAATCTTGTAATTTTGAATAGTTGTGCTTTTATGTGTTGTGTTGATAATTCTAACAAAAGTTTGGTCTTTATTTGTGATAGTGTTTGCTATGAAAATGCCTTCAGATAATTGTCGGTGTGATATGACCATAGGATTAATTTGTCTTCTATTTTGCCATAATCCAAGATACAATTGTATTTCTTTATGAAATCTAGTCCTATTATTTCGCTGCATGGGATTGGAAAGTCGTCTTCTACGACATGGAATTTATGGTAAATTAGAAGGTCATCACCTTTTAAATCCACTTTAATTGTGCCTAATCTGCTGGTTATTCCTTAACCAATGCCCTTTAAATCTGTAATTTGTTCTTTATTAATTTTGTGCGTTTTACTAATTTGATGCATTTTTATAATGGAAATGTCTGCTCCCGTATCAATTAAAAAATTTGTTATCGAATTGTTTAGGGATGTCCTTGTGGATATATAGCTGTTTAGATTTAGGTTCAGTACACATATTTTTCTTTCTATTAATTTTGAAGTGGAGCTTCCTGATTTTCCGTCTGGGTGCAGCTGCGCACATTACGGGTATGATTGTAGGACCTATTGCCGTTTTGGGCTTGTATTTCGGTTGTGGTCAGAATCTCCGATTATGGTAATTTCCATAGTTGTTACTTCAGTACCCTCCATGGAAATTGATCCTGTACTGACTCTGTTGTCGTACGTTCGAAATTGTATTCGATCTGCCTGTTGTTTTGGTACAGCTGTTGGTGAACTTAGAGATCCCATTGTTCATGGTTGTGAACGTTCTTGCTTGCATTATCATTTTAACATTATTGTTGGAGCTGTTTTTACACATTGCCTTGACGGCTGCCTGTGTAGAATATCTCGTTGCTAAGTCCGGGTTTAATCCATCCGAGATATATGCTCCTTTTAGTGATTTGGTAATTTTTTCTATTTCCGCTGTGTATTGGTTAGCCGTTTTACTACATTGTTGAACGTTTAAGCGGGCTACTCACCTGCCAAGAAATGTCAAACTCCATATAAAAAAACGCTCAAGAAATGGTCAAGAACTGTTTTCACACGTCAGATTTTCTTGAGCCAATACTCAGCTCATAAGAAAAAATACTACAATTTTCGATGGTTGGCAATGCAGGTTTACCTCAAGAAATAAATATGCTCGTATATATTTCTTGAGGTAAACGTGCAGATCCACGGCAAAGGTGAGTACATATATCGCTAAACATATTTTGTACATTTTTATAGGAGTAATTTGCAATAAAATGGAAAATTTGGTAAACGTCAAAATTTCTTGACCAGGCACAAGAAATATATGCTCGCTTTTTTCTTGAGGCATTTCTTGGCAGGTGAGTAGCCCGCTTTAGGAGTTTAGCGGTTAAAACCTCTACCGATTCACCTTTTATCGCGCTTTTGAGCTTTGTTGTTATTTGTCCAATCGTGTTCTCATTACTGATACAATTTCTTGCCGTTCCTTTTAGTTTGGTCTTTATAATTGTTATTGCTAAAAGTTCGTGCTCATCCTTGATTTGTGTAAGTTTTCTGGCTTCCCATCAAACTCTGGGAGTACTGACGAGGCAGTTTTAATGAATTCGACTACTGTTTGTACCATTGTGACGTTTATGGGATTTTTACTTTACTGGTATCTTCCCCTTGCCTTAAAGAGGGTGATGGAGTCCGTCTTCGCACATTTTCTGATAGAAGTACGTCAAAATCAACTTGGAGGTTTTCCTCTAATATGGTTGGTATTGTTACCTGTATATTGTGTCTAGCTACTGAAGATACGAGTTTATCTCGTACGGCAGTGAAAAATTTAAAGCTTCTTTTTGGTGTTCTATGGTAAGTATGCGATTTGCTGCATTGATCACCTGTCTAGTATTATTAAGGACTTCCAAGATTATGTTCAAATGTTTTAATATAGTTTCGTTTGTTATGGGAATATTCTTGTTTATACATTTGTATGATTTACTAGCTTTAATTTTTTCTTCCAGAAATGTGTTGGAAATATATGCATAAGACATCAGTATTTCAGGCATGAATTGCATCCAGCCTAATTGCTCGTTCAATTCCATTTTACACGTCTTGTTTCTCGGGGAGTATGCATACACTATCCCTTCTTTTGAACTACTTCCGCATGTGTGTATCTGTATTAATACCGCATATAGTAGTACTAGTACAAATATATGTGTAGTTCTGCATGGGCAAAATAGCATGGGTTTTTCATAAATAAATAGAGTTCATATTCATATATCTGACAGGAGCCCAATGAGGACAGATTGCACAAATTTAAACCACTAACATAACAATTATGAAACAATGAAACTCTTCACATTACTTACTCGTTCTGTTTCAGCTTAGCATCTCGAAATTGTCATTGCAATATCGATATGCATTGCGGTGAGACATGCTTGGGTCAATACGGATGGCTATGTCCAAATATACCTTACACTACAACCTAAATTGGAGCGTTGAGCGTTTTTTAAATCAGGTTGTCCCCTTCTAACATATAATATTTTGTTAAGTTAGAAAGAGACAACACGCTCAACGCTACAATTTAGGTATGGGTCTTAGTTTCATGGTTCAGACTTGTGCCACCATCACTCATTAGTCAGTGTCATGGACTTAGAAGGATGGCTTAAAGTTTGTCCAGGAAATCCATTAAAAAATGGAACATTTCCATAGACATTAATTTTATTTTATAAATCTGAATAAATTGTTCAAGACAATTAAGAAAAAGCAAAGAGCATTCAACTATGCAGGAAAATACATTAGGTTAGTTTCAAGTGGCTGCCGTAGATGCACACCTAGGCCAGTACCAAAAGGCCCATTGTGATACCACCACCAATAAGAAAGTCAGTTCCGGGACCCGGCCATGTGGAAAATCCCTATTTCGGGATTCGATCTGGCCTACACTCTAATGTACTAGGCCACTGCACCTTTTAAGGGGCTCGATGGCCTCTTTATTCATGGTGAATACCACCTGTCTGTCAGATAATTCTCTCGGGTTCGTCAGGGATGGCAGGAATTCATGCCCTTGCCCTTGGACGAGCCGGAATGTCCTTCCAGTCGACGACCTCGATCTCTGCGCCTTTGTAGACTTCACCCAGTTTAGCAGCTGCTGCCTTGTACAGTGCTACAGTTCTTGCATCCTCGCATAGGACTAATTTAATCTGACCCTGGTGCCAGTCCGCATCCGTTACTCGCGCTTGCTCCTCCATAGTTCTCCTCTGCTGAGGAGTGAAATTTGGCGTTGTTTGTTTTTTAGGTTTTTCGTTTTTATTTAAGTTATTTGAATTCATCTTGTTCGTACGACCCATCGCCGGACAAGGCCAGCTTAGGGTCAAGGGAAGAGTAAGGGGAAATGTGTCGTCCGCCGCGGCAGAGCCCCGTACCAAGGTAAGGCCATGCTTACTCTCTGAGGCGACCCGGTATCAGAGGGGCTCCGTTCAACTACAGCCACGATTTGCGTCCCGGCTGCAAACGTCCAATGGGCACGATATCGCATAACACCCTGGATTGGGAGGGGGCAGATCTTTGTCGTCGCGCCAGAGAGGCTAGGCTTCTCTCGTGATGTAGTACCCGCCGGCGCTATGATCACAAGGGCAGCGTAGCCCTTGGGCTATCGACTTAAGCCCTCGTACCGCGGCAAGGTGTCCACCCTTCACGAGAGAAAAAGTTCTGTCACTCGCGTTACAAAAAATTCGTTACTCGCTTTACTTCTGAATTATACAAAAAAAAAGTTTGTTAAGTCAATTATAAAGTGAGGGTTCGGTTAAAATATCATTCATTCGCCCTGGTTTCCCGTTTATTGCCACTTTTTATTATATGCAATTGTTGTTTGTTCTCACCCAGTTGAAAGTATGCATGCCAGTCTAAATCAGCTATCGCCATTTCACGGCACTGAGGTGCAATGCTCAACTCACACAAATTGCTATACTCTCTCGTTTTGTCGTAGTAAGATCGCAAAAGTCAACTGACCATCTGCTAGCATCGCATCGTTCAGTAGCTTGCGGGCAGGCAAAAAGACAACAACGTATGCACATACTTCGTTTTCATGCGCTTTTATACCACGTCGCACGTTGTCATTAGAAAAAATTATATGATGCCCAATGCTTTCGAGCAACTTCAATGCTAAGCTATTTCCTCTAAAAAGACATTTTGAGTTTTTCCATTAAAACATAAATGAATCAACCCAAACTAAAAATGAAGAATTATTTAGAAAAAAAAAAATGTATATATTAACCAAATTAAAAGTTGGTTGACTAACATGGAAAATCAATGTAAAAAGAAACTATAAATTTCCTTACCCGCGACCTGCTGAATTCCGTTGGTTCCTCTTTGCACGGAGTATGAATGCTATATGAATGAAAAAGTATGTAAAATGGGTTACTTTGAAGTTAAGAACATATCTGCTCGCAGATAAACTGTGCGTGCTGATTGAGTGATATGGTATGTTTGGGGAATGCATCCTGTGTCTATGAAAAGGTATGAAATTCGAAAAAATACAACTTGCTGAAGGAATTCTACTTACATAGTTGAATGATCTCGGCTTTTTCTTTATTCACTTGGAAATTGTACTTATGTATATTTATGAAGCAAGACAAAAAAAATATGGATATATTCCATTTTAATGGATTTCTTCGACAATTTTCGGAGCATCTTGCCAAGCCCATATCAGCTCCTAATGCAGTGATGAAGGCACAACTTTGAACCAAGTAGTATATTGACAATTATGCACACAACCAACCGTCTGGAGCCTAGGATATTTCAATCGCAATTCTTCGAGATAGTAAGATGGAACAGAACGCGTAAGAAATACATATGAAGAGTTTGATGGTCTTGATATTCCCATTTTGTTGGTTCAAAGTTGTGCAATCCGTCCTCATTATGCCCCTGTCTCATGTACATATGAATGCGAATAATATTTATGTAGGTATTTATATATGAAAAATGCATTTTATTATTTCCATGCAAAATGAGTGATTTTGTATCTAATAACGTTAAACGAGCTAAACTTGTATATTTGTATATTTGTAGGTCCGGCACTATCTCGAGAACCGCTTGACCGAATGGGATGAAATTTGGCACATAGATAGTATGATTAATTCTAAGACTATACACTTTGGGGTTGCCACTTGGAGTGGTTTACAGGGTTGCCACCTATTTAATTTTTTATTTATGGAGCCAAATATGCCAATATGGGTATCAAATGAAAGGAATTTTCGTTGACATACCAACTAAAATATTTTCAAGTAGGGTTGTCGCCTAGGGTTGCCACCTTATCGGAGTACATTTGTATATTTGTAGGTCCGGTACTATCTCGAGAACTGCTTGACCGATTGGGATGAAACTTGGCATATAGATAGTATGATTGATTCTAAGACTATACACTTTGGGGTTGTCACTTGGGGTGGTTTACAGGGTTGCCACCTATTTAATTTTATTTTATTTATGGAACTAGATATGCCAATATGGCTGTCAAATGAAAGGTATTTTCGCTGACATACCAACTAAAATATTTTCAAGTAGGGTTGTCACCTAGAGTTGCCACCTTACCGGAGTATATTTGTATATTTTGCCAAATTACTCGGCAAACACACTAGTTCATTTACTAAACATTTTGTGGTGTATTCATACTAGTTCATTTCTGATTAGCCTTAAACCAGTCAATTCCAAACTACTCAGCAAAATTATCAGTAGCGGCGCTAGAGCAAATCCAGGTGTCGGCGAACGAGCTTTGCGAGGCCGCAGTTCATCATCATTTATTGGCGCTTAACCGCCTAAGCGATTTTGGCCGTCGCCTATCAAAGCACGCCAGTCATTCCTTTTTAGCGATAACTGACGCCAATTGGAAACCCCAAGGGAGTTCAAGTCATCCTCCACCTGTTGTTTCCATCTCAGTCGAGGCCTCCCCCTTCCTCTGTTGCCGAATTCGGGTGACGATTGGAAAACCTTCTGGGCTGGAGCTTCTTTGTCCATTCGCATGACGTGACCCAGCCAGCGGAGCCTTTGGGCTTTAATTCGCTGGACTATGGTCAGATCTGCGTAAAGCTCGTACAGCTCATCGTTAAATTTCCTTCGATACTCGCCGTTGGCATCACGGGAAGGACCATAAATCTTCCGGAGAACTTTTCTCTCAAATACTCCAAGGGCCATTTCATCTTCTCTTGACATTGTCCATGAATCTGAGCCATACATCAGGACAGGTATGATGAGAGACTTATAGAGCGCGATCTTTGTTCTTCGAGAGAGGACTTTACTTCTCAATTGCCTACTCAGTCCAAAGTAGCACTTGTTCGCAAGAGTGATTCTCCGTTGGATTTCTAGACTGATATTATTTTCGGTGTTAATGCTGGTTCCCAAATAGACGAAGTCCCTCACAGTTTCAAATTTGTAACTATCAACAGTGACGTGGCTGCCAAGGCGCAGGTGCGCCGATTCTTTCTTTGATGACAGCAAATACTTCGTCTTGTCCTCGTTGACCGCAAGACCCACTTTTTTCGCTTCTTTATCCAGTCCAGAGAAGGCAGCGCTTACGGCGCGGTTGTTAAGGCCAATGATATCAATATCATCGGCATACGCCAGCAATTGCACGCTCTTGTAAAAGATTGTACCATTGCGGTTTAGCTCTGCTGCTCGAATTATCTTCTCCAGCATCAGGTTGAAGAAATCGCACGAAAGGGAGTCGCCCTGTCTGAAGCCTCGTTTGGTTTCAAATGGCTCAGAGAGGTCCTTCCCGACTCTGACGGAGCTGTTAGTATTGCTCAACGTCATTTGGCAAAGCCGTATAAGCTTTGCAGGGAAGTCAAATTCAGACATGGCGGCATACAGGCAACTCCTTTTTGCGCTGTCAAAAGCGGCTTTGAAATCGACAAAGAGATGGTGTGTGTCGATTCTTTTATCATGGGTCTTCTCCAGGATTTGGCGTATCGTGAAAATCTGGTCGATGGTAGACTTACCAGGTCTAAAGCCACACTGATAAGGTCCAATCATCTTGTCTACGATGGGCTTCAGTCTTTCACACAATACGCTAGAAAGAACCTTATATGCGATATTAAGAAGGCTGATTCCGCGGTAGTTGGTGCGGTTAGCGGGATCGCCTTTCTTGTGGATTGGGCAGAGCACACTTAAATTCCAATCTGGAGGCATGCACTCGTCTGACCATATTCTGCATAAGAGCTGATGCATGCTTTTTACCAGCTCTTCGCCTCCGTGTTTGAACAGCTCGGCGGGTAGTCCGTCTTTTCCAGGCGCTTTGTTGTTTTTGAGCCGGGATATAGCTATCCTCACTTCATCATAGTCAGGTGGTGGGACGACTTTTCCATCGTCAGGGATTGGGGTATCGGGTTCGACGTCTCCCTCGCAATTTAGCAGTGAGGAGAAGTGCTCCCTCCATAATTTAAGTACACTCTGTACGTCGGTTACCAGGTCGCCATTATTGTCCTTACAGGAACTTGCCCCGGTCTTAAAACCTTCCGTCATCCGCCGGATCTTTTCATAGAATTTTCGGGCATCATTCCTGTCAGCCAGCATCTCAAGCTCCTCACACTCACGCCTTTCGGCCTCACGTTTCTTTTTTCTGAAAAGGCGTCTCTCTTCCTTCTTTGCCTCACGATAGCGTTGCCATACACTGCGGGTTGCGCCCGTTCGCAACGTCTCCCTGTAGGCAGCGTCCTTTTTGTCCGAGGCAGTGCTGCATTCCTCATCGTACCAGTTGTTTTTGCGGGCTCGCTGGAACCCTATAGTGGCCTCAGCGGCGGTACGTAATGAGTGAGAGATATGCTTCCATTGCTCGGTTGCATCGTTAGGTCGAGGATTGCTCTCCGATAGCAGGTGTGAGAGTCGAGTGGAGAAATTGTCAGCTGTCTGTGTCGTGCGCAGCTTCTCGACGTCAAACTTTCCTTCCGTTACTGTGCGCACTTTCTTTGCTACACAGAGGCGTGTGCGTATCTTGGCTGCAACAAGATAATGGTCCGAGTCGATATTGGGACCACGAAGGGTACGCACGTCCAGAACGGTGGAGCTATGTCTGCCGTCGATCATGACATGATCAATCTGGTTTCTTGTTCTTTGATCAGAAGTCTCTTTCCCACCACGAATCCTACACCACGCGCTTTGCCGCGTGTCTGGCCACTGTAGTATACGTCACAAGGTCCGATGGTCGTCTTTCCTTGTCCCGTCCATCGCATTTCCTGCAGGGCGGTGATGTCAGCCTTTGCGTTAACGAGGACATCAACCAGTCGGGCAGCGGTACCGTCCCTTGAAAGGGTCCGGACATTCCCGGTACATGCCCTAATATCCAAATCATTATGCCTTATTCGTTTTGCCGGGTCGTCAACATTAAAGGGGGTTCTCATCCGAGGCTTTAATACATTTTTCATTGGACTAAATTTTTTACGTGGCGGGTCCCAAACCCAGCGCACAACCCGTTTCGGGGTTTTTGGAAAATATTTACACATTTATATAGCGAGCCGCTTGCTTCAAGACAGACGCCCGCTTGCAGCCGCACCTCATGGTGAACAGACGCTGCGCAAAAACCTCGGTGAGCCCTTAAACCAAGTATGTCAGAGTGGCCCCACCGGGGCTCCCTCTCTTTCTGCCGCGAGCCTAGGTAGCTCCCGTTGCCCAGAGTGCACGAACGAGGACGCAAGAGTCGGGATTGAGCAAGGTCACTTAGCAACCACACTCCATTACACTCCCGCGAGGCCGCAGTTATTTATATTAAAAATTGAGAGGTTTTGCGAGGCACATGTTATATCCCCACCATGGGTTCAAAACACGGGCTTATTGTTCTTACAAAAAAAGGTCACAATTCACATACTTTGCATGTTTATTCGAGCAAATATTACATTATCTAAAGACATGCTTTTATTGGAGAAGATACTGGTTTTCAGAATACAGTTTAAAAAACTATATCGTTATTTTACTATTTTCGATATTCGATTTGCTTCGTTGATAGCTTACCTATTTTTTTTTTAATAAAACCAAGCTTGACGTAAAAAACATGAAGAAAAATTGGTTGTTCGCGAGTCGCTTGAGTGTTTCGAGTCACCTTATTCGGCGATTCGCCTGGCTCGAATGATTATGGATAGCGAACTTACCAGTTCGCCTGAAACATTTTGTTGCCAGTTCTCTGCCGTCGTCTGTATATGCTACTGCAAGTTCCCTGAAAAGTGCGTATTCAAGAGCTGCTCTAGGGTTTCCCCCTCCGTGCTGGTCCGGGATCCGTCAGGTTTGCGCTCAGACTTCCCTGTCACCGCCGTATCGTCGAGTTCTACGTCTTCTGGAAGCTTTTTTTCAACGGCGAGTTGTTCAGACCACGATTTGGCTAGGCGGGAATCCTACTAACTATGGCAGTATCAACATTGGTGCACTCAGGACTACCTGCTAACACCGTGACGTTGAGGTCTTCCCCGTCCAGCAGACTATCTCCCATCTCCGAGCTGTTCACTGCTCCTTCGCCATTTGACGTGGCAAATACCACACTTTCCGAGTCGGACACCTCCGACTCCTCTGCGATGTCAGAGTCCTCCAGAGCAGCCGAAATAGCAGCGCGTTGTGCATCGCCACGGTCTACGTATATACCCTATTCAAGGTGAAGACCACCTGCCTATCAGACCCTACCGCATCCTCAACCAGATTGACACTCCAGTCCTGCGTCGGGAGAGACGGGTTCATTATCCGCAGCATCCTGAGAATTCTCTCAGGTTCAGCAGGGATAGCAGGAATCCATGCCCTTGCCCTTGACCGGGCCGGAATGTCCTTCCAGTCGACAACCTCGATTCTTGCCCCAGGGTAGATCTCACCCAGTCTTGCAGCTGCTGCCTTGTACAGTGCAAGAGCTTTTGGATCCTCGCAAGTGAATACCTTGATTCGACCCTGGTGCCATCCCGCATCAGAATCTACCGCCGTGGCCCGCGGAGACTCATTCATAATGTAAAGAATGGCATTACCGATCGCGTTCCGGACGTACCGCCACTGGTTCTTAGGGATGGCCCAGCTTTCGCTACCTCGGTCAATGACGCCTATGAGGATCCTGTCCTTGGTCACTTCAGAAAAGCTAAGTTTACCCACTCCGGGGCTGTTCTGATGCCGCTTCGGATGAGGTTTTAAATCCCCGTCCGATCTCTGGCGTTTGAAGAAATTTTCGTTAACCTTCTTTCGCGCATAATTGCTTTGGGACTTGGTAACAGAGCTTCAGCTATCTCCACCGTCTTTCTGGCATTCGGAGATAGCGTCTCCTGTGAAACTCCAAGTACTCAGAGCGACTGGGAGATGTCGTTTGGGAGGAATTTCGACCCGTAGTTGCCATCGCGATCTCTGAGGCCAGGTCGTGAGAGCACGGCCACAGACGTTAAGGAATTGGTTTCGGTACCGGCTATTAATGGAGGTTTAGCATCAGCCGTTGTTGGCTTCACTGTGTTTGTTCCGGTGCTTGATTTGGGGATTGCCCCCTTATTATCCAGAGTTGATCGACACGTAGGTGCCATCGCTGTCCATCTCTCGGCTGATATGGAAATGGAGGTTATCCGCAGACGTTGCGTTCTCACTTGCTCCCGCATTGTCGTCCTCTGCTGTGCAGTATACGTAGTTCCTGTATCTTTGGTTTTGTGGTTTTATTGTTTTAATTATTCATCTTTTTCGTACGACCCCTCGCCGGGCAAGGCCAGCTTAGGGTCAAGGGAAGAATAAGGGGAGTGTGTTTTCCGCCGCGGCAGAGCCCCATACCGCGGTAAGGCCATAGTTACTCTCGGACTTTTGCAGTTTTATTCCTGGGGGTGAACCTAAGCGTTATACAAGATAAACTAAACTTACCGGACTATGATATAATGTATGGAGAAAAGGTGGCTCTAGCTCGTTAACTATAGGCTTTACAAAAACAACTATTTTCATCGCCGATGGGGAACTTCGTGACAAAGAAAGTAAAAGAAAATGTTTCGAGAAAAATCCTGAAATGTCCATACGTTGAATACAGGGACATACATACGTTGAATGACGAGTGACGAAAAAATAAAAAAATAAATTTTTATCATGGCACAAGAAGTGCGATTTAATAAAAAAAAAAAAACATCCAACAGAATAGCTGAGTATAATAACGTTACCAAAACGGTACCAAAAGTACTAATTCATTCCATCTCTAGAAACAGGTGAACAGGGACCGAATCAATAGCTCGGGGAATACCCGAACTTCTAACTCTCAATGTCATTAAAAAGCAGCCACTATACCTTTACATACATTGGTGGTCATATCATTTGCAACAGATTATAACAGGTACTCAAAATTCATAAAGAGTGCAAAATTTGGCCTAAATTTTGGACTTTTGACAAGAGCCCAGGTAGAAATATGTGAGTAGGTATGCAATTTTGTAGCACATTTAGTTCATTTAAATATAAAGAGGTAAAAGTCCCAAGTCCTCCGAAAGCGTACAGATTTTTGACAATTTTTTTTTTTTTGTGTATTCTTTCTCCATATAACGAAATAATAAATTTTTTTTTTATGGGCAAAATGCCGAAGTTTTCCCGAAAAAAATTTCAAAAATCAGCGCGTTTTCGGGGAACTTGAGACTTTTACCCAAAGTATATTAAACAAAGTAATAGTGAACTTGACAGTTCTCTCTTTTCTGTAGGAGTTTTCCCGCCAAATGAAAAAAATATTAAATCGTTCTGCTTAAGTGTGAAGAAATAGCAAATTGTTTCATATAAATACAATACCGCTTGCCTCAGTTCTTTGCAGAGCTTAGAGTTCATACTAGCTAGACTCTAGCACATTTTAGCTAAGATGAATGGTCTAATCTTTTTTCAATTGGATCTTACACAGAAAAAAAAATCCTGGTAATATCAACCAAAATACGGGTTGATTCAATGAAAATCGCGGTCAATTCTTATCCATTATTCAATCCAGTTGATTCAACTGGATTGAAACTGTTAACCTTAAAATAATAGCTTTAACAGTCAAAACAACGAAAAACATTTCAATATGAAAAAAAAACAGTTTTTGTCAGTAAAAACAAAAAAAAACTGTTAGTATTATTTCAACAGTTATAATGTTAAATCAATATGTTTACGTCAGTCTTAAATTGACTGTTTGAACAACATTGATATCTGTCAAAACAAAAATAAGGGTTATCGCTGTTGGAATAAGAGATGGTCTGTTAGCTTTGAAACGCCTTTGCAAGCTGTTGAAATAACAGTCACATCTTTTGTTTTCTGACCTACAGTAGTACCTGTTGAAAAAACAAAATGCGGTTTAATACAGTAATATTTTTTTTATTTAAAAAAATTTTTTTTACATAAATTATTTTGTACTCTTTTAGTGAAATACATAAATATAATGTTAAATTCATTTTTAGTTTTTATTTAGAAAAAGTTTGTTTAATTAATTGTTTTGTACTTTTTTAGTTATATAAATGTAGAGTTAAATGCGTTTGGGTAAAAATTTCAAAGTAGGTAATAGTACTTTTTTTTAGAAAATGGTTGTACTTTTTTGGTCATATAAATGTAATGTTAAATACAGTTTTGATTCTTTTTATATAGAAAGTTTGTTTACATAAATTATTTTGTACTATTTTGAAAAAGTTTGCTTACATACCTAAATTGTTTTGTACTTTTTTAGTAACATAAATGTAAAGTTAAATGCGTTTGGGTAAGAATTTCAATGTAATGTTAGATATAGTTTTACCCTCTTATTCATAAAAAATATAAAAGGTTTATTGAGCCCTTATAGTTCAAAATTTGTATGGAAATGTCATTTTAAAAAGCTCTATAAACACTTTCTATAACACCCTTATATCACATAAAATAATTTGTAACTTTTTTATGCAAATACATATTTCACTGACTACTAAAAATAATTGTTGTCTCTCTTGATCACTGAAAGGAACTAAAAATCCCAACTCTAATTGCAACTCTCATAGTCGCTTTAAACGATGCCGTGCGCTGTGCAATTGCGCTATATACGTGCGCAATATGCTAGCTACAGCGCCTGCTCGTAAATACATCAGTATTTATTTCGTTTTATTTAGAGGAATTTCGTATGTATAACTAATCTACCTGGCATAAACACAATTTTCGTGATACTCTTTTCGACCACTATTACACACTATGCAACCATATATTCACTTGACACAATTTACTTAAAACTTTGCGTTGATAGAGGCCATCGTGCTCGCAGCGCACGGGAATTGACAGCATTATCCATCCCCACTGCAGTTCCGTTAGCGCAGGAGTGCCACGAAGAAAATAGTTTATTTACCATAATTAGGAAATAAAGTACCAAATTTGGAAAACATTATAAAACTTTACTCATTTATTTTTGTAGCACACAAAAAAGGAAATGTGTTTGCGAAAAAAACGTTTCCATAAAATAGTTTGATTATGTAAGATTTCTAGATTATAAATTTTTATGATCTTTCCAAATTTCTATACCTAAAACATAAAGGCGAATGCTACACGCTAGCAATAATAGCTCAAACAGTACAACAGTTTCATAAAACTTGATAAACAATATCCGGGCTATAACATATTTTGTAAGGTTGACTGTCAAAATTAACCAGTGATTAGAGCTAACAAGCTTTTATGAAAGAGATTATTAGTGGCAGGATTTCATAATCTGCTGACTTATTATTTCTATAGCCCAATTCCACTTCCTCGTCATTTTTAATGGGATAGAGGCAACTGGGCTATAACAATTGGTTTCGTTCACGGGCCAGACTCGGGCTGAACATCGCACGAGCTGTTTTTAAACGAAGTTCGCATTACGCACAACTAGAACAACCCGATTTTAAACCCAGGACTTTTAGTTGTGGCAACACTGGCCGTGTGCCAGTGGCGGATCTAGACTGATTTTTGGTTGGGGGGGGCGATTTCAGTCAGTAATTGTAATTATTTTAATAGTTAAGATAATCGTACATGCCTTACCATTTTGAAAGCTTTAAAGCTGCACCTTTAAGAGTATGTAAAAATATTATGAAAAAAGTGTCATCATTTTCCCCCATACAAAATGTATGGGAAAGGGCGAAAAAAAATAGCCACCCCTAAGGGTTAAGTTAGAGCGCTAATTTTTTGCAAGGCTTTTTTTCTCATCAATACCTAAAGTTTTTTTTTATTTGAATCTATTTCTATTGCTTCGTCTCTGAGCATGAACAGAGCATAGATCAACGATAGGCAAAACGCTACCCGTGGGTAGCTTCGACGCGGCAGCACTGCACATACACAAAAACGACGCTGCTAATTCTGCTCCGCTGTTCCCTGAATTTCTTCAGAATTTTGATAAATGCTTGCCACTTATTTCGTGGAAAATCTACGCAATGCCCAAAAAGGCATATTCATATTAAAATAATTGAAAATGAATATTTTGTTTTATTCTTAAAAAAAAAAAAAAATCTTGTCTGGGGCGATGGCCCCCCCTCCCCCCCCCCCCCCCTCAAATCCGCTAGTGCCGTGTGCGTCAGTTTCTTTTTAAAGAAGGATGACGCAATAACTAAAAAAATTACCTATCCCCTGCTAGAATTACTGGATGATGCAATACATTTAAAATGACAGTTCCTTCGCCGTTGAATTAACTGCAGGGGGACAACATGTATTGCGATGCGAACCAACTGCTATTAGCGAGCTGTTAAATCCCATATATTTTTTTTAAATGAGAATTAAATTTCTTTCGAGTCGCAATACAAAGTAACCCCAGGAAACTGTGGTTAAATTTTTATTTGTAAAATTTTTTTTTGTAGGCGGTATTTTCAAAAAACTCATCATTAGTCAGTTCTACTAAGTTTTATTGGGTGATGCAAAAAATTTAAAGCTAAAAGTTTCTTCACTGTTGAATTAACTGCAGGAAGTTGTTGTTTTTACACAAAATTTAGTTTGATGAACAAAGATTCTGTCAATTTTACCAAATTTTGTTAATTAAAAATTGACAACTCTATGACTGTTCAATCAACAGTGAATTCAACTAAAAATTCCGTTCAAATAACCAATATTTGATCAATTCAACAAAATTTGGTCAACTTAATGATAACAGCACGAGATTGTTGATTTTACCGGTGCCATTTTTTTCTGTGTACCGTTTTTTGGGAAAAGTAGAAAAAACTAAAATTTTGGCCTGGCTGTATTCGGTGTCAAATAGCTTTTTGGCACGAAAGGGATCGATGAGGACTTTTGCAGGGACCGATGGGGACTGCATGTTTAAAGATGTGCGCGCAATCCGCAACCGAACTGTCCAACGAAGTTTTTTTTTTTTTGTTGGCGCATTTTGTGGCAGCAGCGTTGCTGAAAGCTTTTTATTGCACGCTTCTTTTCGAAGCGCACTCGAAGCAACCATTCATTTGCCTATGAGGTTGTCTGTTGGTCGTTGAGGAAGAAGGTGATGGTGGTTGAGGAAATGGACCCTGTTAACTATGGCGAATGTAAAAAATGAAGCCCCTCTTGAATGGTGGACACCTTGCCGCGGTACAAGGGCTTAAGTCGATAGCCGCAGGGCTACGCTGCCCTTGTGATCATATTGCTGCCGGGTGCTACATCACGAGAGAAGCCTAGCCTCTCTGGTGCGGCGACAAATATCTTCCCCTCCCACTCCAGGGTGTTATGCGACCACGTGCCCATTGGACGTTTGCAGTCGGGAGCAAATCGTGGATTTAATCGAACGGAGCCTCTCTGATACCGGGCCGCCTCAGAGAGTAACTATGGCCTTACCGCGGTATGGGGCTCTGCCGCGGCGGAAAACACACTCCCCTTATTCTTCCCTTGACCCTAAGCTGGCCTTGCCCGGCGAGGGGTCGTACGAAAAAGATGAATAATTAAAACAATAAAACCACAAAACCAAAGATACAGGAACTACGTATACTGCACAGCAGAGGACGACAATGCGGGAGCAAGTGAGAACGCAACGTCTGCGGATAACCTCCATTTCCATATCAGCCGAGAGATGGACAGCGATGGCACCTACGTGTCGATCAACTCTGGATAATAAGGGGGCAATCCCCAAATCAAGCACCGGAACAAACACAGTGAAGCCAACAACGGCTGATGCTAAACCTCCATTAATAGCCGGTACCGAAACCAATTCCTTAACGTCTGTGGCCGTGCTCTCACGACCTGGCCTCAGAGATCGCGATGGCAACTACGGGTCGAAATTCCTCCCAAACGACATCTCCAGGTCGCTCTGAGTACTTGGAGTTTCATAGGAGACGCTATCTCCGAATGCCAGAAAGACGGTGGAGATAGCTGAAGCTCTGTTACCAAGTCCCAAAGCAATTATGCGCGAAAGAAGGTTAACGAAAATTTCTTCAAACGCCAGAGATCGGACGGGGATTTAAAACCTCATCCGAAGCGGCATCAGAACAGCCCCGGAGTGGGTAAACTTAGCTTTTCTGAAGTGACCAAGGACAGGATCCTCATAGGCGTCATTGAGCGAAAGCTGGGCCATCCCTAAGAACCAGTGGCGGTACGTCCGGAACGCGATCGGTAATGCCCTTCTTGACATTATGAATGAGTCTCCGCGGGCCACGGCGGTAGATTCTGATGCGGGATGGCACCAGGGTCGAATCAAGGTATTCACTTGCGAGGATCCAAAAGCTCTTGCACTGTACAAGGCAGCAGCTGCAAGACTGGGTGAGATCTACCCTGGGGCAAGAATCGAGGTTGTCGACTGGAAGGACATTCCGGCCCGGTCAAGGGCAAGGGCATGGATTCCTGCTATCCCTGCTGAACCTGAGAGAATTCTCAGGATGCTGCGGATAATGAACCCGTCTCTCCCGACGCAGGACTGGAGTGTCAATCTGGTTGAGGATGCGGTAGGGTCTGATAGGCAGGTGGTCTTCACCTTGAATAGGGTATATACGTAGACCGTGGCGATGCACAACGCGCTGCTATTTCGGCTGCTCTGGAGGACTCTGACATCGCAGAGGAGTCGGAGGTGTCCGACTCGGAAAGTGTGGTATTTGCCACGTCAAATGGCGAAGGAGCAGTGAACAGCTCGGAGATGGGAGATAGTCTGCTGGACGGGGAAGACCTCAACGTCACGGTGTTAGCAGGTAGTCCTGAGTGCACCAATGTTGATACTGCCATAGTTAGTAGGATTCCCGCCTAGCCAAATCGTGGTCTGAACAACTCGCCGTTGAAAAAAAGCTTCCAGAAGACGTAGAACTCGACGATACGGCGGTGACAGGGAAGTCTGAGCGCAAACCTGACGGATCCCAGACCAGCACGGAGGGGGAAACTCTAGAGCAGCTCTTGAATACGCACTTTTCAGGGAACTTGCAGTAGCATATACAGACGACGGCAGAGAACTGGCAACAAAATGTTTCAGGCGAACTGGTATGTTCGCTATCCATAATCATTCGAGCCAGGCGAATCGCCGAATAAGGTGACTCGAAACACTCAAGCGACTCGCGAACAACCAATTTTTCTTCATGTTTTTTACGTCAAGCTTGGTTTTATTAAAAAAAAATAGGTAAGCTATCAACGAAGCAAATCGAATATCGAAAATAGTAAAATAACGATATAGTTTTTTAAACTGTATTCTGAAAACCAGTACCTTCTCCAATAAAAGCATGTCTTTAGATAATGTAATATTTGCTCGAATAAACATGCAAAGCATGGGAATTGTGACCTTTTTTTGTAAGAACAATAAACCCGTGTTATAACATATGCCTCGCAAAACCTCTCAATTTTTAAAATAAATAACTGCGGCCTCGCAAAGCTCGTTCGCCGACACCTGGATTTGCTCTAGCGCCGCTACTGATAATTTTGCTGAGTAGTTTGGAATTGACTGGTTTAAGGCTAATCAGAAATGAACTAGTATGAATACACCACAAAATGTTTAGTAAATGAACTAGTGTGTTTGCCGAGTAATTTGGCAAAATATACAAATATGCTCCGGTAAGGTGGCAACTCTAGGTGACAACCCTACTTGAAAATATTTTAGTTGGTATGTCAGCGAAAATACCTTTCATTTGACAGCCATATTGGCATATCTAGTTCCATAAATAAAATAAAATTAAATAGGTGGCAACCCTGTAAACCACCCCAAGTGACAACCCCAAAGTGTATAGTCTTAGAATCAATCATACTATCTATATGCCAAGTTTCATCCCAATCGGTCAAGCAGTTCTCGAGATAGTACCGGACCTACAAATATACAAATGTACTCCGATAAGGTGGCAACCCTAGGTGACAACCCTACTTGAAAATATTTTAGTTGGTATGTCAACGAAAATTCCTTTCATTTGATACCTATATTGACATATTTGGCTCCATAAATAAAAAAATTAAATAGGTGGCAACCCTGTAAACCACTCCAAGTGGCAACCCCAAAGTGTATAGTCTTAGAATTAATCATACTATCTATGTGCCAAATTTCATCCCATTCGGTCAAGCGGTTCTCGAGATAGTGCCGGACCTACAAATATAAAAATATACAAGTTTAGCTCGTTTAACGTTATTAGATACAAAATCACTCATTTTGCATGGAAATAATAAAATGCATTTTTCATATATTATACATAAATATTATTCGCATTCATGAATGAGACAGGGGCATAATGAGGACGGATTGCACAACTTTGAACCAACAAAATGGGAATATAAAGACCATCAAACTCTTCATATGTATTTCTTACGCGTTCTGTTCCATCTTACTATCTCGAAGAATTGCGATTGAAATATCCTAGGCTCCAGACGGTTGGTTGTGTGCATAATTGTCAATATACTACTTGGTTCAAAGTTGTGCCTTCATCACTGCATTAGGAGCTGATATGGGCTTGGCAAGATGCTCCGAAAATTGTCGAAGAAATCCATTAAAATGGAATATATCCATATTTTTTTTGTCTTGCTTCATAAATATACATAAGTACAATTTCCAAGTGAATAAAGAAAAAGCCGAGATCATTCAACTATGTAAGTAGAATTCCTTCAGCAAGTTGTATTTTTTCGAAGTTCATAACTTTTCATAGCCACAGGATGCATTCCCCAAACATACCATATCACTCAATCAGCACGCACAGTTTATCTGCGAGCAGATATGTTCTTAACTTCAAAGTAACCCATTTTACATACTTTTTCATTCATATAGCATTCATACTCCGTGCAAAGAGGAACCAACGGAATTCAGCAGGTCGCGGGTAAGGAAATTTATAGTTTCTTTTTCCATTGATTTTCCATTTTAGCCAACCAACTTTTAATTTGGTTAATATATACATTTTTTTTTTTTCTAAATAATTCTTCATTTTTAGTTTGGGTTGATTCATTTATGTTTTAATGGAAAAACTCAAAATGTCTTTTTAGAGGAAATAGCTTAGCATTGAAGTTGCTCGAAAGCATTGGGCATCATATAATTTTTTCTAATGACAACGTGCGACGTGGTATAAAAGCGCATGAAAACGAAGTATGTGCATACGTTGTTGTCTTTTTGCCTGCCCGCAAGCTACTGAACGATGCGATGCTAGCAGATGGTCAGTTGACTTTTGCGATCTTACTACGACAAAACGAGAGAGTATAGCAATTTGTGTGAGTTGAGCATTGCACCTCAGTGCCGTGAAATGGCGATAGCTGATTTAGACTGGCATGCATACAAAGCTCAAATTCATGTCTGAAATACTGATGCCTATGCATACTTTCAACTGGGTGGGAACAAACAACAATTGCATATAATAAAAAGTGGCAATAAACGGGAAACCAGGGCGAATGAATGATATTTTAACCGAACCCTCACTTTATAATTGACTTAACAAACTTTTTTTTTGTATAATTCAGAAGTAAAGCGAGTAACGAATTTTTTGTAACGCGAGTGACAGAACTTTTTCTCTCGTGAAGGGTGGACACCTTGCCGCGGTACGAGGGCTTAAGTCGATAGCCCAAGGGCTACGCTGCCCTTGTGATCATAGCGCCGGCGGGTACTACATCACGAGAGAAGCCTAGCCTCTCTGGCGCGACGACAAAGATCTGCCCCCTCCCAATCCAGGGTGTTATGCGATATCGTGCCCATTGGACGTTTGCAGCTGGGACGCAAATCGTGGCTGTAGTTGAACGGAGCCCCTCTGATACCGGGTCGCCTCAGAGAGTAAGCATGGCCTTACCTTGGTACGGGGCTCTGCCGCGGCGGACGACACATTTTCCCTTACTCTTCCCTTGACCCTAAGCTGGCCTTGTCCGGCGATGGGTCGTACGAACAAGATGAATTCAAACAAAAACAAGTAAGGAAAGCTGTCTTCGGCTGTGCCGAAGGCTATATACCTTTCATGAATAAGCGTCACGATTTTCACTGTTCGATCCCCAGTACAGCCTGTTTCAATTTAACTATATTTACTATACACATTACACATCTTTGTTATAATTTAAAAAAACTTACAAAATATTAGGATCCGAGTTATCGGAACAATCGATTGTATGGAGGCTATATATTATACGTGTTCAATTGTACTGACTTACACTATACACATTACATATGTAGAAAGTACTAAAGGTGCAATATTTTACGTTCCTAACTTTTTAAACGCGGAAGTATTGGCCAAAAAACCTTATATCGGAACAACCGGTTGTATGGGGCTATATGTTATATTTACCCGATCTTCTTGATTTTCCTCTACACACTACATAAATTGAAAGTACTCAAGTTGCAAAATTTTATGTTCCTAACTTTTTAATTGCAGAAGTTTTGGTCAAAAAACCTTATATCTGAACAATCGGTTGTATGGGGGCTATATGTTACATTTGCCCGATCTTTTTGATTTTCACTATATACACTACATAAATATAAAGTACTCGAGTTGCAAAATTTTACGTTCCTAACTTTTTAATTGCAGAAGTTTTGGTCAAAAAACCTTATATCTGAACAATCGGTTGTATGGGGGCTATATGTTACATTTGCCCGATCTTGTTGATTTTTACTATATACACTACATAAATATAAAGTACTCGAGTTGCAAAATTTTACGTTCCTAACTTTTTAATTGCAGAAGTTTTGGCCAAAAAACCTTATATCTGAACAATCGGTTGTATGGGGGCTATATGTTACATTTGCCCGATCTTGTTGATTTTCACTATATATACTACGTAAATAGAAAGTACTCGAGTTGCAAAATTTTACGTTCCTAACTTTTTAATTGCAGAAGTTGTGGTCAAAAAACCTTATATCTGAACAATCGGTTGTATGGGGGCTATATGTTACATTTGCCCGATCTTGTTGATTTTCACTATATACACTACGTAAATAGAAAGTACTCGAGTTGCAAAATTTTACGTTCCTAACTTTTTAATTGCAGAAGTTTTAGTCAAAAAAGCTTATATCTGAACAATCGGTTGTATGGGGGCTATATGTTACATTTGCCCGATTTCGTTGATTTTCACTATATACACTACATAAATAGAAAGTACTCGAGTTGCAAAATTTTACGTTCCTAACTTTTTAATTGCGGAAGTTTTGGCTAAAAAACCTTATATCTGAACAATCGGTTGTATGGGGGCTATATGTTATACTGCTCCGATCTTGTCAGTTCCGACAAATGATTCCTATATTACAAAATGGTGGCCACATACAAAATTTCAGCCAGATATCTCAAAAATTGAGGGACTAGTTTGCGTTCAAACAGACAGACGGACAGACGGACATGGCTAAATCAACTCAGCTCGTCATCCTGATCATTTCGGTATACTTATTGATGGGTCCATCTCTTCTTCTTCTCATATTTACAAACATCGGACCAAAGTTATAATACCATTTCATGTTCATGAAAGGTATAAAAAAAAAAAAAACTAATGGCGGCGATATACGAACAGGTTATCATAACCTCTAACGAGATTTTTAGCCGAGCTTCTCTTTCCAACTTGTGGTGTGTTGCTTTTGAGTTTTTCCTACAAGTTGGCGGGACCTACAGTTTTTTGCCGACTCCGAACGGCACTTGCAAAGCAAATGAATTTTTTGCTGAGAAGCTTCTCATGGCAGAAATACACCCGGAGAGTTTTCCAAACTACTGCCGAGGGGCGACCCCGTTTAGAAAAATTCTTTTTCTAAATAATTTTTGATGTTACTTTTGTCGGGCATCGAACCGCCACGACTTGGTGTAGAAGGCCGAACACTTAACCGCTACACCACGGCGGCCGCCGTGAATTCAAATAACTTAAATAAAAACGAAAAACCTAAAAAACAAACAACGCCAAATTTCACTCCTCAGCAGAGGAGAGCTATGGAGGAGCCAGCGCGAGTAACGGATGCGGACTGGCACCAGGGTCAGATTAAATTAGTCCTATGCGAGGATGCAAGAACTGTAGCACTGTACAAGGCAGCAGCTGCTAAACTGGGTGAAGTCTACAAAGGCGCAGAGATCGAGGTCGTCGACTGGAAGGACATTCCGGCTCGTCCAAGGGCAAGGGCATGAATTCCTGCCATCCCTGACGAACCCGAGAGAATTCTCGGGATGCTGCGGTTAATTAATCCGTCCCTCCCCACGCAGGACTGGTGTGTCAATCTGGTCGGGGATGTGGTAGGGCCTGACAGACAGGTGGTATTCACCATGAATAAAGAGGCCATCGAGCCCCTTAAAAGGTGCAGTGGCCTAGTACATTACAGTGTAGGCCAGATCGAATCCCGAAATAGGGATTTTCCACATGGCCGGGTCCCGGAACTGACTTTCCTATTGGTGGTGGTATCACAATGGGCCTTTTGGTACTGGCCTAGGTGTGCATCTACGGCAGCCACTTGAACCTAACCTAATGTATTTTCCTGCATAGTTGAATGCTCTTTGCTTTTTCTTAATTGTCTTGAACAATTTATTCAGATTTATAAAATAAAATTAATGTCTATGGAAATGTTCCATTTTTTAATGGATTTCCTGGACAAACTTTAAGCCATCCTTCTAAGTCCATGACACTGACTAATGAGTGATGGTGGCACAAGTCTGAACCATGAAACTAAGACCCATACCTAAATTGTAGCGTTGAGCGTATTGTCTCTTTCTAACTTAACAAAATATTATATGTTAGAAGGGGACAACCTGTTTTAAAAAACGCTCAACGCTCCAATTTAGGTTGTAGTGTAAGGTATATTTGGACATAGCCATCCGTATTGACCCAAGCATGTCTCACCGCAATGCATATCGATATTGCAATGACAATTTCGAGATGGTAAGCTGAAACAGAACGAGTAAGTAATGTGAAGAGTTTCATTGTTTCATAATTGTTATGTTAATGGTTTAAATTTGTGCAATCTGTCCTCATTGGGCTCCTGTCAGATATATGAATATGAACTATATTTATGTATGAAAAACCCATGCTATTTTGCCCATGCAGAACTACACACATATTTGTACTAGTACTACGATATGCGGTATTAATACAGATACTAAAATGTATCAGGTGGCTGTGCGTTTAAATAAAATAAAGTAGACCAGCGGCTTCGGTTGCTCAAATCGAATTGACTCGTTTCTCTTTTTATTTTTATGTATCAAGCAGGTTTTTTACAAGATGGCTCTTACTCGCTATTCTTAATCGCTACTTCTTAGTGTTGGCAAACTTAATGTAATACTATTTACACACACTACTTCTGTGTTGACACTTAAGGTGCATTCACTCATTATCCGTAAGAATACCATAAACTTAGTAATAACCTAACGCTTGGTGCAGACGTATTCCTACAACTCGGCCATCCTGGCGTTTAGAATCTCCTGATTCTACGACGTTGTGACGAAGTTCACAGCGCAGTAGACTGACTATAAAATTTGTAATTACACGAGGAAAAAAAAATAAAATTTTTCCTCAAATCTAGAAAAATATTTTCTCAATCTTAAATTAGTAAAAAATTTGTTAAATTTTTCAAAATTTACTTGATTTTCACTGAAATAAGAAAAGAAATTTACTTTAAACAAGCACGCTACTTTCTTGTTACGAAACAAAAACAGAAACCATGAAGAAAAATTTCTTCACTGGCAAAATAAACACAAGCAGAATGACTATATCAGAACCCCAGCGCTCGCCCCTATTGAATTCTCCGCGTACTACTCATCCCTTAGTGAGTCGGACTTTTTATATCCGTACCATGGCTTTAGGTTTGTAACTGACCATACCCCCTTATACGTCTTCTAAAACATAACGATCGTTTTCCAGGATTTTTGTTATTTTATAAGGGCCTTTGAATTTGGGTATGAGCTTGCTAGACACTCCTGTTTGCGAGCTTACATTAGATGCCATGACGTAGTCACCTATACTAAACTTGCGAGGCACTTGTCTTTTACTATCTGTATAACTCTTGTTATATTTTTGTGATTTAACTTGTACCGTTTCTGCTTTATCTCTAATATTTTCTAATACGACTGGGCTATTTAACTGCAACGGCTCTAGTATATTCTCCTGTAAACTGTCTATAGGTTTACCCCTTTGCCTTACCCCAAAAAGCAATACGCTAGGCTGTTCTTTCGTCGCTTTATGCACTATGTTATTCATCGCATGTTCTACGGACTCTAGTACTTTTTCCCAACTAATATCTTTTTCTGAGTCTACCATTTTTGCCACCATTGGCCCCAGACTTTTGTTTACAATTTCAACCTGGCCGTTCGCTTGGGGTGAATTAGTTGCAACTTTTATGTGTTCTACGTTGTTTTCCTCTGGAAATCCTTCAAACTCCTTAGATGTAAAGCAAGTACCTCGATCCGACACAACAAATTTGGGCCTGCTGTACGCTCTAAAATATTCTTTCAGTGACGCAATAGCTTCTTTCGATGCCGTTGTTTTCGCTGGATACAAACGAATGAATTTTGTAAATGCATCTATTACTACCAAAACATGTTTGTACTTCGTACATTTGCTGTGAATCGGTCCGTAGTGATCAATATGTACCATTTCAAATGGTACTTTCCCTTTAGGTATCATATGTAAAAGTCCGTCTTTTTCCCACTTTTACTAGAAAACGCGATACACTTCAAACAATTTGCAACGTGTGTGGCTGTTTTCTTTCTTATGCCTGGGAACCAATAGCTTTTCTCAACCGTCTCAACTACCTTGTCTACGCCTAAATGTCCCAGCTCGTCGTGATACTTATAAAGGACATGCTGTTCCATTTCTTCTGGTACGTAAAAAAGTAGGTTGTCTTCTTTCTTTTTGTATACTACTCCATTTCTCATTTCATAGTTACCACTTTCTCTCATTTCTAGCTCTTTTTTTATCAATCCTATTCGTTCGTCTCTACTTTGGCATATAATCAAATTTTCCTCGAAGGTATTTGAGTGGATTACTAATACATTATTTACTCTACTTAGAGCGTCTACGTGCTGCATTCTTTTTCCTGCTCTATGTTCAAGCTCGTAGTCATAGTTTTGTAGCTCTAAGGCCCATCTTGCTATTCTCGGGTTCATGTCTTTTTTGTTAAGGGTTAGTGTTAAAGAGTTGCAGTCGGTAACAATTTTGAAATTAATACCCTGTAGGTATATCCTAAATCTCTTCAAGGCGTACACGATCGCTAAAGTCTCTAATTCGAAGCTGTGGTATTTTGATTCTGTTGTTGTCGTTCGTTTGGAGAAATAAAAAACTGGATGTAACTTTCCGTCTTTCTTTTTTTGAAGCAGTATTGCCCCGAATCCTAACGCGCTAGCATCGCAATGCAATTCTGTCTCATCATTTGGGTCATAGATCGCCAAAAGCGGGGACGCAGTAAGCTTTTCTTTGAGCTTATTAAATTACTCTATCTCTACCTGCCCGAATTGAAATTTTCTGTCTTTTCTTGTTAAGTCGTGAAGAGGTTTTGCTATCGTTGAAAAATCTCTAATGAATCTTCGAAAATATGAACATAACCCCAAAAAACTTTGAACTTCCTGTGTTTTTGTTGGAATCGAAAAATTAGCTATCGCTCGAAGCCCTTTTTCATCTGCTTTGATGCCTTCGCCCGTGATTACGTATCCTAGATATGATACTTTTGACTGCAAAAATTCGCACTTATCCAGCCGGAGCTCTAAATTATTTTGTACTAACCTTAACAGAACTTTCTCTAACACTTCTAAATGCTTTTGTAAATCTTGCGTTGCTATCATAATGTCATCCAAGTATATTATGACTTCCCCGTTTCGAATCATGTCAGCGAAAATTTTATTAATAAATTTTTGAAAAGTCGCGGGCGCATTTTTTAACCCAAACGGCATCCTTAAGAATTCGTATTGTCCTAGCGGTGTAGTGAAGGATGTATACTTAATAGAATTTTCGTTTACAAACACGTGAAAAAATCCGTTTTTAAGATCTAACTTAGTGAAAATGGTCTTGTTTGCTAACCTGTCTAACAAGTCATCTATTAGTGGCATAGGATAATTGTCTTTGGCTGTAACCTTGTTTAATTTTCTATAGTCGACGCACATTCTAAGTTCACCTGTCTTCTTCTTGACTAGAACTATTGGAGACACAAATTCCGACTCACTCGGCCGTATGTATCCCTTCGTCAAGTACTCGTCGATCATCTTCTGGAGTTCTGATTTTTCACTATAGGATAATCTTCTGGGTGCGCAAGCAAAAGGTTTATCACTCTCTACTACAAGTTTTATTTCTTTTCTTACGTGAGGTTCGTTTGATTTTTTATAATTTAAGTAAATTTTTTTAAAAATTTCGTTAAATTTATTCTTTTCATTGACGCTGAGCTGTTCGCCTATTTTTAGGTTTAGATCTGTTTCCTCATATACATTTATTGACATTATCTGGCTCAGCACTTCGTTAAGACTTTCATCATTACTTATTTCCCTATTATCCGGGCCACAACTTTTCCTAACCTTTCTTATGCTATTATACTGTTTACCGGACTTGCTTATTTTTTTACTCGCCTCTATGTTCTTTACATTGTCAAAATTGTTTTCTTCTTCTCGTTGTCCTATACTATCAAATAACTCAACATTGCCTATTTTCAATTTCGCGTTGCTTCCTTCGATGAAATCTCTACCTAGTAAAACTGGATAACCCATAGACCCATTAGGAACCACCAAGAGTTCAATAGAAACAGATTTATTCAACACTTTTATTTCAGATTTTAACTTTCCAATTACATTTAACCTTGATTTATTTAACCCGTGGTATGTCTCTTTCACCTCTTCTAATGCTACACCTGACGGCACTAATGTCTGCTTTACCAAGCTAACGGGACTTCCTGAATCCACTAAACATTCTACAAATATTTCAATGTTAATATATGCTAGTATACATACTTTAAAGTAACTTACGAATGTGTTTTTAGGTTTTTTGTATGACTTGCAATCAGCAGCAAAATGTCCTTTTTCTCCACAAGCAAAACAAGAGCCGTCTTCTCTCTTCGGCTTTCTACAGTCCTTTGCCATGTGCCCAGCGCAGTTACAATTGTAGCATTGCATACCTTGTCCCGTTCGTGGTCTTGCTCTTGGGTACTCTGGTAAGTTGATTGATCGGAATGCTCTTATAACTTCCTTGGCTGAGCTGAAGTTTTGAATTTTTGCCTGAGTGCGTAATTGCTTGTCCGGTATACCTTCTACTATGTAGTCTGCTAATTCATCTTCGCTTAGATGTAGGTCGCTGGCAAGCAAACATTTCTCCTCGCGTTGCCACACACGTTTTTCAAACTTTTTGCGACGATCGAGTTTACTTTCTGTTGGCGCAAACACAGATTTCATAGTTTGAAGTAAGTCATCGACGTTTTTGGGAAATTCAGGTTGTGCGTTGTACCATGCTAAGGCAGCACCTCTTAACTTAATATGAATCGCGGCTCCTAGCGACGCGTCGTCTATTTTGAAGATTTCTCTGTAGTGGCGAATTTGGTTGCACCAACCATTAAAACCGTCTCCTCCATCATATGTAGAAAAAACGTTTTTTATGGTATCAAAATTTGTATGTTCGCGTGATACTCTGCATGAAGTACTCATCGCATTTTCTTTCTCCAACAATGCTTTTTGCAACTTGAGCATTTCGATTTCGGTTTCTAGTAGCTTGATTTTTAGGTTAGCTTCACTTTCGTTGGAATATTGACTAGACGTATTTTTGTTGGATTTGGTTATTTGCTGTCCGCACGTACCAGTTACGTTTACCGCACCATTGTCATCTACAACGTCGGTCATTCCATCAATTTCCTCGCGTCGATGTGAAATACGGTTACCACCACCCAGACCATTGTTGTTGCTCTCATCGTTGTATCGACCATTGTTGCTACCATTTTCGCCGCTACCATTGTCGTCAATCTGATCATTGTAGTTGTCACTACCGTTGTCACTACCGTTGTCATTTTCGTTGGCATCGCCGTTACCACTGCCGTTGTTTGCGCCATTATTATTCTCAGCTTCCAAAATTGCATCTTGTGAACTTTTTTCGCCGTTTTTCCCGGTTACATCTGGGCACGATCCTCTAGCTTCAGCCGGGATATTATTTAGTCTTCCTGCTAACAACGCCTTAGCGCCAGTGGAGTTGACGCCCACTGCAGTGCACCACGCTTTTAATTGTAGCAGCGTATATCGATCTGCACAAACATTGTCGGCCATATTTAATAAAGCGTTTTAATAATTTAAAGAAACAACTTTAACTTTGAATATTAAAATTAACTTTGACTATTAACTTTTAATATGAAAAATGGTTCAAAGACCACTTCTGATAAAATGTATCAGGTGGCTGTGCGTTTAAATAAAATAAAGTAGACCAGCGGCTTCGGTTGCTCAAATCGAATTGACTCGTTTCTCTTTTTATTTTTATGTATCAAGCAGGTTTTTTACAAGATGGCTCTTACTCGCTATTCTTAATCGCTACTTCTTAGTGTTGGCAAACTTAATGTAATACTATTTACACACACTACTTCTGTGTTGACACTTAAGGTGCATTCACTCATTATCCGTAAGAATACCATAAACTTAGTAATAACCTAACGCTTGGTGCAGACGTATTCCTACAATACACACATGCGGAAGTAGTTCAAAAGAAGGGATAGTGTATGCATACTCCCCGAGAAACAAGACGTGTAAAATGGAATTGAACGAGCAATTAGGCTTGATGCAATTCATGCCTGAAATACTGATGTCTTATGCATATATTTCCAACTGGGTGTTTATGGAAATGTTCCATTTTTGGGGGGATTTCCTGGACAAACTTCAAGCCAACCTTCAAACTTCAACCATTACAGCGACTAATGAGTGGTGGTACAACTCTGAACCATTAAACTGAGGAATATATGAACACAGCCACCCGTATGGACCCCAGCACGTCTCCCCGCAATGCATAGAATTAGAATTAGTGATTTTGTACTTATAAAACATGTGTCTGTATAGTATCACGGTATGCGTTCAGTATTAATCAGATACATGCATACGGAAGTAGTTCAAAGGAAGGGATAGTGTATGCATGCTCCCTGAGAAACAAGAAGTGTAAAATGGAAATGAACGAGCATTTAGACCAGCGGTCACCAAAACTCAAAAGGCAGCAATGTTAGTAACTGCAGAAGTGTTAGTGAAAAACGACTAGTTGAGTGCCCATCTGCTAACGTCGCATTGTTCATTGTAAATTTTTCGATTTTTTGCGCTACTGCACTACGTCGCACAATGCCATACGATAAATACTTTATGATGCCCAATGCTTTTTATGCCACACATCTTTTTCTGGTACTAAGCTAATTCTTCTAAAAAGACATTTTGAGGTTTTCCATAAAAACATTCATCATTTATCTAACCGGAACTAAAAGGGGAAAATTATTTATAGAAAAAAAATATTTTAGTTTCTTTTAACATTGATTTTCCCCACCGGCCCCTTCCATTTTAGCCAACCAACTTTTAATTTGGTTAATATATAAACATTTTTTTTTTTCTAAATAATTCTTCATTTTTAGTTTGGGTTGATTCATTTATGTTTTTATGGAAAAGCTCAAAATGTCTTTTTAGAGGAAATAGCTTAGCATTGAAGTTGCTCGAAAGCATTGGGCATTAGAGGTGTTCTTATTTGTTCAAAAAAATTAAATCTGTTTTTCTGATGAGTCCCGGCCGGATTATTGTTTCTTTTGGTTTGAATAACTTACATGCTAAGTTTGGTTGCGATCCGAAAACATTTAATGGACCCGAAATAAATTTGACATTTTTATATTCAATTGAATGCAGTATGTGACATTTTATTTGCTTTTAATCGTTTTGATACTTATATAACACATTAATTTAAAAATTGTATGTTGTTTTAACTGCACTGAACAGTTCCCTGCAGCGAAACCTCAAACTAGTCAGAACAAGTAAGGAAGTCTAAGTTCGGGTGAAACCGAACATTACATACCCAGCTGTGCACATAAAGTGGGCGTGATCGTTCAGCGATTTTTCTTATTTTCTGTGGTAGTACTCTACATAAACATAACATGCCTGGTACCTAGTTTCGTAAATATATCTCACACCGTTCTGAAGTTGTTAGCAGTCGAATTTAAAAATTGCTTGACTCATAAGTGGGCGGTGCCACGCCCACTTTCCAAAATTTTGAAAAAATTATGTAAAGAATATGAAAGTTGATGTATGTACCAAATTATATTATTATAGCGAAATCAGTTAATTAGATATGGACTTTTCAATATTTCCACCTCCTTTCAATATAACTTTTATGAAAAAGTAGGCGTGGTCGCGAAGCGATTTCGTTTATTTTCTATAGCTGAATTTACCACAACAATAGTATGTCCTCTACGAAATTTCGTTATACTAGCATAAACTGTTCTGAAGTTATTAAGAGTCAAAATTTTAAAATTTCTTCAAAGATACGTGGGCGGTACCACGCCCCCTTTTCAAAAATTTTTATAAAATCGGCCTTAGAACATCTAAATCAATACATATTGCAAATTTTATCATTGTAGCTGCTTCTAATATTGAATTAACCCATTTTATACGTTTTTCGAAATTTTCGATATCGAAAAAGGGGCGTGGTTATGGTCCGATTTTACCCATTTTCAATAGCAATCTATTCTGAACCCAAATAAGTACGCATGCCAAATTTGGTGAAGATATCTCATTATTTGCTCAAGTTATCGTGTTAACGGACAGACGGACGGACATGGCTCAATCAAATTTTTTTTCGATCCTGATCATATTGATATATGGAAGTCTATATCTATCTCGATTCCTTTATACCTGTACAACCAACCGTTATCCTAACAAAGTTATAATACCCTGTGTACAAGTACAGCTGGGTATAACAATCTTCATCCGTTGATGAAATATTCAGTCTACGAATTCAACATAAATGTAAATTTATTGAAGAGACTTTTCAGAAACTACCTTTTATAATATTTTTTAAAGGCAGATAATGCAAACTAAGCCACTAACCACTGCCCACACTAAATACAATACAGGTAGCTACAAACTAGTACAACATCTTTTAATACTCGTTAATAGTAGACAATTCCTTACAAAGGAAGAACAATACAGAAAATTATAATCCATCAACGACCAAGCAATTTAACTACCAAATTATAATATAATTATACTATTTTAGTTATTTACCTAACCGAAATATGTCAATTTATGTGATTTTAGAAATTTTCCATATCGAAAGTGCTCGTGGTTGGGAAGCGATTTCGTTTAATTTCATCAGGTATACTTCCTATAACTCTAGTATACCTTGTGCCAAATTTCATGATTCTACCGTAATCAGTTTAAAAATTATGACCAGTGTTTTAGATGATTTTCGAATTTTTCGGTATCGAGAATTGCCGTGGTTGGAGGGGGATGTTAGCCAATTTCATCACGTATACTCCCAACAATACTAGCATGATTTGTGCCAAATTTCATCGTTCTACCATAATTTGTTTAAAAGTCCAGTCGAAAATCATAATCTATACATATAAAAATGGATGTATGTATGTATGTGGCTTATGGACTCCAAAACTACTCGGCCGATTTTGTTGAAATTTTGGGGATAGATTAGTAGGAGCCTGGAGAGTGTTTCTGTAAATTTTTTTTTATGGGAAGTGGACCCGGGACCGCCCTATTCGAAAATATCGTATAAATGGCTGGATTTACTTGATATTTGGTATGTATGTAGATAGCGTTATGCTTAGATTAAAGTATAGGATGATTTTTCTTCCGGGAAGTGGACCAGGGACCGATCTGTAAACAATCGTATTTATGACTCGAATTGCTTGAAACTTGGTATGTAGGTAGCTATATGCTTAGATTAATATATAGGATAAATTTTCTTCCGGGAAGTGGACCCAGGACTGACTTATTCTAAAGTATCGTATAGATGGTTGGATTAACTTTAAATTTGATATGTAGGTAGCGTTAAGCTTAGGTTAAAGTGTGGGAAAAGTTTTCTTCCAGGAAGTTTATCAGGGCCCGATATATTCTAAACAATCATATTTATGACTCGATGAGTTTGATATTTAGCGTGTAGCTGGCGTTTCACCTTGATAAAATATGAGATAATGTATCTTCCGAGAAATGGTAAAAATGGTAAAATCTTATTCAGGTGATTTTCTTTGGCGTAGCAACGCACGCCGTGTATTACTAGTAGAATGATAAGAGAGATTCACCTATGAAATTATATCATTTTATTCATTTCAGCTACCGAGATATGTCTCTTCGTGTGATTTTCGAAATTGTCGATATCGACAAAAGAGGCGTGGTTATCATCCGATTTCGCCCATTTTCTCTAAATTTTTACTCAAGTTATCGTATACACAGACGGACAGACGGACGGACATGCCTGAATGAAATCCTCTTTTCAAACTAAGAACTTTCATATATGGAACTCTATATCTATCTCGATTATTTTGTGCCGTTACGTACTACCGTTATGTGAACAAAATTAATATACGCTCGTACTAGCACTGGTGCGCTGGGAATAAAAATCGTAATGGAGAGACTAGGGGGTTCATCCTACCAAAATATATCATTTTAGCCATTTCCGTCACCGAATTATGTCAATTTATGTGATTTTCGAAATCGAAAGTGGGCGTGGTTGGAGAGCGATTTTTCCAATTTCATCAGGTATACCCCTAGAGATACTAGTATGCTTTGTGCCAAATTTCATCCTTCTACCCTAATCAGTTTAAAAGTTACGACTAGTTGAATTTTCAAAAATGCCTCCCTTAAAGGTGGGCGGGACCACGCCCACTTTAGAAAATTTATCAAAAAATCATTATGTAATGGTCAGAAGGGTTCACCTATAAAATTATATCATTTTACCGATTTCCGTTATCGAATTATGTCAATTTAGGTGATTTTAGAAATTTTCGATATCGAAAGTGGGCGTGGTTGGAGGGCGATTTTATCCAATTTCATCTGGTATACTCCCATCGATGCTAGTATGCTTTGTGCCAAATTCCATCGTTCTATCGTAATCAGTTTAAAAGTTACGACCAGTCAAATTTTCAAAAATGCCTCCCTTAAAAGTGGGCGGTGCCACGCCCACTATAAAAAATTTATGAAAAAATCATAAGAGAATGACCAGGGGGATTCACCTATAAAATTATATCATTTTAGCCATTTCAGCTGCCGAGATATGTCAATTTGTGTGATTTTCGAAATTTTCGATATCGAAAGTGGGCGTGGTTGAAAGGCGATTTTATCCAGTTTCATCAGGTATACTCCCAACGACACTAGTATGCTTTGTGCCGAATTCAATCATTCTATCGTAATCAGTTTAGGAGTTACGACCATTCAAATTTTCAAAAATGCCTCCCTTAAAAGTGGGCGGTGCCACGCCCACTATAAAAAATTTATGGAAAAATCATAAGAGAATGACCAGGGGGGTTCACCTATAAAATTATATCATTTTAGCCATTTCAGCTGCCGAGATAAATCAATTTTTGTGATTTTCGAAATTTTCGATATCGAAAAAGGGGGCGTGGTTATCATCCGATTTCGCCCATTTTCAATAGCAACCTACCTTGACCAGAGAGTAACCTGTGTACAAAATTTCGTGCAAATATCTCAATTTTTACTCAAGTTATCGTGTACACGGACGGACAGACGGACAGACGGACGGACATGCCTTAATCAACTCCTCTTTTAATCCTAAGAACTTTCATATATGGAACTCTATATCTATCTCGATTATTTTGTGCCGTTACATACAACCGTTAGGTGAACAAAGTTAATATACCCTTGTACTAGTACTAGTACTAGTGCGCTGGGTATAAAAATACTAGTATACAACAATAATTTTCTGGCAGAACTCATACTAGTCAGGAAATATCCACTTCATACTAGTATACAACTAGCATTTTCTGGTAGAACTAATACTAGTCAGGAAATATCCATTTCATACCAGTATACAACTAGAATTTTCTGGTAGAACTCATACTATTCAGGAAATATCATTTCATACCAGTATACAACTAGAATTTTCGGGTAGAACTCATACTAGTCAGGAAATATCCATTTCATACTAGTATACAACTAGAATTTTCTGGTAGAACTCATACTAGTCAGGAAATATCCACTTCATACTAGTATACAACTAGAATTTTCTGGTAGAACTCAGGAAATATCCATTTCATACTAGTATAAAACTAGAATTTTCTGGCTGAACCCATACTAGTCAGGAAATATACTAGATTTATCTGGATGAAATTATACCAGTTGAAAAATACAAAATTCATTCGTTTCGTTTTCTCTTATAATTCACAAATGCTTTTTCGTTATAGGGTAAATACAAATAGCCGCTGCTTTCTTAAGAATAAACATGAAAATAAAGTCGAGGGATAAAATAAAGGGTAAGCCAGGAAAATTCTGGTTGAAATCATACTAGTCCAGGTTGAATGCTTTTTGGACTGGTATGGGACTAGTATATTTTATACTAGTCCTTTTTAGACTAGGTTGAACTAGTATGGAAATAGTATTTTACAACTAGTATGAAACTGTTATTTCCTGACTAGTAGAAAACTGGTATATTCTGGTCGAAATCTGACAATTGACATCTCGTAGGACATCAACACGTAAAAAATACCAGTTGCTTATATGGAAAAAAGACAGAACACTGACTAGTTGGGCCCGGTGCACCAACTAGTTGTAAAGTAGTTTTCAACTAGTAGCTTTCGCTGCAGGGTTCTTATCTTACTTTTACATTTACAAAAACTAATCCTAGTTTCATACATATTAACCTATTGGTACAATACTGATTTTTTAAAAGAAGAATATTGTTTTCTATACTCGTCGACCAACTGCAGCACTAATTGCAGCTCTTCAATAGAACAAATTTAATCCCTCTCTCAGCGGCATCGTTAACGATGAAAAGATCGCGGGAGAAGCTCCAGCCTTCTTCAAAATCGAAAACCGATTCCCAAACTGAGGGGTCAAGATGAATGGAATTCGTAGATAAACTGAACCGTTCGTTCTTAGACAAAGTCACTCAAAGAATAATTTGTAAAAGCGGATAAGTTTGAATAGCTACGCCCATTTTTTAACTTTACTACTGGGTTCTCTGAACCAAGTTTTTCAACCATATGGCGTTTTTCTTCAAGTGACACATTCGGGTCGAAGAATGATAGTGCCACCGTTTGTTCGTTAATATACCATAAATGATTACTTATTTTTTATTTCAGAATATCTTAACACATCTTTTATGAAATTCAAATCGTGAAGCGGTGCTGATATTGCATTTGTACTTAGAAACCATGCTTTTATATAAACTAGTATATCCCGTGGTCGACCAATTTAAAATAGTTGAACTTATTCAAACATCTGATCAACTTTTTGTCATTAGCTGCCTTTAGGCCCGTGGCCGAACCTCGACCAACTTAAATGTATACATTAAAAACTCATCTATAGGCAAAATGAGATTGCGCTTAACAAATAGCCACTAATTTATGCGATCGTTTTGTCTCAAACGGTAGAAATCACTAAAATTTATAGAAGTAATCTACCGAAGTCCGATAAATAGACTACTGTGTTTGAAAAAATTTCGCAACTTCGATCTTATATCATCAAAAGTTAGACAAAAAAACCCAAATTGAATAAGCGGTTATCGCATTTCTATAATGGGTGGCATGTATGCATATGCTTTCCGTCAACTAAAAATATTCAACAATTTTTTTCTCGAAAATAGATATCACAAACATAAAAATTTTAAAAAAGTCAAGATAAGAAATATTTATATATTGAAAAAATAAAAACAATTTTCATTGACAAAAAATAAAAAATAAAAAATGTGGCCGATAGCTGTACTTGAACCATTAACCGCTCGACCACTACCTCCGACGCTTCCCACTGGGCTAACGCTTTATTTACAAATTGATTGTCAGATAACCAATTCAAGTTGCATGAGAAATTTTCATTCGCTTATTCCAGATAAATGAAGCAGTATTGGTTATATATTAGATAATTGTGCACTGCTTTAGAGGTAAGCCAACAAATCCATATGCATTTCATAAATATTTATGCATATTTAGTATGGGTTTAAGCTTGGCAATTATTTATATGTAAAATGTGTTAGCCTATTAATATAATAGATATTTACAAGAAAAATACAAATATCTCGTACTCAGTCGAGTTGCTTTTTTGTAAGGTTAAATTGTGACCGAAATATAAATATCTTAAAGCAATAAATTTTTTTGGACATCCACCGAACGTGACTGGTGGCGTCGGGTCTTTTGAAACTGATATTTCTAGCACCAATATCAATGCTAACTGAAGCATTTCTTTACAATCTTCTCGACTATGCAATTTAGTAAGTTGGTTACTATAAAAGTCCTTTCAGTCTTTACGGTTATTGGAACTAATTTGTGAAAATACAATTGCATCATCAAGTCCACTTGAAAATGTTTCTTTGTTAAAATTTGGCCAACATTTGACAAATCTTTCAAATAGGAGTACACCAGATGCAGGGGTAGCGCCAAGTTTGTTTTCAAAAACGGCACGAAGTATAATTTCAGATATATGGTGTCTACAAGGTAATTGAACTAAATTGTGGCCTATTATTCTTTCTAAATAAACGGCAGCTCCATTGTCAACACCAGTATTCGAAGCTGTAGTGTCATATGCTAAACCTTTTACTTTATCTAAAAGATTCCATTGTTGTAGTCGACCATATACCACTTCTGCAATATTTTTACCAGTTGAAGAATTTATTTTGGGCGCTCCGAGAAATTTACTTGTACCATTGTAGCTGACCAATACTGCAATTCGATCAACTTTGCTGCGGCCTGTTAAGTCCTACATCAGCTTTCCGTCGAAATGCGCGATCAATGCTCCATCTTTACTTAACGTCGCATCGTTCAGCAGCTTGCGAGAAAAAAGATATGCGCGTACATTTTTTGATTTTTTGCACTGCTATACCACGTCGCACAATGCCATACAATAAATACTTTATGATGCCCAATGAAACTATTTCCTCTAAAAAGACATTTTTGGCTTTTCCATAAAAACATAAATTATCTAACCGAAACTAAAAGCGAAGAATTATTTATAGAAAAAAATATTATAGTGATTTTCCATTTATTCAACCAACTTTTAATTTGGTTAATATATAAATATTTTTTTTTTCTAAATAATTCTTCATTTTTAATTTGGGTTGATTCGTTTATGTCTTTATGGAAAAACTCGGGTTGTAAATCTGAATGAATAGAAATGAGTTGTTATCTTTAGTAAGATTTAAGACAATCGCTAACCACTTTGTTTAGTACAAAATTTAAGGACATATGAGAAGAATTGTCGATTTTTATATTTCAATAGAAAAATCACCAAAATTGATAGAAATAATCTACCAAAGTCCGATAAAAAGACCACTATATTTAAAAAAAACTTCGCAATTTCCAGCTTATATCATAAAAAATGATAGCAATTAGACCCATCTATATAAATCTTAATTTCTGGAAAAACTTACCAAAAAACCCATTTCTATAATGGGGTATATGTATGTATATTTATGACCTATGGCTGTCCGTTAACTAAAAATATTCGCAGCAATTTTTTTTTCTCGAAAAAGATTCACAAATATTGTGAGATACCATGAAATAAGCTGCGCACGGAATTTAGTAGTAATTACTTTTATTTGGTATATATGCTTAATTCTAAGTAATATAAATGAATAATTGCACACGAGGTGCGTAATGGCGAAACGAAGTAATAGGAGTGGGAAAATGCTGTGTTCCCTCGCTCATTGTCGATAATAATGAATGTGTATTCAATCGAATTACCGATAGCAATTTCATTAGGCTGTTGTCACATTGCACATGACGTCGCGACTAATTCCACATTTGCGTGTACACTACACTTTCCCCCCTTTTAATCGTTAAGTTCTAATTTCATCTTATTTTTTTTATCGTTACTTCTTTTCCTTAAATTATATTTACATTGATTATTATTTTCTGGTGCCTTCGCAACATTTTCTTTTTCATTTTGCTTTTCATTAACTAAACTAGTTTCTATTAGTTTTACAGCCTCGTTTACATTTGATAATTCACTTTGTTTTTTATTTTCAATTGCGATATGTTGTTTTTCTGTTTCATTAGTACAATTTTCTTTTGGTTCATCTTGGCTATTTACACAAATACGCTGAGCGCGATCAGACAAAATGGTTAAATCTTTCATTTTTGGTACCTTTGTAGTTTTTGATTTGATCTGACTGGCTCTTTTCAACCTTGCTTTTTACCGAGGCACAGTCTTTCTCCTCTATTTTCCGATGCGGATTAAGTACATCAAGCCTTGTTCTAAGCTGTCGATTAAACATTAACTGTGAAGGAGAAACGCCCGTGCTAGCATGCTTTGCATTTCTATAGTCCAATAAAAATCTAAAGAGAACGGTCTGTAACTGGGAACTTCCGGTTTGATACAAATTCTTTTTTAATGCTAATTTAATAGTTTTTACCAAATTTTCGGCTTGCCCATTTGTAGCGGGATGACCCACGGGAGTTGTGATATGCCTAATACCGTTCAAGTTTAAAAATTGATTGAACTCCTTGGATACGAACGCTGTACCGTTATCCATGACGATTTCCCGTGGTAACCCGAAACGCGGGAACAACTCTTTTAGTGCCATTATTGTAACACTACTTGCGGTATTCTTGCCCATGACTATGCATTCAGCCCATTTGCTATAGCTGTCGACAACAACTAAGAACCATTTGTTTAAGAAAGGACCAAAAAAATCAATATGAATGCGCGACCACGGCATGTTTGGCCATTTCCAGGGAATAAGTTCTTGTTTCACGGGGTTGGGACGATTCATTAAGCATGGCTCGCAGCCCTTTACAAGGTTTTCTAAATCTTTGTTCTGATTTGGCCACCAACAACACTCTCTAGCCATCGATTTTATTTTTACAATACCTAGATGAGATTCATCCAAAAATGTCCCAACTTCCTTTTGAAATGCCTCCGGAATGATAAGTCGGAAACCCCAAAATAAACATCCATCTTCCTCGGATAGTTCTAGCTTCCGAAAAAAATATGGCATCAATTTATTATCCGACACTTTCTCAGGCCAACTGGTCCTTATAAAATTAGTCACCTGTTTCAGTGTTAGGTCCCGCAACGTTTCCTTCCTAACTGATTCGATACTTATGGGCAACGAACTAGTATCCTGAAAGTAGTTCAGCGCTACATTTTGCGGATCTTCTGCTTGCAAATATACTTTCGAGGGGTTTCTTGAGAAATAATCTGCCGCGTTATCTGCTGATTTAATATGAACTAAGTCATAATCGTACCCTGATAGTAAAAGTGCCATGCGCTGCAGTCGATTTGCTGCCATCACCGGAATGCCTTTGCTTGGATTGAAAATGTTCTGAAGAGGTTTATTGTCTGTAACTAATGTAAAATGCCGTCCATACAAATAGTGATGGAATATTTTTACTCCAAAGACAATAGCCACCGCTTCTCTGTCAAGTTGTGAATATCGCTGCTCGGTATCCGACAACTTCCTCGAAGCGAATTCAATCGGCGCTTCTTCACCATTCGCTGATATTTGCGATAGTATGGTCCCTACACCTACTGGACTTGCATCCACGGTGAGCTTGATGCTGCATTGCGGGTTAAAATGTGCAAGACAACTGTCAGACTTTAAGCCATTTTTCAATAAATAAACTGCGCGTTTACTTGCATTCGAAAAGATAAACTTCTCGCCTATTTTTAACAACGCATACAGGGGAGCGCACACTTCAGCGACATTTCTCAAAAATTTCCTATAAAAATTCACTACCCCCAAATTTACTACCAACTCTTTAACATTGGTTGGATACGGCATGTCCTCTATAGCTTGAATTTTCTCTGGACTTGTATGTAACCCATTTGCATCTATAACATGCCCAGATAGTTTATTCTCTTAACAAAAAAATCACACTTGCTGGGCGAAAGTTTAAAGCCCGCATTCTGCAATATTTCCAAAACATTTTCCAAACGCTCAACGTGAATCTTTCGGTTTGGTGCCGTAATTAATATATCATCTAAGAAAACGACCACCCCTGCCACCGACATTAGCAGACTGTCCATAATCCGCTGAAAAATTGCAGGTGCTGACGACAAGCCATAAATCATACGGGTGTATTGGAATAGACCCTTGGAAGTGGATATGGTTGTGAGCTTCTTCGATGCTTCGTCTAGTGGAATCTGCTGATAAGCCATTGACAAATCTAATTTAGAATACTCTTCCCCGTCGTGCAACTTTGAGAAAATATCTTCTATACGTGGTAGTGGGTACTTTTCAACCATTAGATTTGGATTTAACGTCACCTTGTAATAACCACAAATTCTCACATCGCCAGTTTTCTGCAGCACCGGAACAATTGGCGTTCCCCATTCACTATAACTAACCGGCTCCAATACCCCTATTTCCACTAATTTTTGAACTTCCTTTTCAACTTTATTTTTCATAGCTAATGGTACAGACCGTGGCTTAAAAAATTTTGGTGTTGCCTTTTCTCGCAAAACCAGCTTTGCTCGCCCTTTATTAAAACATCCCAAGCTACTGTCAAACAAGCTCTTAAATTTCCGCAGTATTTTATCTTTCGCATCTAGTTTTGAGTTTACATAACTAAACTCAGCAATATTAAAATCAAAGGCTCTCAAAAAATTCCTACCAAGCAACGGTGGTCCCCCGTTCCGTATTACCACAACGGGAATCAATCTTCAACAGCCATTATACTGCACTGGCATATCACAAACCCCCAGCGGTATGATCTCTCCACCGTTATACGTTTTGAAAATTAAGGCAGATGGTTTTAATATAGACTTACTAAAATAACGTTTATACGTGTCTACTGATATAACAATGTATTCCGACCCGGCATCTAATTCCATGTCTAACACGACACCCTGTAACAAAAGTTTTACTTTAATTGGGCCATCTGTGCACTCTTAATTGAAAATAGGTTCACTTCCGAATTATCTACATAATGGAGCTTTGAGTCTCTATTTTTACATACTTTTTGAAGATGACCCTTTTTGTTACAGATTTTACATTTATAGTTCTTAAATTTACAATTTGAACTTAAATGGTTACCATATCCACATACCGTACAATTCTGCTGTTGTGTATGGTTCTTTTGTCGCCTATTGCTTTGCTTATTACGGTCATCTTTTTCAGCACCCTCACGTTTGTTATTGTTTTTGTTGCCCCGCATGTATAAGAGGTTATCTTGTGGTTCTTCTTTTACCGTAGTTGTATCATGCTGCAACTTGATATACTCCGCTGCGTTGGCAATCTCCACTACCTTCTGCATACTACATTTAGTGACATCTTCCAGAAAAATTTTGTCACGAGCCGGCCCTTTCTAAGTCCCATCACGAACTTATCGCGTATGGCGGTTTCCAAAAAATTGCCGAACTCACATGGTATTGCCAATGACCGTACTCTGACTACCCACTGGTTTATGGTCTCCTTATCTTCTTTATTTGCGTAATAAAATTTTAGCCTTTCTGCGAAACCCGACAATGGTGGTTTAAAATAATTGCCTAGTGTATTAATGCATACATCGAACGTTGTGTTTTCCGGCTTCACCGGGTTTAGCAGATTTTGAAGAAGTACATACGACTTTTCTGTCAAAGCCGTTAACAAAATGGCCTTTTTCTTCGCACTTTCCCCAATATCGTTTGCAACAAAAAACTGCTGCAACTGTATAGGGAAAACCTCCCATATATTTTCGCCAAAGTTGAATTGAGGCACGTTTCCAATAATATTCGCCATTTTTCACCACTCGTCGCCACTGTGAGATACCATGAAATTACTTTTATTTGGTATATATGCTTAATTCTAAGTAATATAAATGAATAATTGCACACGAGTTGCGTAATGGCGAAACGAAGTAATAGGAGTGGGAAAATGCTGTGTTCCCTCCCTCATTATCGATAATAATGAATGTGTATTCAATCGAATTACCAATAGCAATTTCATTAGGCTGTTGTCGCATTGCACATGACGTCGCGACTAATTTCACATTTGCGTGTACACTACAATAAAAATACTGTAAATGTATTTTAAGCAAAAATAAAAAATAACTCTTTATCCTGTGGAAAGGTACTTTTAAAAATTTTTTTTTTTAAGTAAAAAAGTGCATGTACGCGTACTAGCGGCTACACAGCTAGTAGTGCAGTGAAATTTAAAAAAACAAAAATACTTAGACTTGTAATCCAAAGGAATACAACCCGCTGTGAGTAGAGGCACAGCAAGGTCAACCGGGCGACCAAAACAATTTCCTCCAACGATTCTTTTGGAGAATAACAAGTCTAGGAATGAAAAAAAAAGCCCTACAAGTTAGGCAGTGAAAAAGTCCTGCTATTGACAGGCAAAACAAATGAAGTTAAAAACCAAGTGCAAGTGTAAGAATTAAAAAATAAAACAAGTAAGGAAGTCTAAGTTCGGGTGAAACCGAACATTACATACCCAGCTGTGCACATAAAGTGGGCGTGATCGTTCCCCGATTTTTCTTATTTTCTGTGGTAGTACTCTACATAAACATAACATGCCTGGTACCTAGTTTCGTAAATCTATCTCACACCGTTCTGAAGTTGTTAGCAGTCGAATTTAAAAATTGCTTGACTCATAAGTGGGCGGTGCCACGCCCACTTTCCAAAATTTTGAAAAAATTATGTAAAGAATATGAAAGTTGATGTATGTACCAAATTATATTATTATAGCGAAATCAGTTAATTAGATATGGACTTTTCATTATTTCCACCTCCTTTCAATATAACTTTTATGAAAAAGTAGGCGTGGTCGCGAAGCGATTTCGTTTATTTTCTATAGCTGAATTTACCACAACAATAGTATGTCCTCTACGAAATTTCGTTATACTAGCATAAACTGTTCTGAAGTTATTAAGAGTCAAAATTTTAAAATTTCTTCAAATATACGTGGGCGGTACCACGCCCCCTTTTCAAAATTTTTTATAAAATCGGCCTTAGAACATCTAAATCAATACATATTGCAAATTTTATCATTGTAGCTGCTTCTAATATTGAATTAACCCATTTTATACGTTTTTCGAAATTTTCGATATCGAAAAAGGGGCGTGGTTATGGTCCGATTTTACCCATTTTCAATAGCAATCTATTCTGAACCCAAATAAGTACGCATGCCAAATTTGGTGAAGATATCTCATTATTTGCTCAAGTTATCGTGTTAACGGACAGACGGACGGACGGACGGACGGACAGACGGACGGACATGGCTCAATCAAATTTTTTTTCGATCCTGATCATATTGATATATGGAAGTCTATATCTATCTCGATTCCTTTATACCTGTACAACCAACCGTTATCCTAACAAAGTTATAATACCCTGTGTACAAGTACAGCTGGGTATAAAAACTGAAAGTTTGTTATTTTTTATAATAAAATTACCCGAAAGCATTTTTCTATCAACTTGTAATCATTTTGAACCTTAAAAATGGGAATTAATAGAGCGAAAGTCCTTAAGTCCCAGATGGACATAAGCGAAAAAATTCTGCAAATACACAATAGTATAGCAAGGAATAGAGTTTCGCGGTCGAAGGCCGAATATATAATTAAAACTGTCGGGAAGTTTCAAAAGGAGCTAGACTCTAACAACGAAAAATTGTTAGCAGATGGCATGGGAAGTGAGGACTATTTCAAGGGTGACAAATATAATAGCACCACTTTAATGATTGAAGAAATAGTCCAGGGTTACAGAAAAGCCCTTTCTGCTGAAGTATAATTTCAGCCGGCTCAAAAGCAGGAGACCGGCCCTTCAGGGTTAGGTAAGCTCACAGCACAGATAAAAACAACCGATAATTCTAGTCAGAGAATAATGAGGAAAATACAAAATTTTGCAAACATTTTGTCTGAAATAAGCTTAGAGGGCGAAATCAGCAACATTCAATGTAAACACTTAGAAAATTTGTTCTCTGACGTAAAGAATATTTATACCACTGAGCCAGCAAAAAATATTGAAGCTGATGAAGCCTACGGTAAAGTAGTGGCTGAAGATTTCAAAAAACTTGAAATCCTAGAAAAAGGTTTAATTAAAAAGGAGGTTGATCATAAATTTTTTTATCGCCCTAATTTGGAATTGGAAAAACTGAAAATTCCAACATTTTTTGGGGAAATAAAAGAATCGGCAAATTTTTATAATGTGTTCCAAGATATGGTCCACAAAAATGAACAATTGTCAAGCGCTGAAAATATGTTACGACTTCGTTTATGTTTTAAAGGAGAAGCTGCTAGACTGATACAACATTTACAAATTTCAACTGAAAATTATCAGGCTGCATGGTGTCTTCTTAAACAAAGATACTATGTTCACAACCCAGTGGGACAGAATAATGGATCAACCATCCATAAATAGTGAAAATGCTGAAAGTGTAAGACAGTTGCTAGACAATACAAATGAGTGTCTAAACGCAATACAATCACTAGGTATACAATTAGAAGAAGCTGATCGGTTTATTGCAAGGATCATAGTCCGAAAGTTGGACAAAGATGGCCTTAAATTATATGACCAAACGATAAAGAAAACTAGAGAAGTTCAAAAATTAACAGATGTAATGGACTTTCTAGATCAACATTATCAAACTTTAAAAGCTGTGGCTGAGAAAGAAAAGGTATATAAAAATCGAAACCCACAAATATATCAACCTAACTCATTTGCTACAAAACACCCACATAAGCAATGTAAATATTGCAAAATGATGGGCCACACAATTACTGAATGCCGAACATTCAGAGGTATACCCTGCAGCGAAAGCAACTAGTTGAAAACTACTTTACAACTAGTTGGTGCACCGGGCCCAACTTGTCAGTGTTCTGTCTTTTTTCCATATAAGCAAGTGTTATTTTTTACGTGTTGATGTCCTACGAAATGTCAATTGTCAGGCTTCGACTAGAACATACCAGTTATCTACTAGTCATGATATACTAGAATTATACTAGTTGTAAAATACCAGTTCCATACTAGTTCAACCTGTACTAGTATGATTTCCATAAAACGATCTAGTCCCCATACTAGTGCAAAAAGGACTAGTATGAAATATACTGGTCCTATACTAGTCCAAAAATCATTGAACCTGTACTAGTATGAGTTCAACCAGAATTTTCATGACTTACCCTTTATTTTATCATTTGACTTTATTTTCATGTTTATTCTTAAAAAAGCAGCGACTATTTGTATTTACCCTAAAATCATCTATGAATTATAAGACAAAAAATAAGCAAACGAAACGAATGAAGTTTGTATTTTTTAACTGGTATAATTTCAACCAGAAAAATCTAGTTGTATACTAGTATGGAATATGTTAGAGTACGAATTATTATATACCTTGTAGCATAACACCTTGTCTTTTAGCATCAATATTACATTAATTTATTTCATTTGTTTGTCAATTCTGTAATGAACAATTTTATGATTATTCAATAAACTTTACTCTGTAACAGGTTATGGGCCTGCTGAATTGAATTTTAAATGAAATAATTTTTTTCGTTTGAGATTCTATAAAATGGGGAGCTCCGGCAATTGGCCTCAGATTGAAAAACTAAGGGGACGCGATAATTACGTGCAATGGGCATTTGCAATGCGCACCATTTTAGAGATGGACGAACTTTGGGAAATCGTAGGAGTCAGTAAGGTTTTTGAGGAACTATCCGTAGCTGAACGTAAGGCGAGCGTGCGTGCTCGGGGAAAGATTGTCCTGGCTCTTGGTGGAGATAATTTTGTGCATGTCGAGAATACAAAAACTGCGAATGAAACATGGTGCTAGCTACAATCCATGTTTGAAGACATCGGACTTTCAATAAGATGCAGTTTATTAGCGCAGCTTACTAGTTTTAAATTAAACAATTGCAACAGTGTTGCTGAATACGTTAATGGTATCGTTTTAACGTCGAATAAGCTGAATGCGATTAATTTCAAAGTTTCCGAAGAATGGGTTGGTTCATTACTTCTTGCTGGTTTGCCTAATGAATATAGACCGATGATATTGGGTTTGCAAAGCTGTGGAATAGAGATCACTGGAGACTTTGTAAAGACGAAGCTACTGCAAGACGTAAATGAAAATAACAGATGGTACGTCTGCGTTTTTGGTCAAAAATGGTAAATCGAAGAAGGTTAGATGCTACAACTGCAATGGGATTGGACATTACGCAAAGGATTGTCGTAAAGCAAAAGCAAAAAACAACGCTAAGGAAACAAAAAATACAAGTGATCATTCCGCTTTTGTTTCTGGTTTTATCGAGGAGAAGGGCTGGTATATTGATAGTGGTGTTTCTACTCGTATGACTCGTCGATCTGATTGGTTAGATAATAGCTTTGTTTCTTTCCTGCTAATTATGAATAATTATGAATAATTATTCCTAAAAAAGTGTTTTGTGAAAAAATTAGCAGCGAATCCAGCAGCTTTTTGACATTTAATTGAGAGAAAGAGCGCCAATTCGCTGCAAGTTCGCTGCAAGTTGCTGCTGGGGATTTTTCGTCCAGCAAAAACTAGCAAGTAACAAACAGCTGATTGTGACATATGGCAAAATAAAAATTGATTGCATATTTTTATGAAATTTAAAATTTATTACGAATATTTTGAAAACTATGAGTTATTTACTAGCAAATGAAGTAAGTACATACAATAAATACCAAATCTTCAATAATTCCGTATCTTTGAATAGCAATGCGCCGAAGCCCAACGTCCGTTGGACCAACGTAATGTGGCTGTGTTGTGTTGTTGTTGTTAACAATGCATTGCCCTGTCTAGAGCGAATGATCATTCCGAAGATCTTCATCAAGCTCTTCTAAGGGGAGTCCAAGGAAACGTGCAGTTCCAACAGGGTTTGTCCAGAGGGACAGAGGGGTTAGAAGAGTAGGTTCAGATGAACAATTGAAGAGATGTAGAGTATCATGGGGGGTCCTACCACATGCAGGGCATGTGTTTGAGATTGTATCATTCAGTTTGGATAAGTATTAGTTTAACCTCACACTGTATCCAGATGCAGATCAAACTGCATGGTAATATGATGCCGGATCTCATCATAATGCTTACGGAGATGTTTCCTTATGTCTCTCGGGGGCGGATCTGTGTCCAAAAGATGCGGTTTGGATGTGCTGGCTTGTGGCAGTTCAGAAGGAATTGCCTGCTCAGCATTTCCGCGTGCTATTTTACATTGAGCAGTTTTGCCTCCTGATGGAGGTGAGGCTCGGAAGACATGAGGAGACATCCCGTAGCAGTTCTGATGGCAGTATTTTGGCAGACTTGTAACTTCGTCCAGTTGGTGTTATGTACATTAGGCGACCATATGGGTGCAGCAAGTCAATGGCCTTATATCGTCCCGTTTCTGCCTTAACCTCGTATCTACATAAAAAGAATATTTCAGAAAACGAAGAAAACCAACTGAAATTCCCAAGTTTTGTATACTAAAAATGTAGATACGAGGTAATGGATCATACAAAAACCCACGAAGGTTTATATATTTTACCAAGCAGATTTTCGATTCGGGTTTCTCTATGGCTTAGGGGCATTTCCACATAAAAAACGAGTTTTCTCAAAAAGTGTAGATACGAGGTTAAGGCAGAAACGGGACGATATGTAGTCAGCAACGTTTCTTTGTCTTTTCCCCAAGTACTGCCGGCAAGTGACTTGAGGATCTTGTTGCGAACACGTACCTTTGAGACCATTGCAGACACATGACCAGCAGCATTGTTTATCCCTCTATAGTTTGGCAACTTCTTTTCTTCTTCTTACGAATTTGAGTGGAAGGCACTGGCTGAGTGACTCCAAATGAAATGGAATGAAGGAATAGTATGAAGCCCAATAAGCCATTATGTTTGATATCAATCTGAGACGCATTTGAGATGAAACCTTCAACGTCAATTCTCACTTTTTGAAAACTTAATATCAATTAATCAATCAATTAATTTTCGATTTAGTGATAATCTACCAGTAGCAGGTAAACTTTTTTGCTAAATGAGTATTAACTTGATAATTAAATATAAAAATTATACTATAAATGTCCGGCAGTTTCTACTTTCACAGTTTTTATACATACGACCCCCCATACCATTCCCTAAAATAAATTTTGTCCAAGTCGTGGTACATTATTGACCCTTATTTTTTACCAAACGTTTGAGAAAATATTTTTCTGTGCTTATGGGGAATATGCTGTGCGTGTGTATTAGTGTGTTTTTTGCGAGTTGCGCTACTATATAAGGTATACAATGACCAGCAGATGAGAAAGTATTATCCAGTGTCACCCTTAATAACTTTGGGTGGCTGACAATATAATCCTGCAGACACAGTTACAGGAATCGGAAATACTGAAGGTGTATAAGGCATTTAATTTTCTTAATATTTTGTAAGGTTTACGTCGATATATACGCAGAAATGGTTCAAAGACTGAAAAATTCGCAATTTCGTGTGCTGCGGAAAAATTTTATTTTCATTTGTTAATTGTCAGAACAGCTGTTCTGCTTGAGAATTTCTGCTGGCTCCTGTTCGGCGAAAAACTAGCAGAAGAGAGATACAACTAGCAGAAATGAGATTTTGACAGCTTTTCACAAGACTCTCTTCTGCTGACAGTTCTTTGCTGGAGATTTCAAGAAACAAATCTAATTATACAACCAAAAAGGCTTCGAAGCGTCAGTTGATATTGGAAAAGTTCTACACGTTCCAGATCTTGCGACTAATTTCTGTTAGTGAAATGGTTTGCATGGGAAACAAGGTAATGTTTGATGACAATGGCTGTAAAATTTTAAATCCAAAAGGTAAAGTCGTGGGCGTAGCAGATAAGGTAAATAGTATGTACAATCTTCGGTGTACGACTTTGAATATGAGTAGTGTCATGGCAGTAAAAGCGACGGATTCATATGAATTATGGCACAGGCGTCTTGGTCATTTACATTGGAAAGCTATTGGTTTACTAAGAAATGGTATGGTAAATGGTGTTGATTTTGCATTAGAGAAACCTCCTGTTATATGCATTCCGTGCGTGAAAGCGAAACAGCGCAGAAAAGTTTTTCCGAAGGAAAGTCATCGGACAAAAGAAAAATTGGCTTTAATTCATAGTGACTTTTGTGGTCCAATGGAAATAACATCCTTCGGTGGTAGCAAATATTTCATGACGCTTATTGATGACTTCTCGAGGAATGTCTTTGTTAGGTGTATCAAGTCTAAATCAGAAGTTACACAAGTTTTTAAGGATTTCAAGTTGTTAACTGAAAACCAAACTGGATGTAAAATCAAAATTCTCAGAACAGATAATGGCAAAGAATTTTTGAATAATGAAATGAGCGAATTATTGAAAAGTGCAGGTATCCACCATCAAACTACTGTTGCTTATAACCCTGGGCAAAATGGAGTTGCAGAGCGCATGAATCGGACACTGGTGGAGAAGGCTAAATCTATGCTGGCACAAGGAAACTTACCGAGGCAACTTTGGGCAGAAGCTGTCAACACGGCAGCGTATTTGGTTAACAGATCCCCACATTCCACTCTGGCGTGTACTCCAGAAGAACTATGGCAAGGTAACAAACCAGACTTATCTAATTTAAAAGTTTTTGGCTGTCTTGCTCTTGTTCATATTCCTAAACAGAAACGCCAAAAGTGGGATTATAAGTCAGATGAGCGAATTTTTATTGGCTATGCAGAAGACTCCAAGGGATATCGAGTTATGAATCCAAACACAATAATAATAATAACAAGTAAGGAAAGCTGTCTTCGGCTGTGCCGAAAGCTAAATACCTTTCATGAATAAGCGTCACGATTTTCACTGTTTGATCCCCAGTACAGCCTGTGTGAATTTAACTTTAGCTCATACCGAAATTATCGGAGCTATCGATTATATGGGGACGATGTGTTATATTGGTCCAATCTCATTGATTTTTAACATCGACATTCCACATTCTAAAATAGCAACATTTACGAAATTTCACGTTCCTACCGATATAATTACAGGAGTTATCTACCAAAATCCCTTTATCGGAACAATCGATTGTATGGGGGCTATGTGAAATATTTATCCAATCTCGATGATTTTCAACATCGATATTTCTCATATAAAAATAGCAGTACGTCCAAAATTTCACGTTCCTTCGTGTTTAATTACAGGAGTTATAGCCCAAAATCCGTTTATCGGAATAATCGATTGTATGGGAGCTATGTGAAATATTTATCCCATCTCTATGATTTTCAGCATCGATATTTCTCATATAAAAATAGCAACACTTATAAAATTTCACGTTCCTTCGTGTTTAATTACAGGAGTTATAGCCCAAAATCCGTTTATCGGAATAATCGGTTGTATGGGAGCTATATGTTATATTGGTCTGATCTTGCTGGTTCCGACAAATGATTCCTATATTGGAAAATGGTGGCCGCATACCAAATTTCAGCCAAATATCTCAAAAACTGAGGGACTAGTTTGCGTTCAAACAGACAGACGGACATGGCTAAATCAACTCATCTCGTCATCCTGATCATTTCGGTATACTTATTGATGGGTCTATCTCTTCTTCTTCTCATATTTACAAACATCGGACCAAAGTTATAATACCATTTCATGTTCATGAAAGGTATAATAATAGTAATTGAGGTAAACGCACTGCGACCTAGAGATCTATTGTGCCCTCATAGTCTCATAGCACATCTTCCAGGCCGATCACCTTCAGGAAATCCAGAATCAAGGTCGGCCTCAGTTGATGTATGTGCCTGCTCTCCAGAGTTGTGGATCCTAGGATCCTTAGCCTACTTCTGGAGATAGCGTCGCATCTGCACACCATGTGCTCCGCAGTTTCGTTCTCGTCATCACAGAAACGGCACAGACTACTGGACGCAATGCTCAATCTGTGCATATGTTCTTTGAGCCTACAGTGACCTGTGAGGACTCCTATGATGATCCTAATGTTGTTCTTGGGCAGGCAGATTATGTTTTCAAATCGTTTAGTGCTGTAACCGCCCATCATTGTCTTCGCCTGACGCAGCCCGGTGGTCTGGCGCCAGTGTACCTCTCTCAAATCCTGCTCTTCTTTCCTCAGTCTCTCTTTTATGGTATGTGGGCCGATGCCCAGAAAGGGTTCTGGGCCTAGGGGCTTTGTTGCTGCCGCAACACGAGCAAGTTGATCAGCTCGCTCGTTGCCTTCCACCCCAGCATGGCCCGGGACCCATGCTAGTCGGACCCTGTTGCGAGACGCCAGGTTGTTTAGTCTGTCTACGCACTCCAGTACCAATAGAGATCTTATTTCACATGCCCAGATTGCTTTCAGGGCCGCCTGGCTGTCGCTTAGTATTACTATATTCTCATTGATGTAACCGCGCTGCAGATTTATGTCTTCACAAACGCTTATCGCAGCTACTTCCGCCTGAAATATGCTCGGATATTCTCCAAGGGGTATGAATACGTTAGATCGGGGGCCTGTTATTCCGGCTCCAATCCCTTCGGGAGTTTTTGACCCGTCCGTGTACCATACCAGTGCTCTGCCCTGGTGGAATCCTTCCACTTTGGAGGCGTCCCAGGTGATCTTGTCACCCAGTTCTATTTTGAATCTTTTTTCGAATCTCATAGTCTTCGCGATATCGACTCTAGGGAGTTGACAGATCGGGGGTTGTTTTATTAGTCTGTCTGCTCCAGTGGACGAAATGACTCTGCCTCTGCCAGTCCCTTCCCTTGCTATGTTTAGCATGGTTCGTTTGGCTGCCTATTCAATTACTATGTGCAGGGGACTCAGATCGAGTAGCACCTCCATTGCCGTAGTAGGGCAGGTACGCATGGCTCCCGTTATGCATACGCAGGCCAAACGCTGGAGTTTGGTGAGGGATTTCCTCACCGTTATTAGGGTCGATCTGGGTGCCCATGCCACCGCTCCGTAGGTTATTATGGGCCTAACTATCATGGTGTACATCCACCTTAGCACCTTGGGGCTGCATCCCCAAGATTTGCCCGCGATTCTTCTGCACACCATAATTGCCCTGGTGGCCTTGGCTGTCGTGTTATCGACATGTTTCCTCCATAGTAGCTTGGAGTCAAATGTAACCCCCAAGTATTTTACTTCGGAAACGGCCACCAAGTCTTCCCCACCTAGTGTGATGGTTCTCAGTCCCGGAAGAGTTCTTCTCTTAGTAAAGGGAATTATGGCTGTTTTGCTGGCGTTGATATTGAGGCCCACTCCAGCACACCACTCCTTTGTTAGATTTAATGCTCTTTGTATAATGTCACAGAGAGTGTTCTCGAATTTTCCTCTTTCTACGATTACTATGTCGTCTGCATACCCCTGGCATCTGATGCCATTACCGGTTAGTATCTCCAACAGTTCATCTACCACTACGCTCCATAGGAGGGGTGACAGGACCCCCCCTTGTGGGCACCCCCTCGTGGTTCGAATTTGAACCGTGCGGTTTTCAACCTGAGTTTCCGCCAGTCTTGTTTTGAGCAGGGCGTTGATCCATCGTTTAACGGTTCCCTGTACTCCTTTCCTCTCTAGTGCACGACTTACACTATCGTGACATGTGTTGTCGAAGGCCCCCTCTATGTCAAGAAAGGCGCATACCACCACTTCTTCACAGTCGAACGCGCTGGTGATTTCCGAGGTCAGCTGGTACAGGGCAGTGTCCGTTGATCTTCCCGTCCTGTATGCATGCTGACCTACATGCAATGGCCTGTGCCTCAGGGCGTTCGATCTAATCTCATGGTCGACTATTTTCTCCATTGTCTTTAGGACAAAGGAGGTCAAGCTGATTGGTCTGAAGGATTTCGCTAAAGAGTAATCCTTTTCCCCCACTTTTGGTAGAAATACAACTCTGGCTCGTCTCCATATTGCCGGTATATAGGCTAGTGCTAGACTATCCATCATGATGCCCGACAAATAAGGGATGAGCGTATCTCCCTGTTGCAAAAATATCGGATATACACCGTCCACCCCAGGGGATTTATAACTCTCAAAAGAATATATGGCCCACTTGACTGAACTTTGAGAGAACAACGTTCTCGCCAATTGCCAGTCTTGCCGTGTGGGCCGCACCCAATGGGATTCTGTCTCCTCTAGGTCGGTGGATGATTCTGGAAAGTGAGCGTCCAGCAAGGCCTTAGCCCTTTCTTCCTCATTGCGCGTGAACCCCCCCGTGGGGAGTTTTAGCGCCATCCTAGTGTCTCCCTGCTCCTTAGCCATGGCCTTATGGAGCCTGGCTGCCTCCGGAGTGGATTCTGTTCTCACGCAGAAGGTCCTAAAGCTGCTTCTTTTAGATCTCCTTATCTCTTTGTTGTACTCAGTTAGATGTGTCGAATACTCCTCCCAGTGGCCAGTGCGTCTTGCCCTGTTGAACAGACTCCGCACTTTGCTCCTCATTATGAGAGCTTTTTTGACCACCACGGGGTTTTGTACTTGGTGCCCCTAGGTTCTCGACAGCTAGAGTTAAAGGCCTCCAACATTATGCTGTTGAGCCTGTTTATCCTATCATCTAATTCCAATCCACTTCCGACTCTGTCTTCCCCTCCCAGACTTGGAAGGTTCTCCTCAATTACTCGTCTAAATACCTCCCAGTCTGTTTGCCTGGGATTCCTGGTGGGTACCCTAGGTACCACGTTCGCCCCTACGTCAAACTGTATGATGCGATGATCCGAGAGGGAGGGTTCCGATGACACTCTCCATCTCAAGATCATATCACCAGACAGGTTGTTCCCCAGGGTTATATCTAAAACCTCAGCTCTTGCCCTAGTTACGAAGGTGGGTGTATTCCCCACGTTATGGATGCTAAGGTCGTTACTCATAATGAATTCTAAAAGGTACTCACCCCTTTGATTAGTGTCCGTACTGCCCCAGACCTCGTGATGGGCGTTGGCATCACATCCTATGACAAGTTGTAGTTGTGCCCTCCTGCAGTGTTGCACTAGCCTTGTCACATCCGCTGGCGGGATTTCTCCGTCTCCCGCAAAATAGGCCGCAGCAAAGACAATATGTGCGGTTCTTCCACCCGCTTCCAGTGTTGCCTGTCCTGCCACCAAATCTCTACTCATGAATTCTGTAATGCAAAGATAATTAATACACTTCTTTAGCATTATACACGTTCTGGGTCTTTCCTGAGAAAGATCCCAAATTACCTCATTATTCCGTTCTTTTAGACCCCTGATTTGCCCCTTCACTATGTATGGCTCTTGGATGAGCGCAATGCCCAGATCCTCCGCGGCAAATTTGTGCGCCAGGACAGCCGAGGCCGCCTTGGTGTGGTGGAAGTTGATCTGGGCTGCCTTCACGGTGTTGGGGCCCATCATTGTTTGCCGACTTCCGGCTCGTCCTCGTCGGATAGCCGGATGTCCTCCGCCTCGCCCCTGCTCTCCAGGTCCAGGTTCTGGAAATCCATCCCCTATAGCAGGTCCTGTGTTCCTGTGCCGACGTGGGCCTCCACATTTCCACTATTGGAATCCTCCGTGACCCCTGCAGGTGTTCCGTCCCGCATGGTGGCATCCACATTTACTTCGCCATTTCCGTTCCCTTCCGTCTCGCCTTCGCCTTCCCCATTCCCACCCGCGGGTTTGATGGTACCTGGAGCTCTCTGCTTCCAGGGTTTTACGGGTATAGGGCTGAACCGGTAGAACACCCGGAAGGATGCTCTTCTGATGGCCCCGAACGACTCATCATCTATGGCCACGTTCAGCCTTAACCCTCCATCCTCTATCGTCGAGCCGAAGACCCGCCAGAGTCCGGTGTTAAGTCCCGCGTTCTGGCCCCCAAGGAGGTCCAGAACAAACTCTGTCGTCCACTCGGCGCTTCGTGGCAGAAATAGGGTGATTGTATGCGTGGGTGGTATGTCGTCCCCCGCCTGGTGTCGAGTGGCGGTCCATTCCAGCCCCGCAGGGTGGGGATGGTCCTGGCAACCCACCATGCAGTGAACTCATCATAGCAGTCCACCAAGAGCATACCCGGTCGGAAGAACACACCCATGAACGACACTGGGTTGTTCATCCCCTCTCGCCTCTCCCGCACTATCTCCTCCATTATCACGTTCTGCAACGTGGTGAGCTCCTCCTGGTTGAGAGCCCCCGCTGGGTAGTTCCTGGACATCACAGCCACTCTTATGCTCCTAGCGGCATCAGAGTAGCTCTGTTGTCTCGGTCCCTCCCTCGCGGACCCCGACCCAGCAACAGCCCCCACCGTTACGGTCGAGTTCGAGGCCGGTGCGTGTTGTTGTTGCGCTCTCTGTCGCTTTGGGATTGGTGTCTCCTCAGGTGTACTTTGCCCACCTCGTCTCTTTCCAGCGGATGCGGTGTCGTTTCCCGCATTTAGCCCGCTACCGTGTTCGTTGGCAAAAGATGGCTGCTGGTTTCCCGTCCCGCTTCCACCTTGGCCGCTGTTTGTAGGTGCGGCCCTCTCCTTCTTGCATCCATATGTAGGACCGCCTGCGCCCTGGCAACCTCGGGGGTCATCCCTTGCTGCAAGTAGCGAAGGTACCACTTGACCCCAGACCCGCTTAGCCCTCTCCTGTTTACGTCGTCCCAGCCCCCTGGGTTGCCCAGGGCTGGTGTGAAGGGAGGTTTGCCTCTACTCGTCTTCTTTCTCTCTTGCTCTCTCCTGTCGTCGTTATAATAATGCTTACGCCTCGGAGAGCTATGACGATCCGATTCGCTGGAGGACGGGTGTCTATTGTGCACCGGTCTACTATCACGTTCGGGGTGGCTGTATCGTTGCCTGCGATCTTGCGTCCTGTGGTCGGATTTGTCGCGATGACTATCTGCCCGATCGGATCGGTTTTCTCCCTTTTTCCCATCTGATCTGGGTTTGACTTGAGCAGCCACCCCGTATGGCTTATTGCCGCCGCTTTGCTCACGTGCATTCCTGTCTTGTCGTACCTCCTGACTGCTTTTATTAGATCCGGCGATTGGATCCACGGCGCTAGTGCAGGATTCATGTTGTTTTTTACTCGGTACTTCTTTACCCGATTTTGTGCCCGCACTGCCGATGGTGCTTGTCCCATCGGATGCGGTGATCGCGTGCTCGTCACGCCGCCGATCTGCGTCTTCGGCTCTTTGCGCAGCCCTTGCGATTATTTGCTGCGCAGCTCGCTGCTGGTACTCGGAATATCATCCTCATCCCTGGCGTGCTCTTCAAAGAGCTCTCGCTCCGCCGCCGAAAGGCCCTCCAGCTGGCCGCTGGAGTAGCTTCTTGCTGTGCGCCTTCCGCTGCCTCGCGCTCTTCCTCTACCCCTCTCCTCCTTGCCATCGAATTTGCTTTTATTTTTGTCGTTGTTGTTCATCATCTTAGTCGTACGACCACTTGCTCGACATGGCGAGCGTTGCGGTCAATCATGGTAAAAGGGGAACTTATCCGGTACGCCGCGGCAGAGCCCCATACCGCGGTAAGGCCATGCTTACTCCCCAAGGTGGCCCGGTGTTAGGAAGGCGCCGTTCGAATACAGCCGGTGTTGTAAACCTCCTGGCTGCAAACCATCCAATGGGCACGGTGACGTATAACACCCTGGATTAGGAGGTGACATCTCTTTCCTGCCAAGCGCATGCGACTCAGGCAACGGATCTGTATCGGATGCCTCGACCAAGCCCCTACACCTCTTCAAGGTGTCTGTCCTCGTAGGGTTACCTCGCGACCATAGTCAGAAACCATTTCCATACGCCAAGGCTATTGAGGAGCCAAGACGTATAGCTGTGATTCCTGACATTAGCTGGATACCTTCCGCACATAATGAAAACTGAGCAGAACAACTGTGGTATCCATTTCCAGTCAGCAACCTCGAGGAGGTTTCAGTCTGAGGATTTTTGCCGACCATCCAAACACAAAAAAAGGTGAAGTCAGTCGAGACGTTGTTTTCGAAGAAAATATTTTTTATAATGCTGGGGAGAATAAAATTCAAGACTGGATTCAAATTCCTATAGAAAATAATATCATCGATAATAAGTAAAATCAAAGAGACAATTTTGAAACTACAGTTCCATGCGAGTTTAATAACGTCCAAGCAAATGCTGAAGAATCTTTTTCGTCCGCTTTTGGAGATGACATTGAGGTGGGGGAAGAGCAGGTTAGCATTGACGTCGCAGAAGCTCAAAACCGTGGCAGTGAAAACAGAAGTGTTCAACAAAATGAGCATGAGCAGACCGGAAGGGTGAGTTCAAATGAACTAGTTCCAGTTAAACATATCAGTATGAAATGGATATTTCCGGACTAGTATGAGTTCTGCCAGAAAATTATAGTTGTATACTAGTATTTTTCTGACTAGTTTGAGGTTTCGCTGCAGGGTATCCCTGCAACTAGAATTTTCTGGCTGAAGTCATACTAGTCAGGAAATATTCATTTCATAATAGTATACAACTAGAATTTTCTGGCTGAATTCATACTAGTCAGGAAATATCAATTTCATACTAGTATACAACTAAAATTTTCTGGCTGAAGTCATACTAGTCAGGAAATATCCATTTTATACTAGTTTACAACTAGAATTTTCTGGCTGAATTCATACTAGTCAGGAAATATCTATTTCACACAAGTATACAACTAGAATTTTCTGGCTGAAGTCATACTAGTCAGGAAATATTCATTTCATAATAGTATACAACTAGAATTTTCTGGCTGAATTCATACTAGTCAGGAAATATCCATTTCTTACTAGTATACAACTAAAATTTTCTGGCTGAAGTCATACTGGCCAGGAAATTTCAATTTTATATTTGTATACAACTAGAATTTTCTGGCTGAAGTCATACTAGTCAGGAAATATCCATTTAATACTAGTATACAACTAGAATTTTCTGGCTGAAGTCATACTAGTCAGGAAATATCTATTTCACAGTAGTATACAACTAGAATTTTCTGGCTGAAGTCATACTAGTCAGGAAATATTCATTTCATAATAGTATACAACTAGAATTTTCTGGCTGAATTCATACTAGTCAGGAAATATCCATTTCATACTAGTATACAACTAAAATTTTCTGGCTGAAGTCATACTGGCCAGGAAATTTCAATTTTATATTAGTATACAACTAGAATTTTCTGGCTGAAGTCATACTAGTCAAGAAATATCCATTTAATACTAGTACACAACTAGAATTTTCTGGCTGAAGTCATACTAGTCAGGAAATATCTATTTCACACTAGTATACAACTAGAATTTTCTGGCTATCATAATAGCATACAACTAGAATTTTCTGGCTGAACCCATACAAGTCAGGAAATATCCATTCCATACTAGTATACAACTACTAGTATACAACTACTAATCATACCAGTTAAAAAATACAAAATTTATTCGTTTCGTTTGCTACTTTTTTCTCTTATAATTCACCGATGCTTTTTCGTAATAGGGTGAATATAAATAGTCGCTGGTTTCTTAAGAATAAACATGAAAATAAAGGGAAATGATAAAATAAAGGGTAAGTCATAAAAATTCTTGTTGAAATCATTCTAGTCCTGGTTCAATGGTTTTGGACTAGTATGAGACTAGTATATTGTATACTATTCTTTTTCGAACTAGTATGGGGACTAGTTCTTTTTATGAAAATCATTCTAGTCCAGGTTGAACTAGTATGGGACTGGTAATTTACAACTAGTATAATTCTAGTATATCATGACTAGTAGATGACTAGTATGTTCTGGTCGAAATCTGACAATTGACATTTCGTAGGACATCAACACGTAAAAAATACCAGTTGCTTATATGGAAAAAAGACAAAACGCTGACAAGTTGGGCTCGGTGCACCAACTAGTTGTAAAGTAATTTTCCACTAGTTGGAAGAGGCAAGAATACCTCGCCATGTTATCCACAATGCTGGACTAGGTCCTATTAATCGAAGGTACCACAGAATTATATCAACTGTTGCAAGGGCTACATTTTCAATAGTTAGAAAACAAGTACAGTCAACAGCACCAACAAACCCTTTTACCACTGCTCATCACTAATTCACAAGGTGCTTTCAATTGACCAACACATATATCCTCTGGCTTACCCACGTCGTCTTCATCACCATCATCTTCTCCACTGATTGTCCCATTTTCGTTGTCCGGAGGTAAGATATATAGAGCAGCGGGTGAATCTTCTTCATCGCTATCACAAAAGTCATTTAGATAGTCAATAACCTCTTGTTGAAAGAATTCACCACGACTTATAAAGTTTTCAATTCATTTGAACGAAAATTACATTACATAAAATGAGCTTTTAATCTAGCCCAGCGTGACCATATGGTCACGCCAGGAAACAATACCGTTAATGGTCAACAAGAACATTTTATTTTTTTACAAAATATATTTGTCATATATTTTCACTTTATTATTATTCAAATTGAAACTTAACTTCTTTTAGAAACAACACACTTCAAAAAATATTACGGTACTTACCTTTTGTTTCTATCAAAATTCGCATTTTTTGACATCTTTTTTTCTTTCAACTTTTTCACACCTGCTCACTTCGAAACAAAGGCACTTTATGAAAAATTTTTAACTCAGTTCGCTTCGGGCATATGTATTTAAATGGAAAAAGCTAATTCAAAGGAAATTATTTGGATCAGATCTGATTTTTTTTTTTTGAATTCAACTACTACTTCTTGCGTGACCATATGGTCACGCTGGGGTTATCTGAGTTAATCCAACAATTTCGCATAAAGGTGGAATATTTAAGTAACAGGGTGGAATAAAAACAGGTGGTATTAAAAGTGGTGGAGCGGCAAGTCTCCCACGAGATGAATATAGTTGGCAGCAAAGCGTCCCAGCACCATTAACATTACCTGCAGTTACATCACGAGAACACTCTACCAAGTATGGCAAGGCAAACAAGCATACAAAATATGGTGATATATTGAGGACAGGAGAGGTTTAACTTTTCAAACCCTATGTTCTGGATAAAGGTAGAGGCAGCAGAATTAAACCATCTATAAATAAGTATTTTTAATTAATAAATATTTTATAAAATTGTTTTATCATATGAATACACGAAAACAAGTGTACGCTAAAATGAGATTTTAAAAATTAATACACATAATTAAGGACTTTCATATTTTTGGACTTTGCAGTATGTTTAAGAATTCTTAAACATATCTTTTCAAAATTCTGCCAAGGTGTAAAACCAAAATTAATAAATAACACAGTCCACTAAAAGTAAAACAAATATTCTAAAGAAATAATTGTAAACAAGTAAAATTAATACAGTCCACTAAAATTGAAGGAAATATTGAAATAAATATTTATTTTCCCCTTGGGAGTATGTTTAAGTATAAATGCACTTAAACATTTTGATACTTACTCACATACTTACTCACTAATATGATAAGTTGAATCAACCTATTCACACACACACCATTATACTTTCTAACATAAATAACTATAAATAATCAATATGCTAGACATGTATTAATACCTACTCCTAGCATTGATATCCATTTAAAATAATCTCTAAAATAGAAACACTTGAGAAGTAGTAAAAAGGCAATAAAAGCAACAAAGACCAACTGATCGTAAAAGTATGATTAGTATCAGTCCCATTTTTGATTGCCCTTTTGTTACTTCACACAAACTAATACATTTTAATAGGAACATAGATTTAAGATTTTGTATATAAACCTTTTGTTGAGCTACAAGCTTTTTTGCAGCTATGAAAATCCAAATTACAAAACGCACCTATGTACAAGCGGCAAACCTTGTTGCCACTATAAAGGCCAAAAAGAAAGAACGTACGCTGCAAAACGTTCTGAAGCCACACGAATCCAATGAAAAAACGCACTTTGATTTTGGAACCTGTGGCCCGTAATATTAACAAGAACTTTATTCAATTTGCTGAGTTTATTTTATACAAATAATATTTGGCCGCGAAAATGGCTACGAACAATAAATTGTATTTGATTTTTTCTTTTTGTTCCTTCTCCTTTTGATGTCTAGCAGCAAGTGTCAAAAACCAAAACGAATTGCGCTCGATGACCCATATGTATGTGTAGGTATGCGTGACGGAAGAGTGATGACAATAGAAACGGCAAGAGTCATTTATGTAATAGATTGAGATCAAATGCATGAATTGTGGTGACCATATGATCATAATTACGTAGCGTGAAGATATAAATATTAAATAGCTAGTTTTCAACTACCACACATGGCAGTCGATATAAGAGCGCTGAAAATAAATGTACGTTAGTTAGCTGTCAGCTGCTGCTCCGAACATCCTCCCCCCGTTGAAACGTTAGTGCTTTCAACACAATCTTTCACTGGAAGGACGCACAGCTTATTTACTGCTCGACGCACGGTACCTGCAGCGGTACGTAGAATGGCAACTCTCGCAGCACCATCCTTCCCAGTGATTACCTCAGTTACACGGCCCAGAGGCCATTTTAAGGGTGCAGAATGTTCATCCTTGATGCAGACAATATCGTTTATTTGAATGTTGGTATGTGGAGTGCGCCACTTGGCACGCTGCTGGAGAAGACTCAGATATTCTTCACTCCACTTCTTCCAAAATATTTGTTGTAGATAGGTAACGCGTTGCCAACGATCAAGTCGATTGTAGTTTAGCGGCGTAAGGTCCGGCACTGGGAGGGCTGTGAAGGGACCACCGATAAGGAAATGGCCTGGCGTCAATACGTCGAGATCGTCCGGATTTTCGGAAATTGGTACTAGAGGACGAGAGTTGATCACTGCCGAAATTTCGCATACTAAGGTGCGCAATTCGTCGAAGCCAAGAAGTGCAGATCCTATTGTCCGATACAAATGCTGTTTGGCCATCTTCACTGCGGCCTCCCATAATCCACCAAAGTGCGGCGAACGGGGTGGTATAAATCGCCAATCGATTCCATTATTAAGGCAGTGCGCGTGAACATCTTTGTGATGCCTTTCACTGAGGAATAGGCGACGTAAGTCCTTCAGCTCGTTATTAGCACCTACAAAATTAGTCGCATTGTCAGACCAAATGCAGCTTGGTGTACCGCGAGTAGCAACAAATCGTTTTAAAGCGTCGAGAAAGGCACTTGTTGAAAGATCCTTCACTAACTCCATCCAAACAGCTTTTGTCGCAAAACAAATGAAGAGACTGATGTAACATTTTTGAGGCGATTTATTGCGCGCTTCGGGCTTATAATAAAAAGGCCCGCAGTAGTCAACTCCAGAAATGGTAAAGGGGCGCGAGGCTTCAATGCGCTCCTTGGGTAAATCTGCCATGATATGCTCGACGAGTCGTGGTTTTGATCTGCAGCAGATGATACATTTTCGTAGGGCGCGGGCCACAGTCCTTCTTCCACCTATGGGCCAATACTGCATGCGAATCGTAGCTAGAAGTGATTGGGGACCTGCATGATGATATTTACGATGAAAATGCATAATTATAGCAAGCGTTAGTGGATGATCTTTTGGTAGAATGCTTGGATGTTGTGCTTCGAAGCCGAGAGTTGAATTCCGGAGTCTGCCACCAACCCTAATTATTCCCAGATCATCCAAAAATGGTGCTAACGAAGCGATGCTGCTCGAAGGGTGAACATTTTCCCGATTCTTGAGTACAGCATACTCAGGCCAAAGTTGTGCCCTTTGAACCATCCGAATTAAAATTTGAGTTCCTTGATGAATGTTTTCATATGTTAGTTGCGATGTTCCTCTGCATTTTCGTATGTTTAGAAACTTGTGAACATATCCAAATATGCGTTGCATCTTGCTGAATGAGTTGATATACTTAAAAGATAGCGAAAAGTCGATTTGATTATTTGAAATAACCAGAGCCTTGTGACGAATTTCAGGGAGATTAGGGTTGGACGCATTGGCGTGCGGCCAATCATGCTCCTCTGCTTGCAAGAAAGGGGGACCATGAATCCAAAGCGTTGATCGGGACAGCTCAGCTGGTGAAGCTCCCTTTGACAAAATATCAGCTGGGTTAACGGACGTAGGGACGTAACGCCATTGCATTCCCTTTGTACGCTGCTGTATGGTACAAATACGGTTAGCTACGAATACGTTGAATTTGGAGGGCTCTTCACGTAGCCATGACAAAACCACAGTTGAATCGGACCAACAGTAATAAGAACAATCGAAAAGCTTGATTTTAGCGATTTCGGCCACTAGCTGAGCTAGTAAATCAGCAGCACAGAGCTCAAGTTTTGGTACAGTGAGCGTCTTCAATGGTGCAACGCGAGCTTTTGAACATAATAATTGAACATGAAAATTATCATCTATGATTGAGCGTACGTAAATACAAGCGCCATATGCCTCAAGGCTGGCGTCGCAAAATGCGTGAATTTCGTGTGCAGTTCCGATGTAACGTGGGAATGACAAATAATGAATGTCTGAAAAGGCTGTGCAGAATTCAGACCACGCTGTGTCTAGAGATTGTGGTAGACTCTCATCCCAATCAAGTTTGTCCCTCCACATTCGCTGCAATATAATTTTCGCTTTAGTCAAGGTCGGGCCAATGAGCCCAAGCGGGTCGTAACAGCGAGCTATGGTGGACAATACGGAACGCTTCGAATTTTTTCCAGGCGCGATTAGGGGAGTGAAAGCAAATAAAAAAGTATCCTTGAGCGGATCCCATATAAGGCCCAATGCCTTAGTAATGTTGCTGCTGTTATCGAATTTCAAAAAACTTTCACGGTCCGCATCAGGAATACCATGCAAAACGTTCGGATCATTGGAACACCACTTACGCAAGCGAAAGTTGCCTCGAGAGAGGAGATTTGTTGTTTGCTTCCTGATTTCGATAGCTTCTTCTACAGTGTTCCCACCGGATATCAGGTCATCAACGTAGAAGTCTCGCATAACGATTTTGGCGCCTAAAGGAAATGATGAGGATTCGTCCTCAGCAAGTTGATGCATTGCCCGAATGGCAAGAAAGGCTGCTGGCTTGGTGCCATAAGTAACTGTGTCTAGTCTATAAACGCTAAGATCACCCCCTGGAGAGTCACGCCACAAAATGCATTGGAGCCGGTTATCAGGAGGCGATACCTTGACACAGCGATACATTTTACAGATATCGCCAGTAAGCGCTACAGGAAACGAACGAAATCTAATAAGGATGTTGAATAATTTGGGCTGAATTGTTGGTCCTGTCATGAGGATATCATTCAAAGATAAGCCCGAGGTTGTAGCAGCTGAGCCGTCAAATACAACTCTAAGCTTCGTTGTAGTACTATCTTCCTTGAAGACGCAGTGATGTGGAAGAAAGTATTTACACTCATCCACAGCTGCCGTGGGGACTAATGACATGTGCTTCAAATCGAGGTATTCCTTTATGAAGTCGCGATAGCTTTCCATAACATCAGGGTTCCGAAGTAGTTTGCGCTCAAGAGTTACAAATCGCCGTTTAGCCTGCATGTATGAGTCGCCTAACGACTGCGGATCAAGCTTTGTTGGTAAGCGAACGGAATATTCGCCGGAAGGCAAGCGCGAAAAGTGTTGTGCAAAATGGGACTCGCAATCGAGCTCCTCCTTTGTGGTCTTAGATATGGGTTCAGCAATGTGTTCTACTTCCCAAAAACGACGTACCAAATCATCCAATCGATTATTTGGTTCGATGTCACGAACTGATTTTTGATTTACGACGAAAGACGAAAGTTTTGAGTTGTGCTGCGCACCCCCTGACAAAACCCATCCGAAGAGAGTCTTTTGAAGCACCGGCAATCCCGAAGCTAAATGGATTTGCCCCACCCAAAGCAATTCAAAAAATAGATTGGCTCCGATGAGCAAGTCAATACGCTGCGGTATGTTGAAATTAGGATCAGCCAGTGGGATATTGGATGGGACGTTCCAGTCAGCGGTATTCAAAGAAAAACTAGGTTGATTATCTGTAATTGTTTGCACTACAACAGCAGTGATTTGCGTTACGAATTCTGAAGTCCGCGACTTCAGGTCAATATCAACAGAACATCCTTCTGTCACAAAGTTGGCATCTCCAATTCCAGAAACTGCTGCCGAGCATTTCATTCTGCGTAACTGAAGCTGATTGGCAAGGCGATTAGTAACAAAATTAAGTTGCGAGCCCGAGTCCAAAAGTGCACGACAGGGCACGAAGGTTCCAGCACGATTTTTTACGAGTATGATGGCAGTAGCGAGAAGCACAGCATCAGAACGAGACCTTGTTGGAAGGGCATGGACAAGGACAGAGGAAGTTGCCACCATCGCGTTTGACTGCGAGCTGATAGATTGCGAAGCTGGCAATTGATTGGTAGATGTAGATGTGGGTATGCGATCAAAGTGGAGGAGGGTATGGTGCCTCAATTGGCAGGTCCTACAAGAACCAGATTTACAATCCTTCAGTTGGTGGCCTTTCCTAAGACAATTGAGGCAAAGCGCAAGTTTTTTAGCCTCTTTTTGCCGAAGATTTGGTGATAAATTTGTAAAACGTTGACAGTGCTGAATTTGATGGTCTGAGCTATCGCAAAACATACACCTTGCTGCCGAAGCATTCGAAACTACAAATGATTTTCTTTGATTTGTACTTACAGGTTTTTCGGCTCGGTTAGCTTGACCCTTGTGCATTTGCATTGCATGCTCCACATTCTCTAACGTTCGACACCGTTTTTCTAAAAATGCAGCCAGCTGGTCCCACGAAGGCAGCTCGTTGCTTGATGAATGTTCTTCCCATTTGGCTTGAGTTGCCTTGTCTAATCTCTGTAATATTAGATGTACAATGACGCAATCTGCTATTTGCTCCCGTGATCCGAGTGTTTGTAACGCTCGAATATGTGATGTGACCTTGTCCGTTAACTCACGCAACTTATTTACCTCTACCTTGTCCAGCCCGAATATCTCTCTGATGTGTGCCTGAAATATAAGTCTCTTATTATCAAAACGTTTATGAAGTAAATCTAATGCAGTTTTGTAATTAGCTTCGTTTATTTCCAGTGATCTGATGGTGTCTAACGCTGCACCACTCAGACAGGAACGCAAATGCTGCAGCTTGTCGACTTGTGTGAGGTCAGCATCCTTGTCAATAACGGAAGTAAACATAGAAAAGAAATTAGTCCACTCGGTGTAGACCCCACTGAATTTTGGCAATGTAAGCAAAGGCAACCTGGAGCGATTTGCATTTACGATAATTGACGGCGTGTCGCTGGTATTCATCTTGAACGTTGAACAATGTTGAGATACACCACGCTTACTAATTTCTCGTTGCAAAGTTGCTTTGAGGCTTACTAGCTTATCATCAAATTTATATGGTAAATCACTGTTCAAGCTTTCGACATCTAGTTCCTCAAGACTATTGTGCGCTGCTGAGAATGTTGACTTCAATTCGCCCAATGATTCGATCATTGCCGACAGTGCATACTCATCCATGTTTTGCAGCTTATCCCCATCAATATCTGCCGCTATACGCCCGAGACGACGAAATATGGCCATAGCTTTTAATTTTAAGAAAGTAACTCGATCAGGAGATACCGCTGCAGCATTTCCCCCATTGGAAGAATCTTCAGTCATTTTTAGACTTTTACATCAAATGAAAAAGACTTGCGCAAAAATCAAAGCGATTGAAAAAAAATGTAAGACGAAGTTGTTTTTGCTAGCAGTACTATTTAAGTATGTATATGGTTTTCGAAAAAAAAAACGTGTATGTATGAAATGCGATTTGTAATTAGGTACGACACAGGCTGATTATTCACTGGAAGTTACAGTTCTAACAGTTTAATGCCATGCTACAAAAACTCCAATATGTATGGGTGCACGAGAAAATGCGCCAGAACCAAAAATGAAAGAACTTTAGCACAGTTATTGTTTAAAAGCAAAAAACGAATTGCCTATAGCTTTGTTTTTGCAGTACCACACTCCCGCGGCGATCACGTCGGGGTCACCAAAAAATGTTGAGCTACAAGCTTTTTTGCAGCTATGAAAATCCAAATTACAAAACGCACCTATGTACAAGCGGCAAACCTTGTTGCCACTATAAAGGCCAAAAAGAAAGAACGTACGCTGCAAAACGTTCTGAAGCCACACGAATCCAATGAAAAAACGCACTTTGATTTTGGAACCTGTGGCCCGTAATATTAACAAGAACTTTATTCAATTTGCTGAGTTTATTTTATACAAATAATATTTGGCCGCGAAAATGGCTACGAACAATAAATTGTATTTGATTTTTTCTTTTTGTTCCTTCTCCTTTTGATGTCTAGCAGCAAGTGTCAAAAACCAAAACGAATTGCGCTCGATGACCCATATGTATGTGTAGGTATGCGTGACGGAAGAGTGATGACAATAGAAACGGCAAGAGTCATTTATGTAATAGATTGAGATCAAATGCATGAATTGTGGTGACCATATGATCATAATTACGTAGCGTGAAGATATAAATATTAAATAGCTAGTTTTCAACTACCACACATGGCAGTCGATATAAGAGCGCTGAAAATAAATGTACGTTAGTTAGCTGTCAGCTGCTGCTCCGAACACCTTTATTTTAATAAATCAGAAGTCTTCTGACACTCACGATAAGGCTTACAACCTCTCAAACTGATGGTTTTCTTTTTAAATTCAACAAACTGTTCAACTCCCCCCACCAGTGGTAAGGGGTTGACAGTATTAAATTAAACACGGGCTGTATGGGCAATGAGCGAGGGAATGAAACTAGTTTCTCTAATAATAAGAGGGGCTTGTTGAGTGAAAGATTGAAAGGTTCATTTTGCAGAAATATGAGTTCTATTTATAGAAATTTATTATACATGGCTTTTTTTAATCTTTTCAGTGTCGGTAAATTACAAATTCTGATTAGGGCAAAATCTAGCCTTTTGCAAACACTGCTTGAGGGGGTTTCCATCTGTTTTCCTTGATCATAACTTGGCAATATTTAAAAGACACTTTATATTGATTTTTTATTTGATTAAAAAAAAATATATAAATTGATTTAAAAAAATGTCTATTGAATTTTGACTGGACTTAATGGGGGTTCGGGTTGTAAATCTACCCTATTAAAAATTATTACATATACACATATGAATAGAAACCAGTTGTTGCCTTCAGTAAAATTTAAGACGACCGCTAACCACTTGGTTTAGTTCAAAATTTAAGTACATATTAAATATGTTGACAATTTTTATATTTTAAATAGGGAGTCTATCAGCAACTTTGTCTCAAACGGTAGAAATCTCTAAAATTTATAGAAGTAATCTAACGAAGTCTGATAAATAGACTACTATGTTTGAAAAAATTTCACAACTTCGATCTTATATCATCAAAAGTTAGACTATTCAGACCTATATAAATGGTAATTTCTGCAAACTTTTACCAAAAAACCCAAATTGTATAAGCGGTTATCGCATTTCTATAATGGGTGGTATGTATGCATATTTATGACCTAAAATTATTATTTCATATGACTTTCCGTCAACTAAAAATGTTCGCACCAATTTTTTTTTCTCGAAAATAGAGATCACAAACATAAAAATATCGTTTATAAAAATTTAAAAAAAGTCAAGATAAGAAATATTTATATATTAAAAAAATAAAAACAATTTTCAATGACAGAAAAGAAAAAAGTTTTTATCCGATAAGCTATAGCTGAGCTCGAACCATCAACCGCTCGACCACTACCCTCTCATGCTTCGCACTGGGCTACAGCTTTATGTACAGATTGAATGTCAGATAAACAATTCAAGCGACATGAGAAATTTTCATTCGCTTATTACAGTCAAATGAAGCAGTATTGGTTAAAATTTAATGCTTATGCATTGCTTTAGAGGAATACCAACAAATCCATATGCATTTTATAAAAATGTATGCATATTTAGTATGGGGTTTAGCTTGGCAATTGTTTATATGAAAAATTTGTTAGCCTATTAATATAACAGATAATAAAGTAACGACGAAAGGCATCTGCACCGCTAACGAGAAAATAGAAGATTGGCCAAGACCAAGGAATTTGCATGATTTACGATATCTTCGATATCATCAATTTTAGGTATGAAATAAATATAGTTTAAAAAAACTAAAACTCACGCTTTTAGAGAGTATTGAACTTAAAAGTTGAAAATAATTTTAAAAACCCTACACAGTAGTATTGTGGAAAAAGCGTGGTCCGCTTTGTTCCATAATCTTCGTTTTTTATTTAAATTATTTTTACCTTTTTAGTGCAATATTCTTTAAAAGCGCGAGTTTTCGTTTTTAAACTATATTTATTTTTTACTTTTTAGTTAAATGTATTATGAAGTAATCGATAAATATAACGAAATATACCGCAGTGCAAACGAAACCTCTGGGCCTCCACTTTCGTTTGATACCCATATTGTAGGCAATTTTGAATATTATTGTACAATCTCATTTTGACCGATAACTCAGTTATCGAAATATTCCACAGTCCAATAGAAACCTGTAGAACTTCCCTTTTTTTTGATACCCAGATTGTAGGAATTATGACCGATAACTTAGTTATCGATAAATATATCGAAGTCCAAATGCAACCTCCTATCGTTTGACACCCATATTGAAGGCACATTTCAATGTTTTTGTGGCAGTCATATGCCACTATCGTGTAGACTGAAGTAGAGTTACATACAAACAAGCAAACATACATATGAATGTATGTACAAGTAAAGCAAATGAAAGCGTAGTAAAGAAACTAGCATTATGTGGGAAAAGCGTCGAGCGCTCGATATACGAAAATTATGGCACAAAGCGGACCACGCTTTTTCCACAATACTACTGTGTAGGGTTTTTAAAATTATTTTCAACTTTTTAGTTCAATACTCTCTAAAAGCGTGAGTTTTAGTTTTTTTAAACTATATTTATTTTTTACTCAAATGTCCTATGAAATTATCGATAAATATATCGAAAAATACAGCAGTCCTAACGAAACCTCTGGACTTCCACTTTCGTTTTTGGCCTCACATTTTGACAATAACTCAGTTATCGAAATATATTGAAATCCAAATGAAACCTGCGATCGTTTGGTACCCATGTTTTAGGAAATGTTAAGGTTTTCGGGCAACCACATTTTGACCGATAACTCAGTTATCGATAAATTTATCGAAATATTTCGATGTCCAAATGAAACCTGGGGCTTCCCCTTTCGTTTGGTACCCATATTTTAGGAAATGTTAAGGTTTTCGGGCAACCACATTTTGACCGATAACTCAGTTATCGATAAATTTATCGAAATATTTCTATGTCAAAATGAAACCTGGGGCCTTTACCTTTCGTTTGATAGCCATATTGTAGGGTATTTTTTAGGTTTTTGGGCAATCATATTTTGACGGATAACTCAGTTATCGATAAATTTATCGAAATATATCGATGTCCAAATGAAACCTGGGGCCTTCCCCTTTCGTTTGGTACCCATATTTTAGGAAATGTTAAGGTTTTCGGGCAACCACATTTTGACCGATAACTCAGTTATCGATAAATTTATCGAAATATTTCGATGTCCAAATGAAACCTGGGGCCTTCACCTTTCGTTTGATACCCATATTGTAGGGTATTTTTTAGGTTTTTGGGCAATCATATTTGGCCGATAACTCAGTTATCGATAAATTTATCGAAATAAATCGAAGCCCAAATGAAACCTGGAGCCGTCCCCTTAAGTTTGATACCTATATTGTAGGGAAATTTTAGGGTTTTGGGTCAACCACATTTTCACCGCTAACGCAGTTATCGATAAAATTATCGAAATGTGTCGATGTCCAAATGAAACCTGGGGCCTTCACCTTTCGTTTGATACCCATATTGTAGGGAATTTCTTAGGTTTTTGGGCAATCATATTTTGACCGATAACTCAGTTATCGATAAATTTATCGAAATATATCGAAGTCCAAATGAAACCTGGGGCCTTCCCCTTTCGTTTGATACCCATATTGAAGGGAAATTTTTAAGGTTTTCGGGCAACCACATTTTGACCGATAACTCAGTTATCGATAAATTTATCGAAATATGTCGATGTCCAAATGAGACCTTTCACCTTTCGTTTGATATCCATATTGAAGGGAAATTTTAAGGTTTTCGGTCAACCACATTTTGACCGATAACTAAGTTATCGACAAATTTTTCGAAATATGTCGATGTCCAAATGATCCCTGGGGCCTTCACCTTTCGTTTGATACCCATATTGTAGGGACATTTTACGGTTTTTGGGCCACTGGGGCTTAGACCGAACGAGAGTCACATACATACAAGCAAGCAAACAAACAAACAAACAAACAAACAAGCAAACATACAAGTGAACCTAATAAAAGCGTAGTAAAAAGAAAAATCATTTTATTCTCTTAATCTCCGTTGGTTAATCCGAAAATTGGCCCCAAGGGGGACACACCTGAAAAGTATTAAATCGAGGTTAAAAGTTCTGAATAACATCTCCAGCTATAGTAGGTACTATAGGTTGAGGCTTGGGAAGTCTGATGTTGAAATTGTCTTCCCACATAATAACGACCACCCTAGTATATTTTTAAAATTTTTTATTCTCAATAATTAGTTTCTGAATATTTTTTTTGGAATTTTTTATTTCGGAGGTTTTCGGAATAAAATTTTCTAAAAACCAGCATTTCTTAATTTTTTTCTTCTGAATTTATGGTTAGCAACCCTATTTCTGTATGCCCATTTTTTTTTGCCCCACCATAATTTATATGTTATGCAATGCTTGTGTAATGTAAATACCCTGCTAAAGCATGCTGTAGGAAGCCCCAACACACTTACAACATTTTTGACAACACCTACACAATGACAAATAATTTTCTTCTGTTTCGTTTTAGTTTGACTTTTCCTGTCAGAAGAAAAAAAAGTTATTCGAGTTTTTTCTAAAATTTAATTTTAAAAATTAAATTGTGTTCCTATTTCTTGTGTGTTTGCTCTCAAATGCAAAGCAAAAAATGCAGAATTTAAATTCAAAAAGTTTTTTGTGAAAGTTTCGAGGAAATATCAGCAAATTGTGCCTTCTCCGACTGCATAAACATCCAAATGTTCAAATGCGGAGTTGCCCAAATATATTTCCACTGAAATTGCCACCAGCATCCTCGCATGACGACTGCCACGTGAAGGACAAAAGCATGAAGGACATTTCCGTGGAAGAAACTACACCAACTGCAACGGCAGCCATACAATTGGTGGATAGAGCTTAAAACTAGTTAGTTGTATAACAAATTCCCACATTGTTTATTATAAAAGTGTTTTGTATTATATAATTTTAATTTAAAAAATAGTTAAAAATAAATAGCATCATTTTAAATCTGGTCCGATTTCATTAATATAGGTGATATAGGTTTCTTGTTGTTGTTGTAGGTTTCCTGTTGTTCTTGTTGTTGTTGATGCGGGTTTCTTGTTGTCCTTGTTGTTGTTGTTCAGCTTTGTTTACTTCTGCCTGACTGACATCTATGTCACGCATGAAGGAAAAGTGCCCGGACAAAAATAAGGAGAGCCTTAAGCAGTATTCAATTAGTAAGAAAGAGACGCAAAATCATACACGTATACAAATTGTTTGTTATACCTGAATGAAACTTTGCACTACGGCCTGAAATAGATTTCATTCAGCCATACCTGACATTTGACTATTCAAATGACTGATATGTGTCTAGTAGTGTACTTTATAATGACAGTGAATAATGATTTCCAGAATAGCGGAAACTAACACAAAAAAATTACAAGCCATGTCGGAGAACTCAGAAATCCATACCCTTGGTGAGAACTTGAGTCATGGTTCGCAAATTTCACGAATAAACGCTCGAGTTAACTATGTTGATTGCACGGAAATGTCAACCTTGGCTGACCTACGTAGAGGTTCAACAAACCTAATATCCACAAAAGTCAGTACAGAGGAATCCTTAATAAAGAATAAACAAGAAGCTCTACAGGTAGGTGATTTGTTTGGTAAAGTGCACTCTTTTGGATATTGCTATCCCATTTTTTTGTAAGAGGTTGAGCAATATGTATGTAGGTTAGGTTCAAGTGGCTGCCGCAGAGGTACACTTAGGCCAGTTTTGAAAGGCCCGTTGTGATACCACCAACATAAGGAAAGTCAGTCCCGGGACCCAGCAGAATCCCGGGACTGACACTCCCAAACCGACACCGTTACTCCTCCTCGAACCACTTAGATGACTTTATGAAGCCCATCAAGTCCCTTATGTCCAGTTCCGCGATCTGGCTTAGGCTAACCAGGAACGGAACTCCCAAAAAGCGCGTTCTCGCGCCGCTTAAAGCCGGACAGTTGCAGATGAGGTGCTCCACTGTTTCCTCCTCCTCATCATCTTTGCAACTCCTGCAGCATCGTCGGTAGGGCACACCTAGCCTTTCTGCCTACCAAAGAGGCAGTGACCGGTTAATACCCCTATCAATATGCAGATTTCCCTCCTAGTTAGGGCATAAATGGGTCTAGACCTTTTAAGATCCCATTTTGGCCAGGTTTGTTTCGATATCCGACACCCTGGGGATTGCAGCCATCTTTCGTTGGCTTGACGGAGTGTGTGCTCCTTCAGCATTAGTTTGCATGTGGCAAACGCCATACCTAAGCGCTCTTTATCCTGAAGAACCTGCTTGGGCGTGCCCTGCCTGGCAAGCTCATCTGCCTTACAGTTTCCCTCAATGTCCCTATGTCCCGGGACCCATATGAAGTTAACGCGGTTCTGTTGGGCCATCTCCTGAAGAGATCGACGACGGCTGAGCGTCAGTTCAGAGTTGAACGTATATGAGCCAAGGGATTTGATTGCTGATTGGCTATCGCTAAAAATAGCGATATCTTCTGCGATAACACGTTTGTTTAACCAGGCCGCGGCGTCCAGGATTGCCGAAACTTCCGCCTGGAAGACGCTACAATGATAAGGTAGTCTGAAGGAGAGCTCAAGGTCCAAATCCCTTGAATAAACCCCTCCTCCAACTCTGCCGTCCAACTTCCAGCCGTCGGTATATATGGAAGTGCCACCATTTGTTTCGGGACACCAATCCGTCCTCTCCCAGTCTTCTCTACGGGGAATGTTTATTTTGAAACAGCTATCCCCGACTGTAGTGGTCGCACAACGATCTGTGCTTAGAGGGAGAAAGCTGTAAGATTCCAGAATACTGGAGTGTCCAATAGTACCCGCAGCCCAACTGGAGGTTTCTCTTAGGCGCAGAGCCACCGCTGACCGAAACCCTTCCAGATCAAGTGGCAAAATGCCCAGAATAACCTGGAGGGCTTCGTTGGGCGTTGTCCTTAGCGCACCGCTTATACAGATCATATTGGATCTATGGACTTTCCACAACAGATTCAGGTATGTTGCCTTGCTCAGCGCAGGCCACCATACGACGACTCCATACATCATGATTGGGCGAATGATGGCGGTGTAGATCCAACTGCATACTCTAGGGCTGAGCCCCCATTTTTGCCAATGGCTCTTTTGCATGTGTAAAGAGCGATGCAAGCTTTCTTCTGGCGCTGAAGAACATTCTCCTTCCAATTCAATTTCCTGTCCAGAACTATGCCTAGAAACTTGGCCTTATCCGACAAGCCCAGGCGCGTGCCATCTAGTTCTAGTAGGCTTAGTGGCGGTATTTTGTACCGGTTGGCGAAGAGGACAACTTTCCCCGGGTTGATACTAAGTCCGCAGCGAGAGGACCACCTCGAAACCTCTCGCAGTGCTACTTGCATCAGGTCACAAATTTTTTGTGGGAACTTGCCTCTGAATGCAATAGCTTAATCGTCTGCGTATGCCACTATCTTCCCCCCCTCCCCCCCCCCCCCCGGCTGGTGTCACATAGCAACGAGTTGACTGTGAGGTTCCATAAAAGCGGGGAAAGAACACCACCCTGAGGCGTTCCCCTTGTGACATAGCGTGATAACTCCACCGTACCAAGTGAAGAGGCTATTTTCCTTCCTCTTAGAAGTTGGTCAATTAAACCAGTTAGAGGTCTATCTACGCCCAGATTGGTTAGAGCGGAGTTGATCGCCTCCGGGCTTATATTGTTGAAAGCCCCCTCAATGTCTAAGAAGGCCACGAGACAGTAGTCCTTTTCACACAGCGATTTCTCAATGACAGATACTAGGCTGTGCAGAGCAGTTTCTGTTGATTTACTCTTGGTGTATGCATGCTGATAGCTAGAGATAAGGTTGCTATCAATAGTCGTTGCAAGGTAGTCGCTTAATATCCGCTCAAAGGTTTTGAGTACAAAGGACGAGAGACTGATCGGTCTGTAGTCTTTTGGCTCGTAGCGCGATGCCCTCCCAGCCTTAGGGATAAACACTACCGCGGCGCTTCTCCAGGAGCCCGGAATGTGGTTGAGAGCCAGGCAGGCTGTGAAGAGAAATACCAGCCATTTAGCTGATGTCTCCAACGTGTTTATAAGTTGCGCGGGGATAATCCCGTCCGGCCCGGCAGCCTTATACGGTTCAAAGCTCTTAACTGTCCACCTTACCCTTTCCTCAGTGATGGGTATATTTACTGCCAGGTTTGTTGCGGGTGCTAGTGGTGCGTCATGCAGATTCCCTGGAAAATGTGTATTCAAGAGCAGCTCAAGGGTTTCCTCTTCCGTGCTGGTCCAGGATCCGTCAGGTTTTCGCAAATAGCTGATGGCTGTTTGACTTTTCGAGAGGACTCGTCTAAGTCTCTTAGTGTTACGTGGAATGCGCATCATGATTGGTTGTTCTACAATAAAGTCTAGAACCATTTCTATGTAACGGTGGTCGGAGAATGAATGTTCTTCCCGAACCCGCCATTTTCTGACCCACTCATAAGCGCCTTCACTACAGATAGTGACAATTATGACCTCCCTGCGGGTCTTAGTGATTACCCACGTTGCAAATTACCAGGTTGGTTGTTAAGAGGTAATCAAACAGAGACTCGCCCCTGGCATTGATATCGGAGCTCCCCCATTGGACATGGTGACCATTAGCGTCCGCTCCAATAATAAGATTTCCTGTGCAGAAATTTGACACCAGGTCTTTCACCTCCATTTGTGGTGGGGGTTCTTCGGCGTCGTAGGGCATATAGACCGAAGCCACCGTCAGGCGGGTGCTGTCGACCTTTAGACTGATAGCGGTAATATCACCATTGGTGTAGTTAGGTAGGAGAAAGGAGATCAACTCAGACTTGACCAAAATACACGTTCTGACTTTGCTCTCCTCGCTGGCTCGAATGAGCTTGGAGACCTTAGTCCCCAATCCGCAGATTCTCGAGCTATTGACCCAGGGTTCTTGGATGAGGACCACATCCACGTCGCCTTTAGAAAGACGACTACTTAAAGCAGCCGAACCCACTTTAGATTTGTGCAGATTAATCTGAAGCACCACCAACATGAGACCGCACAGACTTCCCTGTCGTCCCCATATCGTCGAGGTTTGCCCCATACCGGAGGTTGCCTATCAACGACGAGTTGTTCCGATTAACTGCCCGATATGGCGTTGCAGGAGTCCTGCTGCCTGTAGCGTTAGATGTTAATCGCTCAGCGTTGGCTGCTACCACCGTGACGTCGAGGACTTCCTCATCGTGTAGGCTGTCCTCCATCTCCGAGTTGTTCACAGCACTATCGCTAAGGGACGTGGCGGATAACATGCTTTTCGCATCGGAATCCTCCGCTTCCTCTTCTGGTAATTCATTTTCCTGTTCCCCCGGAGCAGCCGAGAAGGCAGCGCGCTGAGCATCACCACGATATAAGTGGATAACGATCTGGCCTACGCTGTAGTGTACTAGGCCATTGCACCTTTTAAGGGGCTCGATTGACTCTTTATTCATGGTGAAGACCACCTGTCTGTCGGGCCCTACCGCATCCCCGATCAGATTGACACTCCAGTCATGCGTTGGGAGGGACGGATTCATTATCCGTAGCATCCCGAGAATTCTCTCGGGTTCGTCAGGGATGGCCGGAATCCACGCCCTTGCCCTTGGACGAGCTGGAATGTCCTTCCAGTCGACCACCTCTATCTTTGCGCCCTTGTAGACTTCACCCAGTTTAGCAGCTGCTTGTTGTTGTTGTTGTTGTTAACAACAAAACACTCCCCGAAGGTTTTGGGGAGTGATGCCGAAGTTGACAGTCCTTGGCCGGATATGACCCCGGTACGCTGCGGTACTCCCTTGCGGTACTGCCCGACTGTCGTGGTAGCGATTTGGTATGACCAGTGGAACCTTCTAGGTCATGGCATCCCTCCATCCATGAGGAAGGAGAAGATGGGTAATGAGAGGTGAGAGGCATCATATCCGTAGATCAACCATCGAGTAGCACTGCTCCCTTGTACAGTGCTAAGGTTTTTGCATCCTCGCATGCGAGTAATATAATCTGACCCTGGTGCCAACCCGCATCCGTTACTCGCGCCGAACTACCCGGAAACTCCGGAGCAACGTTGAGAAGAATGTTGCCGAGTTCATTTCGCACGTAACGCCACCGGTCATTGCCTCGGTCAAGGACGCCTATAAGGATCCTGTCCTTGGTTACCTCAGAAAAGCTTAGTTTGCCCCTCCAGGGGTATTCTGATGCCGCTTGGGAGGGGGATTTAACTCCAGGTCCGATCTCTGGCGCTTGAAAGGGTTAACTTTTAACCTCTTTGGCATGTACGAATTTTGGAAATCCGGTATCACAGCTTTCGCTAGCTCTACCGATTTACTGGAATTCAGCGACAGCGATTCCTGCGGTACCCCTTCATACCTCTTCAGGATCTTTGCAGCCAATCTTTTCTCGTGGTATGTGAAGCGGCGGGGAGGTGTCTCCCGGGAGTGCGGACCCGTAGTTGCCATCGCGGTCGCTCTCCTTGCCGAAATCTCAGTTGCAGCTTCCTTCTCCTTCGAAACTCCTGAGGCCAGGTCGTGAGACCGCTGCCATAGACGTAAAGATACTGGTTTCCATATCAGCGGTTGATGGGAGTTTAGCATCCGCCGTTGTCCGCTTAGCTGCGTTGGCAACCGCACTGGTGCTAGCTCCCATCAAGTCAATCTTACTCGTTAGAGGGTTGGTTGACCGACTCGTAGTTGCCATCGCTGTCGATCCCATGGGCACGGTTTCGCATAACACCCTGGATTGGGATTGGGAAGATTTTTGTCGTGATGAAGTGCCGAACGGAGCAATGATCACAAGGGCAGCGTAGCCCTGTGGCTATCGGCTTAAGCCCTCGTACCGCGGTAAGGTATCCACCCTTCACGAGGGAATATGTATGTAAGTATAAACCAAAAAAAAAAAAAATTTTATCAAAAATATTTTTAATTAAAAATGTGTTAAAAATTAACTACTAGGAGGCACATTCGCCACCCCCTAGGGGCCCCTGTTTCTCGAACTTTGTCCGTGTTGTCAATATTTAATTAATGACAGAATGTTTTTCAGTGGAGCACCTCTCTTTCAACTTTTCTTGATATTTATAATTGACCCCTGACAATCGTGTACAATCGTGACTTTTCTATTTTCTGCCTAGGTGTGAAAACCTCCGCAAGTGAGTTTTCATTGTAATAACTTGGTAAATTAAAGTAATATTAAAAAATTTTGTTTATGGGTGTGACCACGGTTGCCACAAGCATAAGCGAAAAAATTAGCAAAGTGTTGGAAAAAAGTTACCAAGCGGTTCTTAGCACAGTTTTATTGTTTTATCAAATAAAAAAATTCAATTTGTATTCTTTGCATATTAGTTACATACATATGTATAACATAATAATAATAATAAATAAATAATAATTATAAAATATGATTCGATACAGTTGTACTTATTTCAAAATTTGGAATTGCACATTATGCCGTTTGTTATTACTTTTAACTAATAAATCTTATGATACATTTACACTGCACCAAATGCGTCGCTTTTGGCGAAGTTATTTCGAGAATGTTTGTCCGCAGAATGAATTTGTTTGCCAAATTAGAGGAATAGTAATTTAATTTGACCTAATTTGGTGATCAAATTCAATCTGCGGCTGAACGGTCTCGAAAAAACTTGGCCAAAATTGACGCGTTTGGTGCAGTGTAAATGTAGCTTTAGCATATTGATTTGTTCATTTCTCATACATTTGTATTTTTCTTCGCAAAATGTATTCATTACAAATAAGAGTATATAAGCTAGAATTATGGGTGAGGGCTCAAAAGGTGTTTGGCCTCAGTATCAAGAATCCAGAAGCGCTTTTTATTTTTTTTTTTGCTTCTGTGAAGAGATATTTACAATCAAAGTTTCAAGTTTTCATGTGGTATTGTAATCACATGACGCCGTCCCTAAAAACGTGCAAAAAGTGTTCTGCGCAGAAATACTGGACATGGCGTAGCCGGTGTTGGACCGGTTTTTTGACCATAACTATTCACTGAAATAAAAAATTAAAAAAGCGCTTCCGAATTCGTAATCCCGAGGTAAAAACACGTCTTTTAAAAAAATATCCTAATTTTAGTTATTTTTTAGCAGTTGGGACTTAAGGAAAAAAATATTACCAACATGGGCCAAAAGCTCAATTCTTGCATAATTCAACAATGCACCCGTGTTTATCTATATATTAATAGGATAACACTCTCCCCATACAAACAAACGCAACCCAATTTCGTATAATATTTATGGATAGATCTCTATAAAATTTATAGTGGAAACTTAGAATAGACTAATCTGGTGTCTCACCAAAAAAAATTTTGAAAATTATTTTTAGTTTATTTGTTATTAAAGAAAAAATAGGTCTCCAAACTCTCCAGCTATTTTGTTATCTCCACATTCTGTTATACCCGAACTATACATCACTATTCAGCACTCTTATAAAACTCCCAAAGACACACCTACCGCTCATTCCCTTACACACACATGTACATATCTATGCAATGATCCAGCAGCTGCCACTTGCTTTTATTTTTGTGCCAAAAAAAACAAGAAAATGTACCAAATTATATCATCTTCGGCATCTAAACACCATTTGTAAGCTAAGAAGTCCAGCTTCACTTCTGGCTTTATATATTTAACTTTTTGCCTATTGGTTAAAGTTTATTTTTTTAACGATATGATTTTGTAAGAAAATTCCACAATGTTAAGATCGAAATTTAAATATCGTACGGACTTTAACTAAAGAACAATTTTACATGACACTAATGCTGATTTCGTTGAACATGTTTATACCCTTGCACAGAATACTGTAAAAGTGTGATAAAAGTGTACCCGTTCTACATGAAACTGCTATATCGATAAAACGAACAAAAAACATTGCCCGTTTGCTATGCTATGTGCATAAATAATTAGTTTTCGCTTATCAACCACATTCAATTGTTATTGCAAAATCCAATTTTTTTCATCAAATTTATCTGTCAAATAAAATTTTCGTCAGCTGATTTTCAGTGCAACCAACTACCCTGTCAAAGCTTCAGAGGGTAAAAAGTGTGAGTTTTTTAGGAAATGAAAGCATATTCTGTTTGACGTTATACCTTCATTTTGCAAACGAAAACGGAAAATTGAAGAGTGTAAAAAATACGCATTTTTTGATGAAACGAAATCACCATAACTCTACTTTTGAGTGCCGAAAAATCGAAAAATGACCCACGGCACACATTTTTTTTCACGTTTTTAGGTACAGCCTAATAAAATTACAACAATCACATGAAAACTTGCCACTTGGATTATATCTCTTCAGAGAAGCAAAATATTAAAAAGCGCTTCCAGATTCGTGATCCTGAGGCCAAACCCCGTCTTTTGAGCTATCTCCCATAATTTTAGCTAATTTATTAGCAGTTGACACCTAAAGGAAACAAATACCCATTTTTACTTTGATTATTTGATGTTCTAAGCTTTTCTCGATTTTTTTAAAGTTTAATTCACTTATGAAATTCTAAGCAGAAAATATATTTTTCATACAGTTGAAGATTGCCCAGAAAAATATCCCCAATCGTCTCATTTAAAGCAAATTCAATTTTCCTTGCTGAAAAAAATAAAATTAAAAAAAAAAAACAGTTTTAAATTTTTGCTTCCACCGAGAATCGAATATAGGTGTTCTGCAAGTAGTAAACATTTATATCCATTCTGGTATAAAAAGGGTACAATTAGTCTCTTTATAGGACATGCTCGAACAAATGTGACCAATTTATTCCATCTAAAAGTGACTAAAAAAGTAGTAGTCTGCTTTTCCTTTGGATTGATCCCGGACTAATCGTAAATTTTGCAGGGAAATACCATACGAACTTTTACTAATGCACCTTTTTACATAACTAATTCCACTTTTTTGTATGAAACCACATTTTTTACTTTGATTATTTAATGTGCTAAGCTTTTTCGATTTTTAAATAGTTTTTTTACTTATGAAATTTTTAGAGAAACAAAATATTGGAAAAGTATATCTTCTAAGCAGAAAATGTATTTTTCATACAAAAAAGTGAAGTTAGTTATATAGAATTAAAAATTTTTATCCCAACATCAGAATTGTAATTTTCAAAAAATAGCTTTAAAAAAATTTGTTTAAAAGAAAAATATTAAAATTCATGCACAGGAATGTAAAGCAGGAGTTATTAGCTTTCAAATGTTGTTAAAAAAATGTATAGCATTACTACAAGCCGAAACATAATAATTTCAGTTGTTGCATGTTTTCATCACCTTAGGAAAAATTGCAGTATTACACATTAATACCCTAACTCTGTTGTACTACTTTACTGCACTACCTTAATGTGTGGATACTTTGAGTGGCATCACCACCTCGCAAAATTTCGCACTTTTTAAAAACTACGAAAACCACACCCACCCCTCTCTGCTCTCATTCATATGCAGTAAACCAGTAGCTGCCACTTGCTTTTATTTGTGTGCCAAAAAAAATAACAAAATGTGCCAAATCATTTATAATACCATTTGAAGGCTAATGATACATTTACACTGCACCAAATGCGTTGCTTTTGGCGAAGTTATTTCGAGAATTTTTGTCCGCGGAATGAATTTGTTTGCCAAATTAGACGAATTTAATTTAATATGAGTTAATTTGGTGACTAAATTCAATCTGCGGATGAACGTTCTCGAAAAAACTTGGCCAAAAGTGATGCATTTGGTGCAATGTAAATGTATCATAAGAAATCCAGCTCAACTTCTGCCTTTATAGATTTCATTTTTTGCCTATTGGAAAAGTTTTTTTTAGCAATATGATTTTATAAGCAAAATTCCACAATGTTAAGATCAAAATTGTTCATGCTAAATAACGTAACGACATTTACTCTTAATGTGTGGATTCCTTGCGTAGTATTAAGCGGGAAACAGAATCAGTCCGCCAATACGTCAGTTGCGTGACGTACGTCGTTTTTAGAGCAAATTCTATTTTGACGTATCCGTCGTATCTGGCGTTACTCATACAAACACTCGCAGTCTACTTTGCTGTCAGTTATTTCGATGTACTGACGGACTGATTCTGCTGAACGCTTCAAGCTTTCGGCAGAATCAGTCCGTCACGTACTTGCCGGAAAAGGAAGAGACTGACAGCCGAGTAGGATGTGTGTATTTTGTAAGTAAAACGCTAGATTGACAAAGTATCAGTCAACGGATCCGGCATCCTTTGCCAATTTTCTATTTTGACGGAACGGCAGCTGCCTGACAAATGTCAAAATAAATTTTACCGCCAATTTGACAACGCGTTTGTGAAAATTGTGAAAAAAACTAATTTAACCAAAATAATTTTTAATTATTTTCCATGCTTTTAACCGAAATTTTGCATTGGTTATGTTTTTTTTTTAATAATTTTCGTTTTGCGCTAATTAATTTATTGACATATTTGTGTACTTCAACATGACGTACGTCAATCGCTATGTGCCATCCCTGTGCGGCACGTACGTTTTGTCACGACGTACGTCACGTACATGACGTATTGACGGACTGATTCTGCCGAAAGCTTTACTCAAATCAAATCAAATATTAGTACTCCCAAGCCACATATACATATGTATATATGCGTGAAGCAAGGAGAAAAAACGGTAAGTTGCTAATTACGCAGTCATCGAAACTATGACAACAATCGCCCTCACTCATTTATTTGACTTATTACTTATATGCGTGAAACAATTTCCGAAAAACACTTGCTCTCCTTGCTTCAAATCTCTTTCCTTCATTTCTTTTACTTACAAGAACACACATATGAGACAATCCTGCAAGCTCAAAGATTTTATTACTAATTCATTTTACATACATATACTTATGAGGGGAAGCCATGTGATTATAACCGTTATCGAAAAATTGAGAAATTGTCAATCTCTCTGCCGAAAATTTCTGCGCATTTAGTTTCTTCTACTCGGTGCGTGAAACATACATATATGTACATGTATATAAATATGAGTGGAAGTCATAAGAGTATAACCGCTATCTTCGAAAATTAGAGAAATAGTCAATCTCTCTGCGAAAATTTCGGCGCGTTTAGTTTGTTCTACTTGATTCGTGAAATATACATATATGTATATACATATGAGGGGAGATTTTAACCGTTACCTTCGAACAATTGAAAAATAGGCAAAAATTTCTGCTCATTTAGTTTCTTCTACTTGGTGCGTAAACATTATCGGAAATATTTGGCTATTTGTTTAACTATTTAGTTAATAATAAATTAAATATAAAATAAAAAATAGTTATTAATAAATAAAAGGAGATAGATATTGATAAAAAATCCAGGCCAATTCTAAATAACTTTTCACTATAAATATATATCGAATATTTTATTTATTAATATTTTTTTTATTTAATATTTTATTTATAAATTAAGTGTTTAGTGAAAGTATAGATTAAGCGCATATGCGTTTGTTCACAAAATTATGTGTTCAGTGAAAGTGAATATTGGCCCTGCTTTTCTCATGCGTATATGAGGCTGTGCTTAAATTTTGTATGGAAAATAAGGGTGGTGCATTTCTCTCTCCATACAATGTCTTTAAATTTTGTATGCTAAATAAGGGTGGTGCGATTATCTCTCCATACAAAAGTTAAGCGCAAACGTATATGCACATGAAAAAATCCGGCCTCTTATTATTAAATAAAATAATAAATACAAAATATAAATAAATAAAATATTAGATATACATTGAAAAAAATATTCAGGTCAATTCTAAATAAGTTTCTACTTATAAATATATACATATCTAATATTTTATTTATTATTATTTTTTTATTCAATATTTTATTTATTTATACAGTGTTTAGTGCAATTAAATATTGAGCGCATATGCGTTTGTCCAGAAAATGATGTGTTTCGTAAAAGTGAAATTGGTCCTGCTATTCTCATGCGTATATGAGGTTGTGTTTAAATTTTGTATGGAAAATAAGGGTGGTATGCTTTGCTCTCCATACAAAATTTAAGCGCAAACAACATAACTGATTATTTAAACACTAATCCTGCTGTAAGTGGAAATGAAAATATAGGGAGAAGGATCATTCTGCCATCGTCATTCACTGGCTCGCCCAGAAATATGTACCAAAATTATTTGGACGCCATGTCTATAGTTCGTCATTTTGGCAAACCTTCTTTGTTCATTACAATGACATGTAATCGCAAATGGCCAGAGATCACCAAAAATATTGATATAAACGAAGCGTCTAACTATCGACCAGACATTATAGTGCGCGTCTTCCATGCTAAATTAAATGATTTAATGACCGCAATAACCACAAAAAAAGTTTTCGGTACTGTTGCTGCTTACATTTATACCATTGAATTTCAAAAGAGGGGTTTACCTCATGCACATATACTGATTACACTACATGAAAGCGATAAGATTGATGGTGTTAGTGATATTGATAAAGTCGTTTGTGCAGAAATTCCTGATAATGAAAGTAATCCGAAGTTACATGAATATGTTTCAAAACATATGATGCATGGTCCATGTGGTGCCTTGAATATGAACGCAGTTTGCATGAGAAATGATAGTTGTTCTAAAAATTTCCCTAAAGAGTTTTGTGAGTCTACACGAGAAGAGGTCAATGGATTTCCATTATATAGGAGACGTGATAATGGTATTAGTGTAGATATCCGTGGTGCATCCCTTGATAACCGTTATGTTGTTCCTTATAACCCATATTTGCTTGCCAAATTTAATTGCCATATAAATGTGGAGGTTTGCTCTTCCGTTAAAAGTGTAAAATATATTTACAAATATGTATATAAAGGATATGATAGTGCAACAGTTTAGCTAGCTACACACCAAAATGATGTCGAGGGAGTAGATAATAATGACGAAATTCAAAACTTTTTAAATGGACGTTACGTTGGTTCTACGGAAGCTGCATGGCGAATTTTCCAATATCCCTTGCATTTTCAGTCCCATGCTATATACCGACTTGATATTCATCTACCTCAAAGACAAAATGTTGTATTTGTAGAGGGTCAGGTACAACGTGCAGTTGAGAGTTTGAAAAAAACTAAATTGTTGGCATTTTTTGAGCTAAATATTGCAGATCCTTCGGCACATGAATATAAGTACACTGAAATTCCATTGCATTATACTTGGGAAGATAAAGAAAAAAAATGGAAAAAAAGACTGCGAGGTGGTGATAAAATTATAACACGCATGTATGTAGTGTCGCCAAAGGATAACGAGTTATTTCATTTACGTTTGCTTCTTTTACACGTTACTGGGCCGCGATCGTTTATAGATGTTCGCACATTTAATGGAGTCCTTTATGATACATTCGTAGAAGCATGTCATGCTCGGGGAATCGCCTCGAATGATAATGAATGGCGAGCGTGCTTGGAAGAAGCCAAACAATTTCATTCACCAAGGCAAATGCGTCACTTATTCGCAGTTATATGTGCTTTAAATAATCCAGCAAATGCATTGGCGTTGTGGAATGAATTTAAAGAACCACTTTCTGAAGATTTTCTGAGAGAAAGTGATGAATTATTGTCGTTTAATCGTGCACAGTAGTAGTAAGAAATTGAAGATGTGCTGCTTAGTCATAATGTGACATGTCAAAGCCTTGGACTGCCAGCTCCTACAATGATCCAAGATATATTAAGTAGTAATATCCCTCAGCCTGAAAATGAATTAATTTTATTTGAGGATTATTACTCAAGAGCAAACCACGGCAACGCTCAATAATAGACCGCGTCATCCAAGAAATTCAGTCCCATAACACTGGATCTAATGTGTTCTGTGTTACTGCCCATGCAGGTTGTGGTAAAACTTTTATGCAAACTGCTTTGATTCACAGGTTGAATTCACTAAGTCTTCCATGTTTTGCCACTGCCTTTAGTGGCATAGCATCTACTCTCTTGATTGGTGGAAGAACAGTCCATAAGGTTTTTAAGTTACCGATTCCTGTTGTAGAAAACTCCGTTCCAAATATCACTCCGAACAGTGCTCAAGGGAGATACATAAATTCAGCTGCACTGATAATCATCGACGAAATTTCTATGTGTCCACTTTTAATTTTGAAAGCCATAGATAGATTATTGCGTGATTTATGTTCCGACGAAAATGCTAAAAACAAACTGTTTGCTGGGAAAACAATATTGCTTTGTGGCGATTTCAGACAAATTCTACCTGTTGTTCCTCATGGATCCCGTGCAGTTTTGGTGGAAAACTGTGTTGTTAGCTGGGCTGAATTTGCATCATTTCATCATGAAACATTAACCCAAAATATGAGAGCATTACCACACGAATTGCAATTCGTAGAATTTTTAAAGCAAATTGGTGATGGTCGAGCAGTTTTTTATCCACAATTTGGAAATAATGTCATTGAAATACCGCAGCAGTTAGTGGGGAATGAAGATAATCTTATTGATGACGTATTTGGAAATATAGAAGAAAATTTATTATGAGACAGAGTTGTGAACTCTGTTATTTTGGCAGCAACCAATGAGGACTGCTCCTTGGTTAATAATGACATATTGAACCGTATACCAGGCGCTTTTAAAACATTTAATAGTTTTGATAAGGTTATTTGCGACGATGAAAGAGAGGTCAATAATTATCCCACAGAGTTTCTTAATTCTCTAAATATGAGCGGTTTACCACCCCACAAACTTTCACTCAAACTTAACTGTGTTGTGCTTCTTATTAGAAATTTAAATACAAAAGAAGCCTTAGTGAACGGTACACGAATGAGGGTTAAGGGCCTTCATAACAATGCTATTGATTGTGAAGTTTTAACGGGATATTCAAAAGGGAAACGAATTCTTATTCCACGAATAAAATTAACCTACTCTGGAACCATACTACCGTTTAGTTTTCAACGGACTCAGTTCCCAATAATACCGTCTTTTGCAATGACTATCAACAAGTCTCAAGATCAAACCTTTGAGAAGGTCGGGATATTGCTGAAGCGCCCAGAGTTAGGTCGTTTGACAGCTTGAAGTTTTATGTTAGCGAACATAATAATCAAGGTCACCTAGCCAACGATGGAAGGGTATTCACAAAAAATATTGTTTTGAAGGAAGTTATCAATGCAAGACGCTAATTCTAAAGGGTCAATTATATAAAGCTTTTTTAACCTCGCCTGACATTTACGACCTCAACCTCAGAGGTATGCCACAATGAACGCTTTGACGCTTCCCTTTTATTCATTTGTTTTCGTTATTTATTTATTTGCGCTCAGAGTGTTTTGGCAAATTTATTAATTTAATAGAGAAAAATTTATTATCTTAAATTAAAACAAAATCATCCACATCTGATTGTCAAAGCAAGCAAAATTAGAGAGTTTGCAAAATTTCAACCTTCAACTTTGAGGTTTTCCATTTGCCATGTTTCGTTTAAACACGTATATTTAACTTATGACCTATGACCCGATATATCGCAGTTGACCAAGTACGTCGATCCAGAATTAACAAGGGTGGGGCGTAGTTCCGACTTTTTTATGTGTCCACTCTAAATTTTGAAAGCTATAAGCAAGTTATGCTCAATCACTCTGCAACTCACATTGTTAAAACTTAGCTGTTTTTGATTGTGTATCTTATAAACTGCATCTTATGTAGTTCCTGAAAGTGTTTTTAGTTTTTCCCAACAAAACATTTTAATTTTTTTAATATTGCTTTCGATATAACTAAAAAAGAAAACTTTTATAAAAATGAACTTAAAAAATTTAAAAGTCGAAGGGGGTTTTTTTATTGCATTACAATTTTTACTTATTTCAGAAAAAATGGGTCGATTTGCCGCCATGCAACGCCACGCTGCCGAAAACTCCCATCGGTATACCATCGACTGCCGCTTATGCTCCCAACCACACCCGATCCGCCTATGCCGCGTATTTAGGTCCATGCAACCCGAGCAGCGTTTATACGAAGCAATCCGCGGACGCTTCTGCGGCAACTGCTTGGGGATGGAGCACCGTTCCGACGTCTGCCCAAGTCACGGACGATGCAGATATTGCGCAAAAAAGCACCACTCTACGCTCTACATAACGCAAGTTGATGACAATCAACTGCTAAGTGAAGCCCGCAGTAAGCCATGGAGTCAACAGCTAAGTGAAGAATTAGAATCACCGCAGGAACGGATGGACGACTCTATCTCGCTCTACGCATCGGATTCTAGAACGGAGACATGGCCTCTTCGTCCAGCTAGGGAGAACCGTAAAGTGGAGGAGTCTGGAGCGGAGACTAGGTCTCTTCGCCCGGCAGCCACTTACAAAAAAAACCAATCCGTCCGACCTCTACTGCATCACGAGAGGAAACTGCTCCAGCGATTCCAAATGACATCAAAATGCAACGGACACAGAGCGGAAACACGGCCTCTTCGCCTGCACCCTCAACAATACAAAAATCCGACATGACTCACGCGATCGCAGAGCGGAAACTAGATCTTCTCGGCATACCACCTCAACTTTTAGAAGTGGACTCACGGCAAGCCTGGCAGAAACTGCGCTACTTAGTCTCACCGTGGCGATTCCGCCAACCGCGGTCATCAGATTGGAAACGGGAGGGAAACTGCAACATGTACGCGCCCTCATAGACGCCTGTGCCCCGACGACCCTCATCGAGGCAGATCTAGCGAAAAAATTACGCATTCGAACTGGCATCATCGGCGGACATGTGGGATGTTTGCTTCGCATCCGAGGCAAACACGGACAAAATAAACAAATCACAACACAGGCGACCGTGGTAGAGAGCCTCCGACGGATGGCCCCACGTATCAGCGTAGACAGCGCTATCGCGACACCCTATGTCCATATACAGTTAGCTGACCCCAATTTTTTTACCGCGGCTCCGGTTCGCCTTATCCTGGGCACCGACGTATATGCGGACATTATTATGCCGGGAATATTGCCCAATAGTTTTGGCTCTTTGCTAGCTCAGAGTACCATCTTTGGTTGGGTACTCTCGGGCACGACCAAGGCCTAGAAAAAGTCGGTCAGTTACGATCAACACATATTTAATGTTTCTAAGTTCTATAGATATTAACACATTTGAATTTTTCTGAATTTTATTTTTTTCTGATTTTAATCTTTAAGTTTAGATATAATACTTTAAATTTAGATATAGTTTTTACAATATTTTTTTTTAACCTTTAAAGCCTGTAATTTTGAACAATGTAAATAGATATTTAAATTTTTATTCACTTTGTATATATGTATGTATGTAGGTGTAAGCAAAAATGAATTACTGAACTGAAATACACATGTTTACTATTATTTATTTATTTATATGGGTGATATAGGCCTACTGGGGAACCGAGCACCCAAAACTAACTTCGGTTCGGGAATGATGTTCTAAATGCAATTTTGTTGAAAACCGGTTTTGTTGCATACAACCTTTTGTATTGCTCTACATTGCATTGAACAGATAAAAAAATTTCCAAAAATTGTGCACGCCATAACTGTAAAAACACATAGAAATAGTAAAGTAATGTAAATTGACATACATTATTTTGGAAGATTATAAGGAATTACAAAACTGATAATATGAAAGATGTACCTAAAAGTAAAAGTTAAGAAAACGAAAGAAGTAAATTAAAAAAGTTATTACTTAAGCCTTTTTTGGCTCTCCTGACGAATTTTAATTTTGTGACTTAAAACGTTATTCCCGACGATGCTTCAATTGCCTACCTCATGGGTGGTGTGGAAATGGCAAGACCTTTACTTTAGTACTAACTCACCAATATACTTTTTCTGGCAAATGTTTCGTTTATTTGTTAGGGTCTTTGTGGGTTAAATTAACGATATAAGCTAAACTCATCTTCGCGCACGTGATCGTGAGTAAGTGGAGCCTTATATAAAGTACGCAAAGGCAAATAGTTCCAAATGCGGGGATTTTGTGTCCGCACATATTTGACAGCGAGATGAAAAAATAAGCATATTGCGACCTTTAGGGCCGTTTTCACGACTAGCCGTCAACTTTAACGCTCAATATAAATTTATCAGCCAGTTTATCCTCCTATTAAAATAAAGGTTAAATGAAGTTTATTTTATTTCAAAGAGAGAGTTGAAGCAAATTTAAGTTGGTCGAATTTCGAACACGGGCGATCCTAGTATTATTTTAATCGGAGGTATGCTCTTCATTTGCTTGGGCATTTTCACGATGAACCGTCAGATCATCAAAATTATTTGCATTATCAGTGTCTTATAATCAATTTTTTTTATACCAAAACTATGTCTCAAAAAAAGTTACCAAACGCAAATTAAAGTTACCAAGTTACCAACGGCGAAAAAAGTTACCACGTTTGGTAACTAAAAAAGTTACCACGTTTGGTAACTAATTACCACGTTCGGCAACCGTGGGTGTGATACTAACTAGAGGTATACGCCAGCAAATTTATCGGTGGCGGCGGCGTGGAAAATTTTTTATAGCAGCCGGCGTCGAACAGTGAATCGAATAGAACAAGCTAGCTGGACAAAAGTGATCATCGAATTTAAATTTAAAATATATTGTAGATGACAGCTAATAGTCCAAATATCGCGAATCAAAAAAAGAAATCTACTTAATATTTGCTGAAGTGGAAGTACTTAGCTGTTAATCTCAGAAAAACGTGTCTTGGTTTGGCTAAATTTATAATTGTGGACTTCTTTCGATTTTTCGTATAACTTTCTTATTGTGTTGTGTTGCGTGCTATTTGAAATCGATGTGGTACTTAACAGTAAGCACTATTTATTTGATATCAAGCTTTTCATTTACACCTTGTAAAGCACGCTAAAACTTTAAATTTTTTTTTTTTTTTAATTTTTACGTACCGTGGCTCCGTAGCCTCTAAATGTGTCATTTTTGTTCGGCACACATCGAACACACTAATTTTATATATTATCGATAATAAAATAAAACAAAAGAAGTCGTTCTAAGTCCTGAAATTGACTAGCTGACCCAGCAGACACTGTCCTGCCACAAATTTATTTCCCTGCATGTTTCTCTAACCCGATCCCTATATCTATTTTAATCCATATCCCTATCTCCTTCGTATAGGAGGAACCACGCCCCCTTTTGCGTTATCCCCAGTTTTTTTTTGGAGGTGGCAGGGATTGATCTTATATAACTTCTCACAAAATTTCAGTGGTCTAACCTAAATACTTCCAGAGATATGGACTATGAAGTATTTCATTCGTATGGGAGGTGCCACGCCCCCTTTTTCTTAATTCCAGTTTTTTTAGAAATGATAGGGATTAATCTTATCTAACTCCTAGGAAAGTTAGTCCCGGGACCCGGCCATATGGAAAATCCCGTTTCTCCTCCTCGAACTACTTAGATGACTTTATGAAGGCCATCAAGTCCTTTATGTCCAGTTCCGCGATCTGGCTTAGGCTATCCAGGAAGCGAACTCCCAAAAAGCACGTTCTCACGCCGCTTAAAGCCGGAGAGTTGCAGATGAGGTGCTTCACCGTTTCCTCTTCCTCATCATCTTTGCAGCTCCTACAGCATCGTCGGTAGGGCACCCCTAGCCTGGAGAGATTCGTTAGGCGTTGTTCTTAGCGCACCGCTAATACAGATCATGCCAGATCTATGGACTTTACCTAACAGATTCAGGTATGTGGCCTTGATCAGCGCAGGCCACCACACCACGACTGCATATAGCATGATAGGTAGGATAATTGCATTGTAGATCCATCTGCATATTTTGGGGCTAAGACCCCACTTTTTGCCAATGGCTCTTTCGCATGTGTTAAGTGCAATACACGCCTTCCTTTGGCGCTGAAGAATATTCTCCTTCCAGTTTAACTTCCTGTCCTGAACTGCGCTCAAGAATTTGGCTTTATCAGCCAAGTTCAGGCTCACACCCTTAAGTTCTGGTAGGTCCTTTTGTGTATTTTGTACCGGTTGGTGTAGAGAACGAGTTCCAGTTTTCTCTGGTTGATACTAAGTCCGCAACGAGAGGACCATGACGCAGTGCCACTTGCATCAAGTCACACAGAGTTTGTGAGAATTGGCCCCTCTATGCAATGGCTAAATCAGCATGTGTCTCGTAGAAACGAGTTGACAGTGAGGTTCCATAGAAGCGGGGAGAGAACTCCACCCTGAGACGTTCCCCTTTTGACATAGCGTGATAAATCAACCTTGCCAAGTGATGAAGATGTTTTCCTCCCCCGTAGTAGTTGATCGATTAGCCCAGTTAGTCTGCTTATGCCCAGATAGTAATAATACTTATTAAATTTTGCCTCCGCCTTTATCCCGAACATAGGGTTTGAAATGTTCAATGTTTCCCGTCTTCAATATATCACCTTATCTTACTAATATTATAAATGTGAATGTAGCGATGTTTGGATATTTGGATGTTTGGATGTCCAGACGTTTACTTCTGTTCCTCAATAACGTGAGAATGGCAAGACGGATTTTGTTGAAATTTGGTGGGCAGAGAGCTAATAGTCTGGAAGGAGGTTTAGATTTTTTTGTTTTTCCATATAACTCTGAATACACTTGACCTAAACTATTCAAGGACTGAAACCGAAACCAGAACCGTAACCGCAATCGATTAAAACCGATTCATTTTTCAAAACCGAAACCGAAACCGTAACCGTTATTTTGATCTGAAAAAGAACGAAACCGTTTCAAAAGCCGGAACCGGTTCCAAACGGTTTTGAATTTTTTTCATGACTCACTTCTTTTGTGGGCACATACATAGGTATTTTCCTTCACAAACAGCTACCCTGAAAACTTTCATGGAAGATTGTCGAGCAAGGTTACAAAGAGACGTTTTGACCTCAGTATAAAATTTCTGAAAGTGGAAGTTTGACTACAGTTGAATGAAGCGATCGAAAAAAATTTACGAGATCCGATAAAGAAATTTCATCCTTGCATAGCGTTAATAAAATTATTATTATATTGGAGAAATTCCATGATGGCCGCAGGAAAAAACTTATGAAAATTTAGACCTTTTTCGAAGCTACATATGTAGGTACTTGAGTATTTTAGTAGAATATTTTATTCTGTTCGCGTTTTTATTTGGAAACCGAAACCGGAACGAAACCGTAACCGAAACCGAAATAAATGCTGAAAAACGAAACCGAAACCGAAACACGTTGCAAAACCGAAAACGAAACCGGAACGTTATTTTAACCGGTTTCAGACCTTGAAACTTATGATATTTCGCATACACGTGTAGAAACTTCGAACAATATGGGTATCAAACGAAACTGGAAGGTGCCAGGTCTCATTTGGACTTCGATATATTTCGATAAATTTATCGATAACTGAGTTATCAGTCGAAACGAGATTGCCCAGAAACCTTAAATTTTCCCTACAATATGGGTATCAAACGAAAGATGATGGCCCCAGGTTTCATTTGGACTTCGATATAATTCGATAAATTGATCGATAACTGAGTTATCGGTGAAAATTTTATTGAACAAAAACCTTAAAATTACCTTACAATATGGGTATCAAACGAAAAATAATGATCCCAGGTTTCATTTGGACCTCAATATATTGCGATAAATTAATCGATAAATGAGTTATCAGTGAAAATGTGGTTGCTCAAAAACCTTAAATTTTCCCTACAATATGGGTATCAAACGAAAGGGCATGGCCCCAGGTTCCATTTGGACTTCGATATATTTCGATAAATTTATCGATAACTGAGTTATCGGTAAAATTGTAATTGCCCAAAAACCTTAAAATTGCCCTACAATATGGGTATCAAACGAAAGGGGATGGCCCCAGTTTTCATTTGGACTTCAATATATTTCGATAAATTTTTTGATAACTGCGTTACCGGTGAAAACGAGATGGCTCAAAAGCCTTAAAATTGCCCGACAATATGGGTATCAAACGAAAAAGGATGGCCCCAGGTTTCATTTGGACTTCGATATATGTATTTCGATATATTTATCGATAACTGAGTTATCGGTCAAAACGTGATCGCCCAAAAACCTCAAATTATTTAACCAATCTACCTTTCCCCATTGATGAGAATTTTGAAAATTTTAAATACCCGTGGTAAATGCTTCAGTATTCAATAATCTTACTAATATTATAAATGTGAATGTAGCGATGTTTGGATATTTGGATGTTTGGATATTTGGATGTTTGGATGTCCAGACGTTTACTTCTGTTCCTCAATAACGTGAGAATGGCAAGACGGAGTTTGTTGAAATTTGGTAGGCAGACAGCTAATAGTCGGGAAGGAGCTATAGGCCATTTTTTTTTTTTAAATTTTGGGGGGTCCAGCCATGCTAGGGACCGATAATTTTAGATTTTTTTGTTTTTCCATTTAACACTGAGTATACTTAACCTAAACTTATGATATTTCGCATACAGGTGTAGAAACTTCGAACAATATGGGTATCAAACGAAACTGGAAGGTGCCAGGTCTCATTTAGACTTCGATATATTTCGATAAATTTATCGATAACTGAGTTATCTGTCGAAATGAGATTGCCTAGAAACCTTAAATTTTCCCTACAATATGGGTATCAAACGAAACTGGAAGGTGCCAGGTTTCATTTGGACTTCGATATATTTCGATAAATTAATCGGTAACTGAGTTATCGGTGAAAATGTTATTGAACAAAAACCTTAAAATTACCCTTCAATATGGGTATCAAACGAAAGTGCCCGAGGTTTCATTTGGACCTCGATATATTTCGATAAATTAATCGATAACTGAGTTATCGGTGAAAATGTTATTGAATAAAAACCTTAAAATTGCCCTACAATATGGGTACTAAACGAAAGGGGATGGCTCCAGGTTTTAATTGGACTTCAATATATTTCGATAAATTTTTCGATAACTGAGTTACCGGTGAAAAGGAGATGGCTCAAAAGCCTTAAAATTGCCCGACAATATGGGTATCAAACGAAAGAGCATGACCCCAGGTTTCATTTGGACTTCGATATATTTCGACAAATTTATCGATAACTGAGTTATCGGTGAAAATGTAATTGCCCAAAAACTTTAAAATTGCCCTACAATATGGGTAACAAACGAAAGAGCATGACCCCAGGTTTCATTTGGACTTCCATATTTTTCGATAAATTTATCGATAACTGAGTTACCGGTGAAAATGTGATTGCCCAAAAACCTTAAAATTGCCCTACAATATGGGTATCAAACGAAAGGGCATGACACCAGGTTTCATTTGGACTTCGATATATTTCGATAAATTTGCCGATAGCTGAGTTATCGGTGAAAATGTGATTGCCCAAAAACCTTAAAATTGCCCTACAATATGGGTATCAAACGGAAGGGCATGACACCAGGTTTCATTTGGACTTCGATATATTTCGATAAATGTAATTGCCCAAAAACCTTAAAATTGCCCTACAATATGGGTATCAAACGAAAGGGGATGGCCCCAGTTTTCATTTGGACTTCAATATATTTCGATAACTGAGTTTCCGGTGAAAAGGCGATAGCTCAAAAGCCTTAAAATTGCCCGACAATATGGGTATCAAACGAAAGAGCATGACCCCAGGTTTCATTTGGACTTCCATATGTTTCGATAAATTTATCGATAACTGAGTTATCCTTGAAAATGTGATTTCCCAAAAACTTTAAAATTGCCCTACAATATGGGTAACAAACGAAAGGGAAAGTCCGCATGTTTCGTTTGGACTTCGATATATTTCGATAAATTTATCGATAACTGAGTTATCGGTGAAAAATCCTTACAATTGCCCTATAATATGGGTATCAAACGAAAGGGGATGGCCCCAGTTTTCATTTGGACTTCAATATATTTCGATAAATTTATCGATAATTGAGTTATCGGTGAAAACGAGATGGCTCAAACGCCTTAATATTGCCCTACAATATGGGTATCAAACGAAAAGGGATGGCCCCAGGTTTCATTTGGACTTCGATATATGTATTTCGATATATTTATCGATAACTGAGTTATCGGTCAAAACGTGATCGCCCAAAAACCTCAAATTATTTAATCAATCTACCTTTCCATATTGATGGGAATTTTGAAAATTTTAAATACCCTTGGTAAATGCTTCAGTATTCAATAATCTTATCTTACTAATATTATGAATGTGAATGTAGCGATGTTTGGATATTTGGATGTTTGGATGTCCAGACGTTTACTTCTGTTCCTCAATAACGTGAGAATGGCAAGACGGATTTTGTTGAAATTTGGTAGGCAGACAGCTAATAGTCTGGAAGGAGGTATAGGCTACTTTTTTGGGGGCCCGCATGCTAGGGACCGATAATTTTCGATTTTTTTGTTTTTCCATATAACTCTGAGTACACTTGACCTAAACTTATGATATTTCGCATACAGGTGTAGAAACTGCGAACAATATGGTTATCAAACGAAACTGGAACGTGCCAGGTCTCACTTGGACTTCGATATATTTCGATAAATTTAACGATAACTGACTTATCAGTCGAAATGAGATTGCCCAGAAACCTTAAGTTTTCCCTACAATATGGGTATCAAACGAAAGGGGATGGCCCCAGGTTTCATTTGGACTTCGATATATTTCGATAAATTTATCGATAACTGAATTATCGGTGAAAATTTTATTGAACAAAAACCTTAAAATTACCTGACAATATGGGTATCAAACAAAAGGGAATGGTCCCAGGTTTCATTTGGACCTCAATATATTTCGATAAATTAATCGATAACTGAGTTACCGGTGAAAATGTGGTTGCTCAAAAACCTTAAATTTTCCCTACAATATGGGTATCAAACGAAATCTGATCACCCCAGGTTTCATTTGGACTTCGATATATGTCGATAAATTACTCGATAATTGTGTTATCGGTGAAAATGTTATTGAACAAAAACCTTAAAATTACCCTTCAATATGGGTATCAAACGAAAGCGCATGGCCCCAGGTTTCATTTGGACTTCGATATTTTTCGATAAATTGATCGATAACTGAGTTATCGGTGAAAATTTTATTGAACAACAACCTTAAAATTACCTTACAATATGGGTATCAAACGAAAAGGAATGGTCCCAGGTTTCATTTGGACTTCCATATTTTTCGATAAATTTATCGATAACTGAGTTATCGGTGAAAATGTGATTGCCCAAAAACTTTAAAATTGGACTTCAGCGTATTTCGATAAATTTATCGATAACTGAGTTATCGGTGAAAATGAGATTGCCCAAAAACCTTAAAATTGCCCAAAATAGGGGTATCAAACGAAAGGGCATGACACCAGGTTTCATTTGGACTTCGATATATTGCGATAAATTGATCGATAACTGAGTTATCGGTGATAATTTTATTGAACAAAAACCTTAAAATTACCTTACAATATGGGTATCAAACGAAAAGGAATGGTCCCAGGTTTCATTTGGACTTCCATATTTTTCGATAAATTTATCGATAACTGAGTTATCGGTGAAAATGTGATTGCCCAAAAACTTTAAAATTGGCCTACAATATGGGTACCAAACGAGAGGGGATGGCTCCAGGTTTCAATTGGACTTCGATATATTTCGATAAATTTGCCGATAGTTATCAGTGGAAATGTGATTGCCCAAAAGCCTTAAAATTGCCAACAATATGGGTATCAAACGAAAGGGCATGACACCAGGTTTTATTTGGACTTCAGCGTATTTCGATAAATTGATCGATAACTGAGTTATCAGTGAAAATGTGATTGCCCAAAAACCTTAAAATTGCCGTACAATATGGGTATATAACGAAAGGGCATGACCCCAGGTTTCATTTGGACTTCCATATTTTTCGATAAATTTATCGATAACTCGAGTTATCGGTGAAAATGTGATTGCCCTACAATATGGGTATCAAACGAAAGGGCATGACACCAGGTTTCATTTGGACTTCGATATATTTCGATAAATTTATCGATAACTGAGTTATCGTAAAATGTAATTGCCCAAAAACCTTAAAATTGCCCTACAATATGGGTGTCAAACGAAAGGGGATGGCCCCAGTTTTCATTTGGACTTCAATATATTTCGATCAATTTTTGGATAACTGAGTTACCGGTGAAAACGAGATGGCTCAAACGCCTTAAAATTGGCCAACAATATGGGTATCAAACGAAAAGGGATGGCCCCAGGTGTCATTTGGACTTCGATATATGTATTTCGATATATTTATCGATAAAAACCTCAAATTATTTAATCAATCTACCTTTCCCCATTGATGGGAATTTTGAAAATTTTAAATACCCTTGGTAAATACTTCAGTATTCAATAATCTTATTATACTAATATTATAAATGTGAATGTAGCGATGTTTGGATATTTGGATGTTTGGATGTGTGGATATTTGGATGTATGGATGTCCAAAAGTTTACTTCTGTTCCTCAATAACGTGAAAATGGCAAGACGGATCTTGTTGAAATTTGGTAGGCAGACAGCTAATAGTCTGAAAGGAGGTACAGGCTTTTTTTTTTAATTTTGGGGGGTCCGGCCATGCTAGGGACCGATATTTTTCGATTTTTTTGTTTTTCCATATAACTCTGAGTACACTTGACCTAAACTTATGATATTTCGCATACAAGTGTAGAAACTTGGAACAATATGGGTATCAAACGAAACTGGAAGGTGCCAGGTCTCATTTGGACTTCGATTTATTTCGATAAATTTATTGATAACTGAGTTATCAGTCGAAATGAGATTGCCCAAAAACCTTAAATTTTCCCTACAATATGGGTATCAAACGAAAGGGGATGGCCCCAGGTTTCATTTGGACTTCGATATATTTCGATAAAATGATCGATAACTGAGTTATCGGTGAAACCTTTTTTTGAACAAAAACCTTAAAATTACCTTACAATATGGGTATTAAGCGAAAGGGAATGGTCCTAGGTTTCATTTGGACCTCAATATATTTCGATAACTGAGTTATCTGTGAAAATGTGGTTGCTCAAAAACCTTTAATTTTCCCTACAATATGGGTATCAAACGAAAGGGGATGACCCCAGGTTTCATTTGGACTTCGATATATTTCGATAAATTAACGATAACTGAGTTATAGGTGAAAATGTTATTGAACAAAAACCTTAAAATTACCCTTCAATATGGGTATCAAACGAAAGGGCCCGACCCTTATGGACAAGACTGTCAGAACCAACACATACTCACTTTTCCACCAACACATATGCGTTTCGGGGTTGCTTGACAGGGTTGCATTTTCTAGTGTTGGAAATAATATTTGGGTAAAGAAACTCGAAAAAGAACCGAGTACCCGTTGCAAGCAGGTACTTTTTTTATAAAATCACACAATCAAATAAATTTTCTTAAAAAAATAAAACTTTTTTATTATAAAAGAGGTATTTCCAATCCTATTTTATAATCATTTGATATAAATAAAAATGAATAATAAACAAATTAGTCGGACCCGCAAGTACCGACTACTTTTATCTACAATATTTTTCCTGCACTAGCAAAATGTACATAACGCGGGACATAGCGGTAAAATCAAATGCAAAAGCACGAAATAATTTGTGGAAAATTTTGCAATTGTGCTAAATATTATTTAAAATAGTGCGTGAGAAGTGTTTATTAAATAAAATAAAACATTGTAACGCCTTCACCATCATCATCAACATTAAAAGTGGTAAGTAAAGTAACAACCAGAAGCAAAAGTCGTATTGCATGTAGTAGGGTGCTCCAATTTACTTGGCGCTGTACTAAGTTTGACACGTCGGAAAATGTTGGTAAAGGTTCCAAAAGACGCGTTTCGCTCCAAGGACTGTGAATCCGGAAGCGGAGAACTATTACTTTCAGTGATTTGCGAGATATTTGCAATCAAAGTTGCAAACTTTCATGTGGTTATCACATTTTTTGCTCACATTTAATTAACCCAACTGCAAATATGATCGAACAACAAGGACAACGCATTGAACGTGCTGTTACAGATATGGTGAACGATATGGACAAGACGCATTTACGCAAAATGCAGCCAGACATGCAATTATGCGCTGTTACGTGCGGCCAATGGCAATGGCGGGATGCTCGCACGTAATAATATATGCAAAGAAATGAAAAGAGCGGCGAGTGAATAAGGAAAAAAACAATGGGATTCGAAAGTAAATATGTACAATAGTTTTATTAAATGTAACTTGTATGTGGTAATGAAATGTAATGGAATTGAAAGTGCACAATAAATTATTATATGGAAATTTAAGTGGTAATTTACCTTGGTTTGGCAGCTGATGACTCTCGTATGGTCGGAAAAGAAGTGATCGAGTGTTTAGATAAATATCAGCTCTGTACCGCCGCCGAAAGCCTACATTTGTAGGATTCGAAGGGGTAAGAGCTGTTATCGGTATAAAGATAAAAGGTAAAAAGTAATAGCGCGGAAGATACTACGGTTTGCTACGACCGGTGGTCTAAACATGCCGGCCCCCCTTGCGACAAGCAACGCTAAAAGAAAAGGAGGAGTCACCAGCAACCGCTCCAATCTAAGACTTAAGCTAACACGACGACTCTATGGATGGTGAATGTATGCTATGGCCCCGTAGGCTGCCCATGCCCGCTGCTACGATTGTCCTGTTGTGGATGAAAAGGAAAGGTTAGACTATGGACGTGGTTATGCCTAGTTCATTGCACCTTACTATTATTGTTTCGAATTTCCTCCATGGTATGTAGAGGATAATGATTGGTAAATTTTATTGTTGGTAAGAACCCGATATTGTTAGGCCGAAAATTGTGGCCTGGGCTAATAATCCGTTGACTTGAGATGGCGGTGTGGTGTTCAACATGATGTTGGCGTAGACGTCGGCGCCTAACACGAGGCGCACTGGCGAGGCGCGGAAAAATGCAGGGTCCGCCAGTTTCATGAACTGAAAATGACTCGCCACTGTGCCATCGATGTTCGACGATGGGGTCAACCGATGATGGCGTGCGACGACCGTCGCCTGGGTAGTGATCCTTCGGTTTACCCCATGTTGTCCTCGTAGGACCAGCGTGCACCTCATCGGCCGCGTTCCCCCAAGTCGCTCCAAGTCGAGGTCAATGGCGAGCTCGCTATCAATGACCGACGTTGGAGAACGGGTCGATCAGGGCACGCACAATGTGAAGTCTGCCTCCGGCTTCAATGGATACTAAAGCGGTGGGGGCAATAGCGACAAATGACCGCAATATGATGTCGTCGGTCGGTTTATTTGCCGCTCTGCAAGACCGGAACGTGGCGGGCAGATGTCTGTGGCGTACTACTGCGGTATCGCTGACGGTGGAATGTGGTCGGAGTACGGGTTTCCGAGCCACCCTTTCCTCTCTTTTCTGCTGGAGCTGGTTCGTGGCTTCTCCACAGCTCGTGCCGTAGTAGCGGTCGGAAAGAACGTGTTTCCGCGCCGCTGAGCTGTGGAGTCGGATTGGCCCTGGCTGCCTCTTCTTCTTCCTCTTCTTCGGCCACCTGTTCTGCCCAGGATTTCATGGTTTCCGTGATGGCTATAGATAAGGCGTCGTCGGAATTCTCTCCGTCCTCTAGATGCTCTATGTTTGCCCGGATATGCGTAGAGGGACGGGTGGTGGCGTCGTCCATGTGCAGCGTGGTGTGACCGGTAGCATCGGTCCTAGACCGTGGAATGGCGATAGGCAGTTGGGGCAGTACTTATGGATAAGTACTACCCGTAACCGCTCTTCAACCGCCATCCCACGGTATTGTTGGCAAAATCCGATGCCGTGGTTATTGCCACATAAGCGGCACGGGATGCTAAAGGGACGGGATCCCTCGGTCTTGACGCGTGTCGCGGTGTAACGAGTCATTCTAAAGGGAATAAACTCGTTATTCACTGTGGGTTGCTCGTATGTTTGGTTGGGTGGCTTGTGTCGGCGTATTTTTTTTTTGGAATTTGCGTTATTTATATATAGCTATTTGTACATTATTTAGTGTATTTGGGCATTTTTTTGGCTTAATTTACCAAATTTGGTGCGATGTAAATGTGCTATTCATTTACCAAATTTGTTGCGGTGTAAATGTACTATTACACCACCTTTACCTAATTTGTTGCGGTGTAAATGTACTATTACACCACCTTTACCTAATTTGATGCGGTGTAAATGTGCTATTCATTTACCAAATTTGTTGCGGTGTAAATTTACTATTACACCACCTTTACCTAATTTGGTGCAGTGTAAATGTACTATTACACTTCAGTTAGCAAAGTCCCTCACCCTAAAGTTTCGCTAAACGGATCGCGAACAGCTGACACGCTTTGTGCTGCCACATCGCATCGATGGTGACTAGTACTCTTGCGATGTTAAGGCCCAGGCAGATGCTCCACGGCAGCTGTTAATAGTCCATTTACACTGTTCACCCCGTCATTGTGGTGACATTTCCCATACCGTGTCACGATTTGGGGAAACTAATTTAGGGCAATGGTGTACGTTGTCGTACGATCACGACTGTGAAGGTAGTAAATGTCAGAAATGGATATTTCCCACGATATAATATTTTATTGGTATTGTATACTTTATGGGTCAACTGCTAATAAGTTAGCTAAAATTATGGGAGATAGCTCAAAAGACGGATTTTGGCCTCAGGATCACGAATCCGGAAGCGCTTATTTTATCCTTTTGTATTAGTGGAAGTTATGGTTAAAAAACCCGGAAAATGACCCGGATCCGATACCAAAATTGGGGCAGACTCCAAGGTATTTATGTCCGAAATACCTTGCTAAGATGGCAGCCTTCGGCCGCGCTTATTAAAATGACTCTGGACTACGCCATCCCAATTCCGGATGGTTGCCGGAGCCGTGGCTGGCGGTACGCATTTTTTTTTTTCGTACAGCCTATTGTTTCCTCAATTATGTTCTCGGTGTTTATTTATGTTGGTACACCGAAAGATTTATACTCAGGCTAGTATTGACTAAAGTGGTTACATTTTATATCGCGTGATGCGGTGTCGCGTTTCATATAATAGGGCCTTAAGTGGAGGGTTTAGTACCCGTGCGATTTGGTACTGAAAAAAATTGGTAGTGTGGCAGCGCAAAAACCGGCGCTCTCAATGAATAAATGTCATTGAAGAAATTTTACACGAGGTAAGTTATACAATTTGTTAATTTTATTTGTAATTGTATTTTATTAATATTTCCTATTTCTTTTATTTTCAGGTGAGGTGCAAGGACTGGAAGCCCGAGGATTGTGGACGTGGTCGGAGAGTTGCAGGTAAGTATACATGGAAAAAGGTAAGTGTATCGTAAAATGTATATGTTTGTACGTGTATGTATCACTCGCTGTGGTAGCCGGCACCCAGCGATGGATACATACCTGAACAAACTATTTAGACATGCGTATTAATTTTTCTTTTTCGTTTCAGGTTTTAATGGGCAGCTGAACATATGCCCCATCAATGGGCAGCCGAACATATGCCCCATCGTGAGTGCCTTGTGGCACGCAAATTTATTGGTGAGGTGGGGCAGCTTCATATATGCCCCACCAGTATATGCCTTGTGGCACGAAAATTTATTGGTGAGGTGGGGCAGCTTCATATATGCTCCACCAGTATATGCCTTGTGGCACGAAAATTTATTGTTGTTGACTGGAAGATTAGCGGTACGACGTGCCTGTTATGATGTTTTGCGTTTCATTATGGAATCAGGTACCAAGGGCTATGCTTCAGTGCTTCATGGCCTTAATTAAATGCGGAGGTCAACGCGCACATCCAGAACTGGGAAGGAAAGGTCTGACACTATCTAAAATTGGTATTATTATTCGTGATTCGCATGGTGTGGCGCGCGGGACGCCTTGTAAACATGATCAGAAGGGCTGTTGCCCTCCGTAAGCATGTGGGGCGTAAGCGCAAGGATAAGGATGGTAAGTTCTGTTTGATTTTGTTTGAATTGAGACACAGCTAATACAATTTTATTTTAAAGGTTTGCAGTAGTTGGCGATATACCAAAACACAAATGGAGGATGACTCAAAATAAAGAGCTTTGGAGGCCAGGTGGGTCATGTGTTCGGGCAGGCATTTCGCATGTACAAGGTGAGTGCTTGTATTCAACTATAAGTTTGTTTATTGGGCTGCTCTAGCTTACGTCAGATTGAGATATTGCTCAAAATTGTGTTTAACGAACACCTTTGTTGCTCTAGGTTGCTCTATCTTTTCTTTCATGAGTACGCTCAAAACAAACTAGAGTAATCTAGATCACAAGTTTTTTGGAGTAAGTTAGAGCCAAAGTATATTAAACAAATTCATAGTGAACTTGACAGTTCTCTCCTTTCTCAAAAACAAAATCAAGAATTTTCGTTTCTATCTGATATTTCGAAGTTTGAGTATTTTGTTTTTAGCATTTTTTTGTATGGAAAAATATATTCTAGCTCAGACAATGGAAAAATATATTCTCGCTCAAACAATCGAAATAAACAAAATTTTTGAGATTTTGATTTAGATTTCAATGAATGGAAAAGCTTTTCGTTGATCTAAAAACGTTTAAAATTTTCAATAACGAATTGAATCAAAATAAGGGTATTCGTGTTATGTCTCAAGTTTACGAATCTCGTATATTTACGAGTTTACTACAGTTCTTATACGAACGCCCTTGCTAAGAATTTGTGTTTTAGATTTAACCTAAATAACATTTTTAAGATTTAATTTCGAATATTTCTTTATTTAAATTTTAGTACAATTTCATTCCTTTTTTTGTGATTATATTATCATATAAATAAACACAGGAATAATCAAATATGTTTCTTTTTGATGATCAAAATTAATCTTCGAAATCATTTTTGAATCATTTAAATTATTAATGTCTGAGATTCAAACAAGGTTGGACATGAGTTTTTAATCATATTTTATGATCATATCGGAGATCTTTGGGTGGCTAAATATTGAACTTCTACCTTTTAAAATTCTTGTTTACTCGTTATTTTTTTTTTTTCATATCAGAAAATTCAGAGAAATAATAGGGTTTTACCTAATTTTTTTCATAAAAAATAAAGAAATTGTTAGACTATTGTATGGGACACAAGAACTGTGCTTGGGTGGCAAAGGGTTAATACGATTGGATTGTTTACATTTATTTGAAGGAAAGAGCCTTTGATCTCTTTATTTGTCAATTGACTTTGTTGTGGGGGAATTTCTGTTTGGGCGATGTGCTGCTAATTTACTGTAGCACATTATCGTCTTCTGTGAAAGATCGGTTCGTCCGTCTGCAGTAGGGTTTTTGTTGGCCTCGTTACCAAGTTTAACGAGTGCATTTGCTTGTTATTGGGTTCATTGTTGGGGTGGTAAATGTTTTTCCTGCGGGGATTAAACCGTAAGGTTCCCTAATCCGGAAAGGAATGCGAAGTGGATAGATGTCCTCCAACGAGAAAATGTCCTGGGGTAAGTGGCTCCAAGTTCGACGGTTCGTTGGACGAGGGCGTTAGTGGTCGCGAGTTTAGACATGACTCGATGCGACATAGTAGGGTGCTAAATTCCTCGAGGGTAAATTTATGATCGGAGGCGATCTTTTTAAAGTGATTCTTGAAACTTTTTACCCCCGCTTCCCAGAGGCCACCCATATAAGGGGCCCCAGCTGGTATAAAGTGCCAGGTCAGGGTTTGGTGGCAATATTTGGAAAGGGTCTGGTTGCGGGCGTCCTCTAGAAAAGCCTTGAACTCGGTTCGGAGAGCTCGAGAGCACCCACGAAGTTCGTTCCATTATCGGAATGGATGTTTTTTGGACATCCTCGTCTGGCAACAAACCTGTCGAGGGCTGCCAGGAACGAGGCGGTACTAAGGTCACTGGTGGCCTCTAGATGAATGGCCTTGGTCGTAAAGCCTACGAACAGGCAAACGTAGCCCTTTGACATGCGACACCCTCTGCCGCTGTAGGACTTGATGTCAAAGGGTCCGGCGAAATCTACCCCGGTGTTTGTAAATGCCCGGGAAAAGGTGGTGCGTTCGGGAGGTAGGTCTCCCATGAGTTGGGTCTGAACCCGTTTACGAAAGATGGTACAGATCTTGCAGTTATGGATAACTGACTTGATCATATTTTTTACTTTTGGGATCCAGTATTACGTGCGTAGGAGCCGCAACATGACTTGGTGTTCGCCATCAATGGAGATCTTATGGATAAACTGGACCAGGAGGCGCATAAAATGACAGGCGTACGGGAGGACAATTGGATGGCGTTCGTTGTACGGGAGGTCCAGGGATGCAGACAGACGGCCGCCCACCCGCAGGATGCTACAACTATCGATGAAGGGGTTGAGAGCAAGGACTTCGCTTTTTGTCCCAATAGGTTTCCCTGATTTTAAATTCCCTAATTCCTCAGAATAATGTTTCTGTTGGTAGACGGTAATGAGCCGTTGAGTCGTAGCCTTGATTTCGTCGGGCGAAATGAGGTAAGACTCCGCTTTAAAAGTGGTATTTGTTTTGGGACCCGTTCTTTGAGAGAATCTCATAACGTATGATATGACCATCAAAGCCCTTGAAAAATCGGAAAATCTATCTAGGATGTCCTCTTTATTGTTTATGTGCGTAGTTGCCTGGATTTGTACTCTCTTTTCTTCGATGTTTGTACCATACTCTTTTTCTTGGGCTGGCCATTTATTCTTGTCTTCTTGTAACCAAGAAGGTCCCTGCCACCACAACGTTGTCGACTAGATCCCTCGCTGATAGTCCTCTGCTGGCCAGATCGGCTGGGTTTGGTGTGGAATCCACGTGTAGCCAGGCTTGATTTCCTACCTTTTCCACAATTTTTGTGACTCTGTGCGCCACGAACGTTGACCACGAGCACGGTGGTTTTCGGATCCATGCTAGGACGATGGTTGAGTCCGTCCAAAGGTGCGTTTTGAATGAGCCTAAATTCAGGTTTTCGATGACGGATTCCAAAGTCTCGGCCAATAGAACCGCTCCACACAGCTCCAATCGCGGTAAGGAGATGGTCTTCACTGGGGCTACTCTTGTTTTCGCCATTAGCAGGTTAACGTAGACCTGATCTTTCATTTTGACTCGTAGAAAAACTGTGGCCGCATAGGCTTTTTCGATGCGTCGTAGAATCCGTGTATTTCCACGTCGTTGGATTGTAGTCTTGCATAAAGCTGTGCCACCTATCTAAAGTTGGAGCAGATACTCTTTCGTCCCAGTCAGTACCCTCTAGCCAAATATTTTGCATAATCATTTTGGCTACTATGATGACTGGGGCCAGCCATCCTAAGGGATCGAAGAGTTTAGCGATGGCTGAGAGTATTGCCCGTTTTGTTATGCTATCCTTATTTACAATGGGCTTAGCTGTAAAATAAAACTGGTCGGAATGCGCTTTCAAACGGATTCCGAGTGTTTTCTGGAGTCTTCGAACTCCAAAAAGTCCTCATTTAGTCGATGCGGTTTGGGTATTCCCTGTAGTATTTTGCTGCAGTTTGACGTCCATTTTCGAAGGGATAAGCCTGCTGACTGCAATGCATGTGTTATTTCATCGCGCGCTTTAATGGCTGTGTCGATGGTATGTCCTCCTGAAAGGACGTCATCGACGTACATGCTTCTTCGTAGAATATTGGCAGCGACGGGTAATAAAGTTTCCACATCGTCCGCGAGCTGATGCAGTGTTCTAATTGCTAAGTAAGGGGCGCAATTAACTCCAAATGTTATCGTCTGTAATTCGTAGACGTTGATAGGGTTATCAGGTCTGGTCCGGAAAACTATCCTTTGGAATCTCGTTTGATTGTGTTTGACCCATATCTGGCGATACATCTTTTCGATGTCGCTATTAAAAACGTATTTGAAAAATCTCCATCTAAGGAGTAATATTGTTAAGTCGGCCTGAAGTACTGGGCCTGTATGAAGAATTTCGTTAAGACTTATGCCATTAGTAGTAGGGCACGAAGCGTTAAAAACCACCCGGACTTTGGTAGTTGTACGCTCTTCTTTGATAAGCGCATGATGCGGCAGGAAGTAGCAGTCCGTTGACTGGGGTGGTATCATTGTGGGAACCTTAGACATGTGTCCTAACGTCTCATACTCCGACAATACTCTATGGTACTCTCTCTGTAGGTTCTGTGTCTTAGGCAGGCGGGTCTCATTCCTGTAAAATTGAGAACAAACGCCTTTTAATGATTCAATTGGTATTATCGTCGTTTAGTGCCTTTTTCTTAGGCACATCTTCCAACTCCCAGAAAGCGGTTAACTGTTTATCTAGGCTTATCTCGTTAAAAAATGATACCCTATTATTAGTGGGTTGTGCTGTTTCTGCGCGACCGGTCAGTATCCACCCGAAGGCGGTTTCTTGGGCGAGAAGCGTGCTCATCACGTTCTTCCTTATACCATTCAATATTATTTTTGCATATATGTCGCCTGCTAGGATGAGGTCGACTGGTTCGTTAACGAAGAACCTCTTATCCGCTAGAATCAAGTCAGGGTCAATGCACTGACCTGACAAGTCGGAAGGTCTCCTGTAAGTTGTGGTAGGACTAGGACCATTGTATCAATGCTAACTAATGGGTCGATGAGGGAGCCTATTGTAATAGAGCACGACTCTGTTACCTGCGCGGACAGCGTATTGTTTATGCCTGACACTTGGATGTTCAGGCGTTTAGATGGCAGGTTTATTCTCCTTTTCAGTCTTTCAGTTATGAAAGAGCACTCAGAGCCGGAGTCAATAAGTGCTCTGGCCGAGAAATCCACTCCATTATAGTGGATCTTAATGCGTGCGGTTCCCAACAATACCCCTTTAGTTGTATTAGCATGTAATGTAGAAACATTATTAACATTTTCGTTTCTATTTGCAGACTAAAGCCTTGCCCTAGCCTGTTGCGAAGTTGAGGGCCTATCATCGTTGGAGTTGCGGTTCCAACTTCGATTATTTGTGTTGGTGTTCCGGTTTGTCCGACAAACAGTTAAGGTAAGACCTTTTTTCCTTAATGAAAGTTATTCTGTCTTGTGGGGACAGCCTTCGGAAGTTTTAACAATCCCGCAATCTCTGCTCCTTGGTGTTGCACATTTGACACCAGCCAGGAGGGACGCTGGCTTGGTAAACTCCGAGTTTCCTCGGCGTTTCCCGTGAACTATTTGAAGACTGATTCGAGTGTGCTTTGTTGCTACTCCTCAAATCGCACACGGTTTCCAATATTTGGAACCGGTTGGATAAGAATTTATCCATGTCTTCCCATTTTGGAATCTCTGTTTTATTCTCTATGGTTTGTTCCCATAGAGCCAGAGTACATTCCGGGAGTTTAGTGGAACATAAATAGGTAATTATTGCATCCCAATTTGATGACATTGGAGTGATGCGATACAATTATTTATGTCTCTTTGTAGTTGCTTAATCTTTGTACCGCATTCCTTCTCAACTGCGGTCAGACTAAACAAAGATTTCAATTGTGTATTGACCAGGATACGTTTGTTTTCGTACCTGTCACTTAAATTTTTCCAGGCTGTAGTAAAGCCTTCATTGGTTACTGGGCACATAGGGAATATTTCCTTTGCCTACCCATGGGTTTTATGGTTGAGATGATACAATTTCTCAACCGGGGTAAGACGTTTATTTAATATATGTATGGCCGTGAACATGTCCCTAAGGGTTGGCCATGATAGATAATCGCCCTTAAACACATCGGTGTCACAGGGCGGAAGCCGAATATTATTTTCACGGCTGGATGTATCATCAGTACTTTGTTGTTTTTGTGGTTGTATGGGCTGTGCTGACAGCTTTTCCAGCAGAGCATTCATAGCAGCCATGCATTTCGTGTAGCATGCGAAACACGTCTTATTTTTTTGCTTGATGGATTGCAAATCTTCCTTAGTGGTCTCTTTGTGGGTTAAAAGGCTGTCATAAGCCGTTTTCGTCTTCTTCCTTAGTGACTTCAGCTCCTCTTGCTGTAGTGCAAGGGTGTGCTTATCCATTTCTTCCATATTAGAAGAGCTCCATTCTTGCTCGAACTCCACTATGCAGTCGGACTGACGAATATATGTCTCCATTCTCTTTATTTAAATATTTTGTATATTTACAGAGAAGTGGACTCAGAAGTAGTGACTCAGGAAGATGTCTTGCTTTGAAAATAAGCGAAATATAAAGAAAAATAGTGATACCGATTGAAATCTCTGAAGATTTAATCTTACGAAATGTGATAGACAGAAATATGTCTTTAAAAGTGTGTGTGATATAAATCTCTGAAGATTTAGTATATCAACAACGGTGTATATGAAACAAATCTCTGAAGATTTAATGTCTCAAAAGTGTATAAGAAACAAATCTCTGAAGATTTAATGTCTCTAAAATGAATGTGAAACCGAAAGAAATCTCTGAAGATTTAATGTCTCAACAAACGTGTATGCGACCCAGAAAAATCTCTGAAGATTTCATGTGTTAAAGTGTTTGTGAACCGATCTAAATCTCTGAAGATTTAGTGTAACAAGAACTGTGTATATGAAACAGATAGAAATCTCTGAAGATTTAATGTTTCAAAAGTATTTATGTAACAGATAACCTCTGGAGGTTTAGTGTTTCCAAAATGTATGTGATAACCGATAGTCTCTGAAGACTTAATGTATCAACAAAAAGTGTATGTGGCACAGATTTAAATCTCTGAAGATTTAAGGTGCTTTGGGTAGTATGAACCCTGTATAGCCAAACCAAGTAAAAAATAAAGTGAAATTTCCAAACAAAAAACTAACGCAATTGTGTTTGTCCAGATATTCGTGGACTAGTGATGATTGTTTATTTAATCTTTAAATGATACAATTAAATGTGTTTAATTAGCGACACCTGTGAATTGTGTACGCTTTAAATATTTATATCACAAGCCACCCAACGTAGATTATGAATATAACTGCTTGCCTTGAGCTGTGTCGGATAAGTCTTACCACTGGTGGGGGACTTAACCGATAGTCAAAAGGCGATATTGCGCTGTCAAGCACACAAGGTTTTCACTTACTTTGTTTTAAAAAAAAAAATCACTCACAAAGTTCACTTACGTTTTGCACGTATTAAAAAAAATGGTGCATGAACTAAAACAAACCAACGTACCTTGAGTATATTGAGCAAAATGGACTGATGAACGATGTAAAGTGATGAAATGTGATGTTTTAATGTGATGATGTGAGCAGATGGACTGTAGTGAGCAAATTAGTGAGCAGTGATGCTGATGTGATGTGTTGATATGATGTGATGTGATTAGAGCTGACTGTAAGCTGTGATGTGGTGTGAGTACTGGATGTATTTATGTGTATTTGTGTAACTCGCTGGTCTGTTATTCGCTGGTGTGTAGCTCGTTTAAGTTTTTTCGGAAGAAAAGTAATTAAATCTTGGATTGGCAAATTATGTTCCTTGATGATTCGTGTAATTAAATTATTTCCTCGATAAAGCAGTGGGTTTTTGTTATTTAATGTTTAGAAAGCCAGTTCAAATTCCCGGTGAGATGGACCAATGTTACGTGCGGCCAATAGCAATGGCGGGATGCTCGCACGTAATAATATATGCAAAGAAATGAAAAGAGCGGCGAGTGAATAAGGAAATAAACAATGGGATTCGAAAGTAAATATGTACAATAGTTTTATTAAATGTAACTTGTATGTGGTAATGAAATGTAATGGAATTGAAATAATTACAAAGTGCACAATAAATTATTATATGGAAATTTAAGTGGTAATTTACCTTGGTTTGCCAGCTGATGACTCTCGTATGCTCGGAAAAGAAGTGATCGAGTGTTTAGATAAATATCAGCTCTGTACCGCCGCCGAAAGCCTACATTTGTAGGATTCGAAGGGGTAAGAGCTGTTATCGGTATAAAGATAAAAGGTAAAAAGTAATAGCGCGGAAGATACTACGGTTTGCTACGAGGGGCGGCCGATATATTTAGACCGGTGGTCTAAACATGCGCGGCTAAATGCTGTCAGGATGAGAGTTCCAGCCTTGATTCAGTGCAACGATGTGTGGACAGATACTCGGCACCATTGACGCGTGCACAAAACTATGTGCAACCTGAATTACGCTAATTTCGAGGACGACTTCAGCGCTGTGTTATGCAATGTAATGGCGACGTCAAGGTGAAGATGCCCGCGAATCCCTCGGAAGCTGATATTGCCAAATATACCGATCAAATTGAGCGTTGCATGTCGGTCTTATACCTACAATGACTAAGGGTTGCTTTTTTGAAGCGCGGTCAAAGCCCGCCAACTGCAATAAGTGTTCTGCACATAATTACCATGGATCCAGCCCCCTAATTTGAATCTAACCAGTTTCAATTTCGGTTTTTTTTAACCTTACCTTATCACAGCAAGGAAAAATTTAATTTTTCTTTCGAATTCACATTCATAGGACCAAAATCCGTCTTGTGGTACCTTTCCCGACATTTTCGATTTTTTTTTTCGAGTTCACATGTAATCTATACAATTAGCGATTGTTTGATGGTAGAAATTGCTGGGTACTTAATGTTCGGTTTACCCACTTACACTTTCTTACTTGTTACATATATATATTTGCCTTTTTTGCAGGGTCACATCCTTATCTACAAACCAGGCTATATAAAATAAATAAGTTTAAAAGGCGAAAAAAAGATAAGTATATATAAATAAAGTAAAAATGAATAAAAGAAATTTCATAAATTACATGAGCAGAGAAAAAAAGGCCTTTGAATCGAATACTAAACGATTCAAGGACCTTATTGAATCTACTCATTCGACAGAAAGTAGAGTAGCATTAGAACCAGTGAAAAGTAGTGATGACATTCCCTCTTGTAGCGTAAACGCCGTTGTAGAATGTCAAGAAATGGCATTGTTTTGTAGTGACAGTGAAAGTGGTGAGGAATTTGATGTTGAGGAAGAATGTTTTTCTGAGTAGGTGGAAAGCTGTGAAGAGATGAGGGCCTGGGCATTTCGAAATAGTTACGTTACTAGGGATACCATAGATGACTTGCTCAGGACCTTTAATAAAATGAAAGTGAAGGATTTACCGCTTTGTGCAAAAACTCTGCTGGAAACCAACAGAGAGAAGGTATGCGTCTCTAAAATAGCTGGAGGTGAATTTTTGTATTTTGGAATTCAAAAGTACTTCCTAGCTAATGATTGCAGTTTTTTGCAAGATAAGGATGAAGTTTTAATTGACATAGGAGTGGACGGTTTAAAAGTTCGAATCAAACATTATGGCCGATTCTCGGAGCTTTTCCAGATTTTCCGACCAAAGACCCGTTCATCATAGCGTGTTTTTCTGGGTTAGGAAAGCCCAAAAATATTAATGAATTTATGCGGGATTTTTGTGACGAATATAGATTGTTAAAGGAAAATGGGGTTAAAATAGATTCAAGAGAGACCACAAAGTTATTCAATGTCCGTGCTTTTGTTTGCGACTCTCCTGCGAGAGCTTTTGTCACTGGAGTTATAGGGCATAATGGGAAAAACGGTTGCCCTAAGTGCTCAGAAGAAGGAGTTTACAGGGAAAGAAGAGTTTTTGTCAAGTAGGATACATCCAAATCACCATCTCGCTCCATTCAAAGAAAGAAAGAGTGTGTTAGAGGACGCTAGGTTCGGTATGGTATTTAGTTGATTTGGGAGTTGTTAAAAAATTTCTGAGGCTGGTCACCACAAGAGCCAACATACCTCAAATCAACGAAAAACTTTCCTATGTATCCCGTTTCGTTCCATCGGAATTCAGTCGGCTAATCAGAACCTTGGAAGAGGTTTCCAATTGGAAGTCCACGGAGTTTCGCCAGTTTCTCCTCTACTCGGGTATATTTGTTTTAAAGGATATTTTTAGTGATGATAGCTATTACATTTTTACGGCGAAGAACAAGTTAGCTTTAATATTCATGGGCTTCTGCATTTATCCGAATCGGTAAAAACCTTTGGTCCTCTGGATTCTTACTCGGCGTATAGATTTGAAAATTTTATGCAATACATAAAAAAATTAATAAAAAGCCCGAAAGATGTCCTCCAGCAATTATTTTTGAGAACAGCAGAAAGGACAATGTATGAACCAGTTAAAGAAAATTCTAAAAGTTTGGTACCTTCGATGTGAATGCCATGAAAGAGAAAGATAGTTTTTGTTTTTGTGATAAAACGGGTCCAATACAAGTATTAAAAATTATAAAAACAGCAGGGTCGGAAAAAGCCGTTTGCAAAACTTTTCAGAAAGTTGAAAATAATTTTTCGGAACCTGTTCGTTCATCTAACACATTAGGAATAGTAGTAGAAAGTTTAATAACTGTTGAAATGTTGGAAATTTCTATGCAAGACATCAACTATAAATATTTTTGTATTCCGTTTGATGACAAGTTTCTGTTAATTCCACTGTTGCATCACTTGTTTCACGATTTCTTTCTAGTTCTGTCCCACTTTTTTAAATTGAGGACTTGCGTGCAAAAGGGCACATCTCACTTAGCCCCTTTTCCGTAAAACCGAAAAATCGTTGTTTTATTTCTCCTCCAAATTTTTATTGGATATCTTTTACGGATGATTTACACGGGTCGATTTTTGTCGTTCCACTGCGTTCTACCTTCTAATACAAGGTGTGAATCGATCGACAAAAATCGACTAGAAGAATCGACACGTGTAAATCAGCCTTTAGACTGGCTTAGTAACTTCAAAAAAACGTCGACCTCTTGTGAATTGCCCAAACGTTTCAAAAATTTAAAGCACGAATGTCTCAAAAACGTATATTTTTTATAGAAGTGGCCTTTTTGTACGCAACTCCTCAATTATTATATTAAACGAAATAGTTGTTAATAACATATTTATTTCACAAATGGCTTCTAGTGACATGCTGGTCGACTCATCTTTTGAAGAAACCCAAATAAATGGTAAGCAAATCTTCTTCAATATCTAAGTATAACTATTTACTATAAAGCCTCTTAATTTCCCATAGCGCACTTTACTTTCATAAGACAATGCTTTGACCAAGAGGTTCAACCCGTAAAACCGCTCACGCCTACAGCAGAAACTACACTCAAAGGTATGTACACCTCCACTTCTTAATCTTTTTGTGTATTGAAAAGCATCTTTATTATGACAGATGTTTTGGATGCTATAAATTCATTCCACGTAAACCAAGCTATGATTGTAAACAACGTAAGTAACATTATTAACCTTAGTCGATTTATACATGTCGTTCGACTGCGTTCAAGCATATATAGGTATAACGACAAAACTCGATCCGTGTTAAAATGCCTCAATTGTCCGATATCCAGCTTAGCTTTTCATGTTGTTCTTTTCCTTTTTATTAGCAAGCAAACCTTCATGCGAACCAGCTGACGATAGTGCAGCTCATAGAGAAACTATAGAAAAATGTATGTATTTACTAAAGTGCAAACTAAACTATAATAGTTCTCTTAATTTTGAAATCACACCTAGAAACACTGCAACACGTTAACTCTATTTTTGGCTTCTGGCAAGCGCGCGACGATATATTAGATTTTGATTTTCATATTTTTCAAATATTTTTTCTAATATTTTATCCATTTGTTCATTTTCAAATAGATGGTTGAAAAGTCGGAGTTCATGGCCGAAAACCAGCTGTTAAGTGAACTAGAAGTAACCATTAAGCATATGGAGAAGTCAATTGCGAAAATGACGGGTGAAACCACCGATGAATTGATTGATGAAATAGCGGCATTTTTTCCGCTGAAATCAATATCATCGGTTTTGGATCTCGATGACCGAATGACAAACATGCCTACATATCCTCAAGCAGTGGTAATAGTTTTAAAGACCTTTTTTTTAAAATACTAACTTTTTTGTTTCTTTAGACTATTTCCACAAGGTTAAGGGCGCTTCAAACGACATAAAACCCTATATCAGACAGGTCTTTACCGATGAATTGCTCCTCAATTATAACTGAAATGGATCTTGGGAAAAAAAGTGTTTTGCAAAACTAAAAATTGTGGAAACCAGCATGCGAAGTAAATATTTTTCGAAAACGATCACCCTATTTCAAAATTAGTTTGAAAAACGCTGTTTCAGATTTTTAATAACGCCCTATTTCAAAATTCGTATAATAAATGCTCTATCTCAATGACAATTCTATACTTTTACATGTGAGATAGGGCGCATTTGCAAAATATTTTAAAATAGGTTCTACCCACATGCATAATTATGTACATATGTATGTCGCCTAGTGTAATAGAGGTAATCAGTTACTAATGATTTTGATGTTTTCTATTTAGCCGTTTTTAGAAGCCTATCACCTGCTGTCTTTGAAAAAAAAGTTAAAAAATACATCGAAATCAGCCATCACCGATTGCAGCAACGAAAGTATCAGGCAAAACGGAATCGCTCGTCAAATGAGGCATAGGCGAGTGAAGCCTCATACAACCAACACTGCTTATCGTTCAATCAGTACCCCTGCGGGTTAGGGGTTTAGAATATGCCCGAGGTAGGTATGCCGGTCGTAAGAGGCGACTAAAATCCACTCCGACCTCGGCTACGGGGTCAACAAAATCGTTTAATCTAAATACAACAAATCAATGGATTTTCAATTTTGAAAACGACATTTATGCATGACGGCATCTCTACATTTCCGTATTTTCATCAACAATTCTACAACACACATAATGAAAATAATGCTGGTGGCGCAGATGACGATGATAATACAACATCAAAGGGTTTATCTTCAATGTTAATGCCAAAAGCAAAAGATAATTTTGTAAATGATGAGCTGCATTTCGGTGAAAATTGGTTTCATGGCAAATTAGAAGGTATGGTGTAATGTTTAGCTTCATCTTTTAGTTCAGATTCGTTAAACTAACATTTTCTACTTCAGGTGGCCGCCAAGAAGCTGAGTTGATCAGATGACTACAAACATTTAGGTGATGGCGCATTTTTTGGTACGCCAATTTGTCACATTCGTCGGCGATTACAGTTTATCATCGTTCAAATTATTGTCGCATCAAATTGAAACGTGAAAATGGCGCAACCAAATATTATATAGTCGACAATTTTGTATTCGATTCACTGTACTCGCTCATCGTTTATTATCGTAAGAATATGCTGCGCATCTCTGAATTTTCGATTACAGTGAAAGAACCAGTGCCACAGCCGAAAAAGCATGAAACACAGGAATGATTCAATCCAAAGTACGAATGCATTTGTTATATCGTTTACGATAAAGCGCTTTATAGTTACAAAGCGAATAAACCAAATGAATTGTCATTCCCAAAACATGCAATTATAACAGATTCAACTACAACAAAACTGCATGCTATTTCTGCAATATGATCGCAATCAGATCAGTGGTGTATATCCGAAGGGACAACGTTTAGACTCGTCAAATTTCAATCCTGTCCCACACCTGGAACTGATAGTAATAACAATAATTAGGCTTAGGTCGCAAAGGTGCTAAGTCCACCATACAAAAAAACAAAGTTCAAGCAATGTAAAACAATTATTCTAAAAAACAATAGGGGGACTCATCAAACCTTATAAAGCGCGTAAACGTACAAATTCATCAAGTGTGTAAATGAGCTGTCAAAATTTGTATGGAACGCATTTTACAAAATATTTATCAAATTCCGAGTCGATTTTGGTGTGTAAAAAACTTATAAGGTTTGATGAATACCCTAATATAACCAAAAAAAAAATACAGTTACTATATGTATTTATAAATATTATAATATGCAAATACAAACAATGTGAATTTTTTATTTAAACAATACAAGCAATAAAAAAAATAATAATAGAAAACATTTTTTTTTTTCAAAAAACAGTACAAGCAATGTAAAAAAAAAATATTTTAAAAACAATACAAGCAATAAAAAAACAAAAAAAAAAAAACAAGCAAAGCTTTTAGTTAAGTATAGCATTGATGTAGATTTCTATAATCGGTGATGAAATTGCTGACTGAGCAGCTGATTTTAAAGGCGTCAGTGCTGCCTGAATTATACGTCAGGCCTTCTGGGCAGATCTGACGCATAAATCATCAAATCAGGCAGTCCTGATGTAAATAAAGATATTGTTTAATATGTGAGGAAGAAAATATTTATTATAATTATAAAAGAATATTTCAGATTACATTTTTTACAAAGGTATTGCTTGTATTTGGGTTTTTTGTGTGCTTGTGTTGCATACTAATATATTTATGATACTAAAAATGTACTTCAAAAGTGTCGACATTAATTTTGTTCTACAAATACACTGATTGTAATGCACACTATAGTTATAAGACAATAAGAGTAATTTTTTTATATGAGAAACATGTATAAATTGTTATTCAAAACGATAATTGAGTTATCGGTGAGGACGAGATGGCCCAAACGCCTTAAAATTGGCTAACAATATGGGTATCAAACGAAAAGGGATGGCCCCAGGTGTCATTTGGACTTCGATATATTTATCGATAACTGAGCTATCGGTCAAAACGTGATCGCCCAAAAACCTCAAATTATTTAATCAATCTACCTTTCCCCATTGATGGGAATTTTGAAAATTTGAAATACCCTTGGTAAATGCTTCAGTATTCAATAATCTTATCTTACTAATATTATGAATGTGAATGTAGCGATGTTTGGATATTTGGATGTTTGGATGTCCAGACGTTTACTTCTGTTCCTCAATAAAGTGAGAATGGCAAGACGGATTTTGTTGAAATTTGGTAGCCAGATAGCTAATAGTCTGGAAGGAGGTATAGGCTATTTTATGTTTTTTTTTAATTTTGGGGGGTCCGGCCATGCTAGGGGCCGATAATTTTCGATTTTTTTTGCTTTTCCATATAACTCTGAGTACACTTGACCTAAACTTATGATATTTCGCATACAAGTGTAGAAACTGCGAACAATATGGGTATCAAACGAAACTGGAAGGTGCCAGGTCTCATTTGGACTTCGATATATTTCGATAAATTTAAAGATAACTGAGTTATCAGTCGAAATGAGATTGCCCAGAAACCTTAAATTTTCCCTACAATATGGGTATCACACGAAAGGGGATGGCCCCAGGCTTCATTTGCACTTCTATATATTTCGATAAATTGATCGATAACTGAATTATCGGTGAAAATTTTATTGAACAAAAACCTTAAAATTACCTGACAATATGGGTATCAAACGAAAGGGCATGGTCCCAGGTTTCCTTTGGGCCTCAATATATTTCGATAAATTAATCGATAACTGAGTTATCGGTGAAAATGTGGTTGCTCAAAAACCTTAAATTTTCCCTACAATATGGGTATTAAACAAGGTAAATAAACCTAAGAAGGTACCGCAGATCCGAGGTAAACCAAGTTTGTTGACATCGTATTACGTCATACGAAGAGGGAGAAACACAAATAAACGCAAAAAACGAGTTGCCATATTGGACATACTAATGTGCACATGGTACTTTGGTTGGGATTTTCATGCCCAAAAAATATCCAATAAAAAATAAAGGCATAAGTGCAGAATACATACATATAGCATTGAAAAAAATTTATATAGGGATCAAAAGTAGAGTTGGTGGCGAGTTAACCTGTACATATTTTTTTTGGTGCGATTAAATACTTTAAGGGTTATTTCACGTAAAAAGATCAAACTTTCAATTTTTAAATCAATATATCTTGAAAACCATAGAACGGATTTTGAAAATTTTTGAACCGTAAAATAGCTTATGAAATTACCTTTTGTTTGATATATATTGTTAACCCTTTAAGAGGGCATGTACCGAAAAATCCCAAAAAAACAGATATTTGATAAAAAAGTGTACTAAAAACGGAATTTTTATTAAAAAAATGCTCAGCCAATCTTTTTTTATTGGGTTTTCCAATAATGCAAGTAATAATCGCTCAATATCAAACGGTGCTTTTGTTGGGTTTCTCATATTCGTAATTTTAATAATGGGTTTGTTCGAAAATTTTTTGGTTTTTGCTATACAAACATTATTTGCTTTGCTTTTGCTCGCAAAGGTTCATTTACATATTTTATGATCTTATATTAGTATCTTACATTTATTTACCTTGTATTGCTATCTGAAAATGTAAAAAAGCTCTTAAAACTACTTGCATTTATGAAATACAACTTAAATAATAGTAATAATGCGAAATTTAATATGTTCATATCAAAGGAACAACAAATTGATGTATTTCCATAATGCCATTTTTTGGTGATGTGGCAGCACCATAGCACATAGCTAATATGACGTCACAACATGGCGGACGCTCGAACCGCGGGGGTCTGGGTATTAAACGAAAGGGGATGACCCCAGGTTTCATTTGGACTTCGATATATTTCGATAAATTTATCGATAACTGAGTTATCGGTGAAAATGTTATTGAACAAAAACCTTAAAATTACCCTTCAATATGGGTATCAAACGAAAGGGCCCGAGGTTTCATTTGAACCTCGATATATTTCGATAAATTAATCGATAACTGAGTTATCGGTGAAAATGTTATTGAATAAAAAGCTTAAAATTGCCCTACAATATGGGTATCAAACGAAAGCGCATGGCCCTAGGTTTCATTTGGACTTCGATGTTTTTCGATAAATTGATCGATACCTGAGTTATCGGTGAAAATTTTATTGAACAAAAACCTTAAAATTACCTTATAATATGGGTATCAAACGAAAGGGAAGTGGTCCCAGGTTTCATTTGGACTTCCATATTTTTGGATAAATTTATCGATAACTGAGTTATCGGTGAAAATGTGATTGCCCAAAAACTTTAAAATTGGACTTCATCGTATTTCGATAAATTTATCGATAACTGAGTTATCGGTGAAAATGTGATTGCCCAAAAACCTTAAAATTGCCCTACAATAAGGGTATCAAACGAAAGGGCATCACACCAGGTTTCATTTGGACTTCGATATATTTCGATAAATGTATCGATAACTGAGTTATCGGTGCAAATGTAATTGCCCAAAAACCTTAAAATTGCCAACAATATGGGTATCAAACGAAAGGGCATGACACCAGGTTTTACTTGGACTTCAGCGTATTTCGATAAATTTATCGATAACTGAGTTATCAGTGAAAATGTGATTGCCCAAAAACCTTAAAATTGCCCTACTTTATGGATACTAAACGAAAGGGGATGGCTCCAGGTTTCAATTGGACTTCGATATATTTCGATAAATTTGCCGATAGCTGAGTTATCGGTGGAAATGTGATTGCCTAAAAACCTTAAAATTGCCAACAATAGGGTATCAAACGAAAGGGAATGACACCAGGTTTTATTTGGACTTCAGCGTATTTCGATAAATTTATCGATAACTGAGTTATCAGTGAAAATGTGATTGCCCAAAAACCTTAAAATTGCCCTACAATATGGGTATCAAACGAAAGAGCATTACCGCAGGTTTCATTTGGACTTCGATATATTTTGATAAATTTGCCGATAGCTGAGTTATCGGTGGAAATGTGATTGCCCAAAAACCTTAAAATTGCCAACAATATGGGTATCAAACGAAAGGGCATGACACGAGGTTTTATTTGGACTTCATAAATTTATCGATAACTGAGTTATCGGTGAATATGTGATTACCCAAAAACCTTAAAATTTCCCTACAATATGGGTAGCAAACGAAAGAGCATGACCCCAGGTTTCATTTGGACTTCGATATATTTTGATAAATTTGCCGATAGCTGAGTTATCGGTGGAAATGTGATTGCCCAAAAACCTTAAATTGCCAACAATATGGGTACCAAACGAAAGGGCATGACACGAGGTTTTATTTGGACTTCGATAAATTTATCGATAACTGAGTTATCGGTGAAAATGTGATTGCCCAAAAAACTTAAAATTGCCCTACAATATGGGTATCAAACGAAAGGGCATGACACCAGGTTTCATTTGGACTTCGATATATTTCGATAAATTTATCGATAACTGAGTTATCGGTGCAAATGTAATTGCCCAAAAACCTTAAAATTGCCAACAATATGGGTATCACACGAAAGGGCATGATACCAAGTTTTATTTGGACTTCAGCGTATTTCGATAAATTTATCGATAACTGAGTTATCAGTGAAAATGTGATTGCCCAAAAACCTTAAAATTGCCCTACTTTATGGATACTAAACGAAAGGGGATGGCTCCGGGTTTCAATTGGACTTCGATATATTTCGATAAATTTGCCGAAGCTGAGTTATCGGTGGAAATGTGATTGCCCAAAAACCTTAAAATTGCCAACAATATGGGTATCAAACGAAAGGGCATGACACCAGGTTTTTTTGGACTTCAGCGTATTTCGATAAATTTATCGATAACTGAGTTATCAGTGAAAATGTGATTGCCCAAAACCTTAAAATTGCCCTACAATATGGGTATCAAACGAAAGAGCATGACCCCAGGTTTCATTTGGACTTCGATATATTTTGATAAATTTACCGATAGCTGAGTTATCGGTGAAAATGTGATTGCCCAAAAACCTTAAAATTGACCTACAATATGGGTATCAAACGAAAGAGCATGACCCCAGGTTTCATTTGGACTTCGATATATTTTGATAAATTTGCCGATAGCTGAGTTATAGGTTGTAATGTGATTGCCCAAAAACCTTAAAATTGCCAACAATATGGGTATCAAACGAAAGGGCATGACACGAGGTTTTATTTGGACTTCGATAAATTTATCGATAACTGAGTTATCGGTGAAAATGTGATTGCCCAAAAACCTTAAAATTGCCCTACAATATGGGTATAAAACGAAAGGGCATGACACCAGGTTTCATTTGGAATTCGATATATTTCGATAAATTTATCGATAACTGAGTTATCGGTGAAAATGTAATTGCCCAAAAACCTGAAAATTGCCCTACAATATGGGTATCAAACGAAAGGGGATGGCCCCAGTTTTCATTTGGACTTCAATATATTTCGATAAATTTTTCGATAACAGAGTTACGGGTGAAAACGAGATGGCTCAAAAGCTTTAAAATTGCCCGACAATATGGGTATCAAATGAAAGAGCATGACCCCAGGTTTCATGTGGACTTCCATATTTTTCGATAAATTTATCGATACCTGAGTTATCGGTCAAAACGTGATCGCCCAAACACCTCCAATTATTTACTCAATCTACCCTTCCCTATTGACGGGAATTTTGAAAATTTTAAATACCCTTGGTAAATGCTTCAGTATTCAATAATCTTATCTTACTAATATTAGAAATGTGAATGTAGCGATTTTTGGATATTTGGATGTTTGGATGTCCAAACGTTTACTTCTGTTCCTCAATAACGTGAGAATGGCAAGACGGATTTTGTTGAAATTTGGTAGGCAGACAGCTAATAGTGTGGAAGGAGGTATAGGCTATTTTTTTTTTTTAATTTTGGGGGGTCCGGCCATGCTAGGGACCGACAATTTTCGATTTTTTTATTTTTGCATATAACTCTGAGTACACTTGACCTAAACTCATGATATTTCGCATACAGGTGTAGAAACTTGGAACAATATGGGTATCAAACGAAACTGGAAGGTGCTAGGTCTCATTTGGACTTCGATATATTTCGATAAATTTATCGATAACTGAGTTATCAGTCGAAATGAGATTGCCCAGAAACCTTAAATTTTCCCTACAATATGGGTATCAAACGAAAGGGGATGGCCCCAGGTTTCAATTGGACTTCGAAATATTTCGATAAATTAATCGATAACTGAGTTATCGTCGAAAATATTATTGAACAAAAACCTTAAAATTACCTTACAATATGGGTATCAAACGAAAGGGATTGGTCCCAGGTTTCATTTGGACCTCAATATATTTCGATAAATTAATCAATAACTGAGTTATCGGTGAAATATGGTTGCTCAAAAGCCTTAAATTTTCCCTACAATATGGGTATCAAACGAAAGGGGATGACCTCAGGTTTCATTTGGACTTCCATATATTTCGATAAATTAATCGATAACTGAGTTATCGGTGAAAATGTTATTGAACAAAAACCTTAAAATTACCCTTCAATATGGGTATCACACGAAAGGGCATGGCCCCAGGTTTCATTTGGACCTCGATATATTTCGAAAAATTAATCGATAACTGAGTTATCGGTGAAAATGTTATTGAATAAAAACCTTAAAATTGCCCTACAATATGGGTACTAAACGAAAGGGGATGGCTCCAGGTTTCAATTGGACTTCGATATATTTCGATAAATTTGCCGATAGCTGAGTTATCGGTGGAAATGTGATTGCCCAAAAACCTTAAAATTGCCAACAATATGGGTATCAAACGAAAGGGCATGACACCAGGTTTTATTTGGACTTCAGCGTATTTCGATAAATTTATCGATAACTGAGTTATCGGTGAAAATGTAATTTCCCAAAAACCTTACAATTGCCCTACAATATGGGTATCAAACGAAAGGGGGTAGCTCCAGTTTTCATTTGGACTTCAATATATTTCGATAAATTTTTCGATAACTGAGTTAGCGGTGAAAACGAGATGGCTCAAAAGCCTTAAAATTGCCCGACAATATGGGTATCAAACGAAAGAGCATGACCCCAGGTTTCATTTGGACTTCCATAGTTTTCGATAAATTTATCGATAACTGAGTTATCGGTGAAAATGTGATTGCCTAAAAACTTTAAAATTGCCCGACAATATGGGTATCAAACGAAAGGGCGTGGCCCCAGGTTTCATTTGGACTTCGATATTTTTCTATAAATTTGTCGATAACTGAGTTATCGGTGAAAATGTGATTGCCCAAAAACCTTAAAATTGCCCTACAATATGAGTACTAAACGAAAGGGCATGACACCAGGTTTTATTTGGACTTCAGCGTATTTCGATAAATTTATCGATAACTGAGTTATCAGTGAAAATGTGATTGCCCAAAAAACTTAAAATTGCCCTAATTTATGGATACTAAATGAAAGAGGATGGCTCCAGGTTTCAATGGGACTTCGATATATTTCGATAAATTTATCGATAGCTGAGTTATCGGTGGAAATGTGATTGCCCAAAAACCTTAAAATTGCCAACAATCTGGGTATCAACCGAAAGGGCAGACACCAGGTTTTATTTGGACTTCAGCTTATTTCGATAAATTTATCGATAACTGAGTTATCAGTGAAAATGTGATTGCCCAAAAACCTTAAAATTGCCCTACAATATGGGTATCAAACGAAAGAGCATGACCCTAGGTTTCATTTGGACTTCGATATATTTTGATAAATTTGCCGATAGCTGAGTTATCGGTGGAAATGTGATTGCCCAAAAACCTTAAAATTGCCAACAATATGGGTATCAAACGAAAGGGCATGACACGAGGTTTTATTTGGACTTCATAAATTTATCGATAACTGAGTTATCGGTGAAAATGTGATTGCCAAAAAACCTTAAAATTGCCCTACAATATGGGTATCAAACGAAAGAGCATGACCCCAGGTTTCATTTGGACTTCGATATATTTTGATAAATTTGCCGATAGCTGAGTTATCGGTTGTAATGTGATTGCCCAAAAACCTTAAAATTGCCAACAATATGGGTATCAAACGAAAGGGCATGACACGAGGTTTTATATGGACTTCGATAAATTTATCGATAACTGAGTTATCGGTGAAAATGTGATTGCCCAAAAACCTTAAAATTGCCCTACAATATGGGTATGAAACGAAAGGGCATGACACCAGGTTTCATTTGGACTTCGATATATTTCGATAAATTTATCGATAACTGAGTTATCGGTGAAAATGTAATTGCCCAAAAACCTGAAAATTGCCCTACAATATGGGTATCAACCGAAAGGGGATGGCCCCAGTTTTCATTTGGACTTCAATATATTTCGATAAATTTTTCGATAACTGAGTTACGGGTGCAACGGCACTCGTGTAAACGGTTGGAAAGTTTCGTTCACTCTGATAACCAGCATCTACATAGTTTCAAGGGCACATGCTTATTTCAGAACTAAAAAAAAAGCAATAACACAGTCGCAAACAAATTTATCCCGCAGTTCTGTAAGCTGCATCGAGTCACTAATAGCGACTTTTCGTGGTCTAGTTTCAATTCGGCATTATGTAGACTGCCTCACATCGCTAGCCAAAACAAAAAAATCACTACTTTGTGATCTGCTAGTAGGCAGGAGTAAGTGATAGATTTCTTCTGACTTTTTCTTGTTTTTAATTGTATCTAATGAAAAGCCTCAAATTTAGTGACTTGATGTGCGACCATATATACAGAATACTGCATTAGATTGTATATCATAGGTTTCCTGTTCGAACGATGTGATTTTTAGCTTCGATATATTTCGATAAATTTATCGATAGCTGAGTTATCGGTGGAAATGTGATTGCTCAAAAACCTTAAAATTGCCAACAATCTGGGTATCAACCGAAAGGGCAGACACCAGGTTTTATTTGGACTTCAGCTTATTTCGATAAATTTATCGATAACTGAGTTATCAGTGAAAATGTGATTGCCCAAAAACCTTAAAATTGCCCTACAATATGGGTATTAAAGAGCATGACCCTAGGTTTCATTTGGACTTCGATATATTTTGATAAATTTGCCGATAGCTGAGTTATCGGTGGAAATGTGATTGCCCAAAAACCTTAAAATTGCCAACAATATGGGTATCAAACGAAAGGGCATGACACGAGGTTTTATTTGGACTTCATAAATTTATCGATAACTGAGTTATCGGTGAAAATGTGATTGCCAAAAAACCTTAAAATTGCCCTACAATATGGGTATCAAACGAAAGAGCATGACCCCAGGTTTCATTTGGACTTCGATATATTTTGATAAATTTGCCGATAGCTGAGTTATCGGTTGTAATGTGATTGCCCAAAAACCTTAAAATTGCCAACAATATGGGTATCAAACGAAAGGGCATGACACGAGGTTTTATATGGACTTCGATAAATTTATCGATAACTGAGTTATCGGTGAAAATGTGATTGCCCAAAAACCTTAAAATTGCCCTACAATATGGGTATGAAACGAAAGGGCATGACACCAGGTTTCATTTGGACTTCGATATATTTCGATAAATTTATCGATAACTGAGTTATCGGTGAAAATGTAATTGCCCAAAAACCTGAAAATTGCCCTACAATATGGGTATCAACCGAAAGGGGATGGCCCCAGTTTTCATTTGGACTTCAATATATTTCGATAAATTTTTCGATAACTGAGTTACGGGTGCAACGGCACTCGTGTAAACGGTTGGAAAGTTTCGTTCACTCTGATAACCAGCATCTACATAGTTTCAAGGGCACATGCTTATTTCAGAACTAAAAAAAAAGCAATAACACAGTCGCAAACAAATTTATCCCGCAGTTCTGTAAGCTGCATCGAGTCACTAATAGCGACTTTTCGTGGTCTAGTTTCAATTCGGCATTATGTAGACTGCCTCACATCGCTAGCCAAAACAAAAAAATCACTACTTTGTGATCTGCTAGTAGGCAGGAGTAAGTGATAGATTTCTTCTGACTTTTTCTTGTTTTTAATTGTATCTAATGAAAAGCCTCAAATTTAGTGACTTGATGTGAGACCATATATACAGAATACTGCATTAGATTGTATATCATAGGTTTCCTGTTCGAACGATGTGATTTTTTAGCTGTGGTGGGTTTAGGGGTCTGTGGCCGGTGGTTTCCCCCATCCGCGTTAGGCTCTCTGATCCTCGTTGAGAGTAAGCGAGTGATGTGGGTAATATTCGGAGGGGTAAGAATTGTGATGGTTGGTTGGGACTTGGGGACGGGGTGAATGAGATGAGTTGGAGGATTAAGATGAGGCGGTTGGCCTTGCGCCGTGTGGTGAGGTTATCTTTTTGAAGTGGTCTTTAAAGCTCTTCACACCTGCCTCCCACAGTCCTCCCATATGTGGAGCGCCAGCGGGGATGAAATGCCACGTGAGGGATTGGTGCCTGTATTTGGATACCGCCTGGTCTCAGAATTCCGAGAGAAATTGTTTAAATTCGGATCGTAAAGATCTTGAAGCTCCGACAAAGTTCTTACCATTGTCGGAGTACATATTTCTGGGACATAATCTTCTAGCTATGAGATGAGACAATGCTGCTAAAAAGGATGGGGTGCTAAGGTCGCTGGTCGCTTCCAGATGGATCGCTTTAGCGGTAAAGCACACGAAAAGGCAAACATAGCCTTTCGAGTTTCGACATCCCCTGCCGCGATAGTTCTTGATATCGAAGGGTTCGGCAAAATCGACTCCGGTATTTGTGAATGCCCGGGAGAAAGTTGTGCGTTCGCGGGGTAGGGTGCCCGTCAGTAGAGTCTGAGCCCGTTTGCGGTAGATGGTGCATACCTTGCACTCGTGAATGATAGCCCTAATCATTTTTTTTCTTTGGGGATCCAATATTGGGTGCGAATCAGGCGCAGCATGAGCTGGTTCTCCCCATGCAGGGTTATCCGATGAATCATGTGGACAATTAGTCGAGATAACCTGCAGTTGTAAGGGAGAATGATTGGATGGCGCTCATTGTATGCTAAGACCTTGGAAGCCCCGAGACGTCCTCCTGCCCTAATGATATAGTCTTTGTCGACAAATGGGTTTAGTGAAAGGATTTCGCTTTTTTCTTCGATCGGTTTCCCAGCCTCCCGATATTCTAAGCATTAATGTTGTGACGGATAGATTCTAACCAAGGTTTGAAGCGTTGACTTAATCTCATCGGATGAGATTAAATGCGACTCAGCTCGGTGAGTTTTTCGCTCTTTTTTCCTCTACGGAGGTATTGTAATCAGTGTCTTGGGTTGACCAGTGGGAATTGTCTTCTTGCAACCAAGAAGGTCTCTGCCACCACAAGGAACTGTTAACCAATCCAGATGCAGATAATCCCCTACTACCTAAATCGGCTGGATTCGATTCTGAGTTCTCGTGGAACCAGTCCCTACTACTGACCATGTCGACGATTTTGGTGATCCGATGTGCGACGGAAGTGGACCAGGAACAGGGCGGTTTCTTAATCCAGGCGAGTACTATTGTTGAGTCCGACCAGATATGGACTTTGACTGGTCCCAATTTGATGTTTTTGAAGATTGATTCCGTGATTTCTGCGAGCAAACCGGCTCCGCATAGTTCCAAACGGGGCAGCGATAGAGTCTTCACTGGAGCTACTCGGGTTTTGGCTAATAGGAGGTTTATGAAGATTTGATCGTCCCTCTTGACTCGCGTATAGACGGCTGCTGCATAGGCTTTTTCAGATGCATCACAAAAGCCGTATATTTCGATATCGTCCTCTGGCGAAAAGTTTACCCATCGAGGTATCCTGATGCGGTTTATTTCGTGGTAGTGTTCGATAAAGTTCTTTCATCGCTCCAGCGTGCTGTGGGACACTGGTTCATCCCAATCTGTACCTTCCAACCAAATACTCTACATGAGCATTTTTGCCACGATAACCATTGCGCAAGCCATCCTAACGGATCGAAAAGTCTGGCAATAGCGGATAGGATTGCTGTTTTCGTTTTGTTTTCAGAACGCTCAAGTGCAGCTGCCTTGAAATAAAATAGGTCAGAATGGACATTCAATCGTATCCCCAAAGCCTTGACTGAGGTGGTATCTTTAAATGCCAGGAAGTCCTTGCTGAGTAAATCCGATTTCGGGATGTCCTTGAGAATTTCCTCCGAATTTGATGTCCATTTGCCTAGGGGAAAGCCCGCAGCCTGTAATACCTGTCGTATCTCATCTCTTGCTTTAATAGCAGATGCTATTGTATGACCCCCCCTGCTGTATTCTCGTAGTATTTTAGAAGCGGTTGGGTGCGAATTTTCTACATCGTCGGCCAATTGAAGGAGCGTTCGTATCGCGAGGTATGGAGCGCAATTAACTCCGAAGGTTACCGTTTTTAATTCATAAAGACCTATAGATTCGTCCGGAGATGTTCGGTGGATAGTTCTTTGGAATTTGGTATGACTTTCATTCATCCAAATTTGTCTTTACATCTTTTCGATGCCACTATTAAAGACAAATCTAAATAATCGCCAACGTAAGATGAGAATGGAGAGATCTGCTTGCAGTACAGCTCCGGGGAGAAGTGTATTATTTAAGCTAATACCATTTGCCGTAGGACTTGAAGCATTAAAGACTACACGTACCTTCGTAGTGGTGTTTTCCGACGGCATGGTGGGGTAGGAAATAATTATCGCAATCGTCAGAAGGTACGTTGTTTTTTATTTTTCTCATGTGCCCGAGAGTTTCATACTCGGGTACTACCCTAATATACTCAGTGCATAAGTCTGTGTTTTTTATCAACCGAGCCTCGTTTCTAAAAAACTGCGAACACGCTCGTTTGAGAGAACTTCCTAGATTTATATTATCGGGGAACTCCTTTCGGAACGGTAGCGATACAGTATACCTTCCATCTTCATTTCTCTTTGTAGTCTCCTTGTATAATCTTTCGCAATATTTTTCCTCATCAGTTTGAATTTTTTGTTTAGGCACATTTTCTACCTCCCAGAATGCAGAGAGTTGTTTGTCCAACGTCACCTCGCTAAAGAATTAGACTATACTGTTTGTTGGACTCGGTATTTTCGTACGACCGGTAAGTATCCAACCGAACACTGTCTCCTGGGCCAGAAGTGTATTAAGTACATTCTTTTTAAGGCCGCTTAGGATAATTTGGGGATATATATCTCCGCCCAGTATGAGGTCCACGTCTGCGTTGACGTAGAACCTCTTGTCTGCTAACACTGGATCTGGGAAAGCCTGCATAGCCATATAGCTGATTTGACAGTATGGAAGGTTCCTAGTTAGTTTTGTTAACACGAGCACCGTCGTTGTCAAGCGGAAGCCTAAATCGACAGGTGAACGTAATTCAATGTCTGAGGCTTGCTTTACATGAGCGGTAACTTCGTTTGCGATGCCTGAGACTTGGGTATGCATCTTTCTCGTCGGCACATTGATTCTGCGTTTGAGTCTTTCAGTCATGAAAGAGCATTCAGACCCCGAATCTATCAATGCCTGCGCGGAGAAATTTGTACCATTGTGGTATATATGTATGTACCTTTACTGTCCCCAGCTGCACGCCTGTATCGGTATTGACGTGACATGCTGTATAGTTTGTAACGGCAGCCTACACTCTGAATACGCTCCTGTGCGCATGCGTATGTACGTGCGTAGCATTTCCCCTGCAGATAACCAAACCGATTATCTGCTGACATTATTCTATACAAAGTGTTTATGTGTGTGGGTATAAGGTACTGTTGCACACTACAAGTTCGACTCCCACTAGGATATCCGAGTGAGTTAGAGGAAAGTAGCAACAAAAAAAAAGGAAAAGAAGACTGCTGGGCCGCAGTCTCGTTAGTGAAACGGTAACTGCAGCAGGAATTCGGAAAGGCATAAAAGGGGCGATCGTCTCGTTTATAGCCATCAAAAAAAGTAAATTCTGCGAGTCGAGCGGACGTCCATTTATTATTACGCGTGTGCAGTGGAGAAAACAAAAAAAAAAGATTTTATTTAAAGTGTGACCGTTTACTGAAAGACGGTCAAGTGAAAGTAAAGTGCCTCTACTGGCTGACAACCCCTGAGCTAACAATCAGCCAACTCTAGTGCGAACACCGGCCACCTCGTTACATCACCAGCAGCAGTAAGCCCAACCAAAATTCCCACTAATTTTCGCGATACACACACCAAAATCCCATTTAATAACACTGGATCACAAATTCCAACTTTTTTTCTGCACCAGAGACGCCATAGTGAAATTCCTATGTAAAATCACCTCCTAATTCCGAAAATCAAAGTTATTTTTACTTGAATGGTACCGTTTTTGAGATATTTACGATTTACCGTTATTTCAAAAAACAAAAAAGATGGCTCCACTTAATCGTGTATATCTCAAGAACAAATTGAGCTATTCGAAAACGGTTTGAAAAATTTGAAAGCTTATAAAATTTACTATAAGCAAGCTATCAGTGAACAAAATCGATGAACTAATACAAAAGTTATAAGCATTCAAGTAAATATATCCATTTAATACTTAAGTACCCTACAAATAATAGCATATGTACATATCTATCTCTATCTTATCTTATTTTATAATTGAAAAAGTTATGTGTCTTGTTTTGACGCTTATTTAGATTAGGATCGGTTTCTCTTATGAGAAACCAACAGTAGTCGCCCATCATAACGACATCCCAGAATCCTTGATATCGACTTTCAATCACTTTCATTTGCTGGTGAAACCTTTCGCCATGCTCGTCACTTTCGTCGCCAAGATTTTGCGGGAAAAAATTTAAGTGGGAGTGTAAGAAATGAATTTTTAAAGACATATTTACTCCTGAAAGAAAATAAAAAAGTAAATTAGATAAATACATAAGTGACACATTAGTATATAATTTTCTTAGGCTAGATTTATCTTTCAATTCAGAACAAATTTTTTGTTTATATTTTTCCCATTCTTGTTTGTTCGGAACTGGACGATGAATTCAGATTTATGGCTATATATTCTCATGTAAATTTATGTAATATATAATTTATTATAATATGTTTTTTTATTTACCCATTTCCGCATAGTTTTTGATTAAGTCGTTCACTATCATCTCGTAGTTAGGACTTTTGTGTTTGCCTAAAAAAGAAGTAACGACCTTTTCAAAAGAATCCCACGCTGCTGCCTCCACTGGTGACAATAGTTCTTTGAAATGGTTATTGGTCATCATTTTCCTTATTTGCGGTCCCACAAAAATCCCTTCCTTTATTTTTGCTTCTGAAATCTCTGGGAAGATTGTCTTCAAATGGTGAAAAGCTTCGCCTTCTTTGTCCAAAGCCTTCACAAAGTTTTTGATAAGGCCGAGCTTGATGTGGAGCGGAGGTAGAATTATTTTTTCCTTCTTTATAAGTGGAGAGTATTTTATGTTATCTACCCCAACTTGAAACTCGATTCGTTCTGGCCAATCCTTTATGATGTAGTGGTCTTGACGAGCTCGGCTATCCCATTTGCATAGAAAGCAACAGTATTTTGGGTATCCACTTTGTAGACCACATAGCATTCCAACGACTTTAAGATCGGCACATATTTTCCAATCATGTTCTTCGTATTTGATTAACTTGAGCAATTTTTGCATTATCTCATATGTTTCCTTCGTATTTACTGCATGCGCGATCGGGATAGATGGCTTTTGGTTGCCAATATGCAATAATACGGCCTTTAAACTTAATTTATTGCCGTCTATGAACAATCGCCACTCTTTTGAATCATATGGTTCACCAAATTGTTTGAATAGACCAGCAATGTCTTTGCAGTAACAAACACTGTCCTCCTTCGTATAGTACTTGGAAAATTCTTCGTGACGAGTTCTATAATATGTTACCTTAACATCGGATGAAACAAATTTAAATTGTTGCATTCGAGAGGCGTGTAGTTCGGCCTTTTCCTTTGACAATTCCAAATCCCTTATCCAATCATTGAGTTGTGCTTGTGACAAAGAATTTCTTTCGTTTTCCGTTTGAAATTCAGTACAACATGATGCCGCGTAATCAGATACTACTGTTGACAATGAAACTGGAGCCGGAACTAAAGTTAAATTTGATTCTGGCAATATCGCTTCGGTTGAAATTAGTTCTGGTAATGACACTGTAGATACGCTCGCATAGGTTACTTTTCTGGACTTTCCAACCCCAAGTACTTTTGTAGTACAAATATAGCAGTCCGTTGAATGGCAAGTTGGTTCCCTCCACTTCATTGGTGTAATAAATTTCACACGTCGCCTAAATAGATAGTTTCAGAAATTAGTCAGCTATGCATTAAAAGGGAACAAATTCCTAATTTTTACAACGTACCTTTTTGTTCCGGTTTCCGAAGAAATCAATTCGACTCGGCATGTGGTGCACACAGTGTTCGGTGTCCATGGTTTTTAGGCTCAATTCCAAAACACTTATAGTATGTAACTTTCAAAGGATTTGAAAACACACGTCTCATACTTTTAACAATAAATTGACCGCAGATGAAAGAGAACATATCTGGATCATTTGTACACTCAAACTCTCGCGCCCTTTTATTCATTTTTTATTTTTAAGTAAATGACGGGTTATAAACTGAAATTATAAACTGAACAGTATCCGGCGAGCCTTGCAGATATTATGAAGGAACAAGGCGCAGTACTCTTATTTATACTTAGATCCAGTAAAAATTCAAGCCTACCTAAACAAAAAGGTTCCCTAGTTCTACAAAGAAAACACTACCTGCCTCAAAAATATGCTCTTGTTTAAAATGTACCTAGGTTTGAGAAAACGACACTAACAGCTTTTTGTATCTAATAACTTTTCGAAAATCTACCTGCTAACTAACTGATATACGAATACTAACACATATGTACCAGTAGGGTACTTAAGCATTAAATGGATATATCTACTTGAATGCTTATAACTTTTGTATTAGTTCATCGATTTTGTTAGCTTGTTTTTTTTTGTAATAAAACAGAGCTTAGAGGGGGGGGGGGGGGGAAATATCTGCTAAAAAACAAAAAGTTTTCGAGATGCTTCCTCGCAAAGTACAATTTTTTTTATATTTTCACAAAAAAAATTTAAAAAATCCGTAATGATTGTTCAATATGTTTGAATCTGCAGGACCTAGCAAAAAGTGTTGTATGTACTGATTATAGTAAATTTTATTGGCTTTCAAATTTTTCAAACCGTTTTGGAAGAGCTCACTTTGTTCTTGAGATATACACGATTAACTGGAGCCATCTTTTTTGTAAATCGTAAATATCTCAAAAACGGTACCATTCAAGTAAAAATAACCTTGATTTTCGGAATTAGGAGGTGATTTTACATAGGAATTTCACTATGGCGTCTCTGGTGCATTTTGGCTGTAAACCAGTGTAATTAATTGAACCAACCCATATAACATCAACTTAATTTTAATTTTCTGCTAATTTTTTTATTGTAGATCCACTGCATACGCAGTCAACAATCACCCTCGGTGCGCGGCACCGTCCGTCAAAGTCACATAATACAACCTCCACAACACCACATACACATCCACGAGACCACAGGACTACAGGTGGCGCACAACACGATACACCACACCGAACACTTCCACCTAACACGCCAGCACGATAAACCTTCACGGCCAAGATCCACAACAACAACAACGCACTGTGACCACCCCACAAACACCAGAAAACATCCACCACCACCCATACGATCACATACCACGGTAACACCACAGTCAATTTACACGCATCATCGACACCAGGCAGTATCTCCACAACGACACTTCATACAAGCAAATACGTGGTAAACTACTTTCACCATAGATACCAGCGAACACGGATACGTCCATCAGCACCAACACCAAAAAAAAAAAAACACCCGGTAAGCCTGCACATACCGGTGCCATAAAGTAGTGGACGAATCCACCACTTGCAACACCCACCAAAACATTTTTGCCGGCGGTTGCAAGACGTCGGTGTTTGTACCAAGCAACCACTCCATCACAAACTATACATATTCAACCGGCAGCCGTGGTGAATTTCTCAAAGTCCGAGTACTGTGGTGGTGATCTTAGAGAGCACACATCTCGCGAAAGTGAATTCGCCGCGCAAGAGGCAGCACCCAAAACTACCACCAGCATTCAACACTAGCCGACCACTGAAGGTTTCCACTATGCCATTGTGTCTTTATTATTAACTTTTTTTTACTTTTTATTGTTAAAAATATCTTTTTTGGTTGCTTTCGCACACGAACATTTTCTTGAATTATTAGAATTTTGAGTTGCCAACTTATGTACATTTATATCCTATTTCTTACTTTGTTACACACAATTTTTTTTATTGAATTTTTAGAATAGTTTTGTCTACTTAGTTTTTGCCTTAATTGCACCTGTCCCTTTTAATCAAACCTCGCGGTTTTTTTGTACAAGAGTAACCTCTTGCTAACTATATTTTTTTACCTCGTATCGTAGGTCCGTGTGGATATACCCAAAAGCATTACACTGTATTAGCATCACGTGGCCGACTCACGGTAAAGGGGGGGTCGTACATGCTCTAGATGTATTTTTTCACTTTGAACGTGATTTTTTTGTTCGAAAACTAGTTCAAATTAACTTTCCAATAATCTAACACTCACTTCATTTTTTTTATTAATGAATTAAATATTTTTTTATTGCCCTTCGCGAGTGAAATAAGTTGTTGCGTAGACGTGTGATCATAAACCGGAACTAAAGGTTCCGCATGGTGACGAGAAGTCGTCAAGCTAGGACGCACATATGTATAGGACCACATACGTGGATATTGGAAAATTGCCTGTTTCTTGGTCTCTCCTTTACTTTCAGATCTCCGCCTCTTCAGCCGTGGTACCATAGTCTGCAGATGCGCGAAGTGAGTCAGACAAAAAAAAAGGTAACCGTTCACATTGGTGATCTCTATATTTTTTTACGTCTTTAAACATACTTACCCTGCAGTCAAATTCCGAACTACTCAGCAAACATACTAGTTCATTGACTAACCATTTTGTGGCATATGCATACCAGTTCATTGTTGATTAGTTTTAAAACCAGTCAATGCCAAACTACTCAGCGAAAATTCTAGTTCATTGACTATACATTTTGTGGTGTATTTATACTAGTTCATTGCTGATTAGCCTCAAACCAGTCAAGGCCAAACTACTTAGCAAACAATATAGTTCAATGACTATACATTTTGTGGTGTATTCTAACTAGTTCACTTCTGATCACCTTTAAACCAGTCAATGCCAAACTACTCAGCAAACAATATAGTTCAATGACTAAACATTTTGTGGTGTATTCATACTAGTTCACTTCTGATCACCTTTAAACCAGTCAATGTCGATCTACTCAGCAAACAATATAGTTCACTGACTATACATTTTGTGGTGTATTCATACTAGTTCATTTCTGATCACCTTTAAACCAGTCAATGTCCAACTACTCAGCAAACAATATAGTTCATTGACTATACATTTTGTGGTGTATTTATACTAGTTCATTGCTGATTAGCTTCAAACCAGTCAAGGCCAAACTACTCGGCAAACAATATAGTTCATTGACTATACATTTTGTGGTGTATTCATACTAGTTCATTTCTGGACACCTTTAAACCAGTCAATGTCGAACTTCTCAGCAAATAATATAGTTCATTGACCATACATTTTGTGGTGTATTCATACTAGTTCATTTCTGATCACCTTTAAACCAGTCAATGTCGAACTACTCAGCAAATAATATAGTTCACTGACTATACATTTTGTGGTGTATTCATACTAGTTCATTTCTGATTAGCTTTAAACCAGTCAATGCCAAACTACTCAGCAACATTATAGTTCTATGCCTAAACATTTTGTGGTGTATTCATACCAGTTAATTTCTGAATACCTTCCAACTAATCAATTCCAAACTACTCAGCAGACACCTAGCTCGTTTACTATACATTTTATGAATGTTTTTATACTAGTTCTTTGCTGATTACCCTTAAACCAATAAATGCCAATCTAATCAGAAAACATACCAGTATACAACTATAATTTGCTGGGCGAAATCATACTAGTCACAAAAATCCTGGTTCGTACTAGTATGCAAGTATGTATGAATCTCGGGTTGAAATTAATTATACTACATCTTTTTCAGTTTATATTCAGAAAGTTTTCTGAATATCAATTGTAATTTTCTGAATGTCAATTGTATTTTTCTGAATATCAAATGGAAATCCTGAATTTGAATTGTAATTTTCTAAATATAAATTGTTACTTTCTGAATATAAACTGAAAAAGGTGTAGTCAGAAAAAGCCTAATCTATTTTAGAAAAATACTAATTAGAAAAATTCCATTTCATACTACATACATTATTATTATAAGGCCTTATTACACCGCAACCATTAGTACGATCTATTGTACTACATGGTACTATGCAAACATTATTTGAAATTTTTGGTTTGCTTCTTTTTTTCTCTTGTAATTCACAGATGCTTTTTCGTGTTTGGCTAAATACAAATATGATGCTGATGTATATATGATCTGGTATGTCAACTGCTATATTTCTTGTGTATATACACAGAAATAAATATAGTTTAAAAAAACTAAAACTCACGCTTTTAGAGAGTATTGAACTAAAAATTTGAAAATAATTTTAAAAACCCTACACAGTAGTATTGTGGAAAAAGCGTGGTCCGCTTTGTTCCATAATCTTCGTTTTTTAAATTATTTTTACCTTTTTAGTGCAATATTCTTTAAAAGCTCGTGTTTTCGCTTTTTAAACTATATTTATTTTTTACTTTTTAGTTAAATGTGTTATGAAGTAATCGATATATATATCGAAGTATACCGCAGTGCAAACGAAACCTCGGGCCTCCACTTTCGTTTGATGCCCATATTGTAGGCAATTTTCAATATTATTGGACAACCTCATTTTGACGGATAACTCAGTTATCGATAAATATATCGAAATATTCCAAAGTCCAATAGAAACCTGTGGACCTTCCCTTTCGTTTGATACAGGCAGTAGGCATTATGACCGATAACTTAGTTATCGATAAATATATCGAAGTCCAAATGCAGCCTACTATCGTTTGACACCCATATTGAAGGCACATTTTAAGGTTTTTGTGACAGTCATATGCCACTATCGGGTAGATTGAAGTAGAGTTACATACAAATAAGCAAACATACATATGAATGTATGTACAAGTTAAGCTAATGAATGCGCAGTAAAGAAACTAGCATTATGTGGGAAAAGCGTCGAGCGTCGATATACGAAAATTATGGCACAAAGCGGACCACGCTTTTTCCACAATACTACTGTGTAGGGTTTTTAAAATTATTTTCAAATTTTTAGTTCAATACTCTCTAAAAGCGTGAGTTTTAGTTTTTTTAAACTATATTTATTTTTTACTTTTTAGTCAAATGTCCTATGAAATTATCGATAAATATATCGAAAAATACAGCAGTCCAAACGAAACCTCTGGACTTCCACTTTCGTTTGATACCCATATTGTTAGAAAATTTTAAGGCATTTGGCCTCAGATTTTGACAATAACTCAGTTATCGATAAATTTATCGAAATATATCGAAGTCCAAATGAAACCTGGGGCCTTTCCCTTTCGTTTGATACCCATATTGTAGGGAATTTTTTTAGGTTTTTGTGCAATCATATTTTGACCGATAACTCAGTTATCGAAATATATCGAAGTCCAAATGAGACCTGGGGCCTTCACCTTTCGTTTGATACCCATATTGTGGGGAATTTTCAAGGTTTTTGGGCAATCATATTTTGACCGATAACTCAGTTATCGATAAATTTATCGAAATATATCGAAGTCCAGGGGCCTTCCCCTTTCGTTTGATATCAATATTGTAGGGAAATTTTAAGGTTTTCGGGCCACTGGGGCTTAAACCGAACGAGAGTTACACACATACAAGCAAGCAAACAAACAAACATACAAGTGAACCTAATAAAAGCGTGGTAAAAAGGCACTGGTAAAATCTACAATCTCGTGCTGTTATCCTGAAGTTGACCAAATTTTGGTTGTTTGAACGGTATTTTTTGTTGAAGTAACTGTATTCAGATCTTTTATGATCCCTCTATATCTTTTATAATCCCATTTTGGCCAGGTTTGTTTGGATGTCCGGCACCCTTGGAGAGGAGAGAAATCTCCATATTAATAGGTGTTCTAACTGGGCACTGCTTTATTGGTAGGCACGCAGAAGGTGTGCCCTACCGACGATGCTGTAGGAGCTGCAAAGATGATGAGGAAGAGGAAACGGTGAAGCACCTCATCTGCAACTGCCCGGTCTTAAGCGGCGCGAGAACGCGCTTTTTGGGAGTTCCCTTCCTGGATAGCCTAAACCAGACCGCTAAACTGGACATAAAGGACTTGATGGCCTTCATAAAGTCATCTAAGTGGTTCGAGGAGGAGTAACGGTGTCGGTTTAGGAGTGTCAGTCCCGGGATACTACTATGTGGAAAATCCCAACAAAAATCAAAGAAGCACACTATAAGTTGGAAGAGAAGTTCGGCAAAAGTCTCGTTAGAGGTTATGACAACCTGTTGGTATATAACCGCCATTTTTTTTACGTTGCGGCATAAACTTGAGTATATTGACAACAACAATATAAATTGACTCTAACAATGCTCCTTTAACTCGAGTGTATGGCCCAGCATGAAAGCAGTCTTACTTTGACTCTTTTTGATGTAAAAATAAGACTTACTTTTATCTATATATACATATGTGGGACCGGAACTCCGCAGTGGACGACAAACTTAACCTTGAGTAACCTTAATTTACCTTACCTAAAAATACAACTCCAAAGCCCCAATTACATAAAACTTTGACAAATGCGCGCCTCGTTTTTGAGCATTTGCAAAAATTTCGCTTCGCTTTACGTTTAAAAAACTTTGAATGAAAGTGGATCCTACAAAGTTGAATACAATATATAATCAAACTTGACGAACGCGGAATTTGAAAGGAGCCATTGCAAGTTGAATTCAATAATTAAATTAAAAATACAATAAACAACATAATTTAAAAAATAAAGAAAAAAAAACTTGTGTCAACTTTACCGAGAATCGAACTCAGAGCCTTTAGCTCATTTTTGGCTGTGTATGAACTAGTATATAAACTGGTATAATGCTGATGCAGAGGCTGACTAGTATACCAAATGGTATGGTGCTGATGCAGAAGAGGACAATTGCTTTTCTTTTTCTCTTGTAACTGCTTCTTTTTTAGCTTGTAATTCACAGATGCTTTTTCGTGTTTGGGTAAATACAAATAGTCGCTGCTTTCAAAAGAATAAACTGGTATATTGCTGATGTAGAGGCTGACTATGATACTGGTGCATAGACCGACTAGTATACCATCTGGAATGAATGTCAAATTCGTGGACTAGTATGACAAGTGGTACTATCTGAATGGGCATAATGATTAGTATGTCCTGCCGCATAGACTGAGCAATATGTCAACTGGTATGATTCTGATGTACATATGAACTAGTACGTCAACTGGTAAGATTCTGATGCATATATGAACTAGTATGTCAAATGGTATATTTCTGATGCAAATTTGAACTAGTATGTCAACTGATATGATTATGATGCATAAGTGAACTGGTATGTGAACTGGTATGATTCTGATGCATAAATGAACTACTATATCAACTGGTATGATTCCGACGCATATATGAACTAGTATGACAACTGGTATGATTCCGATGCTTTTTTTAACTAGTCTGTCAATTGGTATGATTCTGATGCATATATGAACTAGTCTGTCAAATGGTATGATTCTGATGCATATAAGAAGTAGTCTGTCAACAGGTATGATTCTGATGCATATATGAACTAGTCTGCCGACTGGTATGATTCCGATGCATATATGAACTAGTCTGTCAACTGGAATGATTCTGATGCATATATGAAATAGTCTTTCAACTGGTATGATTCTGATGTATATATGAACTAGTCTGCCAACTGGTATGATTCTGATGTATATGTGAACTATTCTTTCAACTGGTACGATCCTGACGCATATACGAACTAGTATGACAACTGGTATGATTCTGAGGCATATATGAACTAGTATGACAACTGGTATGATTCTTATGCATATAAGCAGTAGTCTGTCAACAGGTATGATTCTGATGCATATATGAACTAGTCTGCCAACTGGTATGATTCTGATGTATATATGAACTATTCTTTCAACTGGTACGATCCTGACGTATATACGAACTAGTATCTTAAATGGTATGATACTGATGTATATAATAACAAGTATATCAACTGGTATATTCCTGATGCAGAGGCTGGCTAGTCAGCCAATTGTTATGGTGCTGATGCAGAGAAGGACAATTGCCATCTCGTAGGACATCGCCGTGTTAAAAATACCAGTTGCTAATATGGAAAAATTACAGAACTCGAACTAGTTGAGGCCGCCCGGCTGATTGGTATTTGATTAGTATAAAACTAGTTAAGTTGACTGCAGGGTACGTATATAACTATATTTCATTCAGGTTCTGTATTAGTTCTCAGCATAGGGTGTTTAATCGAGAGTTATTGGAGGGTTATTCTCCTCTAAGATTCCAATCTTCATTAGATATACCTTAAAGTTCTATATTTTTTTTACCCCTTAGTACCTTTGTAATACCATTTTTCGTAAAAATTTTCTTTATTATTATTTTAGCTTGGTTTCTTTTTTATGTAGTCGTTTTAGTTAATTTTGCTTGAATTTTTTTTTTTTGGAATTTTTGAGTACATATACCCTGTTTTTCTTATATCTTAATTTTTCTTTTTCTTAGGAAAATTGGTTCAGGGTAGGGTTACAAATTGGAATTAAGTTGAACATTGGATGAGAATCTTGGATGAATTTTTAGATGTAAAAGGTAAAAATTGTAATAAAAGAAAATTTTGAAAAAGAAAAATTTTGAAAGATTGTGGAATAACAATGCAGGCACACTAAGACCCTTTTGCGTTAGTGTGGGTGTTGCCCTTGCGGCACCCTAGGAATGTGGTAAGGTATTGTAACTAGACGGACAGATGATGAGTTAGGCACGACAAACTGCAGACAGAAGGACACTTGTCAGGACAAGGGAACTCCACTCGGTGAATGGAGTCAAAGTGGAGTTCAACGGTTGTTTATGCCACATAAACAAGGGGGGAGGGATGACTCCACCTGACAAGGACAGTTTCCTCCCGCTTTTTCTTCACTTCTTTTGTATATCCTTACCTTTTTCGTCTATCAAGCACACTTCCACTGAACCCCTTTTGGCATGACTATAAATAAATTTGTTTTTGTGACTGTGGGTAGAGGAGAGCGGCAAGAACCGCGACACGACGGCGACGATCCTCAGCCGGGCTACAACCATGCCGACCAGCCACCCTTCTCGCCCCGAAACAGGCATTACATAACAAGTTTTGATTCCCATTTTTTCAGCTTCCCGACTCGCTTGTGCCTGTTTTGAGGTCGAGGCTTCATTATGGAGCGAATCCTTGAAGGGGTTGCGACTTGGGGCCGGCTGAAGAGTATCCGCATGCAGGAGCGTATGATGACGAGCGTTGCACGTAATGCAGTTGTACGAACTGGTGCTTTTCGTTACTGTGTGTCCTGGAGATAAGCAGTTGGGATCAGCACCCCAAAGCGAGGCCTTGAATGAAGACCTTGATTCCCTTGTCTGAAAAGTACCAAGTCTTTTCGTGGCGGCTTCTATATCGTGCCGTGTGGCATTTGGTTTTTGCCCTTTCGAAGTGGCCTTCCTTCCTTAAAATAGCCTTTAACCGCCTAGGCGATTTTGGCCGTCCAACATGTTACGCCAGTCGGTCCATTGTTGAGCCAACTGGCGCCAGTTAGAGACACCGCGTGCTCGCAGGTCTGCCTCTACTTGGTCCTGCCATCGAAGTGGTGGTCTCCCTCTTCCTCTACATCCACCGGTGCCGATAAAAATACCTTCTGGGGCGGACCGTCTCTCGAATACTCCCCGAGCCGCCTCATCAGATGCTGTCAGTGTCAATGCTTCTGCACCATATAGCAGGACGGGTACGATGAGTGACTTTTAGGGTGTTGTTTTTGTTCGTCGGCAGAGGACTTTACTTCTAAATTGCCTACTCAGCCCAAAGTAGTATTTGTTTGCAAAAGTTATCCTTCTATGGATTTCCAGGCTTACATTGTTGTTGGTAGTAATGCTGCTTTCCAGGTATACAAAGACCGTTACTATCTCGAAATTATGGCAGCCAACAGTGGCGTGGTTGCCAAGGCGCGAATGCCCTGACTCTTTGCTTCATGCCAGCGGGTACTTCGTTTTACCATCGTTCACCACCAAACCCATTTTTTCCGCTTCCTTTTCTAATTTGGAGTACGCAGAAGTTACGGCGCGGTTGTTGAGGCCAATGATGTCGATTTCGTCGGCATACGCCAACAGTTGTACGCTCTTGTAATATATTGTTCCAGCGCGGTTAAGTCCTGCAGCTTGTATTATTTTCTCCAGCATCAAATTGAAGAAATCGCAATATAGGGGGTCGCCCTGCCTGAAACCTCGTTTAGTTTCGAACGGCTCGGATAGGTCCTTCACAATTCTGACCGAGCTGGTGGTGTTGTTCAGCGTCATTTTGCACAGCCGTATAAGTTTTGCTGGGAAACCAAAATCAGACTTAGCGGCATATAGGCAATTCCTTTTCGTGCTGCCGAAGGCGGCTTTAAAATTAACAAAGAGATGGTGTGTGTCGATCCTTTTCTCAAGGGGTTTTTCCACGATTTGGCGTATTGTAAAAATCTGGTGGTTGATAGATTTACCAGGTCTGAAGCCACACTGATAAGGTCCAATCAGTCGGTTTACGTCAGGCTTCAGGCTTTCGCACAATACGCTTGATAAGACCTTATATGCGATACTCAAAAGGCTGATACCACGATAGTTTGCGCAGTTTGCGGGATCACCCTTCTTATGGATTGGGCAGAGAACACTTAGATTCCAATCTTCAGGCATGCATTCATCCGACCATATTCTGCACAAGAGCTGGTGCATGCACCTTACCAGCTCCTCGCCGCTGCATTTAAATAGCTCAGCGGGCAGACCATCAGCACCCGCTGCTTTATTGTTTTTTAGCCGTGATATAGCTACTCGCACCTCGTTATATTCGGGTTGTGGAACCTCGATTCCATCGTCTTCGATTATGGGGTCGGGTTCATCCTCTTCTCTGGATTTTTGCTCTGTTCCTCCGTTTAGAAGGGCAGATAAGTGATCCCTCCATAACCCTAGTACTCTCTGAACATCTGTCACCAGCTCGCCGTTGTCATTTTTACAGGAGTTTGCCCCAGGGTTAAAACCTTCCGTCATTCGTCGAATTCTTTGATAAAATTTTCGGGCGTTGCTTCTGCGGGCTAGCATTTCAAGCTCTTCGATTTCACGCTTTTCTGCTTCCCTTTTCTTCGCTGGAAAAAGCCGTCTCGGTTCCCTCTTTATCTCGCGGTAGTGTTCACACACGCTCCTCGTTGCATTCGCTTTTAACGTTGCCTTATAAGCGTCGTCCTTTCTTTTCATTGCGTCTTTGCACTCTCTATCATCGTACCAGCTGTTTCTTCGCACTTGCCGGAATCCAATTACTTCTTGGGCTGCGGTACGAAGTGATCCGAAGATATGCTCCCACTGCTCGTGCACTCCGCTGGGTTGAATTGTGCTCTCAAAGAGCAGGTGCGCGAGTCGTTCTGCGAAATCATTGGCTGTCTGTTGTGACTGCAGCTTTTCGACGTCCAGCTTTCCTTGCGTTTTTTGTGGTGCCTCTTTCGCTGTACTTAGGCGAGTACGAATCTTGGCTGCTACCAAGTAGTGATCGGAGTCGATGTTTGGACCCCGCATCGTACGTACGTCCATAACACTGGAAGCATGCCGTCCGTCTATCACAAAGTGATCGATCTGATTGCGTGTTTTCCGATCTGGCGATTGCCATGTTGCTTGATGGATCCTTTTATGCTTGAACCTGGTGCTGGCTACGACCATATTTCGTGAACCGGCGAAGTAGATCAGCCTGTATCCATTCGGCGAAGTCTCTTCATGGAGGCTGAACTTTCCGACAGTGGGGACAAATATACCCTGGCGTTAAAGTCGCCAAGCACGACTTTGATATCATGACGGGGGCAGCGCTCATAAGTTTCTTCAAATTCGCGTAGAATGCATCTTTTTCCACGTCGTCCTTGTCCTCGGTCGGTGCGTGTGCACAGATAAACGATATGGTGAAAATCGTAGTTTTATTCGGATTGTGGCGAGACGCTCGTTCACGGCCGTGAAAGACACTACCTGTTTCGCAAGCCTCTTTCCCACCACAAAACCGACGGCGAATCTGCGCTCATTAGTGTGGCCGCTCCAGTAGTCATTGCAGGTTTGGATGGTCTTATAACCTTGTCCCGTCCATCGCATTTCTTGTATAGCGGTGATGTCAGCTTTTGCCTGTTTTAGGACCCCAACTAGGCGGGTATCATCACCTTCCCTGCTAAGGGTTCGGACATTCCAAGAACATGCCCTGATTTCCTTAATCATATTCGTATTTCGTTTGCAGTGGTCGTTATCTAGAGAGTGAGTTATCATATCCGAGGCCTGAACATTGGATCTTATTGGAAGTTTGTTTTTATGTGATGGGTCCCAACAGTTTCTCGGGGGGTTGGATTTAAATTACTCATTTATATAGCGAGCCGCTTGGTTTAAGACAGACGCCCGCTTGCAGCCGCACCTCATGGTGACAGATGCTGCTGATGAAGTCCCCTGGCAAGCACTTAAACCAAATATGTCGGAGTGGCCTTGCCAGGTTGTCGCCTTCTCACTTTAGTTCACCACCGAGCGGGTGTTCAGTGGGTATCCAGAGGATACGTGGGCTTTCCCGGACGTAGTGAGCTGCTTGGACCGCACATAGAAGAATTCCCAGTTGAATGGCGATCAGAAGCTTTCCCCACTTGCGTGGCCCCACCTCCACCTCCGAAGTGGCACTATCTATAAAACCTGACACAGTGCCTGAAATCTGTTAGATAAGAATTTGTCCATATCCTCTCATTTGGATATGCCCATTTTGTGGTCTATGCTCTGTTCCCATAGAGCCAATGTGCTCTCTGGCAACTTAGTAGAACACAAATATGTTAATATAGCGTCCCAGTTGGAGGTGTCTATTTTGTGGCACTTCAGCGAAGATAGGCAATTATTAATGTCGCTCTGCAACTTTTTTATCGAGCTGCCACACTCACTCTCTACCTTTTAAGTTAAACAATATTTGGAGCTGCGTGTTAAAGAGAAACCTTTTGTTTTGAATGAGGTGGAACAACCTTTCAACCGGCGACAGGAGACTATTTCGAATGTATATGGCAGTGAACATATCACGAAACGTAGGCCATGAAAAATAGTCACCCTTGAATATTTCCGTGCCGCAAGGAGGGAGGCGGATACTGTGCTCGAGGGACAGTTCATCGGTGGCAGGTTTTTCTGGCGAACTGAACTTTTCTGCTTTGCTAGCTAGTTGTGAGGCGAAACGTACATAGGCCGCGTACGTTTTCCTATGTCCCATCTAACGAGTCAAAGGCAGATTTTACCTTCTTCCATTGGGCTTTCACCTCCTCTTGCTCGATGGCAATATAGTGTTTGGTATGTTGTAACAACGACTCTGCGGTTTCATTATAGTGATCCGTCTTCATGACTATTTACTCAGGTGTACTTGGAGCGAAAAAACACAAGTCCAATCTAAAACCGTAACCTACTCCCAACCACTAATTCGAAACGAAAAAAAAATGTTAACAGGTTATTCTTGGTAACTTGTTTATTTTAGACACCAACCACAACTATGTATATTGTAATTCGCTACTCGCGCGTATTGGTATATATATATATGTGTATGAGACCACTCGCCACACACACGTATAAGGGGTATTTTTTATAATTTTTTATTTTTGTTAATGCAAGTGTGCGCGCGAAGAAATTTGTTGAAAAAGTGTAAATTTTCTGCGGATACAGTGCTTTAAATTAAATTTTTTAACTTTTGATTAATCTTCGAAGTTGCAATATAACAACAAAGGAAACAAACGTAAATAAGTGTGAAGTGACAATATTCTGAAAGTGGGGTTATGTTACACTTTTCACCTGTACAAACAAATCCTAGTGGCAAGAAATATGACACTTACTTTTAAAAATGATGCAGCTAACTGGGACAGTGTGAACTTCTTTATTATTAGTATTTTTGCTTGTGGTGTTTGGATGTGTTGCGATAGCGATTGTTTCTCTCCGGCTTCTTGTACGCACTTGTGACCAGGCTGGTTATCACCAAAAGTATTGTTGCAATGTATGCTGTCGGATTTTAATTTTAAGCGGGCTATAATTCTGGTTATATTATTCCGGGGTCGTAAGGACCAATGTTCGACCGGGGTGCGTCTGTTACCGGCAGTGGGTGGGCGCACCGGGGTCGATCTCTCGGTTTCACTCAGGTGAATATTTAATAAAAGAAAGCAGAGGTGTTTCCTCGTAATAAATTAAAGTATATTTAAAGAATTGGTGAACAAATATAATAAATATAGGCTACCTTACGTGGACGCTGCTCGCTGGCAGGATGTATCTCAGTTGAAAGCTGGATTCCAATGGGCCGGTTGTTCAGCTGGGTGCAACCGTTGAACCCACTATCTCCTGGTATTTGGGTGGGAAAAGTCACCCACACATTCACCCCGACGTGTATGTCCATATGCGCTGACAAACGGCACGCGCATGCATGCATGCACATACACCTGGGAGCAACGGTGTGAGTGACTGGGATTTCACTGCGTGTTTGACACATTAAGGTGGGGCGCACGGAAAAGGAAAAGAAAGTTGGGCCTCAGGCCTAAAAAATTGATGTAATTTAAAGATCTGTAGAAGTTGTTGCTGCTGTACCGGTTCATCTGTTATGTACATATATAGAAAAACAAAATTGCAGTTGGAGCACCTCTCTAAATAGACGATTTCACTTTTTAAATTTTATGTTATTTCTTAATTAGCTACGAATGTAGACGCAGCTATAAATTTTCCTTGTAACAATCACCGGAGTTGCCAACTATACGCCAAATCCTGTCCTTCTCTGGACTCTGTAAGGAAGCGAAAAAAGTGGGTCTTGCGGTGAACGAGGCGCATCTGCGCCTTGGCAGCCATATCACTGTTGATAGTTACAAATTTGAAACTGTGAGGGACTGGGTCTAGTGGGAACCAGTATCAACACCGAAAATAATATCAGTCTAGAAATCCAGCGGAGAATCACTCTTGCCAACAAGTGCTACTTTGGACTGAGTAGGCAATTGAGAAGTAAATTCCTCTCTCAAAGAACAAAGATCACGCTCTATAAGTCTCCCATCATACCTGTCCGGATGTATGGCTCAGATTCATGGACAATGTCAAGAGAAGATTAGATGGCCCTTGGAGTATTTGAGAGAAAAGTTTTCCGGAAGATTTATGGTCCTTCCCGTGATGCCAACGACGCGCCTTCAGATCTGACCATAGTCCAGCGAATTAAAGCCCAAGGGCCATGGACATAGAAGCTCCAGCACAGAAGGTTTCGGTATCCGCGCCTGAATTCGGCAGCAGAGGAAGGGGGAGGTCTAGACTGAGATGGAAACAACAGGTGGAGGAAGACTTGTACTCCCGTGGGGTTTCCAATTGGCGTTAGTTATCGCTAAAAAGGAATGACTAGCGTGCTTTGATATGCAACAGCCAAAATCGCTTAGGCGGTTAAGCAGCCTACTTTTACTTCTGAAGCTATTCATAAAAATATAAGGCAATTTTTTTTATGTAACGCGAGTGAAGAAAATATATGTTTTTACCTACTGATAAATATGTAAATCTTAATGAGAATAACATATAAATCCATATGTTCTAATTGACGGGTCTGCCGTTTCATCTCGATGTTTCCTTTTTGCTCCAGCTCATAAGGGTTTGTTTTTATTAACGGTTTTTTGGTGTAACGGGAGTGACGATTTTCATTTAAGTTTTTTTTAAATAAGGTTTAAATGCCAAATTTTCACTTATATTTACTAAATTTGATTATTATATGGCCTTCATAACACTTAACTTGCGCCAGCACGTCAAAACCCACTTTTTGGTCAATATTTAAGGTTAGTTGGACGCTTTTGATAAAATATCAGAGATTAAACTAAAAAGGCGTGGAAAATTTTAAATATATACGATGGGCATTATTGTAAGGGCATGCCAAATGCATATAGTTAAATAAGCTTGTCAAATTTAAAGCAAGACTACCTTTAAAACCAATTTAAAGTACTAAATATATACAATAAAAAAATTAAAAATACACCTATAAAGATGTAACGATTGTATATAACAAAAAGTTGCAATAAACAGGCATCCCAGGGCGAATAAATAAGATTTTAACCGTTCCATCACATTAGAATCGACTTTCCAAACATTTACTTTGATATGATTCAGAAGTAACGCGAATGACGGAGCTTTTTTCTAATCTATACTATAATAAAACTGTAGAAAAGTCGTGTCTGTACATTGAAAATTTCTTTGAAAAAATGACTGGGGATGACTTGAGGAATGTTATAGAGTCCATCTCAACCATTTTTAGAATTATTGTCTGCCTGTTTGTCTGATTGTCTGTTTGTCCGTTTGAACGTAAGGATCTCGGAAACTAAGAAACGGATTTTAATGAGACTTTTTCTTGTGGATAGCTTGAAGCTTAGAAGGAGCCCTATACTTTATTTTATCAAAATCGCCCAATAAACAAAAAAGATATAGTCCTTTTAAATGAGGTACCTATGAAATTTTTTTTTGTAAATAGATTTCTATGAAGAAAAATTCACTTTGTTTGTCAAAAAAATAACAAAGCGTGCCTCTCACAAATTTTTGTTTAGTATTTTTTTTCAATTTTAGCTAAATCAAAAATCAATTGTATAGGTATAGTGACGTACCAAAAAATTTGGGAAATAAAATTTTTAAATCTATTCATTCATTAGATAGGGGCTTAACCCAAACATATGTGACAGAAAGGAATATGACATAGGAAAGAAAGCCGAGGAAAAGAGGTTGATGAAGAGGAAGTGGGCCCGAGAATAAGTTTGGCAAAAGCGAAAAAATTGTTTCAATAGAAATTAGTACCACCCTAAAATACAGATCCACCAGGACAACGTCAGGGTCCCTGCTAGTATATTTTAAAATGATTAAGGTAGGCTTTAAATTTTTTTTGCATGTCACACTTACGTCAATTCTTAACAAAGTCCCATTAACAAAAATTAGTTCAAAGAAGCCATTTCACAGAGTTTAAGATTGGAGAAATGCTCCAAAATCTCTGAGCTAAAAATTGCAAAGGTTTTTCTTATTTTTTTCTTTTAATTGCTAATTTAATTAAACATTTTTTTTTTCATTTTTTAGATGTGACGATGTCACAATATTATTTGGAAATGTTAAATGTAAGGCGTAAAGTGACTTTAACTAGTAAAATATTGTTTCTGATGTAACGCGAATGACGATGGAAACGCCCACATATGACGGAGCTGTCACATGATACAGCGTTGCCAGTAGTGAGACTTCAGTTAGGCAAGACATTTGGAAATCGACAAGAGCCCGATATAAGAGTAAAAATGGAACAAGGAGATTTTTTTGGCTTTTAACAAAAAAACGACAAAAATGCATTTCATTGCAATTTGAAAGTGAAAAGGGGTCAAAAATTATCAAGAATTTAAAAAAAGGGTCTAAAATGGTACTTCTTTTAAAAAGTAATGTCCGGGGTCCTGGCTCTAAAAAAGGGTCAAATTGACCCTTCGGGGTCCCCAACAGCAACACTGCCCATATAGATGTCTATATCGCTACCTTAATTCACAAAGGCCCTAACTGACATAAAAAAAAATTACAGGAGAAGCAAAAAAGAAAATTTTTTTTACATTGAACGCATGCAAATATAGCGTTGTAAATTTGGAATATTTCCGTTACTACTGCCAGTAACTAATTAAAATTTGTAGTGAGTGTGTATTTTAAAATATCATACTTAAATATGTGTGAAACTTATTTTTGAAAAATATGTCAGTTAGGGCCTTTTTGAATTAAGGTAACGATATGTAATTAAGAGTGTGTATCCAGACATATTTTCTGAAGCAAAGCAAAAACAAAGTTGAAAAATAATCATCAATTATGAAAAGGTCATGAAATAAAGCGATCCCCCAAGTCAACCAATTTCCTAAATGATATAGTCTCACATATTTACCGTATGTAGTCAGGCATTTGTATAGATCTAATTACATGCATACATACGATGTGCATATGTATAAATGAATATTTGCACTCATGCGGTACAAGTATCGTCTACAACCCAATTTTCATTTAATTAAGAGTAAGCAGTTGCTGCTGATGGACTGATAATAAATCTTTATATAAGCTGAACTCATATATTTTTTTAAACTTCTCTGTTGATAAGATCACAGGAGACAACGCAAACATTCGGTAATACATAAACTGCTGATACCTCTTTTGCACAGATAAAACTTTTAAAAAGCTTTATTTTCCCTTAATCAGTATTTTGTCTATAAAGTTAGCGTCCTTTTTCATATTTGCTTAAAAAAAAACACTTTTCTCAATAAAATAAACACCAAGAAAAAGTTTTATTATAATTTCGAATAACTCCCTTATTATATTGTGGTAGCAACATTATTTTCGCCGTTGTAAAAATAATCTGTAAACTTTTACAATGTTTATATCATCACGTAACAGAGAAAAATTGCAAGTGATTTGTAAATACATATAGTTTTTAAGAGAATATCGTAAGTTTTATACACCCACCGAATTAAATAAACAACACTACTGACACTTTTCCACATGCAAGTTCATTCAAGTTTTAATTTTGTTCTTTTTGTGCTTTTATGGTTTTGGTGTGCAACCATATAGGGCAGATTTGCGGGCACATGCACTGCCCTACCGGCGGTAACGACATCCGGTGAGTTAATTCTCTAAGCATTAAATGACTGATTAGGGCCAGAATCAGACAGTGAAGGAAAAAATAAAATATTTCATTAATTTAAACCCATAGACCAATACATAAAAATTCATGCTACATACATAGGTTGGGCACTCTCGAATAATTTGAACCATAGTTACTGAATAATTATTTGCTGGAGAAAGCAAAATCAGTAAACACCAATGTTAAATTTAGTAAGTTTTGTTAGAATAAAGTTTTGAATCTATTTCTATTTGAGATAAATACAAATAAACCCGCTTAAGTACTTTCCCGCTTAAGTCCCTAACCTGCTAAAGTAACCAACATTTTTGTGCACTCTGCTTTTTTTAAGAAATGGAAAGAAAATCCCCCTCTAAATTTTCCCCTCTTAAGTACCTACTTGGTACTTACATATTTTGAAGCTCAATGGTAGCACCATAAAGTCGATATTTGATTTCACTTACACTACTAATTTATCGAGAATCTCTAGTTGTCAAGGGATACTTAATGTGTGCTCTAAGGTGCCTCACCAAAAAAAAGTTGCTACTTTATTAAAAAGATGTAGTAATTCTCTTTGTGTGCCTTTGTGTATCATTTTCAATATCTCGCTTTCTACTGGCGTTTTCATTGACCGGTGGAAATTGGCGTCTATCACCCCAGTCTACAAATCTGGAAACAAAAATGAAGTGACTAACTATAGACCTATATCTAAGTTGTCAACGTGCTCCAAACTTTTCGAGAATGTAGCCAAAGCCAAGATTGAATTTGTTGTTAAAGGAATAATTGATCCATGCCAACATGGCTTCGTTAGTGGACGCTCAACTGTCACTAACCTTGCTGTGTTCTCTCAATTCTGTGTATCTGCATTTAAGGATGGATGTCAAGTTGACACTATTTACACTGACTTCTCTAAGGCATTTGACACAGTGTCGCACAAAATACTTCTCCGGAAGCTCCAAAATTTAGGTTTTCACTCAACCTTTCTGTTATGGCTGAAATCTTGGCTCCCTGAAATAACTCCCACGAAATAAGTCCCACTTTTAAAAACGAAATAAGTCCCACCAAAAATTGCTATTTTGAAAGTGAGAGTTATTTCGTTTTTAAAAGTGGGACTTATTTCGTTACGCGTTTTTATTTTAAGTGGGACTTATTTCGTTTTGAATGGGAATAAATTCGTTTTGTAAAGTGGGAGTTATTTCATATAAAATATTTTGAGCATCAATGGATGCAAAAGGTACAATATTCCCTTTTACAGAATATTTACAAAAAGATGTTATGATTTCATTATTGCAAAAATTTATATATTGGACATTTCGTAAAAGGGACAACCATAATTTTTTGTCCTTATCTCTCATAGCTCTCCTTTTTTTGTTATAAACTACTTTATACTTACTATATTAAAAAAACTTTAAAGTTGCAATATAACAACAAAGGAAACAAACGTAAATAAGTGTGAAGTGACAATATTCTGAAAGTGGGGTTATGTTACACTTTTCACCTGTACAAACAAATCCTAGTGGCAAGAAATATGACACTTACTTTTAAAAATGATGCAGCTAACTGGGACAGTGTGATCTTCTTTATTATTAGTATTTTTGCTTATGGTATTTGGATGTGTTGCGATAGCGATTGTTTCTCTCCGGCTTCTTGTACGCACTTGTGACCAGGCTGGTTATCACCAAAAGTATTGTTGCAATGTATGCTGTTGGATTTTAATTTTAAGCGGGCTATAATTCTGGTTATATTATTCCGGGGTCGTAAGGACCAATGTTCGACCGGGGTGCGTCTGTTACCGGCAGTGGGTGGGCGCACCGGGGTCGATCTCTCGGTTTCACTCAGGTGAATATTTAATAAAAGAAAGCAGAGGTTTTTCCTCGTAATAAATTAAAGTATATTTAAAGAATTGGTGAACAAATATAATAAATATAGGCTACCTTACGTGGACGCTGCTCGCTGGCAGGATGTATCTCAGTTGAAATCTGGATTCCAATGGGCCGGTTGTTCAGCTGGGTGCAACCGTTGAACCCACTATCTCCTGGTATTTGGGTGGGAAAAGTCACCCACACATTCACCCCGACGTGTATGTCCATATGCGCTGACAAACGGCACGCACATGCATGCATGCACATACACCTGGGAGCAACGGTGTGAGTGACTGGGATTTCACTGCGTGTTTGACACATTAAGGTGGGGCGCACGGAAAAGGAAAAGAAAGTTGGGCCTCAGGCCTAAAAAATTTATGTAATTTAAAGATCTGTAGAAGTTGTTGCTGCTGTACCGGTTCATCTGTTATGTACATATATAGAAAAACAAAATGGCAGTTGGAGCACCTCTCTAAATAGACGATTTCACTTTTTAAATTTTATGTTATTACTTAATTAGCTACGAATGTAGACGCAGCTATAAATTTTCCTTGTAACAATCACCGGAGTTGCCAACTATACGCCAAATCCTGGCCTTCTCTGAACTCTGTAAGGAAGCGAAAAAAGTGGGTCTTGCGGTGAACGAGGCGCATCTGCGCCTTGGCAGCCATATCACTGCTGATAGTTACAAATTTGAAACTGTGAGGGACTGGGTCTAGTGGGAACCAGTATCAACACCGAAAATAATATCAGTCTAGAAATCCAGCGGAGAATCACTCTTGCCAACAAGTGCTACTTTGGACTGAGTAGGCAATTGAGAAGTAAATTCTTCTCTCAAAGAACAAAGATCACGCTCTATAAGTCTCCCATCATACCTGTCCGGATGTATGGCTCAGATTCATGGACAATGTCAAGAGAAGATTAGATGGCCCTTGGAGTATTTGAGAGAAAAGTTTTCCGGAAGATTTATGGTCCTTCCCGTGATGCCAACGACGCGCCTTCAGATCTGACCATAGTCCAGCGAATTAAAGCCCAAGGGCCATGGACATAGAAGCTCCAGCACAGAAGGTTTCGCTATCCGCGCCTGAATTCGGCAGCAGAGGAAGGGGGAGGTCTAGACTGAGATGGAAACAACAGGTGGAGGAAGACTTGTACTCCCGTGGGGTTTCCAATTGGCGTTAGTTATCGCTAAAAAGGAATGACTAGCGTGCTTTGATATGCAACAGCCAAAATCGCTTAGGCGGTTAAGCAGCCTACTTTTACTTCTGAAGCTATTCATAAAAATATAAGGCAATTTTTTTTATGTAACGCGAGTGAAGAAAATATATGTTTTTACCTACTCATAAATATGTATATCTTAATGAGAATAACATATAAATCCATATGTTCTAATTGACGGGTCTGCCGTTTCATCTCGATGTTTCCTTTTTGCTCCAGCTCATAAGGGTTTGTTTTTATTAACGGTTTTTTGGTGTAACGGGAGTGACGATTTTCATTTAAGTTTTTTTTAAATAAGGTTTAAATGCCAAATTTTCACTTATATTTACTAAATTTGATTATTATATGGCCTTCATAACACTTAACTTGCGCCAGCACGTCAAAACCCACTTTTTGGTCAATATTTAAGGTTAGTTGGACGCTTTTGATAAAATATCAGAGATTAAACTAAAAAGGCGTGGAATAATTTAAATATATACGATGGGCATTATTGTAAGGGCATGCCAAATGCATATAGTTAAATAAGCTTGTCAAATTTAAAGCAAGACTACCTTTAAAACCAATTTAAAGTACTAAATATATACAATAAAAAAATTAAAAATACACCTATAAAGATGTAACGATTGTATATAACAAAAAGTTGCAATAAACAGGCATCCCAGGGCGAATAAATAAGATTTTAACCGTTCCATCACATTAGAATCGACTTTCCAAACATTTACTTTGGTATGATTCAGAAGTAACGCGAATGACGGAGCTTTTTTCTAATCTATACTATAATAAAACTGTAGAAAAGTCGTGTCTGTACATTGAAAATTTCTTTGAAAAAATGACTGGGGATGACTTGAGGAATGTTATAGAGTCCATCTCAACCATTTTTAGAATTATTGTCTGCCTGTTTGTCTGATTGTCTGTTTGTCCGTTTGAACGTAAGGATCTCGGAAACTAAGAAACGGATTTTAATGAGACTTTTTCTTGTGGATAGCTTGAAGCTTAGAAGGAGCCCTATACTTTATTTTATCAAAATCGCCCAATAAACAAAAAAGATATAGTCCTTTTAAATGAGGTACCTATGAAATTTTTTTTTGTAAATAGATTTCTATGAAGAAAAATTCACTTTGTTTGTCAAAAAAATAACAAAGCGTGCCTCTCACAAATTTTTGTTTAGTATTTTTTTTCAATTTTAGCTAAATCAAAAATCAATTGTATAGGTACAGTGGCGTACCAAAAAATTTGGGAAATAAAATTTTTAAATCTATTCATTCATTAGATAGGGGCTTAACCCAAACATATGTGACAGAAAGGAATATGACATAGGAAAGAAAGCCGAGGAAAAGAGGTTGATGAAGAGGAAGTGGGCCCGAGAATAAGTTTGGCAAAAGCGAAAAAATTGTTTCAATAGAAATTAGTACCACCCTAAAATACAGATCCACCAGGACAACGTCAGGGTCCCTGCTAGTATATTTTAAAATGATTAAGGTAGGCTTTAAATTTTTTTTGCATGTCACACTTACGTCAATTCTTAACAAAGTCCCATTAACAGAAATTAGTTCAAAGAAGCCATTTCACAGAGTTTAAGATTGGAGAAATGCTCCAAAATCTCTGAGCTAAAAATTGCAAAGGTTTTTCTTATTTTTTTCTTTTAATTGCTAATTTAATTAAAATTTTTTTTTTCATTTTTTAGATGTGACGATGTCACAATATTATTTGGAAATGTTAAATGTAAGGCGTAAAGTGACTTTAACTAGTAAAATATTGTTTCTGATGTAACGCGAATGACGATGGAAACGCCCACATATGACGGAGCTGTCACATGATACAGCGTTGTCAGTAGTGAGACTTCAGTTAGGCAAGACATTTGGAAATCGACAAGAGCCCGATATAAGAGTAAAATGGAACAAGGAGATTTTTTTGGCTTTTAACAAAAAAACGACAAAAATGCATTTCATTGCAATTTGAAAGTGAAAAGGGGTCAAAAATTATCAAGAATTTAAAAAAAGGGTCTAAAATGGTACTTCTTTTAAAAAGTAATGTCCGGGGTCCTGGCTCTAAAAAAGGGTCAAATTGACCCTTCGGGGTCCCCAACAGCAACACTGCCCATATAGATGTCTATATCGCTACCTTAATTCACATAGGCCCTAACTGACATAAAAAAAAAATTACAGGAGAAGCAAAAAAGAAAATTTTTTTTACATTGAACGCATGCAAATATAGCGTTGTAAATTTGGAATATTTCCGTTACTACTGCCAGTAACTAATTAAAATTTGTAGTGAGTGTGTATTTTAAAATATCATACTTAAATATGTGTGAAACTTATTTTTGAAAAATATGTCAGTTAGGGCCTTTTTGAATTAAGGTAACGATATGTAATTAAGAGTGTGTATCCAGACATATTTTCTGAAGCAAAGCAAAAACAAAGTTGAAAAATAATCATCAATTATGAAAAGGTCATGAAATAAAGCGATCCCCCAAGTCAACCAATTTCCTAAATGATATAGTCTCACATATTTACCGTATGTAGTCAGGCATTTGTATAAATCTAATTACATGCATACATACGATGTGCATATGTATAAATGAATATTTGCACTCATGCGGTACAAGTATCGTCTACAACCCAATTTTCATTTAATTAAGAGTAAGCAGTTGCTGCTGATGGACTGATAATAAATCTTTATATAAGCTGAACTCATATATTTTTTTAAACTTCTCTGTTGATAAGATCACAGGAGACAACGCAAACATTCGGTAATACATAAACTGCTGATACCTCTTTTGCACAGATAAAACTTTTAAAAAGCATGTGCTTAGTAGAGCTTTATTTTCCCTTAATCAGTATTTTGTCTATAAAGTTAGCGTCCTTTTTCATATTTGCTTAAAAACAAAACACTTTTCTCAATAAAATAAACACCAAGAAAAAGTTTTATTATAATTTCGAATAACTCCCTTATTATATTGTGGTAGCAACATTATTTTCGCCGTTGAAAAAATAATCTGTAAACTTTTACAATGTTTATATCATCACGTAACAGAGAAAAATTGCACGTGATTTGTAAATACATATAGTTTTTAAGAGAATATCGTAAGTTTTATACACCCACCGAATTAAATAAACAACACTACTGACACTTTTTCACATGCAAGTTCGTTCAAGTTTTAATTTTGTTCTTTTTGTGCTTTTATGGTTTTGGTGTGCAACCATATAGGGCAGATTTGCGGGCACATGCACTGCCATACCGGCGGTAACGACATCCGGTGAGTTAATTCTCTAAGCATTAAATGACTGATTAGGGCCAGAATCAGACAGTGAAGGAAAAAATAAAATATTTAAATAAAATATTTCATTAATTTAAACCCATAGACCAATACATAAAAATTCATGCTACATACATAGGTTGGGCACTCTCGAATAATTTGAACCATAGTTACTGAATAATTATTTGCTGGAGAAAGCAAAATCAGTAAACACCAATGTTAAATTTAGTAAGTTTTGTTAGAATAAAGTTTTGAATCTATTTCTATTTGAGATAAATACAAATAAACCCGCTTAAGTACTTTCCCGCTTAAGTCCCTAACCTGCTAAAGTAACCAACATTTTTGTGCACTCTGCTTTTTTTAAGAAATGGAAAGAAAATCCCCCTCTAAATTTTCCCCTCTTAAGTACCTACTTGGTACTTACATATTTTGAAGCTCAATGGTAGCACCATAAAGTCGATATTTGATTTCACTTACACTACTAATTTATCGAGAATCTCTAGTTGTCAAGGGATACTTAATGTGTGCTCTAAGGTGCCTCACCAAAAAAAAGTTGCTACTTTATTAAAAAGATGTAGTAATTCTCTTTGTGTGCCTTTGTGTATCATTTTCAATATCTCGCTTTCTACTGGCGTTTTCATTGACCGGTGGAAATTGGCGTCTATCACCCCAGTCTACAAATCTGGAAACAAAAATGAAGTGACTAACTATAGACCAATATCTAAGTTGTCAACGTGCTCCAAACTTTTCGAGAATGTAGCCAAAGCCAAGATTGAATTTGTTGCTAAAGGAATAATTGATCCATGCCAACATGGCTTCGTTAGTGGACGCTCAACTGTCACTAACCTTGCTGTGTTCTCTCAATTCTGTGTATCTGCATTTAAGGATGGATGTCAAGTTGACACTGTTTACACTGACTTCTCTAAGGAATTTGACACAGTGTCGCACAAAATACTTCTCCGGAAGCTCCAAAATTTAGGTTTTCACTCAACCTTTCTGTTATGGCTGAAATCTTGGCTCCCTGAAATAACTCCCACGAAATAAGTCCCACTTTTAAAAACGAAATAAGTCCCACCAAAAATTGCTATTTTGAAAGTGAGAGTTATTTCGTTTTTAAAAGTGGGACTTATTTCGTTACGCGTTTTTATTTTAAGTGGGACTTATTTCGTTTTGAATGGGAATAAATTCGTTTTGTAAAGTGGGAGTTATTTCATATAAAATATTTTGAGCATCAATGGATGCAAAAGGTACAATATTCCCTTTTACAGAATATTTACAAAAAGATGTTATGATTTCATTATTGCAAAAAGTTATATATTGGACATTTCGTAAAAGGGACAACCATGTTTGTCCTTATCTCTCATAGCTCTCCTTTTTTTTGTTATAAACTACTTTATACTTACTATATTAAAAAAACTTTAAAGAATTGTGTACAAATAGGTACCGAACTTAACTACTGGAAAAACAATATTAAAAAAAATTGTTGATGAATTACGTATGTATGTGTTTTATTATATTTTTAGTAGGAATTTGGAATTCGTGTTCCATGTTAATAATAAATTCCATTAAGAAGCCTTCTGAGAGCTTGCATACGATTTTTCTTTATTATTTCTCTGCTTTGATTATTCATTTTATTCGACGTGTGTTTTTTTTCGAAGAGCCAAGTACTTCTTATTTGAAATCGCATTAAACAGTGAAAAAATGGGACTTATTTCGTTTATGAAAGTGGCACTTATTCGTTTATGAAAGTGGGACTTATTTCATTTAAGAAATATATTATTCAAGGGGGAGTTATTTCATTTTGAGTGGGAGTTATTTCATTTCAAGTAAATTTTTAAATCATTTCATTTTGGTGGGACTTATTTCGTTTTCAAAAGTGGGACTTATTTCGTGGGAGTTATTTCATTTTTTTCAGCAATTTTTGGTGGGACTTATTTCTTTTTTAAAAGTGGGACTTATTTCGTTGGATTTATTTCAGGGAGCCGAAATCTTACTTGACAAATAGGATTTTGTTTGCCGAAATCGAGAGTGTAAAGTCTTATAATTTTTGAGCAACCTCGGGTGTGCCGCAAGGTAGTATCCTGGGTCCAATATTATTTATAATTTTTATAAATGATGTTGGTCTATATCTAAAACACTCGATTTTTTTACTTTATGCAGATGATCTTAAACTCTTTCGAAGGATAACTTGTTCATCCGATATATCGCTCTTGCAGGAAGACTTGAACGCAATTAATGATTGGGCTTCTCTGAATAAACTGCTTCTTAATATCAATAAATGTTGTCATATGACTTTCCCTAAATCTTCGAATGCGCTCGAGTCATCATACTCGATTTCAAATGTATCTCTTTCATCTGTTGCAGAATTTCGTGATCTTGGCATTGTTTTTGACTCCTCTTTTACTTTCGTTAATCACGTTAATCATCTGATCCCAAAAGCCTATGGATTTACTTAGTACGTTCTTCAAGAATTGAAAGGGTTCAACGTAAGTTCATACGGTTTGCTTTGCAACCTCTCCATTTCGAAAATCCCGTGCCACCCTACAATGCCAGGTGAATGGTTATTAATGTTATGTCGCTAGAAACCAGACGAACTGTTCAACATGTAATGTTTATTTACGATATAGTGTCTGGGGCTATCGATTGTTCAGCTCTCCTTAGTCAAGTATGTTTCAAAATTCCGAATAGACCCCTTCGCTCGCACAATACTTTTTTTACCGAATTTCGTAGATCAAATTATCTTAGTTGTGCTCCCCTTATTAGAGGGTTCGAAGAATTCAATCGGATTTCTAGAAATCTTGATCTAGATTTTTCATTGCCGAGACTCCAGTTTAAGTTACGTGTTGAATCTTATTATCGAGCAAATTAATTGATCTCATCATAATTTTAAGTACTGTTGTTATATTTGTAACTAGTTTTAAGAATAACTGTGATCTAGTCAGTAAGGTGTGGAACCATTGGACTTAATAAAGATATGAAATGAAATGAAATATGAAATGAAATTACGAGACTCACTCTTCTTTAAGGCCTCTCCCAACTTAAAAATACATCCAAAAATGGACTTTCTATGTATAAAAGGAGTTTAAAAAAATATATTTTAATAAAAAGCACCTGATATGATAAAACAGCCGGAGTATGAAAGGTGAACATAAAAAGGTTTGGAGATTTTATCAACGCCAACAGGTTTACCGGAGACAGTCTTTTTAAAATGTTTTTATTGGGTCGCTTTCGTCGTTCTTGTGCCCGAATTTTTGCATTCGATTTTGAACCAACTTCCTGTTGTGGTAGGGTCTTGAAATTTTCACCACAGTTCAGGTCGCGAGGACAATGCAATATTAGGAAAAAATAAAAATTCCGATAGGTGGCGCGTGGGTCGCTATAGTTTCAAAAATCGCATTTATATTCCGATTTGGCAGAATTTCTGAACATATGTATATTACTATTATGAAAATAAATATTTTCCTAAAAAAAAATCCGCTAGGTGGAGCTGAGATCGGGGTAATACAAACTGAAAATCTTAATTATGGACCGATTTGGCTGATATTTAGAGTGTGTATTACTTAATCAATTTCCAAATGTTCATATTTAGGAAATGCGAAGGTCTGTTTTCGGTGTCCATTAATTCGTTTTTCAACGAACTTCCCGTTGAGGTAGGATCTTGAAATTTTCATCATCGCTTTGGTTTCTACCCAACTCAACGCACTATGACAAACAAATAATTCCGATAGGTGGCGCATGGGTAGAGAAATTTGAAAAATTTCATTTCCAGAGATTTTGCTTTGGATTTTGAATTAAATTCCCGTTGAGCTGCTATTTGTAAATTTAGATACAGCCTCGTTCATTGAGGCGAACGTTCCAGCTTGCATAATTGTCTTCACCTTATCATTGGAGCAATTTTTACACATAGCTTTTACAGCTGTTTGCGTAGCATATTTGGTGGCTAGATCTGTTGTTAAACCATCAGATATGTATGCTCCCTCTAGTGATTTAGTTAATTTTTCAATTTTTGCAGTATACTGATTAGCTGTCTTACTGCGTTGTTGGATGTTCAGGAGTTTTGCTGTCAAAACTTTTACTGACTCACCCTTTATCGCACTTTTTAGTTTTGCTTTTATCTCTTGTATCGACGCTTCAGAGCTAATACAATTTGTAGCTGTGCCTTTTAGCTTTGTTTTTATCATGGATACTGCTATTGCCTCATGTTCCCCTTTAATTTGTTCGAGGATATCAAGGGCATCCAAGCGCAGGTAACTCTGGTAAAATCGATGACGCAGTTTTGATGAATGATACTACAGGTTGCGCCATTTTGGGGTCTGTTTTAGAATTTTGTTCAATTTGTGTGACGATATTGCTTTGGGAAAATGATTCGTGTCTTTCAACACTTTCAGTTTGAACGTTTTTATCAGTATTTGCATGAACTTCGTCTTTTGTTTCTGGTTCTTCTTCAACACCGAAATACCTTGTTGCGTTCACCCTGTGCTTTTAAAAGAAACGCGTGCGATCTGGCAGCTCGGAGTTCCGAACACTTCCTGCCACGTCATCAAATGACAGGTGTCATTTTGACAGCAACCTGGCGGGCAATTTCCGTTTCAGCGGCCTTTTTCAACGTCAGCAGTCAAAGTGTTCGGCAGCATATTCGACCCGCGGTAAGAAAAAATAAGAAAGAAAAAAAAGTTAAATCCGCCGGAATCAGGAGGTAGTCCAGGTAGGACAAATCCGGGTCTATCCGAAGCATCCGGGAGTGGAGAGGCAAGGTGCCCCTACAGATATACCAGGAAACCTGCAATCGAGTCTTCCAGAAACGGAGTAAGTAAAGCTGCACGAAAAAAAAAATAAATAAATGTGTGCTAATGGGAATCACCAACCTTGCAGGAAAAATTGTTCAAGCGGTCGGCGTAATACGCCAACTCCTGAGAGCGGGGCCGTGCCAACCTCATCGACAATTTATTTGCGGGAACCGCTCACACTATCCGCGGGAGGGGCACGAGGCAGCCATTTCTTTTCTCAACCCGGGTCATCCAGAACACCGGGAGGAAGGCACGCTTATAGCTGCAGCAGCGGCAGCGCCCATATCCACACCCAGATCCGCATCCAGAGGCCATCTCCATTGGTTCAACGGCGGCGCAGTCGACAACGCCAAACAGCAGTCGCGCCAGTACACCACCACTGTTAGGACCAAGCGGATTTGACGGGCAACCTACCACACCAATAGGAAGCGATCGACACTCGCGCAGTTACGCGAAGCAGACAGGCACTGGGTAAGTAAGAAGGTCAGGCTATGAAATGTGCAATATGCTAACCTGAACGGTTACTTGCAGAGCAAACGTGTAATCATACAGCCACGAGGCATTCGTGGCACCAGCGCCTACAGCGTCACGCCAAGTAACAACACGCGGGCGCCATCAACAACTCCACAACGACGCTGCAACACCGCCACCTCCATCACACACGTCAACAGTTGGTCAGCAAGACCACGGCATACCCACCACAACAGACGAGGTGCTGGGAGAACCCGGAAGTCACCGCAAATAGCGGCCAGCCACCACCGTCGACACTCATTAGCATGGTCGAAGTCATCAATACAGACGGCGGCATCAGGTTTCCTAATTATAAGATATAGTTGTGTAGTTGTAGGGGTCGCAACAGGGTGCGGGGCAAGTCGCACGCCATAAGCGTAGGCCGGCTTGGCAATAGCGAGACGGAAGGTCTCCATTTAAGTTTTAATTTTAGGCTGAGTTTATCCACATGCATCGCTCGGGTTTGATGTCAAGCACGAACGCAATAGTCGACGGCATCGTCTCACACCCTCCACTTTTGGGGATAGAGTTCTTTTCCTCAAGTTTCTTTACTTTGTGAAGTGGTGGTTTAAGCACCACGGTAGTTGCACTCCTTTAACCATAATACAAGACGTCTTGTAGGCCTGGGAGGGATAAAGCGTGGTAAATTAATACGTGTGGCACATTGCCATCCAAGTGAGGGTCTAGACGAGGCCTGCGCATTCCTGGTACTGTATTCCATGAGCGAACTTTTACTTCTCGGTTATTGATATTTTCAAATTTCGCGTTATTTCAATTGCAAATATTTTAGTTCACAACACGTATACAGTCGATCGGAGTGTAGGCATGTGAGGGTGTGCTTCTAACCAGCATCCCCAAACGTTGGGAGTAACAGTAGGCGGGCGACCTCGACCCGGCAGGGTCGAGCAAACACCCACACCCACGCCCACACATGCGCACACTCCGAGCGCAGTGATAGTGCCACTAGGCAGGACACGCATACAGATGATTGCATATTTCTTCATCTGATATCATTTAAGCTTTAGTCCGATTTTAGTTTTGATTTTTTTAGTATGTTCCCGGCGCCAAGTAGAGACGTGTAGGTGGGACGGAGTGTCGCGTATTGGCCCACGTGAATTTGGGGCACGAACTCGTAAGGTCGAATGACCACGCCCACATACACCCACGTACGCACTTGGGGCATGGAACAAAGCACCACCAAGGTGGACAGACACACTCGAGCGCATACTTACAGGTTGTTTTGAATTCTTGTTACGATTCAGTAATCCTGAATTGCCATTCATTTGTTAATCGTAATTAAGTTGAGTTTTGTTAGGTTGTAAGCGAAGCCCGACGAGTGATGTGTCGCATGTGTTGTTAGTAATAATCTTCTCAGTTAGTAGCGTCGCATGCGAACTTTGTTGAACGGCTGTCAGTTTGCGAAAATGTACTTTCGAGCAGGGAAACTCTTAGACGCGTAATTACGCATACTCATATGCGTACACACGCACATGTGCACACACTCGTTGCGAGCCTAAGGCATTTTTTTTTTTAATTTTTTTTTGATTTTAAATAATTTAATTTACTTGGAAGTTTTGGTTTTGATGTTTTATCAGTTGGTTTGACATCAAACTCCATTTGTTTACGATTATCCAAAAGGAGGAAAAGTTGAGTTCGCAATTTTTGTAATACGGGGGTGTTTGTATGGGTGTGTGAGTCCGTCGTAGACCCGGTTTTTGGGGCCTGTTATTCATAGGCGAGTGATCTAGCGAGGTCAAGCAACACACACACATACATGCGCTCACCTTACGTACAAAGTAATGTGCCCATGTCAACTGGGTATATGAGCATTTTGGTCAGGTACACACGCACTATAGCGCGCATTAGCATAGCCTAGTATGTAAGTTGAAGCCCACGAAGGGCACAAGCATAAACGTACACACTAACTAGAACATATTTGTAATCTTGCATATCTCATGAACACATGTTAATAAAACACCATGTATTGCTAAATTATTAGTTGAAATCAAGTGTTCTTCTTTTCAGATGTGGTGGGGACGGACGGACTGGACCGGGACGGGGAGGGGGATGTGCTAAAGGGGCGCATAGGGGACACTATTGGGGTCGGCAAAAACCGTTTGCCACTGCCGACCATGGAAGGGAGGGTCTAGAGTGGCCCGGCCAAAATAGCATCTGTGGCCGGAAAGGGGGGAAAAGGGGGGAGGGCAGCGCTTACAGACCTGAAGCGCAAGTGATATGCGGTCAGGTATGATTTTTTTTGTATGGTGCGGCTGACGTACCTCGGGAAGCCAACAATCCACCCCACAGTCCGGCGAGCTAGCTCGTGCTTATGCAAGCATACCTGCACGGCTTTCCGGGGTATGCGACGCGAGGGTGAGTGGACGCCAGGGGTCATAGCAGCCTCCACCCAAAGGCCAGCACGTAACAGAAATGGCGCCCAACGTGGGGCCCCACAGTGAGTGGAGCCTTAGAGGATTTCGGACACACTTCGGGACTGTTAGCGTTTGCTTTGTGGGATCTTTATTTTCAATTTAAATCTTCTTTTAAGATTTCAATTTTCATTTTCATATTTAAAAATTTTACTTTCAATACACATCGGTAGCTTGGTTTGGCTTCGTTTAGCTGGCCAATAGTATCGGTGCAGGGGGGTTTCGTGGACGGGGGACCAGGGGTCAGCCAGCTTGTTTTGGTGTTATTTAGGCTGGACAATAGTGGCGACTTCTGACCTTGGCCACGAGGGATCAGGTCCGCGGGCAGCTCGTTTTGCCGGTTTAAGAGTGGACGATAGTGTTCGTGGAAGAATCCCAACGGGGGAGTTAAGCGGAGTAGGTAGCTCAGTTGGCCAACTTCGGCGCCGGCTGATAGTATCTGCGGCTGCTTGGGGGTGGGGGACCAGACTGCTTTTGGGGGAACTGGAATAGACGGACGACGCTAGGCGGACGGACACCACATCGAGTAAAGAAGGCACAAAGTTTCATTTCGTAAAGTTTATTTTCATTTTTTTCTATTATTCTTTTATTTCGCACTCAGTTTACTGGCACATACGTAGGCTGATAATAAACACACATACAAACACATAAATATACACGTCTATAAACCACGTATATGTACCACGTATATTTCGGGTTTATGGGTAATTGGAGTTTGAGTTTTTGACAGTACTTTTTTCAAGAGTTTGTTTTCGATTTTTTTTTTTTTTTGCGATCATTTGTTAAGCGCTCGGCGTAGTTCGAGAGCGCAGGCGATATTTTGGGTTAGTTTTTATTCAACTTCGTCTGCATCAGCGTTTTTGTTAATCAGCGCGCGGCGACATGTCAAAGGATCCGAGTAAGGTGGAGCGGCGTAGCAGCGTAGGCGCGGGTGGCGACGAGGAATTGGAGATTGGAATGGCGCACTTACAAGCGCAGCACCGCGGCGAGGAGAATGGCGACGCGGGCGTGCTCAACGAGGCGGACGCGCATAACGAAGCAGGCGCTCAAGGAGACGCGGCAGAAGTATTGGGAGCGCGTGTACGGCCACCGCAGGTAACATCAAGCCCAGAGTGCGCGACGGCCGACGCGGTAGGTGAAACGCTGATGCGGAAGTTCGAAGAAATGTTCTTCCAGTATCAGCTGGCGATGAGCCGTTCCACAACCCAAGCGGTCAAGGAGGTTGCACAGATATTCAGAAAGGACATCAACATTTTATCAAGCAGATTAGCAGATTTGGAGGGTGAAAGCAGGGGCGCGCAAGAGGCAGCGCGGCGCGAAGAGTGGTTGCAGGACGCGGAGACAAGCGCGGCGAATGCTACCGCGGACGAACGCGAACAGTGCGGCGGCGAGCGCGTCACCAGCGCGCAAAGGACACCAGGCACACGAGCAGCGGATAGGCACAACAGGGCGGGCGCGCAATACGAAAGGTCGGCTACAAAGGCCATACGCGATTGGCGCCTCAAGTTCGACGCGGGCCCAAAAGCGGTCCCGATCGAGCGCTTCCTCTTCCGCGTAGACACGCTTCGGAAAAAACATAATATTTCAGCACAAGATTTATTCGCGAATTTCCATCTACTGTTAGAAGGTCAGGCGCAAGAATGGTACTGGCTGTACACCGAGGAGCACCCGGACGATAGTTTCGTGGACTTTCAGGCGTTTCGGAAGGCGATTGTGGAGCAGTTTAGAAAGGCGGACTGTGATGAAGAAATCCGCCAAGCGATGAACGAGCGCAAGCAGGAGTACAACGAAAAGTTTGAGGAGTTCTACGCGGTGGTTCGGGGTATGGAGCTGACGATGCGGACCAGGCTGCCGGAGCAAAGCCTAGTCAACCTGATGCGCAGGAATCTGAAGCCGCGGATAAAGAACCTCATCTTTGGCTGCCGGATCGAGTCGCTGGAGGATCTCAGGAGGGAGTGTCGCAGGGCAGAGAAGCACCTGGCGGAGTACGAGACAAAGCCGTATCGCAGGAAGGCGCTCGAAGAGTTGGAGGACGACCGCGCTGAGGCAGAGCCAGAGACGCTGGAAGCGTTTCACAGGCCCACCAGAGATAGGCCGATGCGGAAGGAGCCTTCGAGCGACCTCAAGCCCAAGAGCGAGGACAAGCCACAGGCGCGCGCTGACGGACACAGCTGCGATGGGCGTCTCCACAGCATGATTTGCTATAAGTGCAACTTACCCAGCAAACAGCTCTGCGAAGGATGCCAGGCGAAAAACCAGGAGAGCGACAGGAAGACCGGGGAGCCCTGTCAGCGTCGGTCAACCCCGGAGAAGTAATTTTGCCATTTAACCAAATTTTGAAGAAACCAGACAATACAATTTTTTTAAACCAATCAAAGACATTTTTTAATAGTAAGCGCGTGGGGGAAAGCGCGCATGGGACAACAAAACGTCCATCTCTAAGTGAGCGACAGGCCAGGTACGACGCGGCACGAGCGCGGATTTTCGAGACCTCTTCAGGGATGTATCCTGTGAGCGACGAAGGAAGCGCGCCAGAAGTGGCAGAGATCGGACCGAGCAGAAAATGGAGGAAGGTCATCAAGATACGCAAGCGCGCGCGAGACAAGCGGCGCGTGGCGAAGGCGGTTGAGGAAACTGTCATTCGCGACGCCGTCGACAAGCGACCGTACGTGCAAGTGGAAGTAGAAGGAGTAAGGATGCAGGGCCTGTTGGATAGCGGCGCCTCGATAAGCTGCTTCGGTTCGGTTGCGCACGCGTGGGAAGAGAAGATGGGGGGCAAGTTGCTCAAGCTTAGGGAACATTTGAAGACGGCAGACGGGAAACCGCAAGCTGTGGTCGGCAAGGTCGAGGTGGAGATAGGTTGGCGCGGGAAACTGAAGCCGATGACGCTGTACTTGGTGCCCAGTTTAAAGCAGGAGTTGTACCTGGGGATCGACTTCTGGGATACCTTTGGGGTGGCGCCCATGGTTATCTCGGAATTGGAGACCCAGGGACAACTGGACCTCACCGCCGACCAGAGCAGGGAGTTAGAGCGCGTGAAAGGGTTGTTTCCCTCGTTCACAGAACTTGGTCTCGGAAGGACGCATCTCCTAGAACACAAGATCGAGGTCGCGGATGACACGGTCCCGGTGAAGCAACGGCATTATCCGATGTCGCCGGTCAAACAGAAGTATGCCTATGAGGAGATTGACCGCATGCTCAAGCTAGGTGTCATCGAGGAGAGCAACAGCGCTTGGAGCTCGCCGATCGTTCTAGTTGAGAAACCCGGGAAAAAGCGTCTGTGTGTGGATATGCGCAAGCTCAATGAGCGCACGAAAAAGGATGCATATCCAACACAGCACGTGGAAGGAATCTTGGCGCGCTTGCGGGAGACGCACTTCATTTCGGGGATCGATTTGAAGGACGCCTTCTGGCAGATCCCGTTGGAGCCGGCGTCGAGGGAATTGACCGCATTCACTGTTCCGGGCCGACCATTGTATCACTTTAAAGTGATGCCCTTCGGCCTGTGCAACGCCAGTCAGCGGTTATGCAGACTGATGGACAAGGTGATCCCCTCGCGTCTAAGAGAAAACGTTTTCGTCTACATCGACGATCTGCTAGTGTGTTCTCCGGATTTCGAGTCGCATCTCGTACATTTAACAGAAGTGGCTGAGTGTCTCGCCAGCGCTGGTCTCACTATCAACGTAAACAAATCCAAGTTTTGTCATCGCGAGCTGAAGTATTTAGGCTTCATAGTAGGGCAGGGTGAGCTGAGGACGGACCCTGAGAAGGTGCGCGCGATTGTGGAGTTCCCGGTACCAACAACTATCAAGCAGCTACGCCGCTTTCTAGGCATGTGCGGATGGTATCGGAGATTTATATCGAACTTCGCCACAATTGCCGCGCCGATGACGGAGTGCCTGCGCAAAGCCAAAACGTTCACGATGACACCGGAAGCAGTCGAGGCGTTCGAGCAGCTGAAAGCAGCGCTCACCTCAGCCGAGGTACTCGTCAATCCCGACTTCAGCAAGCACCTCTACGTGCAGTGCGACGCCTCCACGCAAGGCATAGGCAGCGTCCTATTCCAGAAAGATGACGAAGGCAACGAGCGACCGATCGCGTTCATGTCGCAGAAGCTGAATTCCGCCCAGCGAAACTACACAATAACAGAGCTGGAGTGCCTAGCCGCAGTTGTAAGCGTCAAAAAGTTCCGCGCGTATCTGGAAGGTCTTCCATTCACAGTGATCACTGACCACATGAGCCTGAAATGGCTCATGGGACAGAAAGATCTCTCGGGACGGTTGGCCAGGTGGAGCCTGAAGCTCCAGGGCTTCGATTTCGAAATAGAGCACAGGAAAGGCGCCCAAAACATTGTCCCGGACACGCTGAGCCGCATGCACATGGAGGAGGTAAGCGCGATGGCGGCCATGGCCGAGATCGACTTCACGTCGCCGGAGTTTGCCAGCGAGGACTACGTAGCACTTGCACGGCAAATTGCGCAAAACGCCGAACGGCTACCGGATCTGCGAGTCACCGATGGCATCGTATACAAAAGGGTGCGCCCAAGGCGCGCGGAAGACGAGGAAGAAACGGTGTGGAGAATATGGGTACCAGAGGGACTGAGACAGAGTTTGCTGGAAGAGGCGCACGGGGAGCGATCTGCGGGTCATGGCGGTACAGCGAAAACGCTACACAGGCTAAGGAGTAAGGTATTTTGGCCGGGGATGGCTGGAGCCGTACGAAACTTCGTCGCGAGATGCGAGCTGTGTAAGTGCGCCAAAGCGCCGAACATTTCATCGAGACCGCCAATGACAGATCGTTTTCGGACGGAGCGGCCGTTTCAGAGGCTCTATGTGGACTTCTGCGGGCCGTACCCGCGGTCGCGATCGGGAAATACGGTGATCTTCGTAGTTCTGGACCACTTCACAAAGTTTGTATTTTTTAAGCCCATGAGGCAGGCAACTGCACAAGAGGTAGTAAAGTATCTCGAGACGGAGATTTTTCATATTTTTGGCGTGCCGGAGACTTTACACTCCGACAACGGCCGGCAATTTGTAGCGGATTCATTTGTGGGGTTCCTAAGGAGCTACGGAGTGAACCACGTTAAGACCGCGCCATATGCGCCGCAGGCGAATGCATCCGAGAGGGTCAATCGGTCACTGCTCGCCATGCTGCGCACATACATCGCGGGTGCGGACCAGAGCAGTTGGGATGAACACGTGTCATTGGCGGCTTTCGCAATGCGGAGCGCGGTACATGAGGCCATCAGAGTCGAGCCGTACACAGCCGTATTCGGGCAAACGATGGTGCAGCACGGCAGAGCGTATGAAACTCTGCGACGACTCGAGGCACTGCGAGAAGAAGGCATAGACGTCGTGCAGAGAGGGGACCGGGCGTGGCTCATGAGAGAGAAGCTGATAAAGAACCTGGAAGAGGCCTACAGGAAAGGACAGCAGACATACAATACCAGGGCTCGTCCAGTGAAGTACCGGGAAGGCGAGATCGTGTACCGGCGAAATTTCAAGTTGAGTAATGCCACGGAAGGATTCAATGCCAAGCTTGCGCCGAAGTATCTGCGGTCCATGATCCTGTCGTCCAAAGGGAACGCGTTGTACGAGGTGGGAGATGCAGCTGGACGCTCCGTGGGCATTTACCACGCGAAGGACTTGCGACGATAAGAGGGAAGTGGCACTGGGCGACCAGCTTTTCGAGCGCCTGGCCAAGCAAGGACGGACTGCAGCGCTCGCCCTGTTGCGTTCACCCTGTGCTTTTAAAAGAAACGCGTGCGATCTGGCAGCTCGGAGTTCCGAACACTTCCTGCCACGTCATCAAATGACAGGTGTCATTTTGACAGCAACCTGGCGGGCAATTTCCGTTTCAGCGGCCTTTTTCAACGTCAGCAGTCAAAGTGTTCGGCAGCATATTCGACCCGCGGTAAGAAAAAATAAGAAAGAAAAAAAAGTTAAATCCGCCGGAATCAGGAGGTAGTCCAGGTAGGACAAATCCGGGTCTATCCGAAGCATCCGGGAGTGGAGAGGCAAGGTGCCCCTACAGATATACCAGGAAACCTGCAATCGAGTCTTCCAGAAACGGAGTAAGTAAAGCTGCACGAAAAAAAAAATAAATAAATGTGTGCTAATGGGAATCACCAACCTTGCAGGAAAAATTGTTCAAGCGGTCGGCGTAATACGCCAACTCCTGAGAGCGGGGCCGTGCCAACCTCATCGACAATTTATTTGCGGGAACCGCTCACACTATCCGCGGGAGGGGCACGAGGCAGCCATTTCTTTTCTCAACCCGGGTCATCCAGAACACCGGGAGGAAGGCACGCTTATAGCTGCAGCAGCGGCAGCGCCCATATCCACACCCAGATCCGCATCCAGAGGCCATCTCCATTGGTTCAACGGCGGCGCAGTCGACAACGCCAAACAGCAGTCGCGCCAGTACACCACCACTGTTAGGACCAAGCGGATTTGACGGGCAACCTACCACACCAATAGGAAGCGATCGACACTCGCGCAGTTACGCGAAGCAGACAGGCACTGGGTAAGTAAGAAGGTCAGGCTATGAAATGTGCAATATGCTAACCTGAACGGTTACTTGCAGAGCAAACGTGTAATCATACAGCCACGAGGCATTCGTGGCACCAGCGCCTACAGCGTCACGCCAAGTAACAACACGCGGGTGCCATCAACAACTCCACAACGACGCTGCAACACCGCCACCTCCATCACACACGTCAACAGTTGGTCAGCAAGACCACGGCATACCCACCACAACAGACGAGGTGCTGGGAGAACCCGGAAGTCACCGCAAATAGCGGCCAGCCACCACCGTCGACACTCATTAGCATGGTCGAAGTCATCAATACAGACGGCGGCATCAGGTTTCCTAATTATAAGATATAGTTGTGTAGTTGTAGGGGTCGCAACAGGGTGCGGGGCAAGTCGCACGCCATAAGCGTAGGCCGGCTTGGCAATAGCGAGACGGAAGGTCTCCATTTAAGTTTTAATTTTAGGCTGAGTTTATCCACATGCATCGCTCGGGTTTGATGTCAAGCACGAACGCAATAGTCGACGGCATCGTCTCACACCCTCCACTTTTGGGGATAGAGTTCTTTTCCTCAAGTTTCTTTACTTTGTGAAGTGGTGGTTTAAGCACCACGGTAGTTGCACTCCTTTAACCATAATACAAGACGTCTTGTAGGCCTGGGAGGGATAAAGCGTGGTAAATTAATACGTGTGGCACATTGCCATCCAAGTGAGGGTCTAGACGAGGCCTGCGCATTCCTGGTACTGTATTCCATGAGCGAACTTTTACTTCTCGGTTATTGATATTTTCAAATTTCGCGTTATTTCAATTGCAAATATTTTAGTTCACAACACGTATACAGTCGATCGGAGTGTAGGCATGTGAGGGTGTGCTTCTAACCAGCATCCCCAAACGTTGGGAGTAACAGTAGGCGGGCGACCTCGACCCGGCAGGGTCGAGCAAACACCCACACCCACGCCCACACATGCGCACACTCCGAGCGCAGTGATAGTGCCACTAGGCAGGACACGCATACAGATGATTGCATATTTCTTCATCTGATATCATTTAAGCTTTAGTCCGATTTTAGTTTTGATTTTTTTAGTATGTTCCCGGCGCCAAGTAGAGACGTGTAGGTGGGACGGAGTGTCGCGTATTGGCCCACGTGAATTTGGGGCACGAACTCGTAAGGTCGAATGACCACGCCCACATACACCCACGTACGCACTTGGGGCATGGAACAAAGCACCACCAAGGTGGACAGACACACTCGAGCGCATACTTACAGGTTGTTTTGAATTCTTGTTACGATTCAGTAATCCTGAATTGCCATTCATTTGTTAATCGTAATTAAGTTGAGTTTTGTTAGGTTGTAAGCGAAGCCCGACGAGTGATGTGTCGCATGTGTTGTTAGTAATAATCTTCTCAGTTAGTAGCGTCGCATGCGAACTTTGTTGAACGGCTGTCAGTTTGCGAAAATGTACTTTCGAGCAGGGAAACTCTTAGACGCGTAATTACGCATACTCATATGCGTACACACGCACATGTGCACACACTCGTTGCGAGCCTAAGGCATTTTTTTTTTTAATTTTTTTTTGATTTTAAATAATTTAATTTACTTGGAAGTTTTGGTTTTGATGTTTTATCAGTTGGTTTGACATCAAACTCCATTTGTTTACGATTATCCAAAAGGAGGAAAAGTTGAGTTCGCAATTTTTGTAATACGGGGGTGTTTGTATGGGTGTGTGAGTCCGTCGTAGACCCGGTTTTTGGGGCCTGTTATTCATAGGCGAGTGATCTAGCGAGGTCAAGCAACACACACACATACATGCGCTCACCTTACGTACAAAGTAATGTGCCCATGTCAACTGGGTATATGAGCATTTTGGTCAGGTACACACGCACTATAGCGCGCATTAGCATAGCCTAGTATGTAAGTTGAAGCCCACGAAGGGCACAAGCATAAACGTACACACTAACTAGAACATATTTGTAATCTTGCATATCTCATGAACACATGTTAATAAAACACCATGTATTGCTAAATTATTAGTTGAAATCAAGTGTTCTTCTTTTCAGATGTGGTGGGGACGGACGGACTGGACCGGGACGGGGAGGGGGATGTGCTAAAGGGGCGCATAGGGGACACTATTGGGGTCGGCAAAAACCGTTTGCCACTGCCGACCATGGAAGGGAGGGTCTAGAGTGGCCCGGCCAAAATAGCATCTGTGGCCGGAAAGGGGGGAAAAGGGGGGAGGGCAGCGCTTACAGACCTGAAGCGCAAGTGATATGCGGTCAGGTATGATTTTTTTTGTATGGTGCGGCTGACGTACCTCGGGAAGCCAACAATCCACCCCACAGTCCGGCGAGCTAGCTCGTGCTTATGCAAGCATCCTGCACGGCTTTCCGGGGTATGCGACGCGAGGGTGAGTGGACGCCAGGGGTCATAGCAGCCTCCACCCAAAGGCCAGCACGTAACAACCTTCTAACAACTTGGTGTCGAAGTCTATCTCTATACCTTGGATATAAGATGTTGGTACTTTAAATTCAATGTTATACCATGATAACGAATATACTAACCTGTCTCCAACGCTCAAAAATATTTGGGAAGCTTCCGCCAGGTGAGCTTTTGATAGGATGTGCTTTACCCTTTGTAATATTTTTCCCGTATTATTCAATGACAGTAGTATAATATTGAGGTGTTTCTTTATTGTTTCTAATTTTATTTTTGCGTTTTTGCTTATGCCTTTGTATGATTTTTCTGCGTTTATTTTCTCGTTAGTAAGTTCCTTTAAAATATCCTCCCGCTTTTCCATTTGTAAAAAAAATAATTTATTTATACTTTTTCCAAACCATCTGCACGGCTCTGGTACTTCTTCTTCAAAAACTTATTGTGGGCTGAATATATTTTCAGGAACAAACTAAGGCAAGTGCAAACCGTTGCAATCAGTAGCAAAATCTTTATAAAATCCAATGCTTCACTATGGTCAACTACTTTAATCGTATTGACAACATTCGCATTTGGGGTATCTATTTTAGACGTTTTTCCGCCCATACTGACTTTTGATAAATATTTTTAATCTTCAGGGAAATATTTTCTTAGTTGTCTCATAATTTCCTCTTCTCTAGTGGTTGGGTTGAGCACATCTTCCATAGTTGGCTCTCTGGTCATTCCGTTAACTTTCCAGAATTGTTTCAACCATTCAAGAGTTTGCTCATTAGTAAATTCTTCATCCAATTCATGGTTAGATAGTGTTTTGGAAAAATCCCTGCGGGGTCTAGAAAAATTCCTCGGCATTGCGAATTCAAAATTTATTTAGTTTTAGACAAAAATTTTATTTTGGGGAAACAAAAATCTATTTCGAGAAGAAAAAAAATCTTATTTTCTACCATAACCAGATATAAATCTGCTACTTGTCCGACGCCGGTTTGACGCCGAAGAGTTCTAGTTTATATGCAAACGCCCAAAAAATATAATTTATTTAGTTAGTTTCGAATCCTTCGGTAGCAATGTCCATGCGTTGGTCGTGATAAATTACTTAGTTTCAAATCCTTCGGTAGCAATGTCCATGCGCTGCTCGTGATAATTTAGTCAGTTTCAAATCCTTTGGTAGCAATGTCTATGCGCTGCTCGTGATAATTTAGTTATTTTCAAATCCTTCGGTAGCAATGTCCATGCGCTGCTTAGTTTCAAATCCTTCGGTGTATATGTAATGTTCAACCGCACTTCTGGATTTTCATCGGTCTGCTTCCTTTTGGCTAGCAGTCCGACGAATAGTATCCAGCAGGATCAAGCCAGTCTGCTTCTTTTTATTTAGCAGTCTGGCAGGATCGCCATAAAGTGTTCTCCTCAGTATAATATAAACATTTGTGGTCTCTGCCGCAATGAAGGCAAATTAACAATTATTTTTATTCAATTAAATTTCAGCTTATTTATAGTAATTCTTAACTGTAAAATTCTTACTTGCTAAATACATATTTACTTCTAAAGCTGGAATTATTGGTGATGTTTGTCGTAACGCTGTAGTCGTATCCCTAACGCAACCCTATGCGATACATTTTTATCGATTATTGGTGCGGTAACCGTAAACAGCTGATTGACTGCAAAAACTCAGCTATGAACACAATCTTAATTAATATTTTCTTAAAAAATGTAAAATGATAACTCACCAAATAGCAAAACCCAATAAATTCGAAAAATTAATGCAAAACAAATAAATTAAATGAACAAAAAAGTTAATCAGCTGTTTACGTTACCGCGGAAAACCAAAAACCAATTGGTTGGCTACGATCCGGTTACGACCTTAGCGTTACGATATGGCACCAATAATCGATTGCATTAAATCCCATAAGGTTGGTCGAATCAGCTGATTGGATACGACTACAGCGTTACGACAAACATCACCAATAATTCCAGCTTAAGCCTATGTACTGGCTGTGAAGCTGAGTGCAGTCAGTAACATACATACAAACATATACAGCTCGCAGCTACAAGTAATGCCGTTACATAGGTACGCACACATGTACCAAGCGTGGAGCTGCTAGCAATGCACTCGCGCACATTCACACATATGCGGCTAGCGTATGCAAGGCGATATGAAACTCTATAGCTAGTGCCGCTTATATATTTGGGGCGCGTGAGAAAGTGAACGTAATTACAATACGTTGAACTCCGCAAAATGTTTACATTCCGCAGCCAAACATTTAGAAGTCGGCGTGTGGCAACACTAGACAGAAGTAGAATATGCTAAAAAGTTACTATTTAAAGGGAATAAAGTTTTTATTTATCTCTAGCGTTCATATAACTGTGCTGCATAGATTTACGCATTTCTTAAAATTATACATGAATACCAATAACCTTACTAATATTATAAATGTTGTATAAAAATTGGGTAAGTATGGGGTTGGGGGTACTGGTGTCACTAGCACTTCACCGTGCTCCTTTTAATAAAAACAAGCACTTGGTCTAACTTTAAATATATATAAAAACCACTTTATTTAATCTTTTTTCAAAACGCTACCTAGCTTTAAACACTTCACTAAACTCTTGCGAACTAGGTAAACGTTAGCGGGCGGTAGTTACAGACGAACTAACTTGACAATTTGCTTGATCTCCTTGCGCAGCAAGGGACTGTAACTATGTATGTGTGTATGTATGTAAAAATGTAAACTAGAGAAAACGGTAAGTAAAAAATGAGCAAATTTCTATATTCTTTTGTTTACAGGGTGCGTGAGTCGTAAGTATTTTTTTTAGTAAATTAATTTAAGTAAATTTAACTATTTAAGCAACGGTAAGTATTTTGGCAAAATGATTTAAGTAGATTTAAGAAATTTAAGGTAAGTACATATGTGGTTTAGCAAAAGGATTTAAGTTAAATTTTACAAGGTAGGTTATTCTAAGGTAAGTATACAAGTGTAAATTCATTTCATGTTAAATTCATTATTAAATTATAATTCAGTTTTTTAGGGAAATTATTTAAAATTCAATTAAATTGGAGCTCATGTCTCCAACATGGCGGCCGGCCTGCTCCGATGAAGGAAGCAGTAGCTCCTGCATCTCTGATAAAGTGGATACCGCAGTAGAGAACAGGGTCTTCAAGCGCCGCTGAGTGTCCTTGCGTTCTCCCCTCCTTTTCTTTGGCTTTGCAATGACCACTCGTCGAGTAGGGGGTGTCTCCTTGGGTTTCGGTGCATTGCGTCGATTCTTCTGCTTCTTCGAGGGCTTATCTTGCTGTCGATGTACCAGCGTGTGGTGTGCAAGGCCGCATTTGTGGCAACTGTCCGGAGAGTCGCATGCGCCCATTACGTGGGATGTTGCCAAACAGTTAATACAATATTTATGAGCCCGTGCCGACTCATAGCGTTCTTCAGGTGTCATTGCCATGAACGCGTTGCAGTAGCGCAACGAGTGCTTTTGGCAACAGAGCCGACACTTGCTGAAACTCTCGTAGCGTCTGTAATGAGAATAGAAAGATTTTATGAGGTGAGTACGGGTGCTAACAGTAGGGTCTGATGGATATCCTAGAGTTTGCATGCTACGGAGAGATTTGTAGAGTGAGGGGTGAGATCTTATTCGGCTGGGGGAAGTGCGCAAAGTTTTGCAATGGGTCGTGTGTATGTTCCGCTTTGAGTACGGACATCGACAACTCGAACCTTTTCGTCCGAGCCGGGATGGAGACGAGTAACGCGTCCGAGTCGCCACTCATTCGGGGGGAAAAGGTCATCCTTAACGACGACTAGATCACCTTCCTTGATGTTTGGCTGCTGCGTTTTCCATTTAGTACGCTTATGAAGTTCTTTGAGATATTCATTTTTCCAGCGCGTACTAAATTGATGGTGTAGAACTTGGAGTTTTTGCCATTTGTTGATGAGCGGAAGATTTTCGGAGTTGGGTTCGGGTAACGCGAGTAGTGGAGCACCACGGAGGAAATGTCCCGGAGTTAGAGCGAGTAAATCATTTGGATCTTGCGACATCGGAGATAGCGGTCTAGAGTTGAGAATCGCTTCGATTCGAGTGAGTAGGGTAGTAAATTCTTCAAAAGTGAATTTTTGACTGCTTGCTACTTTAAGAAAATGGGTTTTAAAGCTTTTAACCGCCGCTTCCCATAATCCGCCCATGTGGGGAGCATATGGTGGGATGAATTGCCAGGACAGTCCATGAGTAGCATATTTTTGAGCTATGTCAGTTGCGGCTTCCTTGAGAAAAGAAGAAAGCTCCTTCTGAATGGCACGACTTGCTCCAATAAAGGTTTTGTCATTGTCTGACATTATTTTGTGTGGGAGCCCACGACGACTAACAAATCGAGCAAATGCTGCTTTAAAAGCAGCGGTTGTCAGATCAGAGCAGACTTCAAGATGGACTGCTTTTGTTGAGAAACATACGAATACGCAAACATATGCCTTTGAGTAAGATGCCTTCCGTAAGATTGATGTTTTAACGAGGAAAGGTCCAGCAAAGTCGATACCGGTCGTGTGAAATGGGAGAGAGTATGTGGACCTTTCCGGAGGGAGGGCGGCCATTATTTGAGATTTAGCCTGTTGTTTATAGATAGTGCATGTCTTACAGTGAAATATGCACTTCTTCACCTTTTGTTTGATTCGAGGGATGTAGTATTCCTGTTGTATCATGCGGATCATCAATTGTTTTTCGGCATGCAACAAGGTAGAGTGAACAAACTCCAAGAGTAAAGTGCACAAATGAGAATTATCGGGAATAATAATTGGATATCGCTCGTTGTAACTAAGATTGGCCTTTGCGAGCCGACCATTCACTCGCATTATGCCTGTTTCGTCGAGCATAGGGTTCAGAGTTAATAATGAACTCTTTTTGTGGAGTGGTTTGTTTGACTGTAGATCCGCGATTTCGGCAGAGAAATATTTCTGTTGCGTCAACAGGATCAAACTAACCTTTGCCTGATGCACTTCTTCATGGGTTAGAGTGATCGTTTTTTGAGTGTCGAGTCCTTGTACCCTGTTTATAAAACGGTACATATAAACAACGACTCGTAGAGCTCTTGAGTAGGACGAAAAGCGTTCGAGTAGATCAGGCATATCTACAGCATGAAATGCTTGAGTGCGCTTTTGTTCCGGTGGAGTAGGGTTTTGTGTCGCTGTTTTCGGCCAGGACGTTGGGGATTTAGCCAACCACTCTGGGCCCTTCCACCAAAGGGAGCGTTCGGCTAGATCCTTGGGTGTGCATCCGCGTGTACCAAGATCTGCTGGATTATCTCCACTGGGTACGTGTTTCCAAGTGGCGTTACTCACGTTTTCCAGAATTTGTGAGGTTCTATTTGCCACGTAGGTCTTCCAAGTGTGTGGGGGTTTTTCCAACCATGCGAGTACTATGGCGGAGTCCGACCAGAGCAATAGGTCATGTGGAGTCAGGGTTAGGTGGGAGCGTATTTGTTTTACCAATTTGGTGAGTAGTACTGCTCCACAGAGTTCTAGACGTGGCAGGCTCACGGTTTTCAATGGAGCCACTTTGCTCTTCGCCACGAGTAAGTGAGTTGAGAATGTGTTATCGCTATTTTGCACTCGTAGGTATACGCAAGCGCAGAATGCTTTTTCGGATGCATCTGAGAATCCATGCATCTGAAAGGGTTTATTGGGTGAAAATTCAACCCATCGAGGGATTTTAATTTCATTTATCGCGGAGAGATTTTCGCGAAATGTATTCCATTTGTGGAAAGCGCTGGGTTTGACTCGTTCGTCCCAGTCTGTTCCTTCTAACCAGAGTTCCTGGAGGAGAGTCTTGGCTAGTATCATTATTGGCGATAGCCACCCTGCCGGGTCAAACAATTTCGCAACCGCCGATAAAATTTGCCTCTTTGTGTTCGAGTTTTCTGCGGGTAGAGTCGTTTATGGCATTCCATTTTATGCCGAGAGTCTTCGTTGAGCTGGCATCGTGAAATTTGAGAAAATCTGCGTCTAGGAGATCAGATTCTGGAATGGATTGCAATAATTCTGAGTTATTTGCCGTTATTTTCTTGAGTGGAAAACCGGCTGATTTTAAAACTTCGATAACTTCGTGTAGAGAGTCGTGAGCGGACCGTAAGGTGTGTTCTCCCGAAAGTATATCGTCTACGTAGGTTTCGTGTAGCAATATATCATGGGCGAGTGGGTGGGTGGGTTTTGTGTCTTCTGCGAGTTGATGCAGAGTACGTATCGCGAGATATGGGGCACAGTTGACGCCAAACGTCACTGTCTTTAATTTGAAGTCCTTCATTGGCTGTTGTGGGGATCTTCGGAAGAGAATTCTTTGAAAATCCTGATCCTCTTCGTGAACGAGAATTTGGCGATACATCTTTTCGATATCGCCATTGAATACATACTTAAAAAATCGCCATTTGAGTAGGACGAGCATTAGGTCGTTTTGGAGTATAGGGCCTGAGTGTAAAGCGTCATTCAAGGAGTTTCCAGAATGAGTTCTAGATGCGTTGAAGACAACGCGCACCTTTGTTGTTTTGCTGTCGGGTTTTAAGACCGCATGATGGGGGAGGTAGAAAGAAAGATACTTTCCTTTATCGATGACCTCGCGGGATGTGGTTGCCTCCATATGGTTAAGGGTGATATATTCTTCCAAAACTTCCGAGTATTTTTCTCTTAGTTCTGGGCTTCTTTCGAGGGATCTCTCAACGCTGAGGTATTGTTGTTGTGCAGCAATACGTGAGTGTCCCAGGGCAAGTGTGCTTGGAAATTCCCTTTTGAATGGGAGTTTCACGACATATCTACCATCTCCTTGGCGGTGAGTGGTTTTGCGGTAGAGTTCCTCGCAAAATTTGTCATCTTCCGAAAGAGCTTGAGTCATGGGTAGCTCTTCTTGTTGCCAAAACTGCTGGAGTATTGTACTGAGAGTATCCTCCGGACTCTCGAGTACTTGAGTCGAGAGTGTATTTACAGTCTCTTTAATGGGCCCGCTGAGTATCCACCCAAATATAGTATTTTGGGCTAATAACGAGCCACTTACGTTGGCTTGTAACACTTGGACTAATATTTGGGGAGTGAGATCGCTGCCTATAACCATGTCGATTTTTGAGGGTGTGAAACATTGAGGGTCAGCGAGTGGCAATGTTGCAATTTCCTTCAAGTTTACTGTCGACACTTTGAAGCTGGGCAGGAAATGAGTCAATTTAAGCAGTAAAATGGTTTGATTATTAATTTGCTTTTTCAGATCCGCCGAGCAGAGTATTATCTCACAGATCTTATCCGAGTTTTGGACTACCGAACCTCCCATTCCCGATATTTTATAATGGGTTTCTTTGATTGGTAGTTGTAGGAGTTTTTGTATTCTAGAGGCTACAAAGGTTTTTTCGGGGCCTTGGTCTATCAGTGCACGAATTTTATGATATTCGCCGTTAGCTGACACTGTGACTAAAGCTGTGGGTAAGAGGGTGGTTTCGCTACTACTTGCGAAGTGAGTCGATGTCGTGTTTTTCTTAAATGGGTTCTGAGTTGATTGGGTTCGACTGGCATCTTTTGAAGTTGATGTTCTGTCTGGGTCTTCAACTGCGGGTTGCGCCTTGTTCCTTTGTTGCCCCTGAGCTGAGTTTTGAGAGTTTGATTTGGTTTGGAAATGAAGTAGAGAGTGGTGTCGTTTTTGGCAATATACGCAGGTGAAATTGCTACCACAATCTCTTTCCAAATGCGAGCAAGCTAAACAATTTGTGCAATAATTGTTTTCTTTTACGAATTTGCTTCGCTCTTGAGTCGAGAGATCTCTGTATTTTATACAGCTCATTAATGAGTGATTCAGATTACAGAGTTTGCATGAGGGTTGCCTCTTTGAATCCACATGGAATGTTTGGGTCTTATTCCTGAAATTCGACTGGTTTTGCGGGGTCGACGATCTGTGGTTAAAGCTAGAGTTAGAATTACGGGGTTTATTGGGTCTATATGTGCCGAGTCGTTCTACCACTTCGTACCTAGTCGTGAGAAATTTGTCCATCTCCGACCAAAGTGGTAGCTCTTTTCTGGAATCGAGTGATTGTTCCCAGAGTGCAAGGGTTTCATCAGGTAGTTTGGATGAGCATAAGAATACGAGGATGGGGTCCCAGTTATCAGTTGAGACATCGCTCGCATTTAGGGTCGAGATACTGTTATTTATGGTGGTTTGAATTTCTTGAATTCTTTCACCATTTTCTGAATAAACTGTGGGCATATTAAACAGGGTCTTTAATTGGTTATCTACGAGAATTCTCCGATTCTCGTATCGGGATTTGAGTGCTCCCCAGGCTAGCTCGAAGTTTTGATCATTTAATTGATATTTTTTAATAATCAGAGCTGCTTTGCCTCGGGTTTTTGCTCTCAGGTGATAGAGTTTTTGGGCCTGAGATAATTTTGGGTGATTTATGTAGACCGCAGTGAACATATCCCGGAATGACGGCCAGTCTTCATAACCGCCTTAGAAGACTTCCGTGTCGCATGCGGGGACTTTGAGATAGGGTTCGTGTTGAGAGGGGGTATGCGTCACCCGTATGGGGCTTAAGTTTGGTTGACTAGGTTGTAGGGTGCTAATCAACTCGCTTATCCTGAGTTTGGTGCTCATCGCAGTGTCGAGTGATGTGTTGTATGCCTCCTCGCATGTCGCCCTGAACTTTTCCTCCGTTCTGCCTAGCTGTGCCGCTTCGTATGCAGATTCCACTGCGTCTACTCGCTTGTTGAGTTCCTCCAAGTACAGCTTGAGACTGGTCTCAGAGTGGTCCGTTTCCGCTAAGTTCCACCATTTCTCGCAGAATTTTTCTAATTTGTTAATTTCGAAAATTTTTTGTCCAAAGCCCCGTATTCCTCTTCCGACTGGGATTTAGATCGGGTAACGGGTCCTGACTGTGGATTTAGGGTTTTGGGTTGGCCCTTTTTCTCGTCCGCCATATTACAATTTAAATTTGAGTCTAAAATTTACCACTGTAATTTTACTCAGTTTTTGAAATGCCTTGTACCACTGTGCAATTTGGAGTAGCGGAATTTGCACAAACAAGTGGATATGGGCGGCTTTTGTGTTGAGGGTGGAAAATTACTTGTCTTAGCGCTTCTAAGTACAAGTGTGTGGGTATGTATGTAAATATGTATATGGCGTGGAGAGATAAGAAAAAGAGTGGGTGGAGTTATAATTGCTTTGCGCTGCAATTATTTTGCTAAGTTGAGTTCTAATTTGTGTATTGAGTGAAGTCTTCGTTTTAAAGTGTGTATTAGGGTAGTTCAAATTTATTATTTTTTTTTTCTGGGTCACGGAAAATATATTTGGGTAGCAACTAATTTTGGGTGAGAGAGTTAATGATGATAATCAATTATATGTATACGAAAGAGTATGAGTTGGGGTATTTATATATGAGGGTGTGAAATATACGTATATATATATATGGGTATAAGTACAGCTTTTTTTTTGGGTACCGCTATGGGATGGCAGAGAAACTTTTGCTTCGATTGCAATTATATTATGTATATACATATGTACGAACTATTGGGTTAAGGTTTGACTGTACCTTTATGGATTATATCTAACCAGAGTAGATATGCGGATTTTGGGGTAACGGAACGGTTTAATAAACCGATCGTGGGGCGAGTATGGTTTGCTGTACTTATATATACTAGTGATGTTTTGTACAAGGTGTACTTACTTGGGCATCCTTTTTGTAATACCACCTTTTTGTTGTTTTGTGTTTCTTGATTCCTGTGGACTTGCTGTTGCTGTTTGTTGATTTTGATGTTTATGGTGTTGGGTGTTGTTGGGGTCGCTTTGTTGTTGGTTGCTTTGGTACCACTTGTGCAGGTCTACTGCTCGTGGTAATACAAAATGAAAATTTAAAAAGAAATTCGCCAAATTTTTGTTTTTTTTTGTTTTTTATATATGTACATCCGTATAATCGTGGTGCTTACGGTTGTCACATTAGACCGTGCCTTATTTTATGAATAAATTCACTCGGGTAAGTACCTTTTTTTTTTGTTAGCTTAATCACTATATGATTATTTGTTCTTTTCCAGCACTTTTTATACCTTTCATGAACATGAAATGGTATTATAACTTTGGTCCGATGTTTGTAAATATGAGAAGAAGAAGAGATAGACCCATCAATAAGTATACCGAAATGATCAGGATGACGAGATGAGTTGATTTAGCCATGTCCGTCTGTCCGTCTGTCCGTCTGTCTGTTTGAACGCAAACTAGTCCCTCAATTTTTGGCTGAAATTTTGTATGTGGCCACCATTTTGTAATATAGGAATCATTTGTCGGAACTGACAAGATCGGACCAGTATAACATCTAGCCCCCATACAACCGATTGTTCAGATATAAGGTTTTTTGGCCAAAACTTCTGCAATTAAAAAGTTAGGAACGTAAAATTTTGCAACTCGAGTACTTTCTATTTATGTAGTGTATATAGTGAAAATCAGCAAGATCGGGCAAATGTAACATATAGCCCCCATACAACCGATTGTTCAGATATAAGGTTTTTTGGCCAAAACTTCTGCAATTAAAAAGTTAGGAACGTAAAATTTTGCATCTCGAGTACTTTCTATTTATGTAGTGTATATAGTGAAAATCAACAAGATCGGCCAAATTTAACATATAGCCCCCATACAACCGATTGTTCAGATATAAGGTTTTTTTCCCAAAACTTCTGCAATTAAAAGTTAGGAACGTAAAATTTTGCAACTCGAGTACTTTCTATTTATGTAGTGTATATAGTGAAAATCAACAAGATCGGGCAAATGTAACATATAGCCCCCATACAACCGATTGTTCAGATATAAGGTTTTTTTGGCCAAAACTTCTGCAATTAAAAAGTTAGGAACATAAAATTTTGCAACTTGAGTACTTTCAATTTATGTAGTGTGTAGAGGAAAATCAAGAAGATCGGGTAAATATAACATATATTTAGCCCCATACAACCAGTTGTTCCGATATAAGGTTTTTTGGCCAATACTTCCGCATTTAAAAAGTTAGGAACGTAAAATATTTCACCTTTAGTACTTTCTACATATGTAACGTGTATAGTGTAAGTCAGTACAATTGAACACGTATAATATATAGCCTCCATACAATCGATTGTTCCGATAACTCGGATCCTATTATTTTGTAAGTTTTTTTTAAATTATAACAAAGATGTGTAATGTGTATAGTAAATATAGTTAAATTGAAATAGGCTGTACTGGGGATCGAACAGTGAAAATCGTGACGCTTATTCATGAAAGGTATATAGCCTTCGGCACAGCCGAAGACAGCTTTCCTTACTTGTTTTTACGTAAGTTTATGTTTTTTCCTGATTTTAATGGACTATTTTTTGGGGTTTTTTTTCACTCTATGTGTGCTTTGTATTTTTTTTGTTTATTTCACAGATTTTCTTAGCACTTTTTATGAAATTTTTTGTATACGCGACGCGCACCCGATATGTATGTTTATTTGAATTTTTGTGTTTTGTAAATTTTTATAAATTGATTTTTCCCGTAGGTAAGTATAGAGTAAACTCTTAATATTTTTTGAATTTATAATTTATAGGTCACTGATTTCCACTGTGGCCTCAATGGACCATGTATAATTTTTCAGGGGGTAAGTATGGTTTTAGGGGGGGGGGGGGGAGGTATGTGGTGTCACTAGCACTGCACTTTAGTTCCGTCACTTTAAAATAAAAGGCACTGGTTTTAAACTAAAAATTACTATCTTCAATCTTTATTCACTTGAACTATGAACGGCTCGAAGGACCATATCAGAGCTTTGGTTAAATGGTGGGCGGCGAGCAGTTTATTATTATTGTTGTTGTGATATAATATGGCTGAGGGAGCTGGCCGGGGTTGCCGGTTCGAATCCCACCTCAACCAAAGCCTTTTTAATTTTATTTATTTTATTATTTTTATATTCCATCAAGTCTCATGGACTGTGTTTGGTTCTTTTTAATTATTGGTATGTACCATTGTGACTGCAACTATAAGCTATGTATTTCGAATATTCCATAAATTATCTGCGAATTACAATAATATGTAATACAGATGAAATAAACGAAACCATGTTATGTCGCTTAAACATACTCCCCGCCCTAGACGGCTTAGTCGTCTAGTAAAGAGCCATAGGTTGCTGGTTTGATCCGGCTAGAAGGAACATGTATAAAAATTGGGTAAGTATGGGGTTGGGGGTACTGGTGTCACTAGCACTTCACCGTGCTCCTTTTAATAAAAACAAGCACTTGGTCTAACTTTAAATATATATAAAAACCACTTTATTTAATCTTTTTTCAAAACGCTACTTAGCTTTAAACACTTCACTAAACTCTTGCGAACTAGGTAAACGTTAGCGGGCGGTAGTTACAGACGAACTAACTTGACAATTTGCTTGATCTCCTTGCGCAGCAAGGGACTGTAACTATGTATGTGTGTATGTATGTAAAAATGTAAACTAGAGAAAACGGTAAGTAAAAAACAAGTAAGGAAAGCTGTCTTCGGCTGTGCCGAAGGCTATATACCTTTCATGAATAAGCGTCACGATTTTCACTGTTCGATCCCCAGTACAGCCTGTGTCAATTTAACTATATTTACCTACTATACACATTACACATCTTTGTTATAATTTAAAAAAACTTACAAAATAATAGGATACGAGTTATCGGAACAATCGATTGTATGGAGGCTATATATTATACGTGTTCAATTGTACTGACTTACACTATACACATTACATATGTAGAAAGTACTAAAGGTGCAATATTTTACGTTCCTAACTTTTTAAATGCGGAAGTATTGGCCAAAAAACCTTATATCGGAACAACCGGTTGTATGGGGCTATATGTTATATTTACCCGATCTTCTTTATTTTCCTCTACACACTACATAAATTGAAAGTACTCAAGTTGCAAAATTTTATGTTCCTAACTTTTTAATTGCAGAAGTTTTGGCCAAAAAACCTTATATCTGAACAATCGGTTGTATGGGGGCTATATGTTACATTTGCCCGATCTTGTTGATTTTCACTATATACACTACATAAATAGAAAGTACTCGAGATGCAAAATTTTACGTTCCTAACTTTTTAATTGCAGAAGTTTTGGCCAAGAAACCTTATATCTGAACAATCGGTTGTATGGGGGCTATATATTACATTTGCCCGATCTTGTTGATTTTCACTATATACACTACATAAATAGAAAGTACTCGAGTTGCAAAATTTTACGGTCCTAACTTTTTAATTGCAGAAGTTTTGGCCAAAAAACCTTATATCTGAACAATCGGTTGTATGGGGGCTATATGTTACATTTGCCCGATCTTGTTGATTTTCACTATATACACTACATAAATAGAAAGTACTCGAGTTGCAAAATTTTACGGTCCTAACTTTTTAATTGCAGAAGTTTTGGTCAAAAAACCTTATATCTGAACAATCGGTTGTATGGGGGCTATATGTTACATTTGCCCGATCTTGTTGATTTTCACTATATACACTACATAAATAGAAAGTACTCGAGTTGCAAAATTTTACGGTCCTAACTTTTTAATTGCAGAAGTTTTGGCCAAAAAACCTTATATCTGAATAATCGGTGGGGCTATATGTTACATTTGCCCGATCTTGTTGATTTTCACTATATACACTACATAAATAGAAAGTACTGGAGTTGCAAAATTTTACGTTCCTAACTTTTTAATTGCAGAAGTTTTGGCCAAGAAACCTTATATCTGAACAATCGGTTGTATGGGGGCTATATGTTACATTTGCCCGATCTTGTTGATTTTCACTATATACACTACATAAATAGAAAGTACTCGAGATGCAAAATTTTACGTTCCTAACTTTTTAATTGCAGAAGTTTTGGCCAAGAAACCTTATATCTGAACAATCGGTTGTATGGGGGCTATATATTACATTTGCCCGATCTTGTTGATTTTCACTATATACACTACATAAATAGAAAGTACTCGAGTTGCAAAATTTTACGGTCCTAACTTTTTAATTGCAGAAGTTTTGGCCAAGAAACCTTATATCTGAACAATCGGTTGTATGGGGGCTATATGTTACATTTGCCCGATCTTGTTGATTTTCACTATATACACTACATAAATAGAAAGTACTCGAGTTGCAAAATTTTACGGTCCTAACTTTTTAATTGCAGAAGTTTTGGCCAAAAAACCTTATATCTGAACAATCGGTTGTATGGGGGCTATATGTTACATTTGCCCGATCTTGTTGATTTTCACTACATACACTACATAAATAGAAAGTACTCGAGTTGCAAAATTTTACGGTCCTAAATTTTTAATTGCAGAAGTTTTGGTCAAAAAACCTTATATCTGAACAATCGGTTGTATGGGGGCTATATGTTACATTTGCCCGATCTTGTTGATTTTCTCTATATACACTACATAAATAGAAAGTACTCGAGATGCAAAATTTTACGTTCCTAACTTTTTAATTGCAGAAGTTTTGGCCAAGAAACCTTATATCTGAACAATCGGTTGTATGGGGGCTATATGTTACATTTGCCCGATCTTGTCGATTTTCACTATATACACTAAATAAATAGAAAGTACTCGAGTTGCAAAATTTTACGGTCCTAACTTTTTAATTGCAGAAGTTTTGGCCAAAAAACCTTATATCTGAACAATCGGTTGTATGGGGGCTATATGTTACATTTGCCCGATCTTGTTGATTTTCACTATATACACTACATAAATAGAAAGTACTCGAGATGCAAAATTTTACGTTCCTAACTTTTTAATTGCAGAAGTTTTGGCCAAGAAACCTTATATCTGAACAATCGGTTGTATAGGGGCTATATGTTACATTTGCCCGATCTTGTTGATTTTCACTATATACACTACATAAATAGAAAGTACTCGAGTTGCAAAATTTTACGGTCCTAACTTTTTAATTGCAGAAGTTTTGGCCAAAAAACCTTATATCTGAACAATCGGTTGTATGGGGGCTATATGTTACATTTGCCCGATCTTGTTGATTTTCACTACATACACTACATAAATAGAAAGTACTCGAGTTGCAAAATTTTACGGTCCTAACTTTTTAATTGCAGAAGTTTTGGTCAAAAAACCTTATATCTGAACAACCGGTTGTATGGGGGCTATATGTTACATTTGCCCGATCTTGTTGATTTTCACTATATACACTACATAAATAGAAAGTACTCGAGTTGCAAAATTTTACGGTCCTAACTTTTTAATTGCAGAAGTTTTGGCCAAAAAACCTTATATCTGAACAATCGGTTGTATGGGGGCTATATGTTACATTTGCCCGATCTTGTTGATTTTCACTATATACACTACATAAATAGAAAGTACTCGAGTTGCAAAATTTTACGTTCCTAACTTTTTAATTGCAGAAGTTTTGGCCAAAAATTCTTATATCTGAACAATCGGTTGTATGGGGGCTATATGTTACATTTGCCCGATCTCGTTGATTTTCACTATATACACTACATAAATAGAAATTACTCGAGTTGCAAAATTTTACGTTCCTAACTTTTTAATTGCGGAAGTTTTGGCCAAAAAACCTTATATCTGAACAATCGGTTGTATGGGGGCTATATGTTATACTGGTCCGATCTTCTCAGTTCCGACAAATGATTCCTATATTACAAAATGGTGGCCACATACAAAATTTCAGCCAGATATCTCAAAAATTGAGGGACTAGTTTGCGTTCAAACAGACAGACGGACAGACGGGCATGGCTAAATCAACTCATTTCGTCATCCTGATCATTTCGGTATACTTATTGATGGGTCTATCTCTTCTTCTTCTCATATTTACAAACATCGGACCAAAGTTATAATACCATTTCATGTTCATGAAAGGTATAATGAGCAAATTTCTATATTCTTTTGTTTACAGGGTGCGTGAGTCGTAAGTATTTTTTTTAGTAAATTAATTTAAGTAAATTTAACTATTTAAGCAACGGTAAGTATTTTGGCAAAATGATTCAAGAAGATTTAAGAAATTTAAAGTAAATACATATGTGGTTTAGCAAAAGGATTTAAGTTAAATTTTACAAGGTAGGTTATTCTAAGGTAAGTATACAAGTGTAAATTCATTTCATGTTAAATTCATTATTAAATTATAATTGAGTTTTTTAGGGAAATTATTTAAAATTCAATTAAATTGGAGCTCATGTCTCCAAAAATGTGAATGTAGCGATGTTTGGATATTTGGATGTCCAGCCGTTAACTTCTAATCCTCAATAACGTGAGAATGAGGTGAATATGTTACTGAACAAAAACCTTAAAATTACCTTACAATATGGGTATCAACGAAAGGGAATGGCCCAAGTTTCATTTGGACCTCAATATATTTCGATAAATTAATCGATAACTGAGCTATCGATGAAAATGTGGTTGCTCAAAAACTTTAAATATTCCCTAAAATATGGGTATCAAACGAAAGGGAATGGTCCCAGGTTTCATTTGGACCTCGATATATTTCGATAAATTAATCGATAACTGTCATCGGTGAAAATGTTATTGAATAAAAGCCTTAAAATTGCCCTACAATATGGTTATCAAACGAAAGGTGAAACCCCAGGTTTTATTTGGACTTCAGCGTATTTTGATAAATTTATCGATAACTGAGTTATCGGTGAAAATGTGATTGCCCAAAAAACTTAAAATTGCCCTACAATATGGTAATCAAACGAAAGGGGATGGCCCCAGTTTTCATTTGGACTTCAATATATTTCGATAAATTTTTCGATAACTGAGTTACCGATGAATACGAGATGGCTCAAAATCCTTAAAATTGCCCGACAATATGGGTATCAAATGAAAGAGCATCACCCCAGGTTTCATTTGGAGTTCCATATATTTCGATAAATTTATCGATAACTGAGTAATCGGTGAAAATGTTATTGTCAAAAAACCTTAAAATTTCCTCACAATATGGGTATCAAAAGAAAGGTTTCATCTGGACTTTAATATATTTCGATAAATTTATCGATAACTGAGTTATCGGAAAAAAAATCCTTAAACTTGCCCTACAATATGGGTATAATACTAAAGGGGATGACCCCAGTTTTCATTTGGACTTCAATATATTTCGATATGCTTATCGATAACTGAGTTATCGGTGAAAACGAGATGGCTCAAAAGCCTTAAAATTGGCCAACAATATGGGTATCAAACGAAAAGGGATGGCCCCAGGTTTCATTTGGACTTCGATATATGTATTTCGATATATTTAACGATAACTGAGTTATCGGTCAAAACGTGATCGCCCAAAAACCTCAAATTATGTAATCAATCTACCTTTCCCCATTAATGGGAATTTTGAAAATTTTAAATACCCTTGGTAAATGCTTCAGTATTCAATAATCTTACTAATATTATAAATGTGAATGTAGCGGTGTTTGGATATTTGGATGTTTGGATTTTTGGTTGTCCAGACGTTACCTTCTGTTCCTCAATAACGTGAGAATGGCAAGACGGATTTTGTTGAAATTTGGTAGGCAGACAGCTAATAGTCTAGAAGGAGGTATAGGTTATTTTTTTTTTAATTTTGGGGGTTCGGCCATGCTAGGGACCGATACTTTTCGATTTTTTTGTTTTTCCATATAACTCTGAGTACACTTGACCTAAACTTATGATATTTCGCATACAGGTGTAGAAACTTCGAACAATATGGGTATCAAACGAAACTGGAAGGTGCCAGGTCTCATTTGTGCTTCGATATATTTCGATAAATTTATCGATAACTAAGCTATCAGTCGAAATGAGATTGCCCAGAAACCTTTAATTTTCCCTACAATATGGGTATCAAATGAAAGGGGATGACCCCAGGTTTCATTTGCACTTCAATATATTTCGATAAATTTATCGATAACTGAGTTATCGGTGAAAATATTATCGAACAAAAACCTTAAAATTACCTTACAATATGGGTATCAAACGAACGGGAATGGCCCCAGGTTTCATTTAGACCTCAAAATATTTCTATAAATTTATCGATAACTGAGTTATCGATGAAAATGTGGTTGCTCAAAAACTTTAAATATTCCCTACAATATGGGTATCAAACAAAAGGGAATGACCCCAGGTTTCATTTGGACCTCGATATATTTCTATAAATTAATCGATAACTGAGTTATCGGTTAAAATGTGATTGAATAAAAACCTTAAAATTTCCCTACCATAAGGGTATCAAACCAAACGGCATGGCCCTAGGTTTCATTTGGAATTCGATATTTTTCGATAAATTGATCGATAACTGAGTTATCGGTAAAATGTGATTGCCCAAAAAACCTTCAAATTTTCCACAACATGGGTACTAAACAAAAGGGGATGGCCACAAGTTTCATTTGAACTTCGATATATTTCGATAAATTAATCGATAACTGAGTTATCTTACTAATATTATAAATGTGAATGTAGCGATGTTTGGATATTTGGATGTTTGGATGTCCAGACGTTAACTTCTGTTCCTCAATAACGTGAGAATGTCAAGACGGATTTTGTTGAAATTTGGTAGACAGACAGCTAATAGTCTAGAAGGAGGTATAGGCTTTTTTTTTTTTAATTTTGGGGGGTCCGGCCATGCTAGGGACCGATACTTTTCGATTTTTTTGTCAAATTTTCCACAACATGGGTATTAAACAAAAGGGGATGGCCACAAGTTTCATTTCAACTTCGATAGTTTTCGATAAATTAATCGATAACTGAGTTATCGGTGAAAATCTTATTGAATAAAAACCTTAAAATTGCCCTACAATATGGTTATCAAACGAAAGGTGACACCCCAGGTTTCATTTGGACTTCTATATATTTCGATAAATTTATCGATAACTGAGTTATCGGTGAAAATGTTATTGAACAAAAACCTTAAAATTACCTTACAATATGGGTATCAACGAAAGGGAATGGCCCCAGGTTTCATTTGGACCTCAATATATTTCGATAGATTAATCGATAACTGAGTTATCGGTGCAAATGTTATTGAATAAAAACCTTAAAATTGCCCTACAATATGGGTATCAAACGAAAGGGCATGGCCGCAGGTTTCATTTGGAATTCGATATTTTTCGATAAATTGATCGATAACTGAGTTATCGGTGAAAATGTGATTGAACAAAAACCTTAAAATTACCTTACAATATGGGTATCAACGAAAGGGAATGGCCCCAGGTTTCATTTGGACCTCAATATATTTCGATAGATTAATCGATAACTGAGTTATCGGTGCAAATGTTATTGAATAAAAACCTTAAAATTGCCCTACAATATGGGTACTAAACGAAAGCGGTTGGTCCCAGGTTTCAATTGGACTTCGATATATTTCGATAAATTAATCGATAACTGAGTTATCGGTGAAAATGTTATTGAATAAAAACCTTAAAATTGCCCGACAATATGGTTATCAAACGAAAAGTGAAACCCCAGGTTTTATTTGGACTTCAGCGTATTTCGATAAATTTATCGATAACTGAGTTATCGGTGAAAATGTGACTGCCCAAAAAACTTAAAATTGCCCTACAATATGGGTATCAAACGAAAGGTGATGGCCCCAGTGTTCATTTGGACTTCAATATATGTATTTCGATAAATTTTTCGATAACTGAGTTACCGGTGAAAACGAGGTGGCTCAAAAGCCTTAAAATTGCTCGACAATATGGGTGTCAAATGAAAGAGCATGACCACAGGTTTCATTTGGACTTCCATATATTTCGCTAAATTTATCGATAACTGAGTTATCGGTGAAAATGTGATTGTCAAAAAACCTTAAAATTTCCTTACAATATGGGTATCAAAAGAAAGTTTTCATCTGGACTTTAATATATTTCGATAAATTTATCGATAACTGAGTTATCGGTGAAAACGAGATGGCTCAAAAGCCTTAAAATTGGCCAACAATATGGGTATCAAACGAAAAGGGATGGCCACAGGTTTCATTTGGACTTCGATATATTTATCGATAACTAAGTTATCGGTCAAAACGTGATCGCCCAAAAACCTATCGGTCCCTGGCATAGCCGGACCCCCCAAAATTAAAGAAAAAATTAGCCTATACCTCCTTCCAGACTATTAGCTGTCTGCTTACCAAATTTCAACAAAATCCGTCTTGCCATTCTCACGTTATTGAGGAACAGAAGTTAACGTCTGGACATCCAAACATCCAAACATCGCTACATTCACATTTATAATATTAGTAAGATGTATGTATGTATGTGTCTTATGGACTCCGAAACTACTCGGCCGATTTTGTTGAAATTTTGGGGATAGATTAGTAGGAGCCTGGAGAGTGTTTCGGTAAATTTTTTTTTATGGGAAGTGGACCCGGGACCGCCCTATTCGAAAATATCGTATAAATGGCAGGATTTACTTGAAATTTGGTATGTAGGTAGCGTTATGCTTAGGTTAAAGTATAGGATGATATTTCTTCCGGGATGTGGACCAGAGCCTGATATATTCTAAACAATCATGTTTATGACTCAATGTGCTTGATATTTGGCGTGTAGCTGGCGATAATATATCTTCCGAGAAGTAGGTCAGAGACCGAACAATTCGAATGGCGGTAGAATTCTGCTTAGTTTCATACATAAAATAATTTTTCTTCTGGGAAGTGAACCAGAAAGCGGGGGGTAAAGCGCGTTGCATTTGTTGTAACAATAATTAAAGCACAAGGACAACCACTTACTATCGCTGGACTGCATTTGAGAAATGCGTGGTCAATTATTCGTCGCCTGTTCACGAGTTGGATCCCCAAAAAATTTACTTGTTTACACACCTAATGAAAAACCAAAAATATTGTTTATCCTTTAGCATTAAGATAAGTAAAAGTCCTTAAATGGTAAAATCTTATTCAGGTGTTTTTCTTTGGCGTAGCAACGCACGCCGGGTATTACTAGTATGTTAATACCCTGCAGTCAACTTAACTAGTTTTATACTAATCAAATACCAGTCAGCTAGGCGGCTTCAACTAGTTCGAGTTCTGTAATTTTTCCATATTAGCAACTGGTATTTTTAACACGGCGATGTCCTACGAGATGGCAATTGTCCTTCTCTGCATCAGCACCATACCAATTGTCTGACTAGTCAGCCTCTGCATCAGGAATATACCAGTTGATATACTTGTTATTATACACATCAGTATCATACCATTTAAGATACTAGTTCGTATATACGTCAGGATCGTACCAGTTGAAAGAATAGTTCATATATACATCAGAATCATACCAGTTGGCAGACTAGTTCATATATACATCAGAATCATACCAGTTGAAAGACTAGTTCATATATGCATCAGAATCATACCAGTTGACAGACTAGATCATATATGCATCAGAATCATACCAGTTGGCAGACTAGTTCATATATGCATCAGAATCATACCTGTTGACAGACTACTTCTTATATGCATCAGAATCATACCTGTTGACAGACTACTTCTTATATGCATCAGAATCATACCAGTTGACAGACTAGTTCATTAATGCATCAGAATCATACCAATTAACAGACTAGTTAAAAAAATCATCGGAATCATACCAGTTGTCATACTAGTTCATATATGCGTCAGAATCATACCAGTTGATATAGTAGTTCATTTATGCATCAGAATCATTCCAGTTGACATATCAGTTCATTTATGCATCATAATCATATCAGTTGACATACTAGTTCAAATTTGCATCAGAAATATACCATTTGACATACTAGTTCATATATGCATCAGAATCTTACCAGTTGACATACTAGTTCATATATACATCAGAATCATACCGGTTGACATACTGCTCAGTCTATGCGGCAGGACATACTAATCATTATGCCCATTCAGATCGTACCACTTGTTATACTAGTCCACGAATTTGACATTCATTCCAGTTGGTATACTAGTCGGTCTATGCACCAGTATCATAGTCAGCCTCTACATCAGCAATATACCAGTTTATTCTTTAGAAAGCAGCGACTATTTGTATTTACCTAAACACGAAAAAGCATCTGTGAATTACAAGGTAAAAAAGAAGCAGTTACAAGAGAAAAAGAAAAGCAATTGTCCTCTTCTGCATCAGCACCATACCAATTGGTATACTAGTCAGCCTCTGCATCAGCATTATACCAGTTGATATACTAGTTCATACACAGCCAAAAATGAGCTAAAGGCTCTGAGTTCGATTCTCGGTAAAGTTAACTCAAGTTTTTTTTTTCTATATTTTTTAAATTATGTTGTTTATTGTATTTTTAATTTAATTTTTGAATTCTACTTGCAATGGCTCCTTTCAAATTCCGCGTTCGTCAAGTTTGATTATATAGGTGAAGGCCCAATTGCATTCAACTTTGTAGGATCCACTTTCATACAAAGTTTTTTAAACGTAAAGCGAAGCGAAATTTTTGCAAATTCTCAAAAACGAGGCGCGCATTTGTCAAAGTTTTATGTAATTGGGGCTTTGGGGTTGTATTTTTAGGTAAGGTAAATTAAGGTTAAGTTAGTCGTCCACTGCGGAGTTCCGGACCCACATATGATATATAGATAAAATTAAGTCTTATTTTTACATCAAAAAGAGTCAAAGTAAGACTGCTTTCATGCTGGGCCATACACTCGAGTTAAAGGAGCATTGGTAGAGTTAATTTATATTGTTGTTGTCAATATACTCAAGTTTATGCCGCAACGTAAAAAAAATGGCGGTTATATACCAACAGGTTGTCATAACCTCTAACGAGACTTTTGCCGAACTTCTCTTCCAACTTATAGTGTGCTGCTTTGATTTTTTCCCTATGAGTTGGCGGGACCTAGTTTTTTTTTTTAATTTAAAAATCTGTGACTGTTCAAACAGTTGAATGCAGTTAGGTTAGGTTAGGTTAAAGGCTGCCGCAGAGGCACACTTAGGCCAGTTTTGAAAAGGCCGTTGTGATACCACCAGCACTAGGAAAGTCAGTCCCGGGACCCAGCCATTTGGAAAATCCCAGCGGTCTGGTTTAGACTATCCAGGAAGGGAACTCCCAAAAAACGCGTTCCCGCGCCGCTTAAGGCCGGGCAGTTGCAGATGAGGTGCTTCACCGTTTCCTCTTCCTCATCATCTTTGCAGCTCCTACAGCATCGTCGATAGGGCACCCCTTCTGCGTGCCTACCAATAAGGCAGTGCCCAGTTAGAACACCTATTAATATTAAGATTTCTCTCCTTCTTAGGGCGTGAATGCCTCTAGATCTTTTATGATCCCATTTCGGCCAGGTTTGTTTGGATGTCCGGCAACTTGGGGATTGTTGCCACCTTTCGTTGGGTTGGAGTACACACTCCGTCAAGCCAACGAAAAGTAGCAACAATCCCCAGGGTGCCGGACATCCAAACAAACCTGGCCAAAATGGGATCATAAAAGATCTAGAGGGATCATAAAAGATCTGAATGCAGTTACAGAATTTCCATTTGATTTTCAGAAAAATACAATTGACATTCAGAAAATTACAATTGATATTCAGAAAACTTTCTGAATATAAACTGAAAAAGGTGTAGTATGATTTCAACCCGAGTTTCATACATACTTGCATACTAGTACGAACCAGGATTTTTCTGACTAGTATTATTTCGTCCAGCAAATTATAGTTGTATACTAGTATGTTTTCTGATTAGATTGGCATTGATTAGTTTAAGGGTAATCAGCAAAGAACTAGTATAAAAACATCCATAAAATGTATAGTAAACGAGCTAGGTGTCTGCTGAGTAGTTTGGAATTGATTAGTTTGAAGGTAGTCAGAAATTAACTAGTATGAATACACCACAAAATTTTTAGGCGTAGAACTATAATGTTGCTGAGTAGTTTGGCATTGACTGGTTTAAAGCTAATCAGAAATGAACTAGTATGAATACACCACAAAATGTACAGTCAATGAATTACATTGTTTGCCGAGTAGTTTGGCAATGTCTGGCTTAAAGGAAATCAGAAATGAACTAGCATGAATACACCACAAAATGCATAGTCAATGAACTAGAATTTTCGCTAAGTAGTTTGGCATTGAATGGTTTAAAGCTAATCAACAATGAACTGGTATCCATATGCCACAAAATGCATAGTCAATGAACTATATTGTTTGCTGAGTAGTTTGGCCTTCACTGGTTTGAAGCTAATCAGCAATGAACTAGTATAAATACACCACAAAATGTATAGTCAATGAACTATATTCTTTGCTGAGTATGTAGTTGGACATTGACTGGTTTAAAGGTGATCAGAAATGAACTAGTATGAATACACCACAAAATGTATAGTCAATGAACTATATTGCTTGCTGAGTAGTTTGGCCTTGTCTGGTTTGAAGCTAATCAGCAATGAACTAGTATAAATACACCACAAAATGTATAGTCAGTGAACTATATTGTTTGCTGAGTAGATCGACATTGACTGGTTTAAAGGAGATCAGAAGTGAACTAGTATGAATACACCACAAAATGTATGGTCAATGAACTATATTATTTGCTGAGTAGTTCGACATTGACTGGTTTAAAGGTGATCAGAAATGAACTAGTATGAATACACCACAAAATGTATAGTCAATGAACTATATTGCTTGCTTAGTAGTTTGGCCTTGACTGTTTTGAAGCTAATCAGCAATGAACTAGTATAAATACACCACAAAATGTATAGTCAATGAACTATATTCTTTGCTGAGTAGTTGGACATTGACTGGTTTAAAGGTGATCAGAAATGAACTAGTATGAATACACCACAAAATGTATAGTCATTGAACTATATTGTTTGCTGAGTAGTTTGGCCTTGACTGGTTTGAAGCTAATCAGCAATGAACTAGTATAAATACACCACAAAATGTATAGTCAATGAACTATATTCTTTGCTGAGTAGTTGGACATTGACTGGTTTAAAGGTGATCAGAAATGAACTAGTATGAATACATCACAAAATGTATTATCATTGAACTATATTGTTTGCTGAGTAGTTTGGCCTTGACTGGTTTGAAGCTAATCAGCAATGAACTAGTATAAATACACCACAAAATGTATAGTCAATGAACTATATTGTTTGCTGAGTAGTTTGGCATTGACTGGTTTAACGCTAATCAGCAATGAACTAGTATGCATACACCACAAAATGTATAGTCAATGAACTAGAATTTTCGCTGAGTAGTTTGGCATTGACTGCTTTTAAAACTAATCAACAACGAACTGGTAGGCATATGCCACAAAATGGTTAGTCAATGAACTAGTATGTTTGCTGAGTAGTTCGGAATTTGACTGCAGGGTAAATTTAAAATTAAAATAAAAAAGTGATTTTATGAAACCTGACAGAATATCCGATTACAATGTTACAATAAAAAATAGAATAAAAAAATATTTTTAATTTAACCCATTAACGCCGGGGTATAGAACCCGTGGACCGATTGTCATGATTTTTCATGGACCAGCTAATTTTGGCCTCTAGATGGCAAAAAATATTTTTTAAATTTTTTTTTTTATGCCACGCCCATTTCCTAACCTGTACTTTAAAAAGTACAGCCGGCGTTAGTATGTACACTCCTCAGTTTAAATTTGGGGGTCTTGCCCTAGGGAAGTGATGATTAAATCCAAATTTGTAACATCATTTCTTTCATAATTACGACACAATAGATCCTCAACTTATTCTTGGAGACCTCTAAAGCCATTTTTCTCACGGAAAGTTTTTTTGTCCTGTACTACAGAAATTTCTGAATACGGTAGAAAAAAGCAAAAAATGAATACTATATACGCCGACTGTACTTTTTAAAGTACACCAAATTTTGGAGCGTAAAAAAATGTATAAAACTGAACTTATCGCAAAAATATTGTTTTTAGTATTCTTACTAATGCTTTTCTATACACGTTTTCAATAAATAAAGATATTTAAACAGTCACAGTTTACTTTTTTATCACTTCACAGATGTACAACTCTTAAAACATAAATTTTTTTTCTAACTGATTGACTTTGACACATCACAGGTGACACAATGTGATCCCAATAACGGTAAAAAAAATTAATTGCTTAGAATGGACTGTCAACTAACCACAGGATTGGCAACTTAGTCGGAATCGATTAAGGTGTGTCCTAAAAAAATCACGGAAAAGAGCCTAATTTGCTGTACTTTTAAAAGTACAGCCGGCGGGAAAGGGTTAAAATGTTTTTAAAATGAACTAAGAACAAAATAATTTCTCCTCTGCCTACATAGATTCTTCACCACATAGAGCTTGTCCTGAACATTTGTGAGTGTGAATTCTTATAGGTATTTATCAGTACTTGGCAAGATTGATATGTATAAAAACATTGGGCACATTATAGGTGGTTCACACAACTTTCTAACAATCATATTTCCGATTTGAGCTTTTCTAAAAAGATCCACTTTTCACATATCCATCTTCACAAGAACTGTTTAATACCTATAAGAATTCACACTCACAAATGTTCAGGTGGTGAAGAATCTATGTAGGCAGAGGAGAAACTATTTTGCAGTTTTTAGTTCATTTTAAAAACATTTTTTATACTATTATTTATTTCCCTACCACTTAAAATAGTCGAAATGAATTTTGGTTTAATAATGGTACCGCTAAAAGAAGAATAACCGCCCGGTCAGATACATTTTTAATTATACCTTTCATGAAGATGAAATGATATTATAGCTTTTGTCCGATGTTTGTAAGTATGAGAAGAAGAAGAGATATATCCATTAATAAGTATACCGTTATGATCTGGACGATGAGCTGACTCCATTTAGCCATATCCGCCTGTCCATCTGTTTGTACGCAAACTAGTCCCTCAATTTTAGATATATTTCAATGAAATTTCATATGGAGGCGTTATTTTTTATGAGAATAATCATTTTCTGAACCAGCAAGATCGGACCAAAACTACTCGTAGCTCCCATACAATCGATTGTTCCGATAAACGGATTTCGGGCTATAACTTCTGTAATTAAAGAGCTAGTAACGTGAAATTTTATAACTTTTGTTATTTTTACATGGAAAATGTCGATATTGAAAATCAGTAAGATCGGACCAATCCCTGCAGTCAACTTAACTAGTTTTATACTAATCAAACCAGTCAGCCAGGCGGCCTCAACTAGTTCGAGTTCTGTAATTTTTCCGTATTAGCAACTGGTATTTTTAACACGGCGATATCCTACGAGATGGCAATTGTCCTTCTCTGCATCAGCACCATACCAATTGGCTGACTAGTCAGCCTCTGCATCAGGAATATACCAGTTGATATACTTGTTATTATACACATGAGTATCATACCATTTAAGATACTAGTTCGTATATACGTCAGGATCGTACCAGTTGAAAGAATAGTTCATATATACATCAGAATCATACCAGTTGGCAGACTAGTTCATATATGCATCAGAATCATACCTGTTGACAGACTACTGCTTATATGCATAAGAATCATACCAGTTGTCATACTAGTTCATATATGCCTCAGAATCATACCAGTTGTCATACTAGTTCATATATGCGTCAGAATAATACCAGTTGACATAGTAGTTCATTTATGCATCAGAATCATACCAGTTCATTTATGCATCATAATCATATCAGTTGACATACTAGTTCAAATTTGCATCAGAAATATACCATTTGATATACTAGTTCATATATGCATCAAAATCTTACCAGTTGACATACTAGTTCATATATGTATCAGAATCATATCAGTTGGCATACTGCTCAGTCTATGCGGCAGGACATACTAATCATTATGCCCATTCAGATCGTACTTCTTGTCATACTAGTCCACGAATTTCACATTTATTCCAGTTGGTATACTAGTCGGTCTATGCACCAGTTATATAGTCAGCCTCTACATCAGCAATATACCAGTTTATTCTTTAGAAAGCTGCGTCTATTTGTATTTACCCAAACACGAAAAAGCATCTGTGAATTACAAGGTTAAAAAGAAGCAGTTACAAGAGAAAAGAAAAGCAATTGTCCTCTTCTGCATCAGCATCATACCAATTGGTATACTAGTCAGCTTCTGCATCAGTTTTATACCAGTTGATATACTAGTTCATACACAGCCAAAAATGAGCTAAAGGCTCTGAGTTCGATTCTCGGTAAACTTAACACAATTTTTTTTTTCTAAATTTTTTAAATTATGTTGCTTTTTGTATTTTTAATTTAATTATTGAATTCAACTTGCAATAGCTCCTTTCAAATTCCGCGTTCGTCAAGTTTTATTATATAAGTGAAGGCCCAATTGCATTCAACTTTGTGCACTGAGAGAAATGCATTGAATGTTGTGACAATATCACTATTGATAGCGCCGAGTTTGATGCAACATTCATTCAGAATGTGCGAGTTATCAAATATTATTTGCTCCCAAAAAAAAGTAAAATGACATGTCAACCATTTCGATATGATGTACTATTTTTTATATTTATGGATAGAATACTAATATATTTGAACGGCATGTCAATATCTATGGTCGTGATATGAATTTCTATTGTCGGTATATCCATATCCATATTTACTGCATAGTAATAATGGTAGAAACAGCGTATTAATATATATGGACGAAATGTAAATTTTTCTGGGACGCATAATCATAATAGTTCAACAATTTTTACTATGGATTTTCTAACAATATTACAACTTGTTGGAGCGGGTTTTTTAAATTCAAAATTTTTTGAATTTCTTATGATTGAAAATTTTTCTAAAAATTGTATAATATGCCGTAGCCGAATGGTAGAATACTGGGCTAACGTGCCAGAGGAGCATGGTTCGAGTCTCACTGAAACCAGATGTCAAATTATTAAAAATTTTTAAACTATTTAGAATTTATCAATAGTTTATATGGATACCATTTCAATAGTGATTTATCAAAAAAGTATTGATGAAACATCTATATTCATTGATGGGACAGAAATATCAATTTTTATTTAATGTGATATCAATAATTATGGATGTTCCATCCATAGATTTCCCTCCGTGTGGGATCCACTTTCATACAAAGTTTTTTAAACGTAAAGCGAAGCGTTTTATGTAATTGGGGGTTTGGAGTTGTATTTTTAGGTTAGGTAAATTAAGGTCACTTAAGGTTAAGTTAGTCGTCCGCTGCGGAGTTCAGGTCCCACATATGTATATATAGATAAAAGTAAGTCTTATTTTTACATCAAAAAGAGTCAAAGTAAGACTGCTTTCATGCTGGGCCATACACTCGAGTTAAAGGAGCATTGTTAGAGTTAATTTATATTGTTGTTGTCAATATACTCAAGTTTATGCCGCAACGTAAAAAAAATGGCGGTTATATACCAACAGGTTGTCATAACCTCTAACGAGACTTTTGCCGAACTTCCCTTCCAACTTATAGTGTGCAGCTTTGATTTTTTTCAAGGTATGAAACCGATTAAAATAAAGTTCCGGTTTCGGTTACGGTTTTGTAACGTGTTTCGGTTTCGTTTCCGGTTTCGTTCTTCAACATTTTTTTCAGTTTCGGTTTCCAAATAAAACCACCAACACAAAAAAATTGTGCTACTACAAAACTCACAGTCTAAGATCCGGCTGCAGATTTGTGTTGTCATCGAGTACATGCTAAAATCAATATTTTTACTCATATTTATGATTACGAGAATAAAAATTCACCAGGTTGCCAATCAAAATGTGGCCGCTAGTATTTTTAATTAAATTATTATTAATTAATTTTGCGGGAAAAAATTCACCCATCAAGTTTTGAGATAAAATATCGTTCACTTCACGGCAATAGGTGTAAAGACTTAAAAAAATCGGGGTTGCCGTTGCCCGCTTGGCCGCACCTCTCCGCAGCCTGGTATAAGCAGGTATGATTTCGATACATTTTTACACCCATAACGAATATTGATCTTTTATAGATCAAAATTTAGGTAATTTTTTTCTGATTATTATGGTATAGGGTTGCCTAAATAAATCTGGCCGCAAGTTAGGGTTGCCAGCTGTTAAAGATGGTAAATATTGAAGGTTTTCCATATTAACCAACAACTATCAAGTGCTACTACACATTTGTGCATTTTTATTGTTGCTAATAATTGATAGTGTGATTGTTTTTGGTTTTTATACACATTCTATTTTATGTTTATACATTATTTCTAATGCAGGTAAAAATACAGCATAAAATAGAATGTGTATAAAAACCAAAAACAATCACACTATCAATTATTAGCAACAATAAAAATGCACAAATGTGTAGTTGCACTTGATAGTTGTTGGTTAATATGGAAAACCTTCAATATTTACAATCTTTAACAGCTGGCAACCCTAACTTGCGGCCAGATTTATTTAGGCAACCCTATACCATAATAATCAGAAAAAAATTACCTAAATTTTGATCTATAAAAGATCAATATACGTTATGGGTGTAAAAATGTATCGAAATCATACCTGCTTATACCAGGCTGCGGAGAGGTGCGGCCAAGCGGGCAACGGCAACCCCGATTTTTTTAAGTCTTTACACCTATTGCCGTGAAGTGAACGATATTTTATCTCAAAACTTGATGGGTGAAATTTTTCCCGCAAAATTAATTAATAATAATTTAATTAAAAATACTAGCGGCCACATTTTCATTGGCAACCTGGTGAATTTTTATTCTCGTAATCATAAATATGAGTAAAAATATTGATTTTAGCATGTACTCGATGACAACACAAATCTGCAGCCGGATCTCGTACTATCAAATATGTACCTAAATGCAAAATAAGGCTGAATTTTTAAAACTTTACTACGGTTTTCATGAAGAATTTTCTCCAATATATAGTAATAAATATTACTTCCGCTATTTATGGAAAAACATTTTTTTTTCAATATAAGTATGTATGTTATAAGTGGTCATTAATTTGAAAATCTTTGAAAATTTGGTGGACTTTTGACCGAAAAGTTTAAAAAAAGAACTCTACTTTTTATATTAGAAAAATGTTAAAATGGAACGTTAATATGATGATGAAATCCACAGGATGCCGGACATCCAAACAAACCTGGCCAAAATGGGATCATAAAAGATCTAGAGGGATCATAAAAGATCTGAATGCAGTTACTTCAACAAAAATTACCGTTCAAACAACCACAATTTGGTCAACTTCAGGATAACAGCACGATTGTTGATTTTACCAGTGCCTTTTTTCAGTTGACATACTAGATCATATGAGCGGTTGACATTCTAGATCATATGAGGAGCTTCAAACCAAAACGCAATAAATGTACACTAATTCAGTATATATTTATTGCGTTTTGGTTTTAAGCTCCTCATATATACATCAGCATCATATTTGTATTTACCCAAACACGAAAAAGCATCTGTGAATTACAAGAGAAAAAAAGAAGCAAACCAAAAATTTCAAATTATAATAATGTAGGTATGAAATTGAATTTTTCTACTTAGTATTTTTCTAAAATAGATTAGACTTTTTCTGACTACACCTTTTCAGTTAATATTCAGAAAGTAACAATTTATATTCAGAAAATTACAATTCATATTCAGAATTTCCATTTTATATTCAGAAAAATAAAATTGACATTCAGAAAATCACAATTGATATTCAGAAAACTTTCTGAATATAAACTGAAAAAGATGTAGTATGATTTCAACCCGAGATTCATACATACCCTGCAGTCAACTTAACTAGTTTTATACTAATCAAATACCAGTCAGCTAGGCGGCTTCAACTAGTTCGAGTTCTGTAATTTTTCCATATTAGCAACTGGTATTTTTAACACGGCGATGTCCTACGAGATGGCAATTGTCCTTCTCTGCATCAGCACCATACCAATTGGCTGACTAGTCAGCCTCTGCATCAGGAATATACCAGTTGATATACTTGTTATTATACACATCAGTATCATACCATTTAAGATACTAGTTCGTATATACGTCAGGATCGTACCAGTTGAAAGAATAGTTCATATATACATCAGAATCATACCAGTTGGCAGACTAGTTCATATATACATCAGAATCATACCAGTTGAAAGACTAGTTCATATATGCATCAGAATCATACCAGTTGACAGACTAGATCATATATGCATCAGAATCATACCAGTTGGCAGACTAGTTCATATATGCATCCGAATCATACCTGTTGACAGACTACTTCCTATATGCATCAGAATCATACCAGTTGACAGACTAGTTCATTAATGCATCAGAATCATACCAATTAACAGACTAGTTAAAAAAATCATCGGAATCATACCAGTTGTCATACTAGTTCATATATGCGTCAGAATCATACCAGTTGATATAGTAGTTCATTTATGCATCAGAATCATACCAGTTGACATATCAGTTCATTTATGCATCATAATCATATCAGTTGACATACTAGTTCAAATTTGCAACAGAAATATACCATTTGACATACTAGTTCATATATGCATCAGAATCTTACCAGTTGACACACTAGTTCATATATACATCAGAATCATACCGGTTGACATACTGCTCAGTCTATGCGGCAGGACATACTAATCATTATGCCCATTCAGATCGTACCACTTGTCATACTAGTCCACGAATTTGACATTCATTCCAGTTGGTATACTAGTCGGTCTATGCACCAGTATCATAGTCAGCCTCTACATCAGCAATATACCAGTTTATTCTTTAGAAAGCAGCGACTATTTGTATTTACCCAAACACGAAAAAGCATCTGTGAATTACAAGGTAAAAAAGAAGCAGTTACAAGAGAAAAAGAAAAGCAATTGTCCTCTTCTGCATCAGCACCATACCAATTGGTATACTAGTCAGCCTCTGCATCAGCATTATACCAGTTGATATACTAGTTCATACACAGCCAAAAATGAGCTAAAGGCTCTGAGTTCGATTCTCGGTAAAGTTAACACAAGTTTTTTTTCTATATTTTTTAAATTATGTTTATTTTATTTTTAATTTAATTATTGAATTCTACTTGCAATGGCTCCTTTCAAATTCCGCGTTCGTCAAGTTTGATTATATAGGTGAAGGCCCAATTGCATTCAACTTTGTAGGATACACTTTCATAAAGTCTTATTTTTACATCAAAAAGAGTCAAAGTAAGACTGATTTCATGCTGGGCCATACACTCGAGTTAAAGGAGCATTGGTAGAGTTAATTTATATTGTTGTTGTCAATATACTCAAGTTTATGCCGCAACATAAAAAAAATGGCGGTTATATACCAACAGGTTGTCATAACCTCTAACGAGACTTTTGCCGAACTTCTCTTCCAACTTATAGTGTGCTGCTTTGATTTTTTCCCTATGAGTTGGCGGGACCTAGTTTTTTTTTTAATTTAAAAATCTGTGACTGTTCAAACAGTTGAATGCAGTTAGGTTCCCTGTAGGGAAAATCTCTAGTTCAGAGCTAGTTCGCTTCTAGTGCGTTCCGAACCAATACTAGTTCGCGAACTAACTTTTTTATATGAAATCAACTGGCGAATTTAACATGGCGATGTCCTAGGCTGGAACTAGTACAAAATTCGACAGTTTGGATCTAGTTTGTTTATTGGTACTATTTCTATAGTTCTAAATTCTACAAATTACATCTAGTTCTTTAATGGGCACACTTTCGTTGGTTCCAAACCAGACTAAAGCTCCACACATTTACACTAGTATGATTTTATCCCATTCTACGATAGTTCGGAACTAGTCCATTTCAAACCCTACATACAAAAACAACATTAGGGGTCTTCTTTTTATTCACTTTGTATTCACTAACGTACTAGTTCTTATTGGCCCACTTTATATCTAGTTGTGAACCTGAAATTTGTTCACTAGTGCCTGAGTTCCCTTCAGGGAACTAGTGAAAATGTAATCACTAACGTACTAGTTCTTATTGGCCACTTTATATCTAGTTCTGAACCTGAAATTTGTGCCACTAGTGCCTAAGTTCCCTGCAGGGAACTAGTGAAAATGTATTCACTAACGTACTAGTTCTTAATTGCCACTTTATATCTAGTTCTGAACCAGAAATTTGTGTCACTAGTGCCTGAGTTCCCTGCAGGGTTAGGTTAGGTTAGTGGCTGCCGCAGAGGCACACTTAGGCCAGTTTTGAAAAGCCCGTTGAGATACCACCAGCACTAGGAAAGTCAGTCCCGGGACCCGTCCATTTGGAAAATCCCAGTGGTCTGGTTTAGACTAGAAGGGAACTCCCAAAAAGCGCGTTCCCGCGCCGCTTAAGGCCGGGCAGTTGCAGATGAGGTGCTTCACCGTTTCGTCTTCCTCATCATCTGTGCAGCTCCTACAGCATCGTCGATAGGGCACCCCTTCAGCGTGCCTACCAATAAGGCAGTGCCCAGTTAGAACACCTATTAATATTAAGATTTCTCTCCTTCTTAGGGCGGGAATGCCTCTAGATCTTTTATGATCCCGTTTCGGCCAGGTTTGTTTGGATGTCCGGCAACTTGGGGATTGTTGCCACCTTTCGTTGGCTTGGAGTACACACTCCGTCAAGCCAACGAAAAGTAGGTACAATCCCCAGGGTGCCGGACATCCAAACAAACCTGGCCAAAATGGGATCATAAAAGATCTGAATGCAGTTACAGAATTACCATTTGATTTTCAGAAAAATACAATTGACATTCAGAAAATTACAATTGATATTCAGAAAACTTTCTGAATATAAACTGAAAAAGGTGTAGTATGATTTCAACCCGAGTTTCATACATACTTGCGTACTAGTACGAACCAGGATTTTTCTGACTAGTATTATTTCGCCCAGCAAATTATAGTTGTATACTAGTATGTTTTCTGATTAGATTGGCATTGATTGGTTTAAGGGTAATCAGCAAAGAACTAGTATAAAAACATCCATAAAATGTATAGTAAACGAGCTAGGTGTCTGCTGAGTAGTTTGGAATTGATTAGTTTGAAGGTAGTCAGAAATTAACTAGTATGAATACACCACACAATTTTTAGGCGTAGAACTATAATGTTGCTGAGTAGTTTGGCATTCACTGGTTTAAAGCTAATCAAAAATGAACTAGTATGAATACACCACAAAATGTACAGTCAATGAACTACATTGTTTGCCGAGTAGTTTGGCAATGCCTGGCTTAAAGGAAATCAGAAATGAACTGGTATGAATACACCACAAAATGCATAGTCAATGAACTAGAATTTTCGCTAAGTAGTTTGGCATTGAATGGTTTAAAGCTAATCAACAATGAACTGGTATCCATATGCCACAAAATGCATAGTCAATGAACTATATTGTTTGCTGAGTAGTTCGACATTGACTGGTTTAAAGGTGATCAGAAATTAACTAGTATGAATACACCACAAAATGTATAGTCAATGAACTATATTGTTTGCTGAGTAGTTTGGCCTTGACTGGTTTGAAGCTAATCAGCAATGAACTAGTATAAATACACCACAAAATGTATAGTCAATGAACTATATTGTTAGCTGAGTAGTTGGACATTGACTGGTTTAAAGGTGATCAGCAATGAACTAGTATGAATACACTACAAAATGTATAGACAATGAATTATATTGTTTGCTGAGTAGTTCGACATTGACTGGTTTAAAGGTGATCAGAAATGAACTAGTATGAATACACTACAAAATGTATAGTCAATGAACTATATTGTTTGCTGAGTAGTTCGACATTGACTGGTTTAAAGGTGATCAGAAATGAACTAGTATGAATACACCACAAAATGTATAGTCAATGAACTATATTGCTGGCTGAGTAGTTTGGCCTTGACTGGTTTGAAGCTAATCAGCAATGAACTAGTATAAATACACCACAAAATGTATAGTCAATGAACTATATTCTTTGCTGAGTAGTTGGACATTGACTGGTTTAAAGGTGATCAGAAATGAACTAGTATGAATACACCACAAAATGTATCGTCATTGAACTATATTGTTTGCTGAGTAGTTCGACATTGACTGGTTTAAAGGTGATCAGAAGTGAACTAGTATGAATACACCACAAATGTATATCATTGAACTATATTGTTTGCTGAGTAGAACCTTGACTGGTTTGAAGCTAATCAGCAATGAACTAGTATAAATACACCACAAAATGTATAGTCAATGAACTATATTGTTTGCTGAGTAGTTTGGCATTGACTGGTTTAACGCTAATCAGCAATGAACTAGTATGCATACGCCACAAAATGTATAGTCAATGAACTAGAATTTTCGCTGAGTAGTTTGGCATTGACTGCTTTTAAAACTAATCAACAACGAACTGGTAGGCATATGCCACAAAATGGTTAGTCAATGAACTAGTATGTTTGCTGAGTAGTTCGGAATTTGACTGCAGGGTACTTGCATACTAGTACGAACCAGGATTTTTCTGACTAGTATGATTTCGCCCAGCAAATTATAGTTGTATACTAGTATGTTCTCTGATTAGATTGGCATTGATTGGTTTAAGGGTATTCAGCAAAGAACTAGTATAAAAACATCCATAAAATGCATAGTAAACGAGCTAGGTGTCTGCTGAGTAGTTTGGAATTGATTAGTTTGAAGGTAGTCAGAAATTGACTAGTATGTATACACCACAAAATGTTTAGTCGAAGAACTATAATGTGGCTGAGTAGTTTGGCATTGACTGGTTTAAAGCTAATCAGAAATGAACTAGTATGAATACACCACAAAATGTACAGTCAATGAACTACATTGTTTGCCGAGTAGTTTGGCATTCACTGGCTTAAAGGTAATCAGAAATGAACTAGTATGAATACACCACAAAATGTATAGTCAATGAACTAGAATTTTCGCTGAGTAGTTCGGCATTGAATGGTTTAAAGCTAATCAACAATGAACTGGTATGCATATGCCACAAAATGCATAGTCAATGAACTATATTGTTTGCTGAGTAGTTCGACATTGACTGGTTAAAGGTGATCAGTAATGAACTAGTATGAATACACCACAAAATGTATAGTCAATGAACTATATTGTTTGCTGAGTAGTTTGGCTTTGACTGGTTTGAAGCTAATCAGCAATGAACTAGTATAAATACACCACAAAATGTATAGTCAATGAACTATATTGTTTGCTGAGTAGTTCGACATTGACTGGTTTAAAGGTGATCAGAAGTGAGCTAGTATGAATACACCACAAAATGTATAGTCAATTAACTATAATGCTTCCTGAGTAGTTTGGCATTGACTGGTTTTAAAACTAATCAACAATGAACTGGTATGGATATGCCACAAAATGGTTAGTCAATGAACTAGTATGTTTCCTGTGTAGTTCGGAATTTGATCCAATAACTAAACTAAATTTATTCCCCAAAAATGTATGATCAAGTAATACATGTGACCATACATTTTTTTCTTACTTTTCAAAAACCAAACCAAAAGAGTTAAATAGAAATTTGAAAATCAGCCAAAGCAAAATCAGCGAAAGCCATTTTACCGACAAAGATTCTGGAGCAAGAATGATTTTGCTTTGGCTGATTTTAAAATTTTCTATGAAGATTTCTCTTTAAATATGATAGAGTATGTCTATTTACCTCTTTTGGTTTCGTTTTAGAAAATTAAGAAAGTAAGAAAAGAATTTTGGTCACATGTATTACTTGATCATACATTTTTGGGGGATGAATTTAGTTCAAGAACGACGCAACTCACGGTGAGCTTAAACAACTTATTATGAAAAATCTAAACAACCAAAATATTATTTCATGGTTGTATTATCGGACATATTAGAAGATATTCTGCGCAAAAACTGAAATCATCCATCGAGATTTGTTCACAGGGTTGCCACCTATCTCATTTTTTTTAAATATTGAGCAGGATATGAAAATATGGGTATCAAATGAAAGGTATTATCGACCGTAGTCCAAATCTCAAGCAGGGTTGCCACCTAGGGTTGCCACCTAACCGCATCTTATTTATTTTTATTGATATCTCGGGAATCGCTTGACCGATGTGGATAAATTTTGGCATTATAGATAATATGATTCATTCTATGTTTATATGCGTGGGTGTTGCTACTTATGGCGGTTCACAGGGTTGCCAACTATCTCTATTTTTTTTAAATATTGGGCAATATACGCCAAATTGGGTATCAAATGAAAGGTATTTTCGACCGTATTCCAAATATGTAAATCTCAAGCAGGTTTGCCACCTAACCGCATTTTATTTATTTTTATTGATATCTCGGGAACCGCTTGACCGATGTGGATAAAGTTTGGCATTATAGATAGTATGATTCATTCTAAGATTATACGCGTGGGCGGCGGTTCACAGGGTTGCCACCTATCTGAATTTTATCAAATATTGAGAAAGATATGCCAATATGGGTATCAAATGTAAGGTATTTTCGACCGTATTCCAAATATGGAAATCTCAAGCAGGGTTGCCACCTAACCGCTTTTTTTATTTTTCTCTATATCTCGGGAACCACTCGACCGATTTGGATAAAGTTTCGCATTATAGATAGTATGATTCATTCTAAGATTATATGCGTGGGTGTTTCCATTTGAGGTTGTTCACAGAGTTGCCATCTATCTCAATTTTTTTTTTAAATATTGAGCAATATATGCCAATGTGGGTATCAAATGAAAGGTATTTTTGGTAGCATTTCAAATTGACAATTTCTAGCAGGGTTGGGTAACAAGTGAAAGGTATTTGACACCGTGTTCCAAATATTTAAATTTCAAGCAGGCTTGCCACCTAGTCTTCCTATCTTTCTTCGTACAACTTTCTCTCCTATCTTCCTCCCTTTTGTCCTTCATTGCCCTCTTTCCTTCTACCACGCCCTCTTCTATTGGCCCCTGTTAATTTAGGCCTAATTCTACCCATGTACCACATTTTAAGGAAAACGCACCATATATAAGATATTTTCGAATGGATCGTTTCCCTGATCCACTTCCCGGAAGTAAGACATTGTGAATCTAAGCCATTCTCGAATACATCCTATTCATATTTCGTTATTTCTGAATTTAAGAAGTTAACTTTTTTCACGTGTACTGGCTACACGCGGTTTTTATACCTTTCATGAACATGAAATGGTATTATAACTTTGGTCCGATGTTTGTAAATATGAGAAGAAGAAGAGATAGACCCATCAATAAGTATACCGAAATGATCAGGATGACGAGATGAGTTGATTTAGCCATGTCCGTTTGTCCGTCTGTCCGCCTGACCGTCTGTCCGTCTGTCTGTTTGAACGCATACTAGTCCCTCAATTTTTGAGATATCTGGCTGAAATTTTGTATGTGGCCACCATTTTGTAATATAGGAATCATTTGTTGGAACTGACAAGATCGGACCAGTATAACATATAGCCCCCATACAACCGATTGTTCAGATATAAGGTTTTTTGGCCAAAACTTCTGCAATTAAAAAGTTAGGAACGTAAAATTTTGCAACTCGAGTACTTTCTATTTATGTAGTGTATATAGTGAAAATCAACCAGATCGGGCAAATGTAACATATAGCCCCCATACAACCGATTGTTCAGATATAAGGTTTTTTGGCCAAAACTTCTGCAATTAAAAAGTTAGGAACGTAAAATTTTGCAACTCGAGTACTTTCTATTTATGTAGTGTATATAGTGAAAATCAACAAGATCGGGCAAATGTAACATATAGCCCCCATACAACCGATTGTTCAGATATAAGGTTTTTTGGCCAAAACTTCTGCAATTAAAAAGTTAGGAACGTAAAATTTTGCAACTCGAGTACTTTCTATTTATGTAGTGTATATAGTGAAAATCAACCAGATCGGGCGAGGGAGACGTTGCGAACGGGCGCAACCCGCAGTGTATGGCAACGCTATCGTGAGGCAAAGAAGGAAGAGAGACGCCTTTTCAGAAAAAAGAAACGTGAGGCCGAAAGGCGTGAGTGTGAGGAGCTTGAGATGCTGGCTGACAGGAATGATGCCCGAAAATTCTATGAAAAGATCCGGCGGATGACGGAAGGTTTTAAGACCGGGGCAAGTTCCTGTAAGGACAATAATGGCGACCTGGTAACCGACGTACAGAGTGTACTTAAATTATGGAGGGAGCACTTCTCCTCACTGCTAAATTGCGAGGGAGACGTCGAACCCGATACCCCAATCCCTGACGATGGAAAAGTCGTCCCACCACCTGACTATGATGAAGTGAGGATAGCTATATCCCGGCTCAAAAACAACAAAGCGCCTGGAAAAGACGGACTACCCGCCGAGCTGTTCAAACACGGAGGCGAAGAGCTGGTAAAAAGCATGCATCAGCTCTTATGCAGAATATGGTCAGACGAGTGCATGTCTCCAGATTGGAATTTAAGTGTGCTCTGCCCAATCCACAAGAAAGGCGATCCCGCTAACCGCACCAACTACCGCGGAATCAGCCTTCTTAATATCGCATATAAGGTTCTTTCTAGCGTATTGTGTGAAAGACTGAAGCCCATCGTAGACAAGCTGATTGGACCTTATCAGTGTGGCTTTAGACCTGGTAAGTCTACCATCGACCAGATTTTCACGATACGCCAAATCCTGGAGAAGACCCATGATAAAAGAATCGACACACACCATCTCTTTGTCGATTTCAAAGCCGCTTTTGACAGCGCAAAAAGGAGTTGCCTGTATGCCGCCATGTCTGAATTTGACTTCCCTGCAAAGCTTATACGGCTTTGCCAAATGACGTTGAGCAATACTAACAGCTCCGTCAGAGTCGGGAAGGACCTCTCTGAGCCATTTGAAACCAAACGAGGCTTCAGACAGGGCGACTCCCTTTCGTGCGATTTCTTCAACCTGATGCTGGAGAAGATAATTCGAGCAGCAGAGCTAAACCGCAATGGTACAATCTATTACAAGAGCGTGCAATTGCTGGCGTATGCCGATGATATTGATATCATTGGCCTTAACAACCGCGCCGTGAGCGCTGCCTTCTCTGGACTGGATAAAGAAGCGAAAAAAGTGGGTCTTGCGGTCAACGAGGACAAGACGAAGTATTTGCTGTCATCAAAGAAAGAATCGGCGCACCTGCGCCTTGGCAGCCACGTCACTTCAGACATGGCGACTCCCTTTCGTGCGATTTCTTCAACCTGATGCTGGAGAAGATAATTCGAGCAGCAGAGCTAAACCGCAATGGTACAATCTTTTACAAGAGCGTGCAATTGCTGGCGTATGCCGATGATATTGATATCATTGGCCTTAACAACCGCGCCGTAAGCGCTGCCTTCTCTGGACTGGATAAAGAAGCGAAAAAAGTGGGTCTTGCGGTCAACGAGGACAAGACGAAGTATTTGCTGTCATCAAAGAAAGAATCGGCGCACCTGCGCCTTGGCAGCCACGTCACTGTTGATAGTTACAAATTTGAAACTGTGAGGGACTTCGTCTATTTGGGAACCAGCATTAACACCGAAAATAATATCAGTCTAGAAATCCAACGGAGAATCACTCTTGCGAACAAGTGCTACTTTGGACTGAGTAGGCAATTGAGAAGTAAAGTCCTCTCTCGAAGAACAAAGATCGCGCTCTATAAGTCTCTCATCATACCTGTCCTGATGTATGGCTCAGATTCATGGACAATGTCAAGAGAAGAGAAAATTTTGCAACTCGAGTACTTTCTATTTATGTAGTGTATATAGTGAAAATCAACAAGATCGGCCAAATTTAACATATAGCCCCCATACAACCGATTGTTCAGATATAAGGTTTTTTTGGAACGTAAAATTTTGCAACTCGAGTACTTTCTATTTATGTAGTGTATATAGTGAAAATCAACAAGATCGGGCAAATGTAACATATAGCCCCCATACAACCGATTGTTCAGATATAAGGTTTTTTTGGCCAATACTTCTGCAATTAAAAAGTTAGGAACGTAAAATTTTGCAACTCGAGTACTTTCTATTTATGTAGTGTATATAGTGAAAATCAACAAGATCGGGCAAATGTAACATATAGCCCCCATACAACCGATTGTTCAGATATAAGGTTTTTTGGCCAAAACTTCTGCAATTAAAAAGTTAGGAACGTGAAATTTTGCAACTCGAGTACATTCTATTTATGTAGTGTATATAGTGAAAATCAACAAGATAGGGCAAATGTAACATATAGCCCCCATACAACCGATTGTTCAGATATAAGGTTTTTTGGCCAAAACTTCTGCAATTAAAAAGTTAGGAACATAAAATTTTGCAACTTGAGTACTTTCAATTTATGTAGTGTGTAGAGGAAAATCAAGAAGATCGGGTAAATATAACATATAGCCCCATACAACCGGTTGTTCCGATATAAGGTTTTTTGGCCAATACTTCCGCATTTAAAAAGTTAGGAACGTAAAATATTGCACCTTTAGTACTTTCTACATATGTAATGTGTATAGTGTAAGTCAGTACAATTGAACACGTATAATATATAGCCTCCATACAATCGATTGTTCCGATAACTCGGATCCTATTATTTTGTAAGTTTTTTTTAAATTATAACAAAGATGTGTAATGTGTATAGTAAATATAGTTAAATTGAAACAGGCTGTACTGGGGATCGAACAGTGAAAATCGTGACGCTTATTCATGAAAGGTATATAGCCTTCGGCACAGCCGAAGACAGCTTTCCTTACTTGTTTTTTTTTAAATTCGCATTATGGAATCTTCTCTCTATCTTCACTTTATGTGAGCATAAAAATTTCGGTCTTATAGCTTTCAAATAACACAGGATTTATGTTTTTTTTTTTTGTAAGCGTGGTTACGAACCGTTAACCATTCTAGATACCGTGGTGTAGCGGTTAAGTGTTCGGCAAAGTAACATCAAAAATTAATTAGAAAAACAATTTTTCTAAACGGGGTCGCCCCTCGGCAGTAGTTTGGCAAACTCTCAGGGTGTATTTCTGCCATGAGAAGCTTCTCAGCAAAAAATTCATTTGCTTTGCAAGTGCCGTTCGGAGTCGGCAAAAAACTGTAGGCCCCGCCAACTTGTAGGAAAACTCAAAAGCAACACACCACAAGTTGGAAAGAGAAGCTCGGCTAAAAATCTCGTTAGAGGTTATGATAACCTGTTGGTATATCGCCGCCATTAGTTTTTTTTTTTTTCCAGATACCTACAACAAAAAACGGTGGGTAAAATTTCACTGCGTTATCTTCATTTAAACGAAAGTTATACGAACCTTTGAATGGAACCAGATGAGGGCGACATGGGACCTACCCTGCAGTCAAATTCCGAACTACTCAGCAAACATACTAGTTCATTGACTAACCATTTTGTGGCATATGCATACCAGTTCATTGTTGATTAGTTTTAAAACCAGTCAATGCCAAACTTCTCAGCGAAAATTCTAGTTCATTGACTATACATTTTGTGGTGTATTTATACTAGTTCATTGCTGATTAGCTCCAAACCAGTCAAGGCCAAACTACTCAGCAAACAATATAGTTCAATGACTATACATTTGGTGGTGTATTCATACTAGTTCACTTCTGATCACCTTTAAACCAGTCAAGGCCAAACTACTCAGCAAACAATATAGTTCAATGACTAAACATTTTGTGGTGTATTCATACTAGTTCACTTCTGATCACCTTTAAACCAGTCAATGTCGATCTACTCAGCAAACAATATAGTTCACTGACTATACATTTTGTGGTGTATTCATACTAGTTCATTTCTGATCACCTTTAAACCAGTCAATGTCGAACTACTCAGCAAATAATATAGTTCATTGACCATACATTTTGTGGTGTATTCATACTAGTTCATTTCTGATCACCTTTAAACCAGTCAATGTCGAACTACTCAGCAAATAATATAGTTCATTGACTATACATTTTGTGGTGTACTCATACTAGTTCCCTTCTGATCACCTTTAAACCAGTCAATGTCGATCTACTCAGCAAACAATATAGTTCACTGACTATACATTTTGTGGTGTATTTATACTAGTTCATTTCTGATCACCTTTAACCAGTCAATGTCGAACTCAGCAAACAATATAGTTCATTGACTATGCATTTTGTGGCATATGCATACCAGTTCATTGTTGATTAGCTTTAAACCATTCAATGCCAAACTACTCAGCGAAAATTCTAGTTCATTGACTATGCATTTTGTGGTGTATTCATACTAGTTCATTTCAGATTTCCTTTACGCCAGTCATTGCCAAACTACTCGGCAAACAATGTAGTTCATTGATTGTACATTTTGTGGTGTATTCATACTAGTTCATTTCTGATTAGCTTTAAACCAGTCAATGCCACACTACTCAGCAACATTATAGTTCTACGCCTAAACATTTTGTGGTGTATTCATACCAGTTAATTTCTGAATACCTTCAAACTAATCAATTCCAAACTACTCAGCAGACACCTAGCTCGTTTACTATACATTTTATGGATGTTTTTATACTAGTTCATTGCTGATTACCCTTAAACCAATAAATGCCAATCTAATCAGAAAACATACTAGTCTACAACTATAATTTGCTGGGCGAAATCATAGTAGTCACAAAAATCCTGGTTCGTACTAGTATGCAAGTATGTATGAATCTCGGGTTGAAATTATACTACATCTTTTTCAGTTTATATTCAGAAAGTTTTCTGAATATCAATTGTAATTTTCTGAATGTCAATTGTATTTTTCTGAATATCAAATGGAAATCCTGAATATGAATTGTAATTTTCTAAATATAAATTGTTACTTTCTGAATATAAACTGAAAAAGGTGTAGTCAGAAAAAGCCTAATCTATTTTAGAAAAATTCCATTTCATACTACATTATTATTATAAGGCCTTATTACACCGCAACCATTAGTACGATCTATTGTAGTACATGGTACTATGCAAACATTATTTGAAATTTTTGGTTTGCTTCTTTTTTTCTCTTGTAATTCACAGATGCTTTTTCGTGTTTGGCTAAATACAAATATGATGCTGATGTATATATGATATAGTATGTCAACTGCTATATTTCTTGTGTATATACACAGAAAAAAGGCACTGGTAAGATCTACAATCTCGTGCTGTTATCCTGAAGTTGACCAAATTTTGGTTGTTTGAACGGTATTTTTTGTTGAAGTAACTGTATTCAGATCTTTTATGATCCCTCTAGATCTTTTATAATCCCATTTTGGCCAGGTTTGTTTGGATGTCCGGCACCCTTGGGATTGTTGCTACCTTTCGTTGGCTTGACGGAGTGTGTACTCCAAGCCAACGAAATGTGGCAACAATCCCCAAGGTGCCGGACATCCAAACAAACCTGGCCTAAGAAGGAGAGAAATCTCCATATTAATAGGTGTTCTAACTGGGCACTGCCTTATTGGTAGGCACGCAGAAGGTGTGCCCTACCGACGATGCTGTAGGAGCTGCAAAGATGATGAGGAAGAGGAAACGGTGAAGCACCTCATCTGCAACTGCCCGGTCTTAAGAGGTGCGAGAACGCGCTTTTTGGCAGTTCCCTTCCTGTATAGCCTAAACCAGACCGCTGAACTGGACATAAAGGACTTGATGGCCTTCATAAAGTCATCTAAGTGGTTCGAGGAGGAGTAACGGTGTCGGTTTAGGAGTGTCAGTCCCGGGATACTACTATGTGGAAAATCCCAACAAAAATCAAAGCAGCACACTATAAGTTGGAAGAGAAGTTCGGCAAAAGTCTCGTTATGGCAACCTGTTGGTATATAACCGCCATTTTTTTACGTTGCGGCATAAACTTGAGTATATTGACAACAACAATATAAATTGACTCTAACAATGCTCCTTTAACTCGAGTGTATGGCCCAGCATGAAAGCAGTCTTACTTTGACTCTTTTTGATGTAAAAATAAGACTTACTTTTATCTATATATACATATGTGGGACCGGAACTCCGCAGTGGACGACAAACCTAACCTTGAGTAACCTTAATTTACCTTACCTAAAAATACAACTCCAAAACCCCAATTACATAAAACTTTGACAAATGCGCGCCTCGTTTTTGAGCATTTGCAAAAATTTCGCTTCGCTTTACGTTTAAAAAACTTTGAATGAAAGTGGATCCTACAAAGTTGAATGCAATTGGGCCTTCACCTATATAATCAAACTTGACGAACGCGGAATTTGAAAGGAACCATTGCAAGTTGAATTCAATAATTAAATTAAAAATACAATAATCAACATAATTTAAAAAATATAAAAAAAAAAAAACTTGTGTCAACTTTACCGAGAATCGAACTCAGAGCCTTTAGCTCATTTTTGGCTGTGTATGAACTAGTATATAAACTGGTATAATGCAGAAGAGGACAATTGCTTTATTTTTCTCTTGTAACTGCTTCTTTTTTACCTTGTAATTCACAGATGCTTTTTCGTGTTTGGGTAAATACAAATAGTCGCTGCTTTCTAAAGAATAAACTGGTATATTGCTGATGTAGAGGCTGACTATGATACTGGTGCATAGACCGACTAGTATACCAACTGGAATGAATGTCAAATTCGTGGACTAGTATGACAAGTGGTACGATCTGAATGGGCATAATGATTAGTATGTCCAGCCGCATAGACTGAGCAGTATGTCAACTGGTATGATTCTGATGTATATATGAACTAGTATATCAACTGGTAATATTCTGATGCATATATGAACTAGTATGTCAAATGGTATATTTCTGATGCAAATTTGATATCGTATGTCAACTGATATGATTATGATGCATAAGTGAACTGGTATGTGAACTGGTATGATTCTGATGCATAAATGAACTACTATATCAACTGGTATGATTCTGACGCATATATGAACTAGTATGACAACTGGTATGATTCCGATGATTTTTTTAACTAGTCTGTTAATTGGTATGATTCTGATGCATATATGAACTAGTCTGTCAACTGGTATGATTCTGATGCAAATAAGAGGTAGTCTGTCAACAGGTATGATTCTGATGCATATATGAACTAGTCTGCCAACTGTTATGATTCTGATGAATATATGAACTAGTCTGTCAACTGGTATGATTCTGATGCATATATGAACTAGTCTTTCAACTAGTATGCTTCTGAAGTATATATGAACTAGTCTGCCAACTGGTATTATTCTGATGTATATATGAACTAGTCTGCCAACTGGTACGATCCTGACGTATATACGAACTAGTATCTTAAATGGTATGATACTGATGTGTATAATAACAAGTATATCAACTGGTATATTCCTGATGCAGAGGCTGACTAGTCAGCCAATTGGTATGGTGCTGATGCAGAGAAGGACAATTGCCATCTCGTAGGACATCGCCATGTTAAAAATACCAGTTGCTAATATGGAAAAATTACAGAACTCGAACTAGTTGAGGCCGCCTGGCTGACTGGTATTTGATTAGTATAAAACTAGTTAAGTTGACTGCAGGGTATTTTTAAACGAGTTCGGTTGGGGCTACCGACTTTTTCTGTTGACACTTTTAAACAAATTATTATTATTTATTATTATTTTTTATTATTACACTGGTTTACAGCCAAAATGCACCAGAGACGCCATAATGATATTCCTATGTAAAATCACCTCCTAATTCCGAAAATCAAGGTTATTTTTACTTGAATGGTACCGTTTTTTGAGATATTTACGATTTACCGTTATTTCAAAAAACAAAAAAGATGGCTCCACTTAATTGAATTTTTAAAACTTTACTCCGGTTTTCATGAAGAATTTTCTCCAATATATAGTAATAAATATTACTTCCGCTATTTATGGAAAAAACATTTTTTTCAATATAAGTATGTATGTTATAAGTTAGTGGTCATTAATTTGAAAATCTTTGAAAATTTGGTGGACTTTTGACCGAAAAGTTTAAAAAAAGAACTCTACTTTTTATATTAGAAAAATGTTAAAATGGAACGTTAATATGATGATGAAATCCACAGGATGCCGGACATCCAAACAAACCTGGCCAAAATGGGATCATAAAAGATCTAGAGGGATCATAAAAGATCTGAATGCAGTTACTTCAACAAAAATTACCGTTCAAACAACCACAATTTGGTCAACTTCAGGATAACAGCACGATTGTTGATTTTACCAGTGCCTTTTTTCAGTTGACATACTAGATCATATGAGCGGTTGACATTCTAGATCATATGAGGAGCTTCAAACCAAAACGCAATAAATGTACACTAATTCAGTATATATTTATTGCGTTTTGGTTTTAAGCTCCTCATATATACATCAGCATCATATTTGTATTTACCCAAACACGAAAAAGCATCTGTGAATTACAAGAGAAAAAAAGAAGCAAACCAAAAATTTCAAATTATAATAATGTAGGTATGAAATTGAATTTTTCTACTTAGTATTTTTCTAAAATAGATTAGACTTTTTCTGACTACACCTTTTCAGTTAATATTCAGAAAGTAACAATTTATATTCAGAAAATTACAATTCATATTCAGAATTTCCATTTTATATTCAGAAAAATAAAATTGACATTCAGAAAATCACAATTGATATTCAGAAAACTTTCTGAATATAAACTGAAAATGATGTAGTATGATTTCAACCCGAGATTCATACATACTTGCATACTAGTACGAACCAGGATTTTTCTGACTAGTATGATTTCGCCCAGCAAATTATAGTTGTATACTAGTATGTTCTCTGATTAGATTGGCATTGATTGGTTTAAGGGTATTCAGCAAAGAACTAGTATAAAAACATCCATAAAATGCATAGTAAACGAGCTAGGTGTCTGCTGAGTAGTTTGGAATTGATTAGTTTGAAGGTAGTCAGAAATTGACTAGTATGTATACACCACAAAATGTTTAGTCGAAGAACTATAATGTGGCTGAGTAGTTTGGCATTGACTGGTTTAAAGCTAATCAGAAATGAACTAGTATGAATACACCACAAAATGTACAGTCAATGAACTACATTGTTTGCCGAGTAGTTTGGCATTGACTGGCTTAAAGGTAATCAGAAATGAACTAGTATGAATACACCACAAAATGTATAGTCAATGAACTAGAATTTTCGCTGAGTAGTTTGGCATTGAATGGTTTAAAGCTAATCAACAATGAACTGGTATGCATATGCCACAAAATGCATAGTCAATGAACTATATTGTTTGCTGAGTAGTTCGACATTGACTGGTTAAAGGTGATCAGTAATGAACTAGTATGAATACACCACAAAATTTATAGTCAATGAACTATATTGTTTGCTGAGTAGTTTGGCTTTGACTGGTTTGAAGCTAATCAGCAATGAACTAGTATAAATACACCACAAAATGTATAGTCAATGAACTATATTGTTTGCTGAGTAGTTTGACATTGACTGGTTTAAAGGTGATCAGAAATGAACTAGTATGAATACACCACAAAAAGTATAGTCAGTGAACTATATTGTTTGCTGAGTAGTTCGACATTGACTGGTTTAAAGGTGATCAGAAGTGAACTAGTATGAATACACCACAAAATGTATAGTCAATTAACTATAATGCTTCCTGAGTAGTTTGGCATTGACTGGTTTTAAAACTAATTAACAATGAACTGGTATGCATATGCCACAAAATGGTTAGTCAATAAACTAGTATGTTTCCTGAGTAGTTCGGAATTTGACTGCTGGGATAGTACTCATAGCTCCCATACAATCGATTGTTCCGATAAACGGATTTTGGCCATAACTTTTGTAATAAAATAGGTAGGAACGTAAAATTTTATAGCTACAGCTATTTTTGCATGTGCAATATCGATGTTGAAAATCATTAAAATTCGATTAAAATTTCACATATCCCCCATACAATCGATAGTTCCGATAAACGGATTTTGAGCTCTTTTAACATGGAAAATATCGATGTTGAAAATCATTGAGACTTGATTAATATTTTACATAGCCCCTATACAATCTATAGTTCCGATAAACGGATTTTGGGCTATAACTCCTGTTATTAAACAGGTATAAACGTCAAATTTTGTAACTATCGCTCTTTTTTCCTGAACAATACCGATCTTGAAAATCATTGAGACTCGATTAATATTTCACATAGCCCCCATACAATCGATAGTTCCGATAAACGGATTTTGGGCTATAACTCCTGTTATTAAAAAGGTAGAAACGTAACTATTGCTCTTCTTGTGTGTGCAATGTCGAATGTAGGGTTGACCTAATTTTCCACATAGCCCCTATACAATTGATTGCATCTTTATATATCAGCGAAAGAGCGTCACTGCTTTGTAGTGTGTTCATGATTCAAATAACGTGTTCATACTCATGAAAGGTATAAAGCCTTCGACACAGCCGAATTGATTTAGAAGTGAATCGAAAAATTTAATTAACGTTTAAGGTTTAATATGTATAAATGTTTGGTAACTCAGTTTAGGCCTGGTTTTTCAGGGCGAGTGTAAACTTAGTTTAAACAGCCAATGGATATGGGATAAACTTTGGTTTAAACCTGCACTGAAAAATCGAGCCTTATTACACTGGGCGACAAAATTTCAAAAATTTTCATATCCTCCACATTTGATGCGTGATTCCTATGTAGAATTTTCTGCTGATTCCAAATTTGTAAAGATTTGATTTAAAAGTTGAACAGTTTTCGAGATATTTTGAAATTTAAGTTTTTGTAATACATAAAAAAAAAAATAGGATGACTAATCTGTCAATTTCTCCGCCACTACTATCTTCATTTTTATGATATTTCATTTAATTTTGAGAGGATGAAATACCCCTTCCAACAAAGCGAAAAATATTAAAATTGACTAAGTTATATCCGATGAATTTTTTCATAATTTTTTTTCGAATTTTTTTAACTTTTTTGTAATTTTTTTTACTAAATATTAAATTTCTAGCCTATGTCTTTGGGAACATTTGGACACTTCCCGGATTTATCTGTAGAAAACCGACAATGTTATAAGAAATTTTGTGAAAAAGCCTTTTTTATTTCTTTTTTTTTTGCAATCTTGTGTTTTTTATTGTTTTTATGTATCGCTTCCCTGGTTTAATAACGACGCAAATGTCAATTTTAAATTTTCGAGATAACGCAAATGTAGCAAGTTTCAATATTTGCATCCGTTTATTTTAGTCAAAAGTCCCTTAAAATTTCTTGTTTCATTTTTAAATTGACATTAAATACTGTAAAGAATAGATTTAATAAATATGATTACGATAAGTCCGCCGTATTATGTTTTAAAGTAAGAAAGTTACACCCATTTGTTTACAGCCCTCTTGCAGATGCGTCGTCCTTGAACTAAATTTATTCCCCAAAAATGTATGATCAAGTAATACATGTGACCATAAATTTTTTTCTTACTTTTCAAAAACCAAACCAAAAGAGTTAAATAGAAATTTGAAAATCAGCCAAAGCAAAATCAGCGAAAGCCATTTTACCGACAAAGATTCTGGAGCAAGAATGATTTTGCTTTGGCTGATTTTAAAATTTTCTATGAAGATTTCTCTTTAAATATGATAGAGTATGTCTATTTACCTCTTTTGGTTTCGTTTTAGAAAATTAAGAAAGTAAGAAAAGAATTTTGGTCACATGTATTACTTGATCATACATTTTTGGGGGATGAATTTAGTTCAAGAACGACGCAACTCACGGTGAGCTTAAACAACTTATTATGAAAAATCTAAACAACCAAAATATTATGTCATGGTTGTATTCTCGGACATATTAGAAGATATTCTGCGCAAAAACTGAAATCATCCATCGAGATTTGTTCACAGGGTTGCCACCTATCTCATTTTTTTTAAATATTGAGCAGGATATGAAAATATGGGTATCAAATGAAAGGTATTATCGACCGTAGTCCAAATCTCAAGCAGGGTTGCCACCTAGGGTTGCCACCTAACCGCATCTTATTTATTTTTATTGATATCTCGGGAATCGCTTGACCGATGTGGATAGGTTAGGTTAGGTTCAAGTGGCTGCCGCAGAGGCACACTTAGGCCAGTTTTGAAAGGCCCGTTGTGATACCACCAACACAAGGAAAGTCAGTCCCGGGACCCAGCCATATGGAAAATCCCTGAGTTGTTGGGATTTTCCACATAGCAGAATCCCGGGACTGACACTCCTAAACCGACACCGTTACTCCTCCTCGAACCACTTAGATGACTTTATGAAGCCCATCAAGTCCTTTATGTCCAGTTCCGCGATCTGGCTTAGGCTATCCAGGAACGGAACTCCCAAAAAACGCGTTCTCGCCCCGCTTAAAGCCGGACAGTTGCAGATGAGGTGATCCACTGTTTCCTCCTCCTCATCATCTTTGCAACTCCTGCAGCATCGTCGGTAGGGCACACCTAGCCTTTCTGCATGCCTACCAATGAGGCAGTGACCGGTTAATACCCCTATCAATATGCAGATTTCCCTCCTAGTTAGGGCATAAATGCGTCTAGACCTTTTAAGATCCCATTTTGGCCAGGTTTGTTTCGATATGCGACACCCTGGGGATTGCAGCCATCTTTCGTTGGCTTGACGGAGTGTGTGCTCCTTCAGCATTAGTTTGCATGTGGCAAACGGCATACTTATCCTGAAGAACCTGCTTGGTCGTGCCCTGCCTGGCAAGCTCGTCTGCCTTACAGTTTCCCTCAATGTCCCTATGTCCCGGGACCCATATGAGGTTTACGCGGTTCTGTTGGGCCATCTCCTGAAGAGATCGACGACAGATGAGCGTCAGTTCAGAGTTGAACGTGTATGAGCCAAGGGATTTGATGGCCGCTTGGCTATCGCTGAAAATAGCGATATCTTCTCCGATAACACGTTTGCTTAACCAGGCCGCGGCGTCCAGGATTGCCGAGACTTCCGCCTGGAAGACGCTACAATGATCAGGTAGTCTGAAGGAGAGCTCAAGGTCCAAATCCCTTGAATAAACGCCTCCTCCAACTCTGCCGTCCAACTTCGAGCCGTCGGTGTATATGGAAGTGCCACCATTTGTTTCGGGACACCAATCCGTCCTCTCCCAGTCTTCTCTGCTGGGAATGTTTATTTTGAAACAGCTATCCCCGACTGTAGTAGTCGCACAACGATCTGTGCTTAGAGGGAGAAAGCTGTAAGATTCCAGAATACTGGAGTGTCCAATAGTACCCGCAGCCCAACTGGAGGTTTCTCTTAGCCGCAGAGCTGATGCCGCCGCTGACCGAAACCCTTCCAGATCAAGTGGCAAAATGCCCAGAATGACCTGGAGGGCTTCGTTGGGCGTTGTCCTTAGCGCACCGCTTATACAGATCATATTGGATCTATGGACTTTCCGCAACAGATTCAGGTATGTTGCCTTGCTCAGCGCAGGCCACCATACGACGACTCCATAAAGCATGATTGGGCGAATGATGGCCGTGTAGATCCAACTGCATACTCTAGGGCTGAGCCCCCATTTTTTGCCAATGGCTCTTTTGCATGTGTAAAGAGCGATGCAAGCTTTCTTCTGGCGCTGAAGAACATTCTCCTTCCAATTCAATTTCCTGTCCAGAACTATGCCTAGAAACTTGGCCTTATCCGACAAGCCCAGGCGCGTGCCATCTAGTTCTGGTAGGCTTAGTGGCGGTATTTTGTACCGATTGGTGAAGAGGACAAGTTCCACCTTCCCTGGGTTGATACTAAGTCCGCAGCGAGAGGACCACGTCGAAACTTCTCGCAGTGCTACTTGCATCAGGTCACACAGAGTTTGTGGGAACTTGCCTCTGAATGCAATAGCTAAATCGTCTGCGTATGCCACTATCTTCCCGCCCCCCAGCTTGTATCACGTAGCAACGAGTTGACTGTGAGGTTCCATAAAAGCGGGGAAAGAACACCACCCTGGGGTGTTCCCCTTGTGACATAGCGTGATAACTCAACCGTACCAAGTGAAGAAGCTATTTTCCTTCCCATTAAAAGTTGGTCAATTAAACCAGTTAGAGGTCTATCTACGCCCAGATTAGTTAGAGCGGAGGTGATAGCCTCCGGGCTTATATTGTTGAAAGCCCCCTCAATGTCTAGGAGGGCCACGAGACATTAGTCCTTTTCACACAGCGATTTCTCAATGACAGACACTAGGCTGTGCAGAGCGGTTTCTGTTGATTTACCCTTGGTGTATGCGTGCTGATAGCTAGAGATAAGGTTGCTATCAATAGTTGTTAAGAGGTAGTCGCTTAGTATCCTCTCAAAGGTTTTTAGTACAAAGGACGAGAGACTGATCGGTCTGTAGTCTTTTGGCTCGTAGTGGGATGCCTTCCCAGCCTTAGGGATAAACACTACCGTGGCGCTTCTCCAGGAATGTGGTTGAGAGCCAGGCAGGCTGTGAAGAGAAATACCAGCCATTTAGCTGATGTCTCCAACGTGTTTATAAGCTGCGCGGGGATAATCCCGTCCGGCCCGGCAGCCTTATACGGTTCAAAGCTCTTAACTGCCCACCTTACTCTTTCCTCAGTGATGGATATATTTACTGCCAGGTTTGTTGCAGGTGCTAGTGGTGCATCATGCAGATTCCCCGGAAAATGTGTATTCAAGAGCAGCTCAAGGGTTTCCTCTTCCGTGCTGGTCCAGGATCCGTCAGGCTTTCGCAAATAGCTGATGGTTGTTTGACTTTTCGAGAGGACTCGTCTAAGTCTCGCTGTGTCGTCGACCTTTTCGACGCCAGTGCAGAAATTTCTCCACGAGGTTCTCTTCGCCTGTCTCAGAGCTTTTTTGTAGGCCCTTAGTTTGGCTTTATATTCATGCCAATGAGGCTTAGAGCCGAAGCTCTTGGCCTTGTTAAATTGTTTCCGGCATGATATTCGGAGCGAGTCCAAATCGTAGGACCACCAATGTGGCCTGTGTTTACCGCGTGGTTTTGGCACTGGACAAGCCTGTCCTAAAGCATTTGAGAGCGCCGATGTAAATGTAGTAACAAGATCCTCCAGCTCCTCTACTGATGAGGGGGCTTGTGAGGGCAGTACTGGTAGGTCTCTGTCTAATATTTCATTGTGTAACTGCCAATCAGTGTTACGTGGATTGCGCTCCATGATTGGTTGTTCTACAATAAAGTCTAAAACCATTTCTATGTAACGGTGGTCGGAGAAAGAATGTTCTTCCAGAACCCGCCATTTTCTGACCCACTCATAAGCGCCTTCACTACAGATAGTGAGGTCTATGACCTCCCTGCGGGTCTTAGTGATAAAAGTAGGCTCATTACCCACGTTGCAAATCACCAGGTTGGTTGTTAAGAGGTAATCAAACAGAGACTCGCCCCTGGCATTGATGTCGGAGCTCCCCCATTGGACATGGTGAGCATTAGCGTCCGCTCCAATAATAAGATTACCCGTGCAGAAATTTGACACCAGGTCTTTCACCTCCGTTTGTGGTGGGGGTTCTTCGGCGTCGTAGGGCATATAGACCGACGCCACCGTCAGGCGGGTGCTGTCGACCGTTAGACTGATAGCGGTAATATCACCATTGGTGTAGTTAGGTAGGAGAAAGGAGTTCAACTCAGACTTGACCAAAATACACGTTCTGACTTTGCTCTCCTCGCTGGCTCGAATGAGCTTGAAGCCCTTAGTCCCCAATCCGCAGATTCTCGAGCTATTGACCCAGGGTTCTTGGATGAGGACCACATCCACGTCGCCTTTAGAAAGACGACTACTTAAAGCAGCCGAAGCTACTTTAGATTTGTGCAGATTAATCTGAAGCACCACCAACATGAGAGCGCACAGACTTCCCTGCCGTCCCCATATCGTCGAGGTTTGCCCCATCCCGGAGGTTGCCTATCAACGACGAGTTGTTCCGATTAACTGCCCGATATGGCGTTGCAGGAGTCTTGCTGTCTGTAGCGTTAGATGTTAATCGCTCAGCGTTGGCTGCTACCACCGTGACGTCGAGGGCTTCCTCGTCCTGTAGGCTGTCCTCCATCTCCGAGTTGTTCACAGCACTATCGCCAAGGGACGTGGCGGATAACATGCTTTCCGCATCGGAATCCTCCGCTTCCTATTCTGGTAATTCGTTTTCCGGTTCCCCCGGAGCAGCCGAGAAGGCAGCGCGCTGAGCATCACCACGATATACGTGGATAACGATCTGGCCTACGCTGTAGTGTACTAGGCCATTGCACCTTTTGAGGGGCTCGATTGACTCTTTATTCATGGTGAACACCACCTGTCTGTCGGGCCCTACCGCATCCCCGACCAGATTGACACTCCAGTCATGCGTTGGCAGGGACGGATTCATTCGCCGTAGCATCCCGAGAATTCTCTCGGGTTCGTCAGGGATGGCCGGAATCCACGCCCTTGCCCTTGCATCCTCGCATGCGAGTAATTTAATCTGACCCTGGTGCCAACCCGCATCCGTTACTCGCGCCGAACTACCCGGAAACTCTGGAGCAACATTGAGAAGAATGTTGCCGAGTTCATTTCGCACGTAACGCCACCGGTCCTTAGGGATGGCCAGACGGTCATTGCCTCGGTCAAGGACGCCTATAAGGATCCTGTCCTTGGTTACCTCAGCAAAGCTTAGTTTGCCCGCTCCAGGGGTATTCTGATGCCGCTTGGGAGGGGGATTTAACTCCAGGTCCGATCTCTGGCGCTTGAAAGGGTTAACTTTTAACCTCTTTGGCATGTAAGAATTTTGGAAATCCGGTATCACAGCTTTCGCTAGCTCTACGATTTACTGGAATTCGGCGACAGCGATTCCTGCGGTACCCCTTCATACCTCTTCAGGATCTTTGCAGCCAATCTTTTCTCGTGGTATGTGAAGCGGCGGAGAGATGTCTCCTGGGAGTGCGGACCCGTAGTTGCCATCGCGGTCGCTCTTCTTGCCGAAATCTCAGTTGCAGCTTCCTTCTCCTTCGAAACTCCGAGGCCAGGTCGTGAGACCGCTGCCACAGACGTAAAGATACTGGTTTTCATATCAGCGGTTGATGGGAGTTTAGCATCTGCCGTTATCCGCTTAGTTGCGTTGGCAACCGCACTGGTGCTAGCTCCCATCAAGTCAATCTTAGTCGATAGAGGGTTGGTTGACCGACTCGTAGTTGCCATCGCTGTCGATCCCCCCCTTGATTGTGAAACGGAGGTTGCCCTCCGGCGTTGTTGTTGCTTTCTCGCCTGTTCCTCCATAGCTCTCCTTTGCTGAGGAGTGAAATTTGGCGTTGTTTGTTTTTTAGGTTTATCGATTTTATTTGGGTTATTTGAGTTCATCTTGTTCGTACGACCCATCGCCGGACACGGCCAGCTTAGGGTCAAGGGAAGAGTAGGGGAAAATGTGTCGTCCGCCGCGGCAGAGCCCCGTACCGCGGTAAGGCCATGCTTACTCTCTGAGGCGACCCGGTATCAGAGAGGCTCCGTTCAAATACAGCCACGATTTGCCTCCCGGCTGCAAACGTCCAATGGGCACGGTTTCGCATAACACCCTGGATTGGGAGGGGGAAGATCTTTGTCGTCGCGCCAGAGAGGCTAGGTTGCTCTCGTGATGAAGTGCCGTACGGAGCTATGATCACAAGGGCAGCGTAGCCCTGTGGCTATCGACTTAAGCCCTCGTACCGCGGCAAGGTATCCACCCTTCACGAGGGTAACCGATGTGGATAAATTTTGGCATTATAGATAATATGATTCATTCTATGTTTATATGCGTGGGTGTTGCTACTTATGGCGGTTCACAGGGTTGCCAACTATCTCTATTTTTTTTAAATATTGGGCAATATACGCCAAATTGGGTATCAAATGAAAGGTATTTTCGACCGTATTCCAAATATGTAAATCTCAAGCAGGTTTGCCACCTAACCGCATTTTATTTATTTTTATTGATATCTCGGGAACCGCTTGACCGATGTGGATAAAGTTTGGCATTATAGATAGTATGATTCATTCTAAGATTATACGCGTGGGCGGCGGTTCACAGGGTTGCCACCTATCTGAATTTTATCAAATATTGAGAAAGATATGCCAATATGGGTATCAAATGTAAGGTATTTTCGACCGTATTCCAAATATGGAAATCTCAAGCAGGGTTGCCACCTAACCGCTTTTTTTATTTTTCTCTATATCTCGGGAACCACTCGACCGATTTGGATAAAGTTTCGCATTATAGATAGTATGATTCATTCTAAGATTATATGCGTGGGTGTTTCCATTTGAGGTTGTTCACAGAGTTGCCATCTATCTCAATTTTTTTTTAAATATTGAGCAATATATGCCAATGTGGGTATCAAATGAAAGGTATTTTTGGTAGCATTTCAAATATGACAATTTCTAGCAGGGTTTCCAGCTAGGGTTGCCCCCAAACCGTATTTTATTTATTTTTCCTTATATCTCGGGAACCGCTTTGGGTAACAAGTGAAAGGTATTTGACACCGTGTTCCAAATATTTAAATTTCAAGCAGGGTTGCCACCTAGTCTTCCTATCTTTCTTCGTACAACTTTCTCTCCTATCTTCCTCCCTTTTGTCCTTCATTGCCCTCTTTCCTTCTACTACGCCCTCTTCTATTGGCCCCTGTTAATTTAGGCCTAATTCTACCCATGTACCACATTTTAAGGAAAACGCACCATATATAAGATATTTTCGAATGGATCGTTTCCCTGATCCACTTCCCGGAAGTAAGATATTGTGAATCTAAGCCATTCTCGAATACATCCTATTCATATTTCGTTATTTCTGAATTTAAGAAGTAAACTTTTTTCACGTGTACTGGCTACACGCGGTTTTTTTTTTAAATTCGCATTATGGAATCTTCTCTCTATCTTCACTTTATGTGAGGATAAAAATTTCGGTCTTATAGCTTTCAAATAACACCTGATTTATGTTTTTTTTTTTTGTAAGCGTGGTTACGAACCGATTTTTTTCATTAACCATTCTAGATACCGTGGTGTAGCGGTTAGGTGTTCGGCCTTCTACACCAAGTCGTGGCGGTTCGATGCCCGGCAAAGTAACATCAAAAATTAATTAGAAAAACAATTTTTCTAAACGGGGTCGCCCCTCGGCAGTAGTTTGGCAAACTCTCCGGGTGTATTTCTGCCATGAGAAGCTTCTCAGCAAAAAATTCATTTGCTTTGCAAGTGCCGTTCGGAGTCGGCAAAAAACTGTAGGCCCCGCCAACTTGTAGGAAAACTCAAAAGCAACACACCACAAGTTGGAAAGAGAAGCTCGGCTAAAAATCTCGTTAGAGGTTATGATAACCTGTTGGTATATCGCCGCCATTAGTTTTTTTTTTTTTCTAGATACCTACAACAAAAAACGGTGGGTAAAATTTCACTGCGTTATCTTCATTTAAACGAAAGTTATACGAACCTTTGAATGGAACCAGATGAGGGCGACATGGGACCTATTTTTAAACGAGTTCGGTTGGGGCTACCGACTTTTTCTGTTGACGCTTTTAAACAAATTATTATTATTTATTATTATTTTTTATTATTACCCTGGTTTACAGCCAAAATGCACCAGAGACGCCATAATGAAATTCCTATGTAAAATCACCTCCTAATTCCGAAAATCAAGGTTATTTTTACTTGTATGGTACCGTTTTTTGAGATATTTACGATTTACCGTTATTTCAAAAAACAAAAAAGATGGCTCCACTTAATCGTGTATATCTCAAGAACAAACTGAGCTAAAACGGTTTGAAAAATTTGAAAGCTAATAAAATTTACTATAATCAGTACATACAACACTTTTTGCTAGGTCCTGCAGATTCAAACATATTGAACAATCATTACGGATTTTTTAAATTTTTTTTGTAAAAATATACAAAAATTTGTACTTTGCGAGGAAGCATCTCGACAACTTTTTGTTTTTTAGCAGATATTCCCCCCCCCCCCCCCTCTAAGCTCTGTTTTATTACAAAAAAAAACAAGCTATCAGTGAACAAAATCGATGAACTAATACAAAAGTTATAAGCATTCAAGTAAATAAGGTAAGTGTACCTATTTACGGACTACTAAGCCATGTCCACGTTAAAAGTTATGTTTTAGCTTAGGAGAAAGGAGTTTAACTCTAATAAAATTTTCTGTCGGTCCAGAGACCTTTACTCGCCTTTACAATTTATAAAATATATATATTAAAAACAAATTCAGCCTTATATTCTTATTTTTCCAAAACTCATTTTTGTTCCTAAATCCGTTCGAAAATTTGGTCCGGTTTTTAATTCCGTGCTAGAGCGTTCCTATTTCCGTCATATATTTCGAAAAAGGAGTTTTTGTATAAACTTAAAACATTTTAAGAAGATAAAAGCCAGTGGAATATAAAATATATACACATATTTATTTTTATTTATTTAAAACATAAAAGGATATGTAACGTATCAAATAAAAAAAGAAAAATCCATTCTTGTCAACAAAAAAGATAAAAAGTCGCTTCTAGCGTTTAAAGCTTTTACAAATCTTATAATAAATTTAAAAACTATCTATCTAAATAGGTTTTTTTTTTTCATTTTAATTAAGGTCGTTTATTGAAAATATACCTCTTTTATTTATTTGACAGGGAGAATTAATTTTTTTTAGTATTTCATCAGCTTCATAATCAAGAACGTCGTCTCTTTCTGGCCAACGCCAATTAAATCCGCTCATGGCCATAGTTTTTATTTTAAATTTTAAAGGATTTCCTCTAATAACTTCCAAAACTTTGCCGGGAAACTTTTCGCCCTCATACTGGATAACGACAAAGTCTCCTACGTTATAATTGTCTAGAAGTAAAGTTTTTTTCAAAGGTGCGTGGTCACCCGTGTCTTTTCTTGCTTTTTGCATGGCCGTTTTCTGAAGCTTTTCCTGGGTCTTCTTTTCTTTTGTTTCCCTCTTTAAAGCCATTTTCTGAAGCTTCTCCTGCTTTTCATCAACCAAGCGCCGTTGATATTCCATATAATCTGAAGCTATTACCACAGTTGGAGTAATCTTCTTCTTCACATGTTTCTTCTTCGGGTCGCTTGATGGAGGTTCAGGCCAGAAGAGAGCCTTTTTAAATGGCGTTGGAAATTCAGCTTTCTTAGATCCTGAATTTTCCAAGGTAGTTGAGTTATCCACAAGCAAATCGTTACGAAGAGGTACTTGATTATCTTCCACTACGTTATTGTCCACCTGATAAGTAGTTGAACTCACGGCCTGTATAACCTGATTTTGCGTTGCTTGACAAGATGCGTCTGGTGTTTTCTGCACATGAGTCTGTGTGTCCATTACTTTACAAGTAGGAGTTGAGCTTCTCAAAGGGGAGTTTTCAGGAGCGTCTGAATCAAACACTTGTCCACATAAATCAAGAAAATCAATGCTCATGTTTGCTATATCGAGGGAGCCACAACCTCCAGCCAATATACTAGTAAATCCGCTAAATGGCGCGATTCCATTAGCGAAATCACTCTGTTCACTTTTCAGTTGTTTCCAAAAATAGTACAAATTTTCGTCTTTAATATCACCAGCCCATAATCCATCGCAATCGTTAAATAACTTTAATTTTTCAACTTCTAGTCGCTCTTCAAAAAGGTTAATCAGGTTGGATTTAGGCGGCTGCTGCTCTTCCCTATGAATAACAGCTTCAGCATTTGCAGAGAGCATGGGACTCTCATTGGCCGTTCTTAAAATTTTATTGTAAGCAACTGCGTCTTCATTGAACGGATACAAACCACAAGCTCTGAAAGAACTTTTTAGAATATCAGTAGTAATAGAGGATTTCATACATTTCTCTATAACTGGTCCGAAATCTTCACGTTTCATTCGTTGCCCATTATTTGTAACTCTCCAATCTTGAACTTCCTTTTTCCAAGCGGTTTTTAAACAATGAAAAACTCCGACGTCCATGGGCTGTAACAAGTGCGTAGAATTTGGAAGAAGTGCAATTAGAATAATGCCGTTCTTCTTGCAAAATTCGCTGAGAGGTAGAGATATATGAGAAACGTGTCCATCCATAAATAAAACCACAGGTAGTTGTACGTTAGTTTTCAATAGAAAAGGATAAAATACATTTGCGATGTATTCATAAAAGGTTTCTCCGGTCATCCAGCCTGAGTCCGATTTTCCAATGGCCCAGCTTTTAGGATATTTCGCTATAATGTGTGGGGGAAAGCGCTTATATGGGAAAAGAGCAAACGTAGGCATCATTTTTCCATCTGCAAATGCTCCTAAAGACAATGTTAGACATTCCTTGTCGTCGTTTCCTGATCTGAAGTAGACGTGCTTAGAACCGCGTTTAGTCAACACTGGTTGGCCTTTGGGGCACAGAAAGAATGCCGATTCATCACAATTAAAGATCCTGGATGGATCTTCTAATACTTCCAGATAGTTATTGTCTTTCATATATGTCTTAACTCTTTGGAACCAAGCCCTTATAGAAGATTCCGTGACAGAAGCTCGGGAAGCTGTTAAGCATTGAGACATTCGTTGACTCAAAGATGGATTTCTTTGTAAAAAGCCGTTGAACCATTTTCTTCCTGGAATGCCATTTTTGAAAGAGTTTGGCCTATTCAGCTCCTTAACCAAGTTTGCCACAGAGTTCGTTAGTTGGTCTTTAGTTATTGGAAAGCCAATCTCCGCCAAATGATGAATCCATTTAACAATATTATTTTCCTCTTCAGTCGACAGCACTGCCAGAGGACCTGGCGACGGTTTCTTAGTATACTTATTTTTGATCTTGTCCAATAATGTCTGTCTGGGAATTTTATAAGTTTTTGATGCTCTGTAACATGTCATATGTCCCTTTTGAACAGCCTCAAGAGCTAACTTTAAACAATCTGGTGAATATTTCGGCATGTTGTGAGGTTAGTTTCGTCGTGTTCTATTTTTTATGTCACTAAAAATATTGGGAGGGTGTAAAAAAAGTTAAGTAAAATTACCTGTTATTACTTCCCTGCAGCGAAAGCAACTAGTTGAAAACTACTTTACAACTAGTTGGTGCACCCGGCCCAACTAGTCAGTGTTCTGTCTTTTTTCCATATAAGCAACTGGTATTTTTTACGTGTTGATGTCCTACGAGATGTCAATTGTCAGATTTCGACCAGAATATACCAGTTATCTACTAGTCAGGAAATACCAGTTTCATACTAGTTGTAAAATACTAGTTCCACCTGGACTAGTATAATTACCATAAAATAAACTAGTCCACATACTAGTCCAAAAAGGACTAGTATAAAATATACTAGTCCCATACCAGTCCAAAAAGCATTCAAGCTGGACTAGTATGATTTCAACCAGAATTTTCCTGGCTTACCCTTTATTTTATCCCTCGACTTTATTTTCATGTTTATTCTTAAGAAAGCAGCGGCTATTTGTATTTACCCTATCACGAAAAAGCATCTATGAATTATAAGAGAAAACGAAACGAATGAATTTTGTATTTTTCAACTGGTATAATTTCATCCAGAAAAATCTAGTTATATACTAGTATGGAATGTATATTTCCAGACTAGTATGAGTTCTACCAGAAAATTGTAGTTGTATACTAGTATGAAGTGGATATTTCCTGACTAGTATGAGTTCTGCCAGAAAATTCTAGTTGTATACTAGTATGAAATGGATATTTCCTGACTAGTATGAGTTCTACCAGAAAATTCTAGTTGTATACTGGTATGAAATGGATATTTCCTGACTAGTATGAGTTCTACCAGAAAATTCTAGTTTTATACTAGTATGAAGTGGATATTTCCTGACTAGTATGAGTTCTGCTAGAAAATTATAGTTGTATACTAGTATTTTTCTGACTAGTTTGAGGTTTCGCTGTAGGGTTATTTCTAAACAAGTGTCTATATTACGGAATTGAGAACATAGGCAAAATTTTGGAGCCTATTTCCGGTATATCCGAATTCTCTTCAGGAACTACCAAACCCAATTTTTTTTGTATTTAATTGTATTTACATTTTATTTTATATAATCTTAATGCATTTATATTCACAAAATATGTATATTTATAAACAATTTATAGTATTTTAATTTTTAACTTTTTGCATATTTTTACTAAATATAAGATTTTTACCGTAACTTACGGCCTTAAAAACGGTCGTTGTTTTGAAAAAACGGTTGTACGGAAATAGGCTATGGAAATATATGTAAAATTTAAAGTTGATTGAAATTTTCAAAATTTTTAAAAAATATACGCATTACACTTAAATAATAACAAAATATAAAGTTCCAAATGTGCCCAATTCCGTGCTTAGTACGTAAATAGGTGCACATCAAAAAAATTGTGTACCTATTTCCGTGCTATTTTAAAATCAAGATTTTATATAACTTTTTTATTATATATTAACTTTATTACATATATTTATATCGAAAACACTTAAAAGTTTTAGTATTTGAAGTGAAATATACATATATACTTACGAATTGAAGTTTAAACCCTTAAGATTTTATCACTGCACTCTTAGCAATTACGCGAACACTATACACTGACACATCTGTTTTAAGCAAACTTTTATAATTGACTGATAATTTAATGCAAATTTTGATTAAACTGATGGGACTTGGTGGTTGCCAAGTTCGAATTTAAAAATTTGAACAATTCTGATAAATGTAATAATTTTTTCAATAAGAAAAACCTTACCCATTTCTTATTTTTCGAATTAAAACTTTTTTCGCAAAAAAAGCACGGAAATAGGTGCTAGCACGGGAATGGGTACACTTACCTTATATCCATTTAATGCTTAAGTACCCTACTGGTACATATGTGTTAGTATTCGTATATCAGTTAGTTAGCAGGTAGATTTTCGAAAAGTTATTAGATACAAAAAGCTGTTAGTGTCGTTTTCTCAAACCTAGGTACATTTTAAACAAGAGCATATTTTTGAGGCAGGTAGTGTTTTCTTTGTAGAACTAGGGAACCTTTTTGTTTAGGTAGGCTTGAGTTTTCACTGGATCTAAGTATAAATAAGAGTACATGCGCCTTGTTCCTTCATAATATCTGCAAGGCTCGCCGGATACTGTTCAGTTTATAATTGCAGTTTATAACCCGCCATTTACTTAAAAATAAAAAATGAATAAAAGGGCGCGAGAGTTTGAGTGTACAAATGATTCAGATATGTTCTGTTTCATCTGCGGTCAATTTATTGTTAAAAGTATGAGACGTTTGTTTTCAAATCCTTTGAAAGTTACATACTATAAGTGTTTTGGAATTGAGCCTAAAAACCATGGACACCGAACACTGTGTGCACCACATGCCGAGTCGAATTGATTTCTTCGGAAACCGGAACAAAAAGGTACGTTGTAAAAATTAGGAATTTGTTCCCTTTTAATGCATAGCTGACTAATTTCTGAAACTATCTATTTAGGCGACGTGTGAAATTTATTACACCAATGAAGTGTAGGGAACCAACTTGCCATTCAACGGACTGCTATATTTGTACTACAAAAGTACTTGGGGTTGGAAAGTCCAGAAAAGTAACCTATGCGAGCGTATCTACAGTGTCATTACCAGAACTAATTTCAACAGAAGCGACATTGCCAGAATCAAATTTAACTTTAGTTCCGGCTCCAGTTTCATTGTCAACAGTAGTATCTGATTACGCGGCATCATGTTGTAATGACCTTCAAACGGAAAACGAAAGAAATTCTTTGTCACAAGCACAACTCAATGATTGGATAAGGGATTTGGAATTGTCAAAGGAAAAGGCCGAAATACACGCCTCTCGAATGCAACAATTTAAATTTGTTTCATCCGATGTTAAGGTAACATATTATAGAACTCGTCACGAAGAATTTTCCAAGTACTATACGAAGGAGGACAGTGTTTGTTACTGCAAAGACATTGCTGGTCTATTCAAACAATTTGGTGAACCATATGATTCAAAAGAGTGGCGATTGTTCATAGACGGCAATAAATTAAGTTTAAAGGCCGCATTATTGCATATTGGCAACCAAAAGCCATCTATCCCGATCGCGCATGCAGTAAATACGAAGGAAACATATGAGATAATGCAAAAATTGCTCAAGTTAATCAAATACGAAGAACATGATTGGAAAATATGTGCCGATCTTAAAGTCGTTGGAATGCTATGTGGTCTACAAAGTGGATACACAAAATACTGTTGCTTTCTATGCAAATGGGATAGCCGAGCTCGTCAAGACCACTACATCATAAAGGATTGGCCAGAACGAATCGAGTTTCAAGTTGGGGTAGATAACATAAAATACTCTCCACTTATAAAGAAGGAAAAAATAATTCTACCTCCGCTCCACATCAAGCTCGGCCTTATCAAAAACTTTGTGAAGGCTTTGGACAAAGAAGGCGAAGCTTTTCATCATTTGAAGACAATCTTCCCAGAGATTTCAGAAGCAAAAATAAAGGAAGGGATTTTTGTGGGACCGCAAATAAGGAAAATGATGAGCAATAACCATTTCAAAGAACTATTGTCACCAGTGGAGGCAGCAGCGTGGGATTCTTTTGAAAAGGTCGTTACTTCTTTTTTAGGCAAACACAAAAGTAACTACGAGATGATAGTGAACGACTTAATAAAAAACTATGCGGAAATGGGTAAATAAAAAAACATATTATAATAAATTATATATTACATAAATTTACATGAGAATATATAGCCATAAATCTGAATTCATCGTCCAGTTCCGAACAAACAAGAACGGGAAAAATATAAACAAAAAATTTGTTCTGAATTGAAAGATAAATCCAGCCTAAGAAAATTATATACTAATGTGTCACTTATGTATTTATCTAATTTACTTTTTTATTTTCTTTCAGGAGTAAATATGTCTTTAAAAATTCATTTCTTACACTCCCACTTAAATTTTTTCCCGAAAAATCTTGGCGACGAAAGTCAGGAGTAAATATGTCTTTAAAAATTCATTTCTTACACTCCCACTTAAATTTTTTCCCGCAAAATCTTGGCGACGAAAGTGACGAGCATGGCGAAAGGTTTCACCAGCAAATGAAAGTGATTGAAAGTCGGTATCAAGGATTCTGGGATGTCGCTATGATGGGCGACTACTGTTGGTTTCTCATAAGAGAAACCGATCCTAATCTAAATAAGCGCCAAAACAAGACACATAACTTTTTCAATTATAAAATAAGATCATAGAGTTAAGACAGAACCATATGTACATATGCTATTATTTGTAGGGTACTTAAGTATTAAATGGATATATTTACTTGAAGGCTTATAACTTTTGTATTAGTTAGTTCATCGTTTTTGTTCACTGATAGCTTGTTTTTTTTTTTTGTAATAAAACAGAGCTTAGAGTGGGGGGGGGGGGGGGGGGGGAATATCTGCTAAAAACAAAAAGTTTTCGAGATGCTTCCTCGCAAAGTACAAATTTTTTTATATTTTTACAAAAAAAATTTAAAAAATCCGTAATGATTGTTCACTATGTTTGAATCTGCAGGACCTAGCAAAAAGTGTTGTATGTACTGGTTATAGTAAATTTTATAAGCTTTCAAATTTTTCAAACCGTTTTCGAATAGCTCAATTTGTTCTTGAGATATACACGATTAAGTTGGAATTTGTGATCCAGTGTTATTATTATTTCGGTCTAGAAAGTTCAAACTTTCTTACAGACTAGTTAAAAATATAGAAAAGTTCTAAAGTAAATTTATATACGCTATTACTAAATTTAAGAAGACCACTATCATACAAGGGTTTGTCTGCGGTCGCTCCACAGTTACAAACCTTGCTGAATTTTCCCAATATTGCATCTCAGCCTTTAAATCTTGTCATCAAGTCGATGTGGTTTATACAGACTTTTAGAAAGCTTTCGATACTGCTGTACATAGCATTTTGTTATTGAAGCTAGAAGAGCTTGGTTTCCATTCAACTCTTCTTTCTTGGTTAAACTCTTATCTGTCTAACCGAGTCTGATATGTTGAAATTAGTCATACTAAATCGTACCCCTTGGTTGCCACTTCTGGTGTGCCTCAGGGAAGTATTCTTGGCCCATTGCTATTTCTACTTTTTATTAATGATATTAAAACTTGTTTTAGTACTTCAAAATTCCTACTCTATGCGGATGATTTAAAAAATTTTAATGTAATAACCTGTTTGTCAGATACACTATCTTTGCAAGGCGATCTAAATAAGCTATCTGATTGGAGTGTGAGAAATAAAGTGTCGCTCAACATAAAGAAATGCTTCCAAATGACTTTTGCTAAAATTGCAAATCCAATTGTCAGTACTTACACTATTTCTAACACCTGCCTATCATACGTTCATACATGAATATCTGGACTTAGGTGTGGTTTTTGACTCGGGATTCACCTTTGTCAATCACATCAACCATATTATACCTAAGGCAAATTCTACCTTGGGCTTCTTACGTCGTTATGCGCGTGATTTTAAAGACCCATACACTAGAAAATCACTCTATAATTGCCTAGTAAGATCAAAGTTAGAATATGCCTCGGTAATCTGGAACCCTATTTACTCTTTAAATTCGGACAGGGTCGAGAGAATTCAATGCCGATTTACCCGGTTTTCTCTACAACCTCTTCATTTTGTTGAGCCATTCCCATCGTATGAGGCCGGTTGCCTTTTAATTAACCTTAAATCGCTTAAGTCAAGGCGCATAATGCACTCTCTCATGTTTGTTTATGATATTATTTCTGGCATGATAAATTGTCCTAACCTTCTTGAGCAAATTGGCTTTAATGTACCCCAAAGGGTCCCACGTACTCAACTTCCGTTTAATGTTAAAACGCTTAGATCTAACTATTTACTGTTTGCACCTATTAAAAGGTCGCTTTTGGAATTTAATCGAATTTTTACAACTCTCGATCTAGATTTTGCTCAGTCTAGTACATATTTTTGGCTAAATTGCAATCAATTTATTTTTAAGTGTTATTTAGTTTTATCTTTAAGATAATTTGTATTTCTAGTCTGTAAGGTTTTGTAACCATTGACTGAATAAAATGAAATGAAAGGCCTGGAGACCAAGCAATTTACGCCTACTAATATACGATGGGAGGCCATCGGGCCAGTGAAGCAAACGCACAGCTATTTTGGTGTAAATTCTTTGAACTTGCTCAATTTTATGTGAACTCACTTCATAGAATGGACTCCATATAATAGAACAATATTCCAGACGACTTCTAACCAGTGTCGTAAAAAGTGCCTTCAGAATCATCGGATCTTTGAAGTCACAGGAATTACGTCTAATAAACCCAACCATTGCAAAAGATTTAGAAACAATAAAGTCAACATGACCAGTAAAAGAGAGTTGATTATCGAAAATTACACCGAGATCTTTCAACTCTCTACAACGGTTTAAAGATCTAGCATTCAATTCGTAGTTGAAAGAAATGTTAGTTACCCTTTTTGAATAAGAGACAACGCAACATTTGTTGGCATTTCATAATAAGTTATTACTTGTACACCATTCATTAAAAGAATCAAGATCATATTGCAGCTTAATGCAGTCAGAAGTATCACGTACGGTAAAAAAGATTTTGACGTCGTCTTCGAACATTAAACATTTAGCTAATGGTAATTTCGTTTCATCAAAAAAATGCGCATTTTTGTTACACTCTTCAATTTTCCGTTTTCGTTTGTAAAATGAAAGTAAAACGTCAAACATTATATGATTTCGTTTCCTAAAAATGTACACTTCCGTAGTGTAAAAACCCACACTTTTTACCCTCTGAAGCTTTGACAGGGTAGCTGGTTGCACTGATAATCAGGTGTCGAAAATTTTATTTGACAGATAAATTTGGTGAAATAAATTGGATTTTACGATAACAATTAAATATGGGTGAAAAGCGAAACCTAATTATTCAAGCACATAGCGTAGCAAACGGGTCAGTGTTTTTTGTTTGTTTTATCGAAAGCAGGTACACGTAGAACGGGTACACCTTTATCACACTTTTATAGTGTTCTGTGCAAGAGTGTAAACATGTTCAAAGTGCAAGTGTACATTTTTTTTTCGATAAAACGAAATCAGCATAACTGGAATTTTTGAGGCAGATCATTAATAAAAATGTGGAACAACAGAGGGCCACAGTGGGTTCCTTGTGGGATTCCCGACCAAGCATTAATAAGCTCAGTAGACTGACTGTCTCCGATTGACACAAAAAGCTTTCTATTCGATAAGAAACTTGAGAAGAATTTCAGCAAACTACCACTCACTCCATACCTCTTCAGTTAGTGCAATAGAATGGAGTGGTCAACCTTGTCAAATGCTTTCGAGAAGTCAGTATATAGACGTCTAGTTGCGAATGAGAATCAAAGGCATTTACAATTTGGCTAGTAACTAAAGCCAGATTAGTAGAAGTAGACCTGCCAGGGAAAAACCCATGCTGATACTCCACAATAGCCCTTTCTATGAAATCAAACAATTTGATTTGAAGGATATGATCGAATAGTTTTGCCAGAGCTCTGCTTAACAATAGGTCTGTAGTTGCGAATATCACTGCGGTCGCCAGACTTGAATACCGGATTTATAGAGCATAACTTCCAAGAGTCTAAAAAGATCCCATGGTTCAAGCATTCCTGGAAAAGAAGTGCAGGGGTACAGAAATTGTACTTGAACATAGTTTAAAAAATATCGGAGAAAATCCCTCACTATCAGATTTCGGACTGTTATTCAATTTTGAAATAGAGAATGATACGTCTTCGGCGGTAATGTCAAAAGAAGTAATTTGCCGCGTGGTACTCGAAGAGAACGTCGGACTAGGTAAAGCGATAGGATTAGAGTATACTGTCTGGAATTATTTGGCAAATATATTGCAAATATCTACCGCGTTGTTGCATTATAGGGCTGATACATTGACGCAAATTCCGAATTAACTACCATTTTGGGAGTTATCTTCATTATAAACTCCCGAAAATTAAGAAGATTTGAGAGGAAAAACCGAATTTTGTGCTGGCAACAGTGCCTAAAAATTTGGCAATAACAATAGAAATAATAAAATTACCGCCATTATTGAAAGTTTTGGTAAAAGTAAGTATTTTTTGTTATATTTATAATTTTTTAACAAATAACTCATAAATTTATTCTAATTTCAGATGGAAAACAAAAAGCGGCGTTCCATGTGGATGGAGGGGGATGAACTGCTGCTCCTTCAATTGTGGGCAGAGCGGGCAAATGACCTGCGACGGGCCAAAAGAAATGCCCACATATACGCAGAAATGGCGGGCAGGTTCACTGGCGAAGAGGTCCACGTGAAAATTAAGAACATGACCAAAAGATATAGGTGAGTTTTTGGTATTTGTTTCCTTAAGGGGTCAACTGCTAATAAATTAGTTAAAATTGTGGGAGATAGCTCAAACGACGACGGATTTTGGCCTCAGGATCACGAATCAGGAAGCGTTTTTTTTTAATTTTTTTGTTTTGGTGAAAAGTTATTGTCAAAAAACGGAAAAATTACCCGGGTCCGATACCAAAATTAGGCCGGAATCCATGGTATTTATGTGCGAAATACCTTTGTGAGTTGGCGGCCTTCGGTCGCGCTTATAAATAATAACACTGAACTACGCCATCCCAAGTCTGGGTGCTTGCCTGGACAACAACCACATGAAAATTTGCAACTTTGATTGCAAATATCTCTTCAGAGAAGCCAAATATTAAAAATGCGCATCCGGATTTGTGATCCTGAGGCCAAACCCCATAATTTTAGCTAATTTTTTAGCAGTTGACCCCTAAGGCAAACAAATACAGAGTTTTTTATTAGCAAGTGAAAATATAATATTATTATCGATGGTAATTGTCTACTTTAGCTGTCAACTGCTAATAAATTGGCTAAAAATTTGGGAGGTGGCTCAAAGACGGCGTTTGTCCTCAGGATCACGAATCGGGAAGCGATTTTTTAATTTTTTGTTTCAGTGAAAAGTTGTGGTCAAAAACCGAAAATTGACCCGGGTCCGATACCAAAATTGGGACGGAATCCATGGTATTTATGTGCAAAGCATCTTTCTGTGTTGGTTGCCTGAACCGTGGCAACATGCCGCGGTACGCAGTCTAATGTAATTACAACAACCACAGTAAGAGTAGGTCGCCTCCCCGTTGGTGCACCATGGGTAACGCTAAATGACCTACATGGCCGACACGGCTAGTTTCTTGTATTGGCGATTCTACGAGCACAGTACTAATACTTGTGCTGTACCCATCGTGCCGAAACCACCCGGGCCGTTTTTATTATATCGACCCGGCCAAGAGCACTACATGCGGGGTGACCCTGTCTAAAATTTGGGCAGGGCTACACCTCGTTACAACAACAACACCACATGAAAACTTGCAACTTTGATTACAAATATCTCTTCAGAGAAGCAAAATATTAAAAAAGCGCTTCCGGATTCGTAATCCTCCCATAATTTTAGCTAATTTATTAGCAGTTGACAGCTAAAGTAGACAATTTCCTTATCGATGTACAATGTTGTTTTCAGAGAAAAAAAAAAATAAAGTGGGCCCATCCGGCGGTAGTCCATCCGACTGGAAATATTACGATGATGTGCGCCGAATTGTGGGCGGGACAGCGATGAACTCTGCTCCGATAATAGAGTCATTTTCGGTGAGTATTGTCCAGTTTGTTAATAGTGAAAGTAGTTTGTTTACTTGTTGCGGTAAAGGTGCAGTTTACGGTCCCCTCCGAAATTTGAAGCAAAAAATTCAAGGGCTCAGTAGACTAAGAATCCGAAAGCGGAAATTAACTTTTTTCAACCCAACAAAAGTTATTAAGGGTCAAAGTTCATTTAAAGCATTTTTTAAATCAAAATGACTTCAATGCTATTGAATCGATTTTCAAATTTTTTTTGCATAGGTTAAGTAATTAATTAATTAATTTCATTTGAGATACCACTGTTGTGGGTGCTAAACCAAGGAAGTGAAATATTTAAAATTTAATTTGGTATAATTGCAGAATAGCTCCAACTCTCCAATTAAAAAAAAAAAAATGATGAGGATTGATAGATATTATTGGGCCGAGTATATATATACATTTTTTTTTGGCGCACACAACAACAAGAGTTATTAAGGGTTAAAGTTAATTTAAAGCGTTTTTTAAAATCAAAATTTCTCAAAAACCAATGAGCCGATTTTCAAATTTGTTTATACCGAGCGTACTAGTAGTAATACTCTTGTACTAACATAACGGTAGTACGTAACGGCACAAAATAATCGAGATATATATAAGGTTCTATATATGAAAGTTCTTAGGTTGATAAGAGAAGTTCATTAAGGCATGTCCGTCCGTCTGCCCGTCTGTGTACACGATAACTTGAGTAAAAATTGAGATATTTGCATGAAATTTTTGGCCATGGTAGGTTGCTATTGAAAATGGGCGAAATCGGATGATAACCACGCCCCCCTTTTCGATATCGAAAATTTCGAAAATCACACAAATTGACATATCTCAGCAGCTGAAATAGCTAAAATGATATAATTTTATAGGTGAATCCCCCTGGTTATTCTCTTATGATTTTTCCATAAATTTTTTATAGTGGGCGTGGCAACGCACACTTTTAAGGCAGGCATTTTTGAAAATTTGACTGGTCGTAACTTTTAAACTGATTACGATAGAACGATGGAATTTGGCACAAAGCATACTAGTATCGTTGGGAGTATACCTGATGAAACTGGAAAAAATCGCTCTCCAACCACGCCCACTTTCGACATTGAAAGCTTCGAAAGTTACCTAAGTTGCTATAATTCGGTAACGGAAATGGCTAAAATGATATAGTTTGGTAGGATGAATAGATGGATAGATGTGGTCACGCCAACGCCCACCTTTAAGGGAGGCATTTTGGAATATTCGACTGGTCAAAACTTTTAAACTGATAACTTCAGACTCATGAAATTTGGCACAACATATACTAGCAATATAGGTGATGAAATTCGGTGAGATCGCTTCCCGACCACGCCCACTTTTGACATGGAAAATTTCGAAAATCACATAAAATGACATAATTCGGTAAGGTAAATAGCCGCCGTGGTGTAGTGTTCGGCCTTCTACACCAAGTCGTGGCGGTGCGATGCTCGACAAAAGTAACATCAAAAATTATTTAGAAAAATAATTTTTCTAAACGGGGTCGCCCCTCGGCAGTATTTTGGCAAACTCTCCGGGTGTATTTCTGCCAAAAAATTCATTTGATTTGCAAGTGCCGTTCGGAGTCGGCAAAAAACTGTAGGTCCCGCTAACTTGTAGGAAAAACTCAAAAAGCAACACACCACAAGTTGGAAAGAGAAGCTCGGCTAAAAATCTCGTTAGAGGTTATGATAACCTGTTGGTATTTCGCCGCCATTAGTAGTAAATAGCTAAGATAGTAAAAACTTTAGGTAAATCCTCCTAGGGCCTATATCATTGTTATCCCGTTCTGAAAATTACAGCTGGGTATTTAATGTTCGGTTCACCCGAACTTTGACTTTCTTACTTGTTGCCTATAATTTTTGAACGGATAAACAAAATAAATTTCCGCTTTCGGATTCGTTTCTGTAACTCAATTCGATCGATCGTCTCGACTGAAATAGTCGATTTGACGTCATGATGACGTCACTAATTATACCTTTCATGAACATGAAATGGTATTATAACTTTGGTCCGATGTTTGTAAATATGAGAAGAAGAAGAGATGGACCCATCAATAAGTATACCGAAATGATCAGGATGACGAAATGAGTTGATTTAGCCATGTCCGTCTGTCCGTCTGTCTGTTTGTCCCTCAATTTTTGAGATATCTGGCTGAAATTTTGTATGTGGCCACCATTTTGTAATATAGGAATCATTTGTCGGAACTGACAAGATCGGACCAGTATAACATATAGCCCCCATACAACCGATTGTTCAGATATAAGGTTTTTTGGCCAAAACTACCGCAATTAAAAAGTTAGGAACGTAAGATTTTGCAACTCGAGTAATTTCTATTTATGTAGTGTATATAGTGAAAATCAACGAGATCGGGCAAATGTAACATATAGCCCCCATACAACCGATTGTTCAGATATAAGAATTTTTGGCCATAACTTCGGCAATTAAAAAGTTAGGAACGTAAAATTTTGCAACTCGAGTACTTTCTATTTATGTAGTGTATATAGTGAAAATCAACAAGATCGGGCAAATGTAACATATAGCCCCCATACAACCGATTGTTCAGATATAAGGTTTTTTGGCCAAAACTTCTGCAATTAAAAAGTTAGGACCGTAAAATTTTGCAACTCGAGTACTTTCTATTTATGTAGTGTATATAGTGAAAATCAACAAGATCGGGCAAATGTAACATATAGCCCCCATACAACCGATTGTTCAGATATAAGGTTTTTTGACCAAAACTTCTGCAATTAAAAAGTTAGGACCGTTAAATTTTGCAACTCGAGTACTTTCTATTTATGTAGTGTATATAGTGAAAATCAACAAGATCGGGCAAATGTAACATATAGCCCCCATACAACCGATTGTTCAGATATAAGGTTTTTTGGTCAAAACTTCTGCAATTAAAAAGTTAGGACCGTAAAATTTTGCCACTCGAGTACTTTCTATTTATGTAGTGTATATAGTGAAAATCAACAAGATCGGGCAAATGTAACATATAGCCCCCATACAACCGATTGTTCAGATATAAGGTTTTTTGGCCAAAACTTCTGCAATTAAAAAGTTAGGACCGTAAAATTTTGCAACTCGAGTACTTTCTATTTATGTAGTGTATATAGTGAAAATCAACAAGATCGGGCAAAGGTAACATATAGCCCCCATACAACCGATTGTTCAGATATAAGGTTTCTTGGCCAAAACTTCTGCAATTAAAAAGTTAGGAACGTAAAATTTTGCATCAACAAGATCGGGCAAATGTAACATATAGCCCCCATACAACCGATTGTTCAGATATAAGGTTTTTTGGCCAAACTTCTGCAATTAAAAAGTTAGGACCGTAAAATTTTGCAACTCGAGTACTTTCTATTTATGTAGTGTATATAGTGAAAATCAACAAGATCGGGTAAATGTAACATATAGCCCCCATACAACCGATTGTTCAGATATAAGGTTTTTTGGCCAAAACTTCTGCAATTAAAAAGTTAGGAACGTAAAATTTTGCATCTCGAGTACTTTCTATTTATGTAGTGTATATAGTGAAAATCAACAAGATCGGGCAAATGTAACATATAGCCCCCATACAACCGATTGTTCAGATATAAGGTTTTTTGACCAAAACTTCTGCAATTAAGAAGTTAGGACCGTAAAATTTTGCAACTCGAGTACTTTCTATTTATGTAGTGTATATAGTGAAAATCAACAAGATCGGGCAAATGTAACATATAGCCCCATACAACCGATTGTTCAGATATAAGGTTTTTTGGCCAAAACTACTGCAATTAAAAAGTTAGGACCGTAAAATTTTGCAGCTCGAGTACTTTCTATTTATGTAGTGTATATAGTGAAAATCAACAAGATCGGGCAAATGTAACATATAGCCCCCATACAACCGATTGTTCAGATATAAGGTTTCTTGGCCAAAACTTCTGCAATTAAAAAGTTAGGAACGTAAAATTTTGCATCTCGAGTACTTTCTATTTATGTACTGTATATAGTGAAAATCAACAAGATCGGGCAAATGTAACATATAGCCCCCATACAACCGATTGTTCAGATATAAGGTTTTTTGGTCAAAACTTCTGCAATTAAAAAGTTAGGAACATAAAATTTTGCAACTTGAGTACTTTCAATTTATGTAGTGTGGAGGAAAATCAAGAAGATCGGGTAAATATAACATATAGCCCCATACAACCGGTTGTTCCGATATAAGGTTTTTTGGCCAATACTTCCGCATTTAAAAAGTTAGGAACGTAAAATATTGCACCTTTAGTACTTTCTACATATGTAATGTGTATAGTGTAAGTCAGTACAATTGAACACGTATAATATATAGCCTCCATACAATCGATTGTTCCGATAACTCGGATCCTATTATTTTGTAAGTTTTTTTAAATTATAACAAAGATGTGTAATGTGTATAGTAAATATAGTTAAATTGACACAGGCTGTACTGGGGATCGAACAGTGAAAATCGTGACGCTTATTCATGAAAGGTATATAGCCTTCGGCACAGCCGAAGACAGCTTTCCTTAGTTGTTTTTTTTTTGTTTCTGTAAAAAAAATTTTGTTTGTCGATTTATTATCTCACTTGTTTTTTATTTGGTGACAAAAATTTATTTTTTCAATTTTGAATCGAGTCAAGTGTGACCACACTAAAATCGAGAGGTTAGGTTCAAGTGGCTGCCGCAGAGGCACACTTAGTGTTAGGCACCCTGTGCCGTTCCCTTTACAAACGAATCAAGTAAAAAAGCAAAGCGCGAAAAAAGCGAACAGACAAAAATTCAAGTCATCATTGACAAAAAATAATCGGCGAAGGCAGACGTATTTAAACACAATCAAGAAACAACCAAAATTCAACAGAAGACTACATAGTACAACAACAACGCAACGACAGCAGCGAGTGCCTGCAGCGCACACTTAAAACCACCAAACATTAAATTAAAATCAAACAGTTAAAACTCTGTAAGCAAATACATTTAATAAATCAATTTACATTTTCAATTTAACCGAAGAGTTTTGCCAACAAGTTTTCTTGATTTTAATACGTCTGCCTTTCGTGTTTGGTCGTGTTTTAAATTGTTCATGCGAAAGTTTTACATGTGCGCGGTTTAAAATAAACTCTTCACGTGCGTTTGCATTTTCTTGTGGAATAAATCGGTCATTGGTGGATGTCCAACGGCAGGTATTTCTTTAGAAGCAGAGGAGGCGAAACTGTGCAAGACAGCGATTCCTTTGAGAGTGTGTCGTCGTTCGAAGATACATTGGAAGATACAATGGTCAATCCGCCAGGGCAGCCAGCCCCAGCCGGCGAGGATCATTTGAGCGATATTATAGCGACGTTGAACGCTTTGAGGCAATCAGTGGAAGAATTGCAAAATAGCACTTTAGAAAGCCAGAGATATATCATAAGACTACGGGAGGGCCTACCACAAACACAAGGAAATGCAACACCAACAAACAGCGAATCAGAGCAACCAGTTGTGCCAGCAACACATTCGGCGGTAAAATTGTACGATTTACCAACTTTTGGCGGCAATGCCGAAGAGTGGCCTTTGTTTCGAGCCAATTTTAATGAAACAACGAGCGCATTCAGGTACAGTAATCAGCAAAATTTAATGAGGCTGCAAAAAAGTTTGGTAGGTGCGGCGAAAGAGGTGGTGAAATCGATGCTTATACATCCGAACGACGTCCAGAATGTGTTAAGTGAACTAGAATTTAGGTTCGGTAGACCGGACATTTTGGTGAAGTGCCAACTTACGAAATTGCAACAATTGCCGTCAATTGCCGAACATAAAACTGAGATGTTGGTTCCTTTTTCTACAAAAGTGCGTAATGTGGTGGCGTTTATTAAGTCGGCAAATTGTGAGCAGCATTTGTCAAATGTTTGCCTTTTAGAACAAATGGTTTGCAAGTTGCCACCCAGCAAGCAATTTGACTGGACAAAGCATGCCGCAACAATGAACCGACATCCGACGATAGAAGACTTTTCCACTTGGTTGAGTGAGTTGGCAAGAATTGTTTGCTTGATGCCGGTCAACAGTCTTAGGTATACTGCGCCAACCAATCCACGACGGTTAATGCATATTCAAGAGGACAAGCCAGTAGAGTCAAATTCATGTGTTCATTGCGGCGGCAAGCACATATTAGCAAAATGCGATACTTTCATAGCGGTAGACATACATGAGCGTTGGGAATTGGTCAAAAGGTACCGGTTGTGTTTCGCGTGTCTGCGAAAAGGTCATAACACATCAAAGTGTCGGTCGAGGAAGTCCTGCGGGGTTAATGGATGCGTAAGATATCATAATCAGCTTTTGCACAGTGACGACCAACAACAACAGTCTACATCGCAGCAAGTCGCACAGACAGACACCAGTAATCAGCCGTTGTTAAATTGCCGTCCTGTGCAAGGCTCATCTAAACAACTCTTCAAGATTCTCCCGGTAAATATTTACGGTCCAAATGGGAAGCACAAAGTGTTGGCAATGTTCGACGAGGGTTCAGCGCTTACAATTATTGAAGAAGAGACTGCCAAAAATATTGGGCTTAAAGGGCAGCGTCAGCCATTAACTCTGCAGTGGTACAACGACAAGGTGGTAACTGAGAAATCATTTAAGGTAACATTTGATATAAGTAGCTGTAGTGATAACCAGAAGTTTTCAGTGAGAGATGTGCGCACTGTACAAAACTTAAATTTACCTGATCAATCTTTCGTTAAAAATGATTTCTGTCATTTAAGGGACTTGCCACTGCAAGATTACAGTATTGCTAAACCAGTTTTGTTAATTGGCCTCGACCAAGCGCATCTAGGTATCAGCACCAGCACAGTGCAAGCCGACAACAATAGTCCAGTATCGATCAAGACGTCGTTGGGTTGGGTCGCTTATGGTCCAACTGCCGGAGTGCGAATCCTACATATGCGAGAATGCAAACAGCTACATCAACTGGTCTCGGACTACTTCGCCACGGACAACTTCGGTGTCAACCCAACATTATGCAAGCTTGAATCCGATGCGGACAAGCAAGCGAACCACATTTTAGAGTCAACAGCACGACGAATAGACAATCGGTATGAGGTCGGCCTACTATGGAAATCGTTTCCACCACTGCTACCGCCCAGTAGAGAGATGGCAGAAAAGCGTTTGTTATCAGTGGAAAAGCGAATGGCTAGAGACAGCGAATTTGCAATGCGTTATAATAGTGAAATGGCGAAGTATGTGGAAAAGGGATACGCGAGGAAACTAACTACCGAAGAAATGAGCTTGTCACATGCACATATCTGGTATCTACCACACTTCGCTGTTTTCAATCCAAACAAGCCGTCCAAGCTTCGTATAGTATTTGACGCTGCAGCTATCAGCAACGACGTATCACTCAATTCTGTTTTACTGAAAGGGCCTGAGCAGGCACAACCACTAATACGTATACTTTTGCAGTTTAGACAAAGAAAGGTCGGAGTGGCAGCTGATATAAGAGAGATGTTTTCGCAAATTAAGGTACGACCGATCGATCAGGACGCACAACGTTATCTCTGGAGGAATGGAGACTCCAATGAACCGGTACAAGAATTTGTAATGACGTCGATGATTTTTGGTGCCGTTTGCTCGCCTTGTATTGCCGAGCACGTGAAAAATAAAAATGCCAAAAGATTTGAAATTAAACATCGTGAGGCGGCAACCATTATAATCAACAATCATTATGTCGACGACCTGGTTGCTTGTTTTGACGAGCAACATGAAGCCATCACAATTTATCAACAAATAGTCAACATCAATTTAGAAGCAGGCTTCGAATTGCGCGAATTTATTTCAAACTGCAGCGACGTAGAGAGAGCGTTAAATAAGACACCACCAGCAATTCGTGAAGCCATTAGTATGGAGTGTAGTGAAGCAACCGAGAAGGTACTCGGAATGTACTGGAACACCAAAAACGACACTTTCGAGTTCCATACGAAATTTCATCGCGTGCCGCAACCAGTGCTATCTGGTGCTCGCGCACCTACCAAAAGAGAATTACTAAGCATAGTAATGTCAGTCTTTGATCCGTTTGGACTGTTAGCAAATTTTTTAATATCGTCGAAAATTATGGTGCAAGATACTTGGAAGCAAGGTATCAGTTGGGATGAGACACTTCCCGCAGAGCTGGCAGCAAGATGGGCACCATGGTGGAAAGAATTCCAACGCGTCAAAGAATTTCAAATTCCACGACATTACTCACCTGACATTTCACGAAGTCGTCGGGTTGAGCTACACCTATTTATTGACGCAAGCCAAGTAGCGTTTGCAGCCGTGAGCTATTTTCGTGTGGTGCATGAGGGTGTAGTGGACGTGGCTTTCATAATGGCTAAAACACGCACCGCACCTAAACGTCTGTTATCCGTGCCTAGACTTGAGCTGCAAGCCGCAGTGTTGGGCACAAGATTGAGCCAAGCGCTAGTCAACTATCACGAGTTCGAGATCAGTCGCATTTTGTTCTGGAGTGACTCACAAACAGTTTTGCAGTGGATCAACTCATCCGAAAGAAAGTATAAGCCTTTCGTAGGCCACCGAGTGGCGGAGATTTTAAATACAACGAAACCGCAGCAATGGCGTTGGGTGCCCACCGAGCACAACCCAGCAGATGCAGCTACACGCCCATCGAATCCACCGCTGTTTGACCATGATCGCCGTTGGCTAAATGGTCCAGATTTTTTGAAGCACGAAGAGCATTGGCCAACCACTATTGTCGAGCCTTCAACAGTCTTACCCGAAGAATGTCAAACCAGCCGTCTACTTCACTGTCAGGCAAGTAACAATTTCATTGATTTTACTAATTTTCATTCTTATTTAAAGATGAAGCGTACAGTCGCATACGTGTTGCGAGCCTTATCATTATTCCGTAAGAAAGGCGCAAGTGTGGGGGTCCTTACAGCAGCAGAAGTAGATGAAGCGGAGGAAATTATTTGCAAGCTGGTTCAGCGATAGTGTTTTGCTACGGAGATCGCAGATCTTTCGTCCTCACGTCAGGTATCTAAACAAAGTGAGGTGTATAGTCTTTCACCGTATCTGGACGAACATGGTATTTTGAGGTTAAATGGTCGCATCGACAATGCAACGTATTTGCCATTCCAAACCCGGCACCCCATACTATTGCCATCGAAACATATAGTCGCGGAGCTAATCGTACAAAATTATCACAACAAAGCGCACCATCAGAATATAGCTATCATAATCAACGAGGTGCGGCAAAAGTTTTGGATTCCGCATATCAAAATCTTATACAAAAGGGTACAGCGAAAATGTAGAGAGTGCCAAATCAGCAAAGCTAGTCCCGTAGCACCATTGATGGGGCAACTTCCTACCGACCGGGTCACGCCATACGTACGGCCATTTTCTTATACTGGCGTGACCTTTTCGGCCCACTTAACGTTGCAGTGGGGCGAATAAGAGAGAAAAGGTGGGGTGTCATCTTCACCTGTTTGACTATAAGAGCGGCGCACATAGAAATAGCAGAGGATCTGTCAACGGATGCCTTCATCGTGTGCCTTAGAAATTTCGTAAATCGTCGTGGTACTCCGGTTAGAATACGGAGTGATAATGGCACTAATTTTATAGGGGCGCAAAAGGAGCTGCAAAACGCCGCACAATAACTCGACACAGACCGCATTCAAACCGAAGCCACGAAATACAACATAGAGTGGCTGTTTAATTGCCCATCAAATCCCAGCTCAGGTGGATGCTGGGAAAGATTAATAAGAATCGTTAAATCTCTGCTAACTAAAACACTGCGAGAAACAGCACCCAGAGTGGCCACTCTGCAAAGCGTGCTAATAGAGGCAGAAAATATTATTAATTCTAGACCGTTGACAGATCTGCCGCTGACACACGAAGATGACGAACCGCTGACGCCGAATCACTTTCTGCTTGGTTGCGTCAATTCAACGCAGACACCACATCCCTTTGAAGAAAATATCTGCTTGCGAAAACAATGGAGGATAGCGCAGAACCTCAAAGATCGCATTTGGAAACAGTGGGTTACAGAGTACTTACCTCAACTTATATGTCGCCCCAAATGGCAAGACAAAGCTGCCCCACTCCGCGTGAAAGATTTGGTTTTGGTCTGCGAGGCATCTCAACCACGTAGTCAGTGGAAGAAGGGTCGGATAACGAGAGTATTTCCCACGAAAGATGGCCAAGTGCGCATAGCCGAGGTACAAACAAGCGGAGGGCTTCTTCGTCGTCCAGCCACACGCCTAGCTCGGCTTATTATAGATGGTGAATCCCAGGGAGATTCACGGGGGGAGGAGTGTTAGGCACCCTGTGCCGTTCCCTTTACAAACGAATCAAGTAAAAAAGCAAAGCGCGAAAAAAGCGAACAGACAAAAATTCAAGTCATCATTGGCAAAAAATAATCGGCGAAGGCAGACGTATTTAAACACAATCAAGAAACAACCAAAATTCAACAGAAGACTACATAGTACAACAACAACGCAACGACAGCAGCGAGTGCCTGCAGCGCACACTTAAAACCACCAAACATTAAATTAAAATCAAACAGTTAAAACTCTGTAAGCAAATACATTTAATAAATCAATTTACATTTTCAATTTAACCGAAGAGTTTTGCCAACACTTAGGCCAATTTTGAAAGGCCCGTAGTGATACCACCAGCAAAAGGAAAGTCTCGGGACTCGGCCATATGGAAAATCCCTGAGTTGTTGGGATTTTCCACATAGCAGAATCCCGGAACTGACACTCCTAAACCGACAGGTTTTACGGAGCAAGTCCAGGTCGTACGTCCACCAATGTGGCCTTGTTTACCGCGTAGGTTTGGCACTGTACAAGCTTGTTCTAGGGCATTTGAGAGCGCCGTGGTGTATGACACGCCATTTTCTGACCCACTCATAAGCGACTGCACATAGTGAGATCTATGACCTCCCTACGGGTTTTAGTGATGAAAGAAGGCTCGCTACCCACGTTGCAAACTACCAGGTTAGTTGTTAATAGGTAGTCAAACAGAGACTCGCCCCTGGCATTGATATCGGAGCTTCCCCATTGGATGTGATGAGCATTAGCGTCCGCTCCTACAATAAGATGACCCGTACAAAAATTTGACATCAGATATCTCACCTCCCTTTGTGGTGGAGGTTATTCGGCGTCGTAGGGCATATAGACCGACGCCATCGTCAGGCTGGTGCTGCCGACTGTTAAACTGGCAGCGGTAACGTCACCATTGGTATAGCTGGGTAGAAGGAAGATGTTGAGGTCAGACTTAACCAAAATACAGGTTCTGACTTTGCCCTCCTCGCTGGCTCGAATGAGCTTGAAACCCTTAGACCCAAATCTGCAAATCCTCGAGCTGTTGACCCCGGGTGCCAGCCCGCATCCGTGACCGCCGTCGAACCACTTGGAGACGCCAAATAAACATCGATGACACCGTTTCCGAGTGCATTCCGGTCGTACCGCCACTGGTCCTAGGGGATGGCCAAACGGTCGTTGCCTCGGTCAAGAATACCTATAAGGATCCTGTCCTTGGTTACATCAGCAAAGCTAGGTTTGCCCACTCCGGGGGTGTTGTTATGCCGCTTGGGATGGGGTTTTAACTCCACGTCCGATATCTGGCGTTTGAAAGGGTTTACGTTTGCCCTCTTTGGCACATAACTGCTTTGGAAATCCGGTAAAAGAGATTGTGCTAACTCCGCACACTTCCTGGAGCTCGGCGACAGCGTTTCCTGCGGAACTCCCTCATATTTCTTCAGGATCCTAACAGCCATTCGTTTTTCCAGGTACGCAGAGCGGCGGGGAGATGTCTCTTGGGAGTCCAGATCCGTGGTTTCCATCGCGGTCGCTCCATTTGCTGACAACCCATTCACTACTTCTCTTTCCTTTGGATCTCTGAGGCCAGGTCTTGAGCCCATTGCCACAGGCGTTGAGAGACTTGTTTTCGTACCAGTGGGTGATGGAAGTTCAGCATGCGCCGTTGTCCGCTTAGCTGCGTAGGCAGCCGCACTGCTGCTGGCTCCCATCAAGTCAATCTTACTTGAAGATTTATAGGTTGACCGACCCGTAGTTGCCATCAAACAAATTTTCTAAATTTTTGGCAAAGTTTTCAGATAAATTTTAAGTATCAGTTTAGTAGCCCATTCAATTAGTTCATGCGTGCTGTGGAAGTTCTAACTTGTATATTTCTGCAGTAAAATTGAAAGGGCTACTAAACTGATACTTAAAATTCATCCGACATTTTTTTCTGCCACTGTATATGTATGAATGTATAAATTTTTTTTTAATACATATGTACTTATATTCTTTGTTTTTTTTTTTTTTTGTTAAATCCATCAAGCCAGCCAGAGATACCATCCACATCTCCTAGTTCATCTTCGCCACTAGCACCAGATATACCATCATCAACAAGTTCTACAATCTCGAATGGAACACCGCTAACTCCAATGTCACCATCACCACCAGACACATCAGCAACTAAAAAGAAACGCAACAATTGGAATGAGCTTGCTAAAACAATAAAACTACAAACAGAAATATTGCAATCGGTTGCCGATGAATCACGGGAACTAAAAGGAGAGATAGTTAATGTTATTAGAGAAAATAATGGGTCGTCAGAAAAGCTCTTGGGCTTGGTAGAAAAACTAATTGAGAAAATGTAACTTATGGCAGCATCGAAACGGACGGGACATTTAACGTTTCGCCTATTACAACGTTTTTACTTAGTTTGATTTCATTATGTTATTGATTATAGTTGAACAAGTTATTATTGATATCTACAATACAATAAAATAAAATAAAATACAACAAATTGCAAAACAATAAAACAAAATACAATACCATAAAATAAAACCAAATAGAATAAAATAAAACAAAATTAAATTAAATTAAACAAATAAATAAAATTAGATTAAATAAAATAAAATAAAATAAAATGAAAAAATTAAATTAAATTAAATTAAATAAAGGAAAATAAAACAAAATAAAAAAATTAAACAAAATAAAAAAATAAAAACAAAATAAAATAAAGTAAAATAAAATAAAACAAAATAAAATAAAGCAGAATAAAATAAAAAACTTGAATAAAATAAAATTAAATTAAATAAAGTAAAATAAAATAAAGTACAAAATAAAATATAATAAAATAAAAAAATAAAATAGAATAGAATAAAACAAAATAAAAAAATTAAACACAATAAAATTAAATAAAATAAAATATAAATTAAAAGTGCAATCGTGTACATACAAAAATTCGTTCAATGAGTAAATACAGTCGTATGAAATTATCATAAATTCATAAAAAGCTTATATAAATAAATAAGTTTTAAGTAAGCTTGTTTTTAAAGCGAAAAGAAAAAAATTAATAAATGATTGATTTTTAAAATATCTAATTAATATTAAAAAATGTCGTTCAATGAGTACCTACATAGTCGTATGAAATGAATATATATAAAAATAAGTTTTAAGTAAGCATGTTTTTAAAGCGAAAATAAGAACAAATTAATTAACAAAAAAATTAATATTATTTAATGAATGAATTTTGAAAATATTTGAATAAAACTAAAAAATGTCGTTCAATGAATACATTCGTATGAAATAAGTTGTTAAGTTTGCTTGTTTTAAAAGCGAAAAAAAAAGAAATAAATGATATGGATCTCAAATAAAATTAAAGAGTACAAATTTTAACATGATGTAGTTTTTAGTCTCATATGAAAGCCCTTTTTCCAGAAATTAACTGTGGACCAGGTTTGGCTCTAGAAGGTGTTTGCAAGATATGTGAATCAAAATAAATCGGCTGATAAAGGTTTAGACGGGGATAGGGATAGAGATAGGTATAGTGACACGATTTGAAAGAAGAGAAGCGTATGAAAATGATAAAAGGGGATTTATGGGATATGGATATGATATACCCACTAACAAAATCGGTAGTTGAAAATAAAAAAAATTTCGGCAGATAACGAGCGGCGCGGCTGCACACTTGTACCAAAATGCTATCCACTACAGAGTACTATGAAATTCTTTCGGCAGTATTCAATAGCTTTCATTTTATATATTTTTTAATACTACGTAACGGCACAAAATAATCTAGATAGATACAGGAATTTTTGAAAATTCTAATGGTAATAACTTTTCTACTGATAACGGTAGAATTATAAAATTCGGCACAAGGTATACTAGCATTATAAGGGATACCTGATGAAATTTTGCGAAATTGGAATTCTGAGTTATCATCGAAATAAACAGGAGGAATAATCAAACATTATTCCATTTGGTGATCAAAAACTCAAGAATTCAATTATTAAATTCTGAGTTAAATTTGAAATCAAAGAAGAAAAGTAATCAAATATGCTTACTCTAGGTAAACAAAAACTGATAATTATTTTCAACATTTCTAACTTTTAAATTTGTTTAATCATATCATAAAATTCAGAAGAAACACAAACTTTTTAGGAAATAAAAAATATTCTTTATCAGTTCAGGGATCTGCTCAGCATATATTGATAAGTTTTTGTGACATATTTGTTGACAAATACCTGCATGTTCTTATCTTTCCTTGCCTCGTCTCAAAGTTCTCAGAAGTCATGAGCTGATTAAAACGCTTGTAAGTGGTAGTCAGAGGGCTCTATCAGCAATTGCGACGGAACTGCCGAATTTCTTGATGTCAATCGACTTTATTGGAGGTCCGTCGGAATAGCTAAAATACTCCAGAGACTTGCCCCACATGTGTGGTCTTCTGCAAATAACTTCAAAACACCCCCAAAAAAGAATCAACTTATGATCAAAAAACAATATGAAATATGATGTATGATTCCACAAAGTATTCAAACACGAAATTCAAATTATATTCGAAATAGGTAACGTGAAAAAACTTCGAATTTACATAGATACTCACGAAAACTTGATACTATTGCAGTCCTAATGTCTGCTGCTGAGATGTCATTTTCTCCAGCTCTACTCCTGGTTTTGGGTAGCTGCTGTTTCTTCCTGACGCCACACAGAAGGTACCTCATCTTCTTCATTTTTAAAAAAATTGTGCAATAAACAACATGCATGAATTATTAAATTTACATTGTTTGGTGCAACTTGTAGACCTCTTCCAACTCTACGAAATCTGGCTTTATACTGGCCAAACGCGTTTTCAATAACGCGACGACACCGGGACAGGAAGTAATTAAATGTTTTCTCAACAACTGGCTGGTTTGGAGAATAAGGGTACGGTTTCATAAGGTACCGCGACAAGCGAAAAGCTGAGTCTCCAATCAATGATACCGGTACATTGACGTTCCCGATTACTTTGCTACACTCCTGAAAAATATTTGCAGTCTCGTGATACTTTTTCAAAGAGCTGTTTTCATATACGTAAGAATCGTTATTACGCCCAGTAGATCCAACATGTTTATAAGTAAATTTTTATCTGCCAAAGATAAATGGGGAAAATTTAAATTTGTGTAGGTACTTGATCATACATATGAATATTTATACCTATGATCACAGCTTGCCAATAAAATCACTGAATACCAGCCTTTATAATTGTAGTAATCAATAGCATCTTCCTTATTGGGTTGAACCTCTATATGACATCCGTCTACAGCTCCATAACATTGAGGAAATCCGAGTTCGGCGAAACCTTTGACAATCCTATTCACTTCTTCGGGCTCTGCAGGGTAAGAACTGATGCAATCGCCCAAATTTTCACAAACTGCATTGCAAAACTCTAATACAATTTGTCCAACAGTAGTGCGTCCTACACCAAACAAACTCGCAACAGTTCGGTATTCTGCCGAGGAACCTAATGCATACAACGCGATTGCCACTCTCTTATGAAGAGGAATGCACGGTCTCATTCTGGTGTCGTTTCTTTCAATGCTTTGGACTTTTTCACACAACTTTTGAAAAGAGGTTTTGTTGACACGAAAATTTTCCTTAAACCGAAAATCATCCATCCTAAAGACATCGAATTCCCAAAAAGTGCTACTTCGTTCCTTCAAGTAATCATATTTGGAACTAAATGTATAAAATTGTTTAACTAAATGATTCCCACAAACTTACAAACGTCCAGACATGTCTTTGCCTGACATCAGCAGAAGCAAGCGCAGCAGAAGTTAACGCCAACACGTTTGCTACGGCGTTCAACACTTTTATGTTTTCCATTATTCTTATTAATAGTAATTTAATTTTTTCTCTAAATAAATAATTATTTTTAATTATCATGGCTACAACCAGTACAATTTTTTTTTTTCGCTCCATTTTTATTGAGAATGACATCTAAAAGCAAATTGAAAATCAGCTGTTTCCTTAATTCTCATGTTGTGTGTGTGTCAGGGTAAAATTGGGATCTGATTTAAGAAGATTTATTGGAGATAATCTCAGTGTGTGTATCCATAGCATTACACAGCTTCATACTCCATGTACGTTGGAAATCCGTTAGTCTGCCTCTTAGAATTAATAACACACCAGAAACTAGGCGGATTAGACTTCAGTTTTGATTCCAGATTATTCATGTATTGCCTGTACAGGAACTTATTGGGACCGTTAAAAGTCGATTTAAGCCTGATAAAGATAAGAAGATCGCACTCACGCCTGCTCCTTTTATATTTTTAAAGGCTTTGCGTTTTTTATTTTTAATATTATTGAGTTTTATATTGAACCAGGGTGGTCTATTTTAAAAATTTTACGTTTTCACGGAACAAAATTTGATACTGCTAAAAATTTCGTAAGACGCCTCGGGCCCATTATTGGAGTCCAAGAAAGACCAGTCAGTGCCAAGGAAAAAACATTTATAGCAGTAGCATCAGCTTTGAAATAATTATATTGTTAAGTAGTTGCAGATGTATTTTTAGCAAAGTTATAAAACTCGAAATTTGAAACCAAAGCATTATGATGGAAACTGTTTTCCACAATTAGAGATAGACACTCCAGGCAAGATATTCTTAAATCATCCGATCCACAAACGAGGTCAAGGAACCTACCATTACTTTTTGGTTTAGTACTGTACGAGAACAAAGTGCTAACAACAAGTGTGTCGATATCGGATCTAATATATGTGGGTAAAGTATTACTGCCACTTGACCAGGAGATATTACTTAAATTAAAGTCGCCTAAATAAATAAACTCATCAGACAGATTAGCAGTGCTTAAGATACTATTTACATTATCCAAATGTTTCTGGTAGACAGCAATTTAACTACTTGGCGGAATATACGACCTAACGCTTACACAGATTTGTTCAACGCCACCATCTAACAAGCCATTAAAGTAGTTTACTCTCAAGGCCAGTGGAGTTCGGGCACCGATCATTACGAAATACATTATAATAGCTGTCAAAAAATTCGTTAGATGAAAAATTATTATTCAACCAAGTCTCTGATGGAGCTATTATATCGTACTCGTGTGAACTAACATTACGATAAAATTGTGAAGATTTAGTGCGCATACCGCTAACATTTTGATAATAAAACGCATGGCTCGCTTTTGATTTATTAATACGTTTAATAATATCTAAGTAAGATCTAGTGACTACGTCTTTGAATCGAACTTTTTCCGGCGTAACCGAAAAGGGCAAACAGTCACAACGGCACAAGCTTGAATGTAATTCGTTTCAATGACTCAACAGCAGTACCTTTCCTAATAATCCCGTGACAAGAAAGAAAATCTCCGAAATAACAAAAATTGCGACAGTGCCAATTTTTTGTAAAAAAAATAGAACTCCATGCGTGGTAAAACAGTTATTTGGGGTCAAAGGTGAACATAAACCCCCATATTCATAAAAATATAAAAGGTTTAATAAGCTGCTATAATTATATTATAATTTGTATGGAAATATCATTTTAAAGGCTTTATAAACTTATTAAATTTTTTATGAATAAGGGGGTTAGGGTTTCACGAAATCAAATTTACGAAATCGAAATTAAAGACAAGGATTTCCGGACATAAAACGTGTACCAAAAATCGTAACAACCCTAATGATGGCAAAACGGCGTTAACACAGCATTGCAGAGAAACTGGATACTCTCCCGATTTAGAAAATGTTGAAATTTTACAGCAAGAGAGGAATTACAACAAACGTTACACACTTGAGATGCTACATATCATCAATACTAACTAATGGCGGCGATATACCAACAGGTTATCATAACCTCTAACGAGATCTTTGCCGAGCTTCTCTTTCCAAATTGTGGTGTATTGCTTTTTGAGTTTTTCCTACAAGTTGGCGGGACCTACAGATTTTTGTCGTCTCCGAACGGCACTTGCAAAGCAAAAGAAATTTTTTGCTGAGAAGCTTCTCATGGCAGAAATACACTAGGAGAGTTTGCCAAACTACTGCCGAGGGGCGACCCCGTTTAGAAAAATTGTTTTTCTAAATAATTTTTGATGTTACTTTTGCCGGGCATCGAACCGCCACGACTTGGTGTAGAAGGCCGAACACTTAACCGCTACACCACGGCGGCCGCCGAGCGACAAACGCATAAACTTCAAATCTGATATCTACAATTGGTATTGCCTCGGAATTTAGACAGCTGATCAACAACAACAATAACAATAGATAAGAGAAACAACCATTGTTTACCTAAGAGCTCACCTGCAGGCTGTAGCTGATATAATTTGAGTGGCGCTCACTACTCAATAGTCAACCTAATGCTTATATTTCTTGTTTATTATAACGGCGTTGTTTTATTTACATTTTCTTGCTCTTTGCATTTCATTATTCTTAAACTTATTTATATTTTTTGTTACACTAGTCGACAAGTTGCAGTCAACTATGTGAGTTTTGTACTTGTGCTAAAGTGTATTATTATGATTTTAATATGTATATTTGTTCTTTTCATCCCAGTCCTGATGATGACTTCAGATTGAAGTCGAAATAACGACAATTTACACAAAATAAATGTATATTTAAAATCCACGTACCGTGTTTTATTAAGCATATACAAGAATTTGGCCTAGAGCTCGTTTAAAAATTTAAAAAAATTTTATTAAAAATATTTATTAAAAGAAATTGTATCATTTTTTTCAAATTTAGACATTTTAATTTAAAACTTGATCCTTTCTTTTAAAATTATACCTTTTTTGCCATGAACCTCGAAAGTTGTTAGTTACTTGTAACAAAATTGAACTTTAGCTAAGTCATTTCCATTTTCCAGTCAAAATAAAATGGTTATCATGAAAAAAAAACGCTAGACACGCTTCCTACAGTGCACCATATTTATTCCAAATTTCAGGACCTGGCATCGGGTCATTCAAATATGCGTATAGCTGATTGCTAACCACTTCTTTGAAACTATTTGACGCGTTTTGTAAAATTGGTGTTCTGGGAATTAACGCCTCCTCATCATTTTCTGGAACCAACACAATAGCTATGTAGTATGAAAAATCATAAAATATTGATAAAATTACCTTTATTGAAATCATAAAAAGAGATTTCATAGTTGATCTAATCTAATCTAATCGTTTATGAAAATTTAAAAAAAGTCAAGATAAAAAATATTTATATACTAAAAAAATAAAAACAATTTTCAATGACAAAAAAGAAAAAAAACTTTGCCCGATAAGCTGTAGCTGAGCTCGAACCATCAACCGCTGACCACTACCCTCTCATGCTTCCCACTGGGCTACCGCTTTATGTACAAATTGAATGTCAGATAACCAATTCAAGCGCACATGAGCAATTTTTATTCGCTTAAGTATTACAGTTAAATGAAACAGTATTGGTTAAAATTTAAATGCTTATGCACTGCTTTAGAGGAATACCAACAAATCCATATGCATTTTATAAAAATTTATGCATATTTAGTATGGGTTTTAGCTTGGCAATTATTTATATGAAAAATTTGTTAGCCTATTAATATAATAGATAATGGACCCACTTGGCATACTTGGTTTAAGGGCTCACCGAGGTTTTTGCGCAGCGTCTGTTCACCAAGAGGTGCGGCTGCAAGCGTGCGTCTGTCTTGAAGCAAGCGGCTCGCTATATAAATGTGTAAATATTTTCCAAAAACCCCGAAACGGGTTGTGCGCTGGGTTTGGGACCCGCCACGTAAAAAATTTAGTCCAATGAAAAATGTATTAAAGCCTCGGGTGAGAACCCCCTTTAATGTTGACGACCCGGCAAAACGAATAAGGCATAATGATTTGGATATTAGGGCATGTACCGGGAATGTCCGGACCCTTTCAAGGGACGGTACCGCTGCCCGACTGGTTGATGTCCTCGTTAACGCAAAGGCTGACATCACCGCCCTGCAGGAAATGCGATGGGCGGGACAAGGAAAGACGACCATGGGACCTTGGGACGTATACTACAGTGGCCAGACACGCGGCAAAGCGCGTGGTGTAGGATTCGTGGTGGGAAAGAGACTTCGCCGCCAAGTACTAGCGTTCACCCCCGTGGACGAGCGTCTCGCTGCGATCCGCATCAAAGCGAATGCGCCGACTGAGGAGACGGACGACGCAGAGAAGGACTCCTTCTACGATAAACTTGAACAGACTTATGATCGCTGCCCCCAACATGATATCAAAATCGTGCTCGGCGACTTTAATGCGAAGGTGGGCAAGGAAGGAGTCTTTGGTCCAACAGTTGGAAAATTTAGTCTCCATGATATAACATCCCCCAACGGCACTAGGTTGATTGCGCCGCTGCTCGCAATATGGTCATCAGTAGTACCAGGTTCCAGCATAAACGAATACACCAAGCCACATGGCTGTCTCCTGATCAAAGAACAAGAAACCAGATTGATCATGTCATGATCGACGGCAGACATAGCTCCACCCTTCTGGACGTGCGTACCCTTCGTGGTCCTAATATCGACTCGGACCATTATCTTGTTGCAGCCAAGATACGCACACGCCTCTGTGTAGCAAAGAAAGTGCGCACAGTAACGGAAGGAAAGTTTGACGTCGAGAAGCTGCGCACGACACAGACAGCTGACAATTTCTCCACTCGACTCTCACACCTGCTATCGGAGAGCAATCCTCGACCTAACGATGCAACCGAGCAATGGAAGCATATCTCTCACTCATTACGTACCGCCGCTGAGGCCACTATAGGGTTCCAGCGAGCCCGCAAAAACAACTGGTACGATGAGGAATGCAGCACTGCCTCGGACAAAAAGGACGCTGCCTACAGGGAGACGTTGCGAACGGGCGCAACCCGCAGTGTATGGCAACGCTATCGTGAGGCAAAGAAGGAAGAGAGACGCCTTTTCAGAAAAAAGAAACGTGAGGCCGAAAGGCGTGAGTGTGAGGAGCTTGAGATGCTGGCTGACAGGAATGATGCCCGAAAATTCTATGAAAAGATCCGGCGGATGACAGAAGGTTTTAAGACCGGGGCAAGTTCCTGTAAGGACAATAATGGCGACCTGGTAACCGACGTACAGAGTGTACTTAAATTATGGAGGGAGCACTTCTCCTCACTGCTAAATTGCGAGGGAAACGTCGAACCCGATACCCCAATCCCTGACGATGGAAAAGTCGTCCCACCACCTGACTATGATGAAGTGAGGATAGCTATATCCCGGCTCAAAACAACAAAGCGCCTGGAAAAGACGGACTACCCGCCGAGCTGTTCAAACACGGAGGCGAAGAGCTGGTAAAAAGCATGCATCAGCTCTTATGCAGAATATGGTCAGACGAGTGCATGCCTCCAGATTGGAATTTAAGTGTGCTCTGCCCAATCCACAAGAAAGGCGATCCCGCTAACCGCACCAACTACCGCAGAATCAGCCTTCTTAATATCGCATATAAGGTTCTTTCTAGCGTATTGTGTGAAAGACTGAAGCCCATCGTAGACAAGCTGATTGGACCTTATCAGTGTGGCTTTAGACCTGGTAAGTCTACCATCGACCAGATTTTCACGATACGCCAAATCCTGGAGAAGACCCATGATAAAAGAATCGACACACACCATCTCTTTGTCGATTTCAAAGCCGCTTTTGACAGCGCAAAAAGGAGTTGCCTGTATGCCGCCATGTCTGAATTTGACTTCCCTGCAAAGCTTATACGGCTTTGCCAAATGACGTTGAGCAATACTAACAGCTCCGTCAGAGTCGGGAAGGACCTCTCTGAGCCATTTGAAACCAAACGAGGCTTCAGACAGGGCGACTCCCTTTCGTGCGATTTCTTCAACCTGATGCTGGAGAAGATAATTCGAGCAGCAGAGCTAAACCGCAATGGTACAATCTTTTACAAGAGCGTGCAATTGCTGGCGTATGCCGATGATATTGATATCATTGGCCTTAACAACCGCGCCGTAAGCGCTGCCTTCTCTGGACTGGATAAAGAAGCGAAAAAAGTGGGTCTTGCGGTCAACGAGGACAAGACGAAGTATTTGCTGTCATCAAAGAAAGAATCGGCGCACCTGCGCCTTGGCAGCCACGTCACTGTTGATAGTTACAAATTTGAAACTGTGAGGGACTTCGTCTATTTGGGAACCAGCATTAACACCGAAAATAATATCAGTCTAAAAATCCAACGGAGAATCACTCTTGCGAACAAGTGCTACTTTGGACTGAGTAGGCAATTGAGAAGTAAAGTCCTCTCTCGAAGAACAAAGATCGCGCTCTATAAGTCTCTCATCATACCTGTCCTGATGTATGGCTCAGATTCATGGACAATGTCAAGAGAAGATGAGATGGCCCTTGGAGTATTTGAGAGAAAAGTTCTCCGGAAGATTTATGGTCCTTCCCGTGATGCCGACGGCGAGTATCGAAGGAGATTTAACGATGAGCTGTACGAGCTTTACGCAGATCTGACCATAGTCCAGCGAATTAAAGCCCAAAGGCTCCGCTGGCTGGGTCACGTCACGCGAATGGACAAAGAAGCTCCAGCCCAGAAGGTTTTCCAATCGTCACCCGAATTCGGCAGCAGCGGAAGGGGGAGGCCTCGACTGAGATGGAAACAACAGGTGGAGGATGACTTGAACTCCCTTGGGGTTTCCAATTGGCGTCAGTTATCGCTAAAAAGGAATGACTGGCGTGCTTTGATAGGCGACGGCCAAAATCGCTTAGGCGGTTAAGCGCCAATAAATGATGATGATGAATGGACCCAAGTACTCAATGAGCGAGGGAGTGAAAATAATTTATCTAATAATAGGAGGGGCTTATTGAGTGAAAGAATGAAATTCATTTTGTAGAAATATGAGTTCTATTTATAGAAATTTATTATACAAGGCTTTTTTACATCTTTTTAGTGTTGGTAAATTACAAATTCTGGTTAGGTAAAAATCTAGACTTATGCAAAAACAGTTAAAGGTTTTTCTAGCTTTTTTCCTTAACCAACCAACAGGTTATCATAACCTCTAACGAGATTTTTAGCCGAGCTTCTCTTTCCAACTTGAGGTGTGTTGCTTTTGAGTTTTTCCTACAAGTTGGCGGGACCTACAGTTTTTTGCCGACTCCGAACGGCACTTGCAAAGCAAATGAATTTTTTGTTGAGAAGCTTCTCATGGCAGAAATACACCCGGAGAGTTTGCCAAACTACTGCCGAGGGGCGACCCCGTTTAGAAAAATTATTTTTCTAAATAATTTTGATGTTACTTTTGTCGGGCATCGAACCGCCAAGACTTGGTGTAGAAAGCCGAACTCTTAACCGCTACACCACGGCGGCCGCCTTAACCATAACTTAGAAATATTTAAAAAGAGATTTTATATTGATTTTTGAAAAAAAAAAAATGTAGGTATATTGATTAAATTAAAAAAGGTTATTCAAATGTGGTTAAACCGGGCAAAATGTAGGTACCTACTTATATTGATTAAAAAAAAATAAAATGTATTCAAAAGTGGTCAAACCGGGCAAAATCTAGCCTTTTGCAAACACAGTTAAAGGTTTTTCTATCTTTTTTCCTTAACCATAACTTAGAAATATTTAAAAAGATATTTCATATCGATTTTTGATATGATTTTTGAAAAAAATTTGAGTATATTGATTTAAAGAAAAAAGGTATTTAAAAGTAGTCAAATCGGGCAAAATCTACCCTTCTGCAAAAACAGTTTGAGGGGTCTCTAACTTTTCTCCTTAACCATAATTTGGAAATAGTCAAAAAGATATTTTATATTGATTTAAAGGTTTTTTTAGCTTTTTTCCTTAACCAACCAACAGGTTATCATAACCTCTAACGAGATTTTTAGCCGAGCTTCTCTTTCCAACTTGTGGTGTGTTGCTTTTGAGTTTTTCCTACAAGTTGGCGGGACCTACAGTTTTTTGCCGACTCCGAACGGCGCTTGCAAAGCAAATGAATTTTTTGCTGAGAAGCTTCTCATGGCAGAAATACACCCGGAGAGTTTGCCAAACTACTGCCGAGGGGCGACCCCGTTTAGAAAAATTATTTTTCTAAATAATTTTGATGTTACTTTTGTCGGGCATCGAACCGCCACGACTTGGTGTAGAAAGCCGAACACTTAACCGCTACACCACGGCGGCCGCCTTAACCATAACTTAGAAATATTAAAAAGAGATTTTATATTGATTTTTGAAAAAAAAAAAGAAAATGTAGGTATATTGATTAAATAAAAAAAGGTTATTCAAAAGTGGTTAAACCGGGCAAAATCTAGCCTTTTCCGAAAACATTTCGAGGGGTTTCTAGCTTTTTTCCTTAACCATAACTTAGAAATATTCAAAAAGACATTTTTTATCATTTTTGATTTGATTTTTGAAAAAAAATGTGGGTATATTGATTTAAAAAATAATGTATTCAAAAGTTGTCAAATCGGTCAAAATCTAGCCTTTTGCAAAAACAGTTAAACGTTTTTCTGTCTTTTTTCCTTAACCATAACTAAGAAATATTTAAAAGGACATTTCCAAAAACATTTTTAAGGGGTTACTAACTTTTTTCCATAACCATAACTTAGAAATATTCAAAAAGACTTTTTATAACGGGTTTTCATTTGATTTTTGAAAAAAAAAATGTAGGTATATTGATTTAAAAAAAAAAATATGTATTCAAAAGTGGTCAAATCGGAAAAATATAGCCTTTTCCAAAAACATTTTGAGGGGTTTCTAGCTTTTTTCCTTAACTATAACTTAGAAATGTTTAATAAGATATTTTATATTGATTTTTGATTTGCTTTTTGAAAAAAAAAATGTAGGTACCTACTTATATTGATTAAAAAAAAATAAAATGTATTCAAAAGTGGTCAAAACGGGCAAAATCTAGCCTTTTGCAAACACAGTTAAAGGTTTTTCTATCTTTTTTCCTTAACCATAACTTAGAAATATTTAAAAAGATATTTCATATAGATTTTTGATATGATTTTTGAAAAAAATTTTAGTATATTGATTTAAAGAAAAAAGGTATTTAAAAGTAGTCAAATCGGGCAAAATCTACCCTTTTGCAAAAACAGTTTGAGGGGTCTCTAACTTTTCTCCTTAACCATAATTTGGAAATAGTCAAAAAGATATTTTATATTGATTTTTGCTTTGATTTTTGAAAAACAATTTAGGTATATTGATTTTTTTTAGTTTTATTCAAAAGTGGTCAAATTTTGTCTAGACTTGTTTGGTGTTCGGGTTGTAAATCTGAATGAATAGAAATGAGTTGTTGTCTTTAGTAAGATTTAAGACAACCGCTAATCACTTCGTTTAGTACAAAATTTAAGGACCTATGAAAAGAATTGTCGATTTTTATATTTCAACTAGCGGACCCTCACCCGCTTCGCTGGGTGAAAGAAAACCGAAGTGAAAGTTTTTCTTTGTTTTTATCTTGTTTTATCATTTAATTCATGTTCGGCCATTATTTTGTGAATTGTTCAAATAACAATGTTTTATTTATTTTAGTGACTTACTCTAATTATTGTAAACTAACAACTTATTCTAAAGCATTCTGATACACAACATTTTTGGTTTTATTTTCATGCGGTGTATAAATGTACAGTAACGATGGTTTACCTACTTATATCTGTATCCTGATTTTCAGCCCCCTACCTTAACCCCATTTAGAGAAATTCAACCTCAAGAAATTAAGTTTGTGTGGGAGGTGCCACGCCTCCTTTTCTGATAACCCCTCTTTTTATGTGTGAGAATGCTTTTGATATCATATACGTCTATATCAATTTTCAGGTCCCTACCTGGAACCCTTTCACGGATATTCTGCTCGAAAAATTTAGGTTGTATGGGAGGTGCCACGCCCCATTTTCTGATAACCCCCCTTTTTATGTGTAAGAATGCTTTTGATATCATATACATAGGTATATACCAATTATCAGGTCCTTGCCTTGAACCCTTTCACAGATATTCTGCTCGAAAAATTTAGTTTGTATGGGAGATGCCACCCCCTCTTTTCTGATAACCCCCCTTTTTATGTCTGAGAATGCTTTTGATATCATATAGGTCTATACCAATTTTCAGGTCCCTACCTTGAACCCTTCCACAGATATTCTGCTTGAAAATTTAGTTTGTATGGGAGGTGCCATGCCCCCCTTTTCTGATAACCGCCCTTTTTAGTTATAAACCTTCTCCACATGTGTCTCTTCAATGTGGCAAAGTTTGGTTAAAATCGGTTCAGCCATTCTCCGTAAAGTTCATTACAACGCGAAAAAGGCTAAATGTTTATATATATAGATAGAAAAATCACCAAAATTTATAGAAATAATCTACCGAAGTCCGATAATCTGACCACTATGTTTAAGAAAAAACGCAATTTCCAGCTTATATCATAAAAAATTAGAGCATTCATCTATATAATTCTTAATTTCTGGAAAAACTTACCAAAAAACCCATTTTTATAATGGGTGTTTTGTATATATATTTATGACCTATGGCTGTCCGTTAACTAAAAATATTCGCAGCAAATTTTTTTCTCGAAAAAAGATTCCCAAATATAAAAATGAAAATTTAATGAGCTTCTAAAAGGTCAAGATAAAAAATATTCATATACAGATGTTTTAAAAAAAGAAAAAACTATTTTCAATGAAAAGAAAATTGTTGACCGGAGCTGTTCTCGAACCTCGATCCGCTCGCTCGCTATCCGACGCGCTAACCACTGCTCTACCGCTTTATCTACAAATTTATTGTCAAATCACCAATTCAAGCTGTATGGGCAATGAGCGAGGGAATGAAAATAGTTTCTCTAATAATAGGAGGGCCTTGTTGAGTGAAAGATTGAGAGGTTCATTTTTGCAGAAATATGAGTTCTGTTTATAGAAATTTATTATACATGTCGGTAAATTACGAATTCTGGTTAGGGCAAAATCTAGCCTTTTGCAAAAACTGCTTGAGGAGGTTTCCATCTGTTTTCCTTGATCATAACTTGGCAATATTTAAAAGACACTTTATATTGATTTTGTATATGATTTAAAAAAATATATAAATTGATTTAAAAAAAATGTCTATTGAATTTTGTCTGGACTTAATGGGGGTTCGGGTTGTAAATCTGCCCTTTTAAAAGTTATTACATATATACATATGAATAGAAACCATTTGTTACCTTCAGTAAAATTTAAGACGACCGCTAACCACTTGGTTTAGTTAAAGATTTAAGTACATATTAAATATGTTGTCGATTTTTATATTTTAAATAGAGAGTCTATCAGCAACTTTGTTTCAAATGGTAGAAATCACTAAAATTTATAGAAGTAATCTACCGAAGTCCGATAAATAGACTACCTACTATGTTTTAAAAAATTTCACAACTTCGATCTTATATCACCAAAAATTAGACCATTCAGACATATATAAATTTTACCAAAAAACCCAAACTGTATAAGCGGTTACGCATTTCTATAATGCGTGGTATGTATGCATATTTATAACCTAAAATTATTATTTCATATGGCTTTCCGTCAAATAAAAATATTCGAAGCAATTTTAAAATTAAACAAGTAAGGAAAGCTGAAAAGCCGAAGGCTAAATACCTTTCATGAATAAGCGTCACGATTTTCACTGTTTGATCCCCAGTACAGCCTGTGTGAATTTAACTTTAGCTCATACCGAAATTATCGGAGCTATCGATTATATGGGGACGATGTGTTATATTGGTCCAATCTCATTGATTTTTAACATCGACATTCCACATTCTAAAATAGCAACATTTACGAAATTTCACGTTCCTACCGATATAATTACAGGAGTTATCTACCAAAATCCGTTTATCGGAACAATCGATTGTATGGGGGCTATGTGAAATATTTATCCCATTTCAATGATTTTCAACATCGATATTTTACATATAAAAATAGCGAAGCTTCCAAAATTTCACGTTCCTATGTGTTTAATTACAGGACTTATAGCCCAAAATCCGCTTATCGGAATAATCGATTGTATGGGAGCTATGTGAAATATTTATGCCATCTCAATGATTTTCAACATCGATATTTCGCATATAAAAATAGCGATACTTCCAAAATTTCACGTTCCTACCTATATAATTACAGGAGTTATCTACCAAAATCCGTTTATCGGAACAATCGATTGTATGGGGGCTATGTGAAATATTTATCCAATCTAGATGATTTTCAACATCGATATTTCACATATAAAAATACCAATACGTCCAAAATTTCACGTTCCTACGTGTTTAATTACAGGAGTTATAGGCTAAAATCCGTTTATCGGAATAATCGATTGTATGGGAGCTATGTGAAATATTTATCCCATCTCTATGAGTTTCAACATCGATATATCACATATAAAAATAGCTATACTTACAAAATTTCACGTTCCTACGTGTTTAATTACAGGAGTTATAGCCCAAAATCCGTTTATCGGAATAATCGATTGTATGGGAGCTATGTGAAATATTTATCCCATCTCTATGATTTTCAGCATCGATATTTCACATATAAAAAGAGCAACACTTATAAAATTTCACGTTCCTTCGTGTTTAATTACAGGAGTTATAGCCCAAAATCCGTTTATCGGAATAATCGGTTGTATGGGAGCTATATGTTATATTGGTCCGATCTTGCTGGTTCCGACAAATGATTCCTATATTGGAAAATGAAATGGAATTTCAGCCAAATATCTCAAAAACTGAGGGACTAGTTTGCGTTCAAACAGACAGACAGACAGACGGACAGACGGACAGACGGACATGTCTAAATCAACTCATCTCGTCATCCTGATCATTTCGGTATACTTATTGATGGGTCTATCTCTTCTTCTTCTCATATTTACAAACATCGGACCAAAGTTATAATACCATTTCATGTTCATGAAAGGTATAAAAAAGTCAAGATAAGAAATATTTATATATTAAAAAATAAAAACAATTTTCAATGACAAAAAAGAAAAAAAATTTCGCCCGATTCGCTGTAGCTGAGCTCGAACCATCAACCGCTCGACCACTACCCTCTCATGCTTCCCACTGGGCTACAGCTTTATGTACAGTTAACCAATTCGAGCGACATGAGAAATTTTCATTCGCTTATTACAGTTAAATGAAGCAGTATTGTTTAAAATTTAAATGCTTATGCACTGCTTTAGAAGTATACCAACAAATCCATATGCACTTTATAAAAATGTATGCATATTTCCCTGCAGCGAAACCTCAAACTAGTCAGAAAAATACTAGTATACAACTATAATTTTCTGGCAGAACTCATACTAGTCAGGAAATTGCCATTTAATACTAGTATACAACTATAACTTTCTGGTAGATTTCATACTAGTCAGGAAATATCCATTCTATACTAGTATACAACTATATTTTTCTAGATGAAATTATACCAGTTGAAAAATACAAAATTCATTCGTATCGTTTTTCTCTTATAATTCATAGAAGCTTTTTCGTGATAGGGTAAATACAAATAGCCGCTGCTTTCTTAAGAATAAACATGAAAATAAAGTCGAGGGATAAAATAAAGGGCAAGCAAGGAAAATTCTGGTTGGAATCATACTAGTCCATGTTCAATACTTTTTGAACTAGTATGGACTAGTATATTTCATACCAGTTCTTTTTGGACTAGTATGTGGACTAGTTCTTTTTATGGTAATTATACTAGTCCAGGTTGAACTAGTATGGAACTGGTATTTTACAACTAGTATGAAACTGGTATTTCCTGACTAGTAGATAACTGGTATATTCTGGTCGAAATCTGACAATTGACATCGCGTAGGACATCAACACGTAAAAAATACCAGTTGCTTATATGGAAAAAAGACAGAACACTGACTAGTTGGGCCCGGTGCACCAACTAGTTGTAAAGTAGTTGTCAACTAGTTACTTTCGCTGCAGGGTTTAGTATGGGTTTTAGCTTGGCAATTGTTTATATGAAAAATTTGTTAGCCTATTAATAAAATAGATACCTAATAAGGTAACGACGAAAGGCATCTGCACCGATAACGAGAAAATAGAAGATTGGCAAAGCCCAAGGAATTTGCATGATCGACGTTAAAAGTTCTGAATAACATCTCCAGCTATAGTACTATAGGTTGAGGCTTGGGAAATCTGATGTTGAAATTGTCTTCCCACATAATAACGACCACCCTAGTATTTATGTTTAAAAATTTTTATTCTGAATAATTAGTTTCTGAATATTTTTTTTTGATTTTTTTGTTTCGGAGGTTTTCCGATTAATTTTCTAAAAACCAGCATTTCCTAATTTTTTGTTCTGAATTTATGGTTAGCAACCGTATTTCTGTAAGCCCATTCTTTTTTTCCCCACCATAATGTGTATGTTATGCAATGCTGATGTAATGTGAATACTTTATAATGACAGTGAATAATGATTTCCAGAATAGCGGAAACTAACACAAAAAAATTACAAGCCATGTCGGAGAACTCAGAAATCCATACCCTTGGTGACAACTTGAGTCATGGTTCGCAAATTTCACGAATAAACGCTCGAGTGAACTATGTTGATTGCACGGAAATGTCAACCTTGGCTGACCTACGTCAAGGTTCAACAAACCCAATATCCACAAAAGTCAGTACAGAGGAATCCTTAATAAAGAATAAACAAGAAGCTCTACAGGTAGGTAATTTGTTTGGTAAAGTGCACTCTTCTGGGTATTGCTAACCCAATTTTTTGTAAGAGATTGAGCCATATGTATGTAAGTATAAACCAAAAAAAAAATGTAATAAAAAATATTTTTAATTAAAAATGTTTTAAAAATTAACTAGAAAGAGGCACATTAAATGACAGAATGTTCTTCAGTGGGGCACCTCTCTTTCAACTTTTCTTGATATTTAAAATTGATCACTGAAAATCGTGAACAATCGTGACTTTTCTATTTTCTGCCTAGGTGTGAACACCTCCGCATGTGAGTTTTCATTGCAATAACTTGGTAAATTAAAATATGTAATATTAAAAAAATTTGTTTATGGGTGTTATACTAACTAGAGGTACGCCAGCAAATTTATCGGCGGCGGCGGCGTGGAAACTTTTTTACAGCAGCCGGCGTTGCACAGTGAATCGAATAGAACAACCCTGCAGTCAAATTCCGAACTACTCAGCAAACATACTAGTTCATTGACTAACCATTTTGTGGCATATGCATACCAGTTCATTGTTGATTAGTTTTAAAACCAGTCAATGCCAAACTACTCAGCGAAAATTCTAGTTCATTGACTATACATTTTGTGGTGTATTCATACTAGTTCATTTCTGATCATCTTTAAACCAGTCAATGTCGAACTACTCAGCAAACAATATAGTTCATTGAATATACATTTTGTGGTGTATTTATACTAGTTCATTGCTGATTAGCGTTAAACCAGTCAATGCCAAACTACTCAGCAAACAATATAGTTCATTGACTATACATTTTGGGATGTATTCATACTAGTTCACTTCTGATCACCTTTAAACCAGTCAATGTCGAACTACTCAGCAAACAATATAATTCATTGACTATACATTTTGTAGTGTATTCATACTAGTTCATTGCTGATCACCTTTAAACCAGTCAATGTCCCACTACTCAGCTAACAATATAGTTCATTGACTATACATTTTGTGGTGTACTTATACTAGTTCATTGCTGATTAGCTTCAAACCAGTCAAGGCCAAACTACTCAGCAAACAATATAGTTCATTGACTATACATTTTGTGGTGTATTCATACTAGTTAATTTCTGATCACCTTTAAACCAGTCAATGTCGAACTACTCAGCAAACAATATAGTTCATTGACTATGCATTTTGTGGCATATGGACACCAGTTCATTGTTGATTAGCTTTAAACCATTTAATGCCGAACTACTTAGCGAAAATTCTAGTTCATTGACTATGCATTTTGTGGTGTATTCATACTAGTTCATTTCTGATTTCCTTTAAGCCAGACATTGCCAAACTACTCGGAAAACAATGTGGTTCATTGACTGTACATTTTGTGGTGTATTCATACTAGTTCATTTCTGATTAGCTTTAAACCAGTCAATGCCAAACTACTCAGCAACATTATAGTTCTACGCCTAAAAATTGTGTGGTGTATTCATACTAGTTAATTTCTGACTACCTTCAAACTAATCAATTCCAAACTACTCAGCAGACACCTAGCTCGTTTACTATACATTTTATGGATGTTTTTATACTAGTTCTTTGCTGATTACCCTTAAACCAATCAATGCCAATCTAATCAGAAAACATACTAGTATACAACTATAATTTGCTGGGCGAAATAATACTAGTCAGAAAAATCCTGGTTCGTACTAGTATGCAAGTACCCTGCAGCGAAACCTCAAACTAGTGAGAAAAATACTAGTATACAACTAGAATTTTCTGGTAGAACTCATACTAGTCAGGAAATATCTACTTCATACTAGTATACAACCAGAATTTTCTGGTACAACTCATACTAGTCAGGAAATATCCACTTCATACTAGTATACAACTAGAATTTTCTGCCACGTACATCTATGCTCTGGGCTCGCTAACAGGAATCTTTGGACGGATGCGTTCATCGCACCATGCTGTAACACGCCTCAGCCTACGACGCACAGTGTAACTTTTGTCATTTTTAGGATGCCAAAATTAATAACAGCCAAACCAAAGGAGCAATTCATTTGAAATTTTGTAGTGTGGCTTCAGATACCTAAGTCTGATTCTAGATAAAAAATGGGCGTGATCCGCCCACTTTTTCTCCTTGCCCCCATATAAGGTGAAATTTCACATAATCACATTTTCTAATTTAAAAGTATTTTCCAGTGCCAATATAAATAAAAGTTGTTTAGATTTCTTAACGTTACCTTAGAGGCTTTTAATTTATATTTAAAAAATTCTATTTTCAAAGTCAAACACAACATAGGTATATATATTTATACTTATAAATAAAAAGTAATACTATAACTGGTATAAATTTAGTCGGAATCAATATCATCGACATGCTCTGGCTCAGATAATAAACCAATAACTTCACTCGTCAATACTCGCCGCTTTGACCTAGGGGTTTTCCGCAAACTGTTTATAACCGGGTCTGACGATATCAGCAATCTGTGCAGCAAATCCAAGTTACTACAAATCCTTGACTTTTTTCTGGTGAAAAGTTCACGATAGTTTCGTGCATCTTTGTTTCTGGACTCTTGAGCTTCTTCCGAAAGTTGACCAATAGGAAGAATAGCAGACACGATTATACTGGTGAGTACTAGTGAAATGAAAAACATACTAGTGTCCGATTGGTTTTCCTACGAAAATTGTTGTTTGTAACAGCTTTGCTCAGCTCCATCACATCCCCATTTTATAATTGCATTTAGTTCTTTAACTTCAGGAATAGAAAGCAATACCTCTTTTTGTGCAAGACACAATCTTCTTATGCTGTGATCAGTTAGGGATTGCAATTCAATTTCTGCATAGGTTTCCGTTACGGTTATTTTTTCAGGATAGCATAAATCCTTTGATTCTTTTAAACAGTTATATGAAGGATATATTTTTCTGTTAACTTCTGAAGTGTGCTGTCGGATCAGGGAGTATTCATGTGTTGAAAGATTTGAGTCAACTATCATCGCGATTGCTTGATTTGGTGACAAACTTTTCTTATGATAACCATTCAGAGTTTTGCTTAATAAATCTACTTGTAGATCGAAGACAACGTTCCCATCTCTTACGAATATTATAAGTTAGCTGGATGATGTATTTTTCTAATTTTGAATGATCCACATCTCTTCCAATTATACTCATAATATGGTTTAGTATGGCTTTGCTCTTTTCTCCATTTTCGCTTTTTAGCCAAACTTCAAAGAGTGCATTTCGTGAAATAGCCATAACTAGTTGATGATATAGGAAAACTTGGTACAGTGCAGTTGGGTTTACTTCAATGCAGTCCGTCTTTGGTATGATTCATTTTTAGCTATGTTCTCTATTTATATAGTCTTAGCCCAAGCATAGAATATGAAACTGGGTTTTTACTGGAAAATAATACCTGCTAATGCTTAACAAAACTATACTTACCCATTTCTTTGTTTCAACGATCTACCTAAGATCTCAAACTCCGAGCGAGCTTTAGGTACGCGTTTATATGATGTATACATACATATGTATATTCCCGAAGCACTAAATTGCTTAGAAGTATCACCCATAATAGACGACCTGCAGGTAGGCGTGCATACATAACATAAGTTGATGGGATAAGTACACAACTCGTTAACTATGGGAAAACTGTTGGAAAACCCATATGACAAACAATGAAGGGTATTCAGTGCACAAGGTTCCTTTTTCTGTGTTTTACCATTTCAGGTATAACTGTCTTTTTTTGGGATGTAGTGTTGTAGACTCGAATTGAGGACATTCCATTGCTAGGTCACTGTGCATTCATTCGTGAGCGCGGGCATAGAGACCTTAAGTAGGCGATTACAAAGGAAAACCGCAAAATTTCGCAATGGTTTTTTTTTTTATCTGAAACTGTATGAAATTCCCTTTAATGTGTATGTATTCGTTCAATCAAATTGGGCCAAATCATGTAAGTTTTATTCTATTGAAAACGAAAATTTTTTTAAGCTTACCCAATTTTTAGTGGCTGTCTAAACAAAAAAAAAAAATATTTAAAAAAACGCCTACGTGCCTAAAACTTACCAATGCTGTAACAAATTACCCTAGTATAACAAATCAAATAGTATCAAGTCAAAACAGCTATCCAAAAATCCGCCACGTGGCCACAAATTTAGTCAAAAATTTTGGTCCGTGAAATGATTTTTACACTGGTTTCAGTTATCCAAGTTTCATAATGCTTATCATGGTGATCGTGGGGGTTTTACTTTACTTTGTGTACATTTTTTTAACAGTTGGTTATTTATCTGTTGCATGCCAAAAAGTTTTTGAGATTGGAGAACATTGTTTTTTGGACTTTTGGCATCCTAAAAGTGAAAAAAGTTACACTGTGCGACGCCAGCCAACCCGGTTACACCAGGTCCACAGCTAACTAGGCTGAGGCACAGCCTTGGTCTTCGCCTACCAACACCTGGGCGAACACATCCGTCTCTCACGCCTTTGGTTAACTCGACATCGACCCCACCGGCGCACTTCCAAATCTTACAGCACAACTGTAACGGATTAACTGGTAAGATCGCAGAGATAACCAATTTGATGACGCAATATGACATAAAACTTGCCGCAATCCAAGAAACCAAGCTCAGTCCAAGGTCGGACCTCATTACCTATGGCGGATATAACATTCACCGGAAAGACCGTCATAGAGTAACAGGAGGTCTGGGAGGTGGTCTAGCGTTCATAACGCACAACTCTGTACAGTATCATCTATTTGATACCGACATCGAAGGAACGGATGATATCTTAGAAAGCCAAGGTATTACCATCCGTACAGGAGATGTCGATCTGCAAATCATTAACATCTACATACCCCCTGTCTCAAGTTGCCCCACCGGTTATCACCCCGACATTAGCTTGCTATTACGAGGAGATAACCGCGTGATCCTGGGCGACTTCAATGCGCACCACGACATGTGGCACTCAAACTTGCCAGCAGACAGTAGGGGGCATGTACTCGCAGAACAAATAGATGATACGGCTTTCTGTACATTGAACGGAGACGCCCCAACGAGAGTATCGGGTAACTGCTATAGTTCGCCAGATATTTCTATCGTAAGTGCAGGACTATTGAACAACACCAATTGGCGACCCATACTCACGTTGGCGTCTGACCATCTCCCAATAGTCATTACCATCGAACGGCCGACGGACTTTATAACACCTGAGCATGGTACATACATCAACTTTACCAAGGCGGACTGGGACAGTTTTCAGACATATACGGACGAATCCTTGGCTGCTCTATCCATTCCTACGGACGTACGCAAAGGCGAACGAGACTTCCGCAACATCATTGACTTGGCCTCTAGACGCTTCATTCCTGCGGGTCGAATATCCCGAATAAGACCAAATTTCCCCGCGGAGGCAGCGGCCATGGCTAGAGAAAGAGATGAAGTGCGAAGTCTCAATCCCGCAGACCCCCGTATAAGGGATCTCAACGCGGAAATTCGTAGGTTGGTCGATAAACACAAACTGGCCAAATGGAAACAACACCTAGAGCAATGCAACCTCTCTGACGGTGTTGGCAAATTATGGACTACGGTCAAAGCTCTATCTAATCCAACACAACACAAGGATAAAGTAGATATTACTTTCGGTGACAGGGTGAAGAAGGACCCTAGGGGATGTGCGAACTCCTTCTGTAGACAATTTGTACTACATTCCCCACCCGATAGAGCTAAACGTAGAACCATGCGACAGGCGCGTAAATACAAAAACCAAAATACGCCCATTGTCATCACTGCCTCAGAGGTCAAGGAAGCCATCAGACAGGCTAAGCCCTCAAAATCCATCGGCCCCGACGGCATTGCCATGAAGATGTTGAAACATCTAGGCCAGGAGGGACACAAATACTTAGCGGCTCTATTCAATCTTTCACTGAACACTTTCGTCATTCCTGAAATATGGAAAAAGGCGAGAGTGGTTCCATTATTAAAACCTAGAAAGCCGGCAAACATAGGCGATTCATATCGCCCTATATCACTTTTGTCGCCGGTAGGGAAGACGCTAGAGTCCATTTTGCTCCCGTATTACACCGCAAATCTGCACCTGGCTAATCATCAACATGGCTTCCGTAAGCTGCACAGCACCACCACCGCACTCAATGCCATTACAACGCAAATAAATAGCGGTCTAAATCAAAACCAACCAAATCACAGGACTGTGTTAGTGGCACTTGACTTGTCGAAAGCTTTTGACACAGTCAACCATGCCACTCTCATACAAGATCTATTAGAAACACAAATACCTGATGGGTTAAAGAGATGGACCGCTAATTACTTGAATGGGCGGCAGGCGTCGGTCAACTTTAGAAACGCAACATCAAAACCAAGACGAATTAGACAGGGGGTGCCACAGGGTGGTGTCCTATCCCCGACACTGTTTAATTTCTATCTATTGAAGATGCCCCCACCACCAGAGGGTGTCTCCGTCGTTTCTTATGCTGACGACTGTACAATAATGGCGACGGGGAAGGGCCCCTATACTGATGAACTCTGTAATAAAATCAACGGTTACCTCTGCGACCTTTCCAGGTTTTTCACAGAGCGAGATCTGACGATATCTCCGACTAAATCAACGGCGACGCTTTTTACGACGTGGACGCACCAGGTGAGAAATGAATTAGACATTTTCGTTGACGGCACTAAGCTACCAACTGTCAGCCACCCAAAGTTATTAGGGATGACATTGGATAATACTTTCTCATTTGCTGGTCATGTGTCTGCAATGGTCTCAAAGGTACGTGGTCGCAACAAGATCCTCAAGTCACTTGCCGGCAGTACTTGGGGAAAAGACAAAGAAACGTTGTTGACTACATATAAGGCCATTGGCCGACCAGTCTTTGACTATGCTGCACCCATATGGTCGCCTAATGTACATAACACCAACTGGACGAAGTTACAAGTCTGCCAAAATACTGCCATCAGAACTGCTACGGGATGTCTCCTCATGTCTTACCTTGCCGTTTGATCTGCAGAATCATAAGCGGGCTCTAACCGACATCCACACCGAGTCGGTAGATACTTTTGTCGGATCTCTACCTGTGAACCCCGTTCTGAACAGTCCTCCACCGGATATTGCTGAAGAAGAACGCACCTTACCAAGGGAGACAAGAGTTACCCTGGCACAGCTTAGGTCTGGATATAGTGTAAGGTTAAACTCCTACTTGTCCAGACTTAATGACACAATCTCAAACACATGCCCTGCATGTGGTAGGACCCCCCATGATACTCTACATCTCTTCAATTGTTCATTTGAACCTACTCTTCTAACCCCTCTGTCCCTCTGGACAAACCCTGTTGAAACTGCACGTTTCCTTGGACTCCCCTTAGAAGAGCTTGATGAAGATCTTCGGAATGATCATACACTCTAGACAGGGCAATGCATTGTTAACAACAACAACAACAACAACAGAATTTTCTGGTACAACTCATACTAGTCAGGAAATATCCATTTCATACCAGTATACAACTAGAATTTTCTGGTAGAACTCATACTAGTCAGGAAATATCCATTTCATACTAGTATACAACTAGAATTTTCTGGCTGAACCCATACTAGTCAGGAAATATACATTCCATACTAGTATATAACTAGATTTTTCTGGATGAAATTATACCAGTTGAAAAATACAAAATTCATTCCTTTCGTTTTCTTTTATAATTCATAGATGCTTTTTCGTGATAGGGTAAATACAAATAGCCGCTGCTTTCTTAAGAATAAACATGAAAATAAAGTCGAGGGATAAAATAAGGGGTAAGCCAGGAAAATTCTGGTTGGAATCATACTAGTCCAGGTTTAATGCTTTTTGGACTTGTATGAGACTAGTATATTTTATACTAGTCATTGTTGGACTAGTATGTGGACTAGTTCATTTTATGGAAATTATACTAGTCCAGGTTGAACTAGTATGGAACTAGTATTTTACAACTAGTATGAAACTGGTATTTCCTGACTAGTAGATAACTGGTATATTCTGGTCGAAAGCTGACAATTGACATCTCGTAGGACATCAACACGTAAAAAATACCAGTTGCTTATGTGGAAAAAAGACAGAACACTGACTAGTTGGGCCCGGTACACCAACTAGTTGTAAAGTAGTTTTCAACTAGTTGCTTTCGCTGCAGGGTATGTATGAAACTCGGGTTGAAATCATACTACACCTTTTTCAGTTTATATTCAGAAAGTTTTCTGAAAATCAATTGTAATTTTCTGAATGTCAATTGTATTTTTCTGAAAATCAAATGGAAATTCTGTAACTGCATTCAGATCTTTTATGATCCCTCTAGATCTTTTATGATCCCATTTTGGCCAGGTTTGTTGGGATGTCCGGCACCCTGGGTATTGTTGCTTCTTTTCGTTGGCTTGACGGAGTGTGTACTCCAAGCCAACGAAAGGTGGCAACAATCCCCAAGTTGCCGGACATCCAAACAAACCTGGCCGAAATGGGATAATAAAAGATCTAGAGGCATTCACGCCCTAAGAAGGAGAGAAATCTCAATATTAATAGGTGTTCTAACTGGGCACTGCCTTATTGGTAGGCACGCAGAAGGGGTGCCCTATCGACGATGCTGTAGGAGCTGCAAAGATGATGAGGAAGAGGAAACGGTGAAGCACCTCATCTGCAACTGCCCGGTCTTAAGCGGCGCGGGAACGTGCTTTTTGGGAGTTCCCTTCCTGGATAGTCTAAACCAGACCGCTGGGATTTTCCAAATGGCCGGGTCCCGGGACTGACTTTCCTAGTGCTGGTGGTATCACAACGGGCTTTTCAAAACTGGCCTAAGTGTGCCTCTGCGGCAGCCACTAACCTAACTGCATTCAACTGTTTGAACAGTAACAGATTTTTAAATTAAAAAAAAAAAACTAGGTCCCGCCAACTCATAGGGAAAAAATCAAAGCAGCACACTATAAGTTGGAAGAGAAGTTCGGCAAAAGTCTCGTTAGAGGTTATGACAACCTGTTGGTATATAACCGCCATTTTTTTTACGTTGCGGCATAAACTTGAGTATATTGACAACAACAATATAAATTAACTCTACCAATGCTCCTTTGACTCGAGTGTATGGGCCAGCATGAAAACAGTCTTACTTTGACTCTTTTTGATGTAAAATTAAGACTTAATTTTATCTATATATCATATGTGGGCCCGGAACTCCGCAGTGGACGACTAACTTAACCTTAATTTACCTTACCTAAAAATACAACCCCAAAGCCCCAATTACATAAAACTTTGACAAATGCGCGCCTCGTTTTTGAGCATTTGCAAAAATTTCGCTTCGCTTTACGTTTAAAAAACTTTGTATGAAAGTGGATCCTACAAAGGTGAATGCAATTGTGCCTTCACCTATATAATCAAACTTGACGAACGCGGAATTTGAAAGGTTTCATTGCAAGTAGAATTCAATAATTAAATTAAAAATACAATAAACAACATAATTTAAAAAATATAGAAAAAAAAACTTGTGTTAACTTTACCGAGAATCGAACTCAGAGCCTTTAGCTCATTTTTGGCTGTGTATGAACTAGTATATCAACTGGTGTAATGCTGATGCAGAGGCTGACTAGTATACTAATTGGTATGGTGCTGATGCCGAAGAGGACAATTGCTTTTCTTTTTCTCTTGTAACTGCTTCTTTTTTACCTTGTAACTCACAGATGCTTTTTCGTGTTTGGGTAAATACAAATAGTCGCTGCTTTCTAAAGAATAAACTGGTATATTGCTGATGTAGAGGCTGACTATGATACTGGTGCATAGACCGACTAGTATACCAACTGGAATGAATGTCAAATTAATGGACTAGTATGACAAGTGGTACGATCTGAATGGGCATAATGATTAGTATGTCCTGCCGCATAGACTGTGCAGTATGTCAACCGGTATGATTCTGATGTATATATGAACTAGTATGTCAACTGGTAAGATTCTGATACATATATGAACTAGTATGTCAAATGGTATATTTCTGATGCAAATTTGAACTAGTATGTGAACTGATATGATTATGATGCATAAATGAACTGATATGTAAACTGGTATGATTCTGATGCATAAATGAACTACTATATCAACTGGTATGATTCTGACGCATATATGAACTAGTATGACAACGGGTATGATTCCGATGATTTTTTTAACTAGTCTGTTAATTGGTATGATTCTGATGCATTAATGAACTAGTCTGTCAACTGGTATGATTCTGATGCATATAAGAAGTAGTCTGTCAACAGGTATGATTCTGATGCATATATGAACTAGTCTGCCAACTGGTATGATTCTGATGCATATATGATCTAGTCTGTCAACTGGTATGATTCTGATGCATATATGAACTAGTCTTTCAACTGGTATGATTCTGATGTATATATGAACTAGTCTGCCAACTGGTATGATTCTGATGTATATATGAACTATTCTTTCAACTGGTACGATCCTGAGGTATATACGAACTAGTATCTTAAATGGTATGATACTGATGTGTATAATAACAAGTATATCAACTGGTATATTCCTGATGCAGAGGCTGACTAGTCAGCCAATTGGTATGGTGCTGATGCAGAGAAGGACAATTGCCATCTCGTAGGACATCGCCGAGTTAAAAATACCAGTTGCTAATATGGAAAAATTACAGAACTCGAACTAGTTGAAGCCGCCTAGCTGACTGGTATTTGATTAGTATAAAACTAGTTAAGTTGACTGCAGGGATACTGCCAAAGTGAAAAAATATTTATTTATTTATTTTTTTACAATATTTCTCTCCATTTTAGTGGACTGTATTAATTATTTGCTTAAAATCATTTAAGTGCTTACATATATTTCTAAAAACTCATTTTAGCGTACACTTATTTTCGTGTATGTATATTTGCGCTATATGATAAAGAATGAAATACTTTTTTTAATTATGTTTTTTGACTGCTTGTGTGCATTTGTAGCACTTACAACAAGCAGGGATATATTTTGTTTTACAAATATGTTCATATGAATGTGCATAGGAAATATTTGTAATTTTGTGAATATTTATATACGTTTTGTTACGTACAAATGTGAATAATTCTTTATGTATATGTACAAATAAAATAACATGTTTAATAATAATTAAACATCTTGCGGCCAGCAATGACAGTATGACTTTAAAATTTTTTCATGCAATTTAAGTATATCTATGTTTTAAAAAATCAATTATTAAAATAAATAATAATACTTATTAAATTTTGCCTCCGCATTTATCCCGAACATATGGTTTGAAATGTTCAATGTTTCCCGCTTCAATATATCACCATATCTTTTATAATCGTCAGCCTTGCCATAATGGGTAGAGAGCCCTTGTACTATAACTGCAGGTAATATTGATCATGCCAGGACGCTTTGCTGCCAACTATGTTCATCTCGTGGGAGTCTTGCCGCTCCACCACTTTTAATACCACCAATTTTAATTCCACCCTGTTGCAAAAATATTCCACTCTTATGCGATATTATTGAATTAAAAGCTTTTTTCCGGTGTTTTCTTTTCGAACTGTTGAAGATGTAGCCTTTGCAGCAGTTCGTATAATTCTGCGATACCTTCGATTGATAGGACCTAGTGCAGCGGTGTGAATAACATGCCAAGGAATTTTTTCCTCTTCCACTTTGTGGCGGATTCTGGAGCTTCTTCCCTTTGCTCCACTTTTTGGTTTGGTATAATAATTGTTGTCTCCAATTCTGGTGCTTTGTGCATCGTCGGTATACTCTTCGACAATACCATCTGCTGTTTTTGGTATACCACATTTGATGTCAGCATCCTTTCCAAGAGACTCTCTGGCAGTAAGAAAACTTTGGAATCTATCAACTTCATGTGGTTCTATCGGACAAACGAAGTGATATTTTGAATTCTCTTCTGGTTTTGTTACATCTACTAGTGCTTTTTCAAATATTGCACCATCTAAAATTTTAATTACTGCGGCGTCTACACATTTTACTCGTTTTTGCTTGTGTTCTCTAGGATCAGGTGTGTAGGGTGAATAAAAAAGTGGCCCAGAACTATTTTACTTTTACCATAGGTTGGTTCTGAAGCAAAACGTAGGCAGTACATAAATCTTTCACATTTATCCATTATGTCCGCAATATCTTGGCTAATGGATGAATATTCTTCATACTTCTTCACCAGTAATTTATACCCTTTTTTAGAGTTTCAATATCTTCTCTAGCTCTTAAAGCATATCTTTAAAATCGAGGAATTTGAAATATAAGTTTATCGTATAACTCTTGTTTAAAATTCCAAAATTTAATTTCCATATTTGTATGTTAATTATCCCACCATATGTGGTCTTGCCGAGTAAATGAAATGCCTAATTAGCATGTACGGACTTTGTTTTGCCTGTTTTTATTTGCAAGTCTTTTCCATTGCCTGTTTTTACTGTCAGGACTTTATATTTATTTAAATTGTAGTTTATTCTCCAAAGGAACCGTTGGAGGAAATTGATTTGGTCGCCTGGTTGACCTTGCTGTGCCTCGACTCACAGCCGCTGGTTGGATAATATTTTATATTTTTTGCGTAAATATTTTTCTATATTACGGCTTACTTTTTTTTTAATTCACTACTAGCTGTTTAGCCGCTAGAACGCATTTCAAACACAACTCAAATTTAGTTCCATCTGTTTTGCCGCTAGAACTCATTTTGAAGTTAACTTCTTAGGCGGCGATATGAAGTTTTGATTGAGAGTAAAATTTGAGAAAATGGCTGATGATGCAACGGAAATAGGAATTGTAGCCGACTTTCAGGCGCAGGCCTGGCCACCATTTCACAAATTGTAATAGTTAGGCCGAGCAGAATTTATCGGTGTTGTCACTTAGGGTTGCCACTTAACCGCAATTTATTTATTTTTTCGTATATCTAGGGAACTGCTGGACCGATTTGGATAAAATTTGGCATATTGACAGTTTGATTCATTCTAAGTTTATATAAATGGGTGTTGCCACTTAGGGTGGTTTACAGGATTGCCACCTATCCCAATATTTTTTTAAATATAAAGCTGAATTTGCCGATATGGATATCAAATTAAAGGTATTTTCGACCGTATTCCAAATAAGATTATTTCAAGTAGGATTTCCACTTAGAGTTGCCACCTAACCGCAAAGTATTTATTTTTTCGAATATTTCGGGAACTGCTTGACCGATTTGGATACAATTTTGCATAAAGACAATTTCATTCATTCTAGATTTAATACATGGGTGTTGCCACTTAGGGCGGTTTACATGGTTGCCACCTATCCCAATTTTTTTAAATATAGAGCTAGATAAGCCAATAAGGGTATCAAATGAAAGGTATTTTCGCCAGTTTTCCAAATAGGATAATTTCAATCAGGGTTGCCACTTAGGGTTGCCACCTAACCGCAATTTACAACCCCTTTTACAACTCTCCTTCCTATCTTTCTTCGCCTTCACACTATCTCCCTCCCTTTTTCTCTTAATTCCCCTCTATCCGTTTATCAAGCCCCTGTTAATTTAGGCATAATTCTACCAACGTACCGAATTTGAAGGAAAACGCACCATGTATAAGATATTTTCGAATTGATCGGTGCCCAGGTCCACTTCCCGGAAGCAAGAAATTGTGAATCTAAACCATTCTCTAATACACCTTATTCATATTTCGTTATTTCTGAATTTAAGAAGTTAACTTCTTCCACGTGTACTGGCTACACGTGGTTTTTTTAATATATAATGCACTTCAATTTTATTCCACTGTCCCGGATCTAGGGCTCGTATGGACAAAAATATGTAATATTATTAAACAATTATGTTTGTTTTTTTATGAACAATTCTTTGTACTTTAACTGTCAATTCCTTGTAGGGGAAATTGAAACTGTAATTGTTTAAATATGCATTAGTTTTATTTATTTAAAAAACATTTATTAAAAATATTCTTGTATTATTACTACACTCCCGGCTCGTATGGGCCAAATATAAAATATTAAGACTGAAAAACCCCTTACCACCGGTGGGGCGAAGTTATTCAGCGCGTTGATTTAAAACAATTTATTTTTAGTAAGTTTGTAAGACTACTGGTTTTATTAAATATTTACATCAGTTTATAAAAATTTTTTTAAAAATATGTTCCTATGCTAAATGTATATGTTTGTAACAAAAGAGCAATTAAAAAGGAACTGATTCTAAATATTGTTGCTCCGTTCCTCCGTTTAGAAGGGCAGAGAAGTGATCCCTCCATAACCCTAGTACTCTCTGAACATCTGTCACCAGGTCGCCGTTGTCATTTTTACAGGAGTTTGCCCCGGGGTTAAAACCTTCCGTCATTCGTCGAATTCTTTGATAAAATTTTCGGGCGTTGCTTCTGCTGTCTAGCATTTCAAGCTCTTCGATTTCACGCTTTTCCGCTTCCCTTTTCTTCGCCCGAAAAAGCCGTCTCGCTTCCCTCTTCATCTCGCGGTAGTGTTCACACACGTTCCTCGTTGCATTCGCTTTTAACGCTGCCGCGTCGTCCTTTCTTTTCATTACGTCTTTGCACTCTCTATCATCGTACCAGCTGTTTTTTTGGCATTTGCCGGAATCCAATTACTTTCTCGGCTGCGGTACGAAGTGATCCGAAGATATGCTCCCACTGCTCGTGCACTCCGCTGGGTTGAATTGTGCTCTCAAAGAGCAGGTGCGCGAGTCGTTCTGCGAAATCATTGGCTGTCTGTTGTGACTGCAGCTTTTCGACGTCCAGCTTTCCTTGCGTTTTTTGTGGTGCCTCTTTCGCTGTACTTAGGCGAGTACGAATCTTGGCTGCTACCAAGTAGTGATCGGAGTCGATGTTTGGACCCCGCATCGTACGTACGTCCATAACACTGGAAGCATGCCGTCCGTCTATCACAAAGTGATCGATCTGATTGCGTGTTTTCCGATCTGGCGATAGCCATTGCTACGTGCGGCCAATGGCAATGGCGGGATGCTCGCACGTAATAATATATGCAAAGAAATGAAAAGAGCGGCGAGTGAATAAGGAAATAAACAATGGGATTCGAAAGTAAATATGTACAATAGTTTTATTAAATGTAACTTGTATGTGGTAATGAAATGTAATGGAATTGAAATAATTACAAAGTGCACAATAAATTATTATATGGAAATTTAAGTGGTGATTTACCTTGGTTTGGCAGCTGATGACTCTCGTATGCTCGGAAAAGAAGTGATCGAGGGTTTAGATAAATATCAGCTTTGTACCGCCGCCGAAAGCCTACATTTGTAGGATTCGAAGGGGTAAGAGCTGTTATCGGTATAAAGATAAAAGGTAAAAAGTAATAGCGCGGAAGATACTACGGTTTGCTACGACCGGTGGTCTAAACATGCCGGCCCCCCTTGCGACAAGCAACGCTAAAAGAAAAGGAGGAGTCACCAGCAACCGCTCCGATCTAAGACTTAAGCTAACACGACGACTCTATGGATGGTGAATGTATGCTATGGCCCCGTAGGCTGTCCATGCCCGCTGCTACGATTGTCCTGTTGTGGATGAAAAGGAAAGGTTAGACTATGGACGTGGTTATGCCTAGTTCATTGCACCTTACTATTATTGTTTCGAATTTCCTCCATGGTATGTAGAGGATAATGATTGGTAAATTTTATTGTTGGTAAGAACCCGATATTGTTAGGCCGAAAATTGTGGCCTGGGCTAATAATCCGTTGACTTGAGATGGCGGTGTGGCGTTCAACATGATGTTGGCGTAGACGTCGGCGCCTAACACGAGGCGCACTGGCGAGGCGCGGAAAAATTCAGGGTCTGCCAGTTTCATGAACTGAAAATGACTCGCCACTGTGCCATCGATGTTCGACGATGGGGTCAACCGATGATGGCGTGCGACGACCGTCGCCTGGGTAGTGATCCTTCGGTTTACCCCATGTTGTCCTCGTAGGACCAGCGTGCACCTTATCGGCCGCGTTCCCCCAAGTCGCTCCAAGTCGAGGTCAATGGCGAGCTCGCTATCAATGACCGACGTGGGAGAACACTGGTCGATCAGGGCACGCACAATGTGAAGTCTGCCTCCGGCTTCAATGGACACTAAAGCGGTGGGGGCAATAGCGACAAATGAGCGCAATATGATGTCGTCGGTGGGTGTATTTGCCGCTCTGCCAGACCGAAACGTGGCGGGCAGATGTCTGTGGCGTACCACTGTGGTATCGTTGACGGTGGAATGGGCCGGATAAGGTGCCGTCCGACCCGATGTGAGGCGTGATGAGCGGAAAGGACGCGTTTCGGAGTCACCAGGGTTCTCCTTACCGGGCCTGGGAAGTGGTGGGAAAGTACGGGTTTCCGAGCCACCCTTTCCTCTCTTTTCTGCTGGAGCTGGTTCGTGGCTTCTCCACAGCTCGTGCCGTAGTAGCGGTCGGAAAGAACGTGTTTCCGCGCCGCTGAGCTGTCGAGTCGGATTGGCCCTGGCTGCCTGTTCTTCTTCCTCTTCTACGGCCACCTGTTCTGCCCAATATTTCGTGGTTTCCGTGATGGCTATAGATAAGGCGTCGTCGGAATTCTCTCCGTCCTCTAGATGCTCTATGTTTGCCCGGATATGCGTAGAGGGACGGGTGGTGGCGTCGTCCATATGCAGCGTGGTGTGATGTGTCTCGCCACACCGGTAGCATCGGTCCTTGCTCGGACATGTTCCTAAACCGTGGAATGGCGATAGGCAGTTGGGGCAGTACTTATGGATAAGTACCACCCGTAACCGCTCTTCAACCGCCATCCCACGGTATTGTTGGCAAAATCGGATGCCGTGGTTATTGCCACATAAGCGGCACGGGATGCTAAAGGGACGGGATCCCTCGGTCTTGATGCGTGTCGCGGTGTAACGAGTCATTTTAAAAGGAATAAACTCGTTATTCACTGTGGGTTGCTCGTATGTCTGGTTGGGTGGCTTGTGTCGGTGTATGAACCTTTTTTGGAACTTGCGTTATTTATATATAGCTATTTGTACATTATTTAGTGTATTTGGGCGTTTTTGGGCATTTTTTCGCTTAATTAAATGTGCTATTCATTTACCAAATATGTTGCTGTGTAAATGTACTATTACCCCACCTTTACCTAATTTGGTGCGGTGTAAATGTACTATTACCCCACCTTTACCTAATTTGGTGCGGTGTAAATGTACTATTACACTTCAGTTAGCAAAGTCACTCACCCTAAAGTTTCGCTAAACGGATCGCGAACAGCTGGTGACTAGTACTCTTGCGATGTTAAGGCCCAGGCAGATGCTCCACGGCAGCTGCTAATAGTACATTTACACTGTTCACCCCGTCATTGTGGTGACATTTCCCATACCGTGTCAAGATTTGGGGAAACTAATTTAGGGGAATGGTCGTAACTGTCAGAAATGGATATTTTCCACGATAAAATTGTTTATTGGTATTGTATACTTTATTGGTCAACTGCTAATAAGTTAGCTACAATTATGGGAGATAGCTCAAAGGACGGATTTTGGCCTCAGGATCACGAATCCGGAAGCGCTTATTTTATCTTTTTGTATTAGTGGAAGTTATGGTTAAAACCAGGAAAATGACCCGGATCCAATACCAAAATTGGGGCAGACTCCATGGTATTTATGTCCGAAATACCTTGCTAAGATGGTAGCCTTCGGCCGCGCTTATTAAAATGACTCTGGACTACGCCATCCCAATTCCGGATCGTTGCCGCAGCCGTGGCTGACGGTACGCATTTTTTTTTTTTTGTACAGCCTATTTGTTTCCTCAATTATGTTCTCGGTGTTTATTTATGTTGGTACACCGAAAGATTTATACTCAGGCTAGTATTGACTAAAGTGGTTACATTTTATATCGCGTGATGCGGTGACGCGTTTCATATAATAGGGCCTTAAGTGGAGGATTTAGTACCCGTGCATCCGGTAACGCGATTTGGTACTAAAAAAATTTGGTAGTGTGGCAGCGCAAAAACCGGCGCTCTCAATGAATAAATGTCTTTGTGAAAATTTACACGAGGTAAGTTGTACAATTTGTTAATTTAATTTTTTAATTGTATTTTATTAAAATTTTCTATTTCTTTTTATTCTCAGGTGAGGTGCAAGGACGTGGGAAGGAGCCCGAGGATCATGGACGTGGCCGGAGGTTTTCAGGTAAGTATGAATTGGTAAAACACGGGTTTTACTTTTACCGGGCTCAGTCGTGAGCGCGTTGTTTTATTGAAGATCAATTAAGACTTAGCCTAAATTACAATAATTTTCTTATTTATACTAGAAATGTGCCTGCGCTGCAACTGCACATACCCTATTTTCCCTATGTGCTGGAAATATTGGAAAGTATTGGAAAGTATTTCCTATGTAAATAATTTTGTTGTTGCGTTTTACGGTGTGACCCATATTCGCATAGTGCTGGCTCGACATGTTACTATATGGCCGGTTCAGGTTTGGTTGTATGTGATATGTCAGCATGTGGATTGGCGGCGTGCCGCTTTGAAATGCTTGAGTGGCTGAATTCTCAAGTGACATACTTTCCGACTGTTGCTTAATCGTTTTGGGCAGAAAATGCTTAGGCTTGTATTCATAATTTATTGAGTGCGATCGGACTTGGGTTAGCGATCATATTGCGCAAAGTGTTTTGGGAATTTTATTTGGGTTGGCCGAAATATGAGTAATATTATTTCGCAAAACAATTAAAGAATTCTTTGTCAGCTATTTGTTTAGCTGCAGACAATTTATGGTATGGGAACGACTAGCTTGTGCTAAGCGGACAACGTGGGTGGTATCGGTTACTTAACGAATTGTAAGTGATAAAAATGGATAATTTATTGAATGGGATCGGCTAGCTCATATTAGACGATCCTCTTGTGGACGTCGTGGGTGGTATTAACTTGTTCCAAGTTAACTCTTCCCCTCTTAAGTCGGGTGTCCTCAATCGACATTTGAAATTTTGTAAGTTTTATTGAATTACAGGGGTTTTAGTTGCAAAAACGGACCACTTGATATATTTGTAATTTTTTGTGCTGGTAATTGCAGTTCAGGCGCAAGATAAAGTTTACTCTTACGTTTATAAATGCATATTAATATTGAAATTGATATAATAATAATAGCTATAATTAATACGTCTGTACTTAAGCTAATTATGTGTACATTTTTATTTTGGCTGTCGAGTAGTTGTATATATTCCTCCTGTTTGATTTGTTTCAAATATAAATTTTCTAATTTTAATTCTGCGTTTGTTTCATTTAAGGTTTCCTTTATTTTTGTTATTCTATTTTGTAGTATAAACGTGTCGTACATTTTAATTTTGTTATTTCGATAGGTATTATTTGCAATTTCTATTTACAATTCTCGAATTTGATTAGAAATGTTCCTGTTTGTTTAATCTTTAATTTATTGCAATCATGTTTGATGTTAACGTTTGAATTCTTTAGTATTAGGATTCCTGGCAATATTTCTACAATACTTTTTCCAATGAAAGGTTTTAATTTACAGTCAGCTTCTTTAAATTTAAGAATATCCAGAATACATTGATTTTCTATTCTTTTCAAATTCTTTTCTTATTTTTACAATTTTTTACAATTTTGTTAAATGCATTATTATTTTCGTTTAACAATATTTCAAAGTCGTCTAATACTATTGACAAATTATTACTATTTGGGATAGGCTCAAATTTTATTTTGGAAAGAGTGTTAGAGGAAAATTGTGGTATCAATATAGTTATAATAATATTATTATTTTCGAAAATTACTGCTAATTTCATATCTCTATAGCTATCGAAATCCTGAATAAGTTTTAACTCTATTTCTGTTAGAATATCCGTGGGAATTATACCTATTTTACTGGAAAAGATTACTTGTCCAATGTCGTTGATGTGACTTTGTAGGAGTAATATATCGTTGTTTACCTGGTATATGTGTTTAATGAATTCTACCTCGTCTTCTATAGTTTTGATCCTATTTTGAATGGTTCTCCGAAATAAGTTAATGTAATCTTGAATGAGAGTTTGTTGTGTGTTTATGTGTGTGGTTATGTTGTTAACCTGATCAGTTAAAAGATTATTGGTGTATACTAATTTATTAACTCTGTTTAGTATTATTTTTATGCACTATTCTTCCTGATTGTGTTTTAATTGTGGTGTTGTAATCCTGTGCCACTATTTCTGTCTTGTATCTAGGGGTTAACTTATTTCCTAATCTTCTATTTATTTTAACATGAATTTTTTCTCCTATACTATACTGCTTTAATGGTGTTCTATCCTTATTGTGGTATGCAAGATCTGAAACTTGCTTTTCCCTAAGTTTATTTGTTGTTTCTAATCTATATTTTTCTAACAGAAGTGGTTTGTATCTACTGCGGTTAAAATTAACTGCTTTCCCATATGAAGTATATCGATATGTACTATTTGCCCTGGGAATGTAGGGATAGGTGTTGGTTGTATTTTCGGTTTTGCCGGATGGCGATCATATTTATTTTCTTTGCAAGTCACACAATTTTTTATAATTTTTTTGATTTTTGATGCCATACCTGGAAAGTAATACTTTCCTAAAATTTGGGTTTTATTTTCTTTAGAATTTCTATGAGCTCTCTTATGCTCTTTTATTATTATCTCCTGTTGTCTATGGTTATCAGTTATGTCCTCCACCATTCCTTGAGTGAACCTTATTTTATATTTGCTAAAATATAGTGGGTAGAGCGTCTGTATTTTTCCCATGACGGATTCTTCAGTTTTGATGCAATTAATGACTGAAGGATTTAAATATTTTTTTAAGATTGACAATAGAATCTGTTCCGAATATTCCGGTTGTGCTATCACGTGGCGGTGATATGTAGGGAGCACGATTTTAAACTCGTAAGATGGCCTACTATCAATATTTAAAAAAATTTTATTTTTGAAGGCATTTATCGGTCCTTCGATGCTGTAAATTAAATTGTGTGATGAACTGTCATCCGATCTTGATGCTACCGATAGGCTGTTAACTTGTGATTGTTCGACAGGTATCCTTGATAGAGCATCAGCGACAACATTCTGTTTACCAGGTTTGTAACACAATTCGTACGTATATTCCTCTAATGCTGCTTTCCACCTTTTCATTTTTGCATTATTGTTCTTATTGCTCAATGCGTATGTGAGCGGTTGGTGATCAGTGAATATTTGTATTCTAGCTGATCCATAGAGGTAATTTGTAAGTGAGTTCAAGGCCTATATTATAGCCAACATTTCCTTTTCATTAGCCGCATAATGCTCCTCAACCTTATTTAATGTTCTTGAGATGAATGCTATAGGCTTTGACTCTTGTGACAGGACTGCTCCGATTGCATAGTTGGAAGCATCCGTAGTCAGTTCAAACTTTTTATTGTAATCAGGGTATGCAAGAATGACATCCCTGGAGATAAGTGAATTTTTCACACTATTAAAAGCTTTTATTGCTTCCTTATCTAAATTTACTTTAATTTTTGAGGATTTATTTTTTGATATCCTGCCTTCTTCCCCTCTTAGAAGAGTTGTTAGGGGTTTTGCTAGTTTATCGTAATCTTTTATAAACTTTCTGTAGTACCCGGACATTCCGAGGAAACTACGAAGTTCCTTTATGGTTTTTGGTTGTGGGAAATTCGCCGTCCGCGGTATTATGAATCCCAAAAATTCAACCTCTTTTTTGAAAAAATGGCACTTGTCTAATTGGACATTCATGTTTGCCTCTTGCAATGTTTTAAATATTTTTTTAATATGTTCAATATGCTCTTTTTCCGTTTTGCTGAAAATTATTATATCATCGATATAAACATAATCGTATTTTGCTATGTGAAGGTGCATTTTTCAGCCCAAATGGCAACCGAGTAAATTCGTATTTACCATTATTTACCGAAAACGCGGTTTTCTCGATGTCAGAATCCTTTAGAGGAATTTGATGAAATCCGCTTTTCAGATCTAATACCGAAAAAAATTTATTTTCCCCAAATTTGAGATTACTTCAGAAATTTCGGGTATTGGGTATCTATCTGCTATTGTGACTGAGTTCAGCTTTCGATAATCTATAACCATTCGGTATTGTTTATTTCCCTCTGAGTCCGCCTTTTTCGGAACAATCCATATTGGTGAATTGTAGGGTGACCTTGATGGTCTTATGATTCCAATTTTTTACCTGGCTTTCTACTTCTGGTTTGAGAGATGCTGGGAATGGGTAAAATTTAGAGTAAATAGGTGTATCTGTTACTGTCCGTATTTCTCCGATGACTTTTGTCGTGTATGTTAACTTCTCATCCGGTTCTGAGAATAACCTTGGGAATGCATGAATTATTTCGTTCATGTCCATTCTTTGTTGTGACGATAAATGTTCGTCCTTTATTTGTATGGCGTTTACCGCCTTTGAGGGAAGCTGTTTAAGCTTGATCCTTTTTTCGTTATTCAATATCAATATATTGTCCTTGGTATGGATCACAGCGTCCATATTTCTTAATGTATCGTTTCCTAAAATTCCATCAAATGTTTTTAAGGATGGCATCAGGAAAAATTTGAGCTCCTTATCGATATTAAATAATTTTAATAGGGTATGTTCTTCGATTTTTATGTCCCCTACGACTGATTTGGCGTGGAATGGGACTTTGTTTTTTATACGTTTCTTTGCTAAATGTGGTTGTAAATAATTTTTACTGGAGCCTATGTCCACTAAAAATCTTAGTATTTTCACTCTCTCCGCTCTAGCCTCAAAGTAAAGGAGCGAAGAGCTCATTAGGCTAAAAAATGAACGTCTGATTGTTCATCTTCTCCATGCCTCCTCTCTTCTTGCTCCGATATGTGGAGGGTCCTTTGTGCCTTGCTATTCCTTTGCACAAAAGATTCTGCAGGTCTTTTCCCTGAGATTGGCCTTGGTTATTCGTGGGTTTATTCATATAGTTGACTCTACGAGAGTGTATGCTTTGGTCCACATCCTTAGGCTCTGGTCTGGGTTGAGGCTTGGGTGGCCTTGGTGGCGCCCTTGCGTTAGCATTTACCCTAGTGGTTTGCCATGCCTGATGGCTTGCTTGAGGGTTATGAGCTAATTGCGGGTAGAAATGCTGTGCTCTTTGGTATGCTGGGTAATTTTTTGTTGGTTTTTGGTATCCTTGGTATGCTTGCTTCATGTCATTGGCGTGGTTCGTTCTAAAATTCTGGTTGTCTAATTTCTGACATAAATGGAGGGCTTGAGGTAAATCGACTGGTTCTTTCATACCTAGCAGTCTTGGCAAGTCTCCATTTAGTCCTCGAATAAATGTATCCAATGCTTTGTTTCTTTATGATTCTGTGAGCATTCGCTGCGTTTCACTACTCATACCTTCATAACCCAATTTGTTTAGAATAAGAGATAGGTGTTTATACACCTGTTCATAGAACACGTCTATCGATTTATCACCTTGTATGAGTGTGGTCATTTGATATTCCAGGGTTGATAGGTCTCGTCTATCTGCGTAGTGCTTAGTGAGACACTTTGTAATTGCTCCCCAATTCAGAGGGGTGTTATAGGATTCTAATGCCGCATCGGCATTTCCTATTATCTTATTTCTTATTATACTAAGGATGCCATAGTATTTTGGTGTACCCCTTAATGGTTCGTATAAGTTCAGGATACGATCGAAACTTTTCTTCCAGGAGTTGAATTCTCCTGGGCGACCTGAGAAGTCTTTTAGGCATTTAACAACATCTGGTATTTTGTCTAGTTCTCCTAGATTTCCTCTTTGTTCTTCTACAATGTCTTGGTCTACCGCTGTAGCCAAACCAGAATTTGGATTTAAAATATTTTGGACTACTTGTGGTTCTTGTTGTGCCAAGATGTTGGCCGCAATTTCAGATATAAGCTCCCTTAGCTCCGTTATGTTTAATTGCTCGTTTGCGTTATTGGTCGGGGGGGCTGGGGGTTTTGAGATTGGGAAAGGACCGAAGGTCTAATTAAATTGTTGGGATTGGCCATGTTTAAAATTATGCTGTTTGTCATTCTTGGTATTTTTCTGGGTTTAATGATCTTTTATCAGCTGCTATAGCCCTATTAAGTCTCTCTTCGATTCTTTGTAAGTTAAATTATTTTATTTCAATTTAAGTTTTTCCTCACACACTATTTTTCCAGACAAATTTTCCTTCCGTTTTGTAAAAAAAAAAATTTATTTTGTTAAAGCAATTTCGTCCTTATAAACAATTTACAATTTCTCTAAAGCTCTCATCATTCGAACAGTATGCTCTTCCATAGTATCCATGTTAAAATAGTCTTCTAGTGTAGCTTCTTTATCTTCTCCTATAGTATCAAATATCCACTGCATAAATTGAACTTCAGAGTGCCTACTTTTATTCCTAACATCAAATTCCTCTTTTGGAATTCTATTTTTATTTAACTGTGTTATTATTCTGTCTAATTCTGCGTTGTTTGTGTCTGCAGGTAAAGCATCTGCCATTTTTTCATTAATAACTCTTTCTTTTTATAAACTTTGGTGAAAAAAATATGTCAACAATAACTTAAATTTTACTTCTTACTTCCAAATCTGCTCTTTACCAATAAACAAATCTGCTGCTGCTTGTCTTTTACCAATAAACAAATATGCTGCTGCTTGTCTTTTACCAATAAATCTGCTGCTGCTTGTCTTACTACCAAATCAGCTGCTGCTTGTCTTTACCAATAAATCTGCTGCTGCTTGTCTTACTACCAAATCAGCTGCTGCTTGTCTTTACCAATAAATCTGCTGCTGCTTGTCTTACTACCAAATCAGCTGCTGCTTGTCTTTACCAATAAATCTGCTGCTGCTTGTCTTACTACCAAATCAGCTGCTGCTTGTCTTTACCAATAAATCTGCTGCTGCTTGGCTTTCTTTTTCCTTCTTTTTATATACATAGCTTAGGCTGGTACCTAGTACCACCGGTTTGCTTACAAAGCTACTAAGGGGCCTTTTGCTATAATCGCAAATGTTTTTAACACGCGGACTTTTTTTTTATTATTTTTAGCTAGTCTTTATTTTTAAAGTTTTTCGGAGTGATTCGCTCTTTTCCCGCTTTGATTAAAACGAGTCCTTATTTTTTGATTTTCAGGACATAAGTTACGTAAAGGCGGGTGGCTTTTGCTCACGGTTCTTTTTTCACTCGCGTTTCCTTATTTTCAGGATATATTTTTTGAACGGGCTTCACTCGCGCATCCTTACTTTGTTTTTTTTTTTCAGGATATCTTCACAAGCGATATCGCGAATCCTTACTTGGTATTTTCAGGATTATATATTACTGTTCAAATAAATATATATTAGAACATGTTGATATACATATATACATACTTACACATATACTTACTCACATACTTATCCACAAAAATGAAAAGTTGCATTAGCCTATCTACAAGCACACTTATACATATGTATATACTTTTTAACATACATATGTGAATTTAACTAAATAAACAGTAGGCTAGACATTTGTAAACACAGCTATCAATAAAACTCAGTTTAGGTACCTTTATCACCAAAAATAAATACAATAGAGGAAAAAGGGACTAACCGAAGACAATAATTAGTCCCTTCACACAAACACAAGATACACTTCTTATCTTAGTTTTAAAAATGTATGTCTACAAGTAATTGCCACAAATGTACACAAAGTCATTAAATATTTATTAGGAAACGATAAAGACAACCAGTAGGTCTATACTAAGAAATATCTTTTAAGACAAACATAGCAACACACACACATACATACATAATTAGATTAGGAACATAGTGTTCACGCGTCAACTCACCGGTCGCCCTAATTAGTCGGTCAACGCATTGGCGCATGTGTAGGCGGCCTTAGGGGCGATTCGATACTTTTGCATAGCAACTTAACACAACCATCCCTAAGGCCACCTACTCATTCCTAATTACATTTTTTAGTTTTTCCTGAACGTATACAAGTTTATAATCCGTTAATTTGAGATTTTAAAAATTTAATAAGTGGTGTAGCACATATAATAACTGTGAAAACCATATGAATAAATAATCTAAGCATTGTCTCTATCAAGAAAGACTCGCACAAGTGAAAATACTGTATTTTGATTAGAGGATTTTTAGATTGTTCGCCTAGGCAATTAATCCTCTGATTTGGTTCCTATAGCTCTGTATGGTAAAAGAAAATTGTAATTTCCTAACCAATCAACATAGTTCCGGTTGCAAAAGATCCTGGGTTCTGCGCCACAGCAACTTTGCCAGAAGCGGTTTGATACGTCCGTTACATTGCCAACTGGTGTCGGTTTACTTTGGGTACCTCTACGGATTGCCTCTACGGATACGGTGTCGCCGGTTAACGCAAGCAACCACCCGGATAAACGTAAGTGCTACATAATCCCTACTGATTTATCTATTGGTCCTTCTTCGCCATAAACGAATCCAGCGCCTAAAACCCCTAATTTAATGAGAAATCACCGGATTTGGCCCCATTACAAAAAGTAATTTTCCCGCCAAAAATAAGTAATTCCCGCCAAAGTCAGTAATTGGCATATATACATATATATCCCCATATAATATATATAAACATATATAAAAATCTAGTGCCGTTGACTTGTCCCTTGCGGTAGAATTTAAATACATACATATAAAAATATACAATATATTGTGACAACCCAGCAATAAATTGACTGGTCCGGTAAAAAGTTGCGCAACCCAGTAGTCAAAAATTGTCGTTCAAGCCAACTGGTCCCCAAGTACTCCCTTTTCATTACAAAGTACTCCACCCTACATTATTAGGAAAATTACAATTTCGGCACCCCTCTACGGATACGGTGTCGCCGGTTAACGCAAGCAACCACCCGGATAAACGTAAGTGCTACATAATCCCTACTGATTTATCTATTGGTCCTTCTTCGCCATAAACGAATCCAGCGCCTAAAACCCCTAATTTAATGAGAAATCACCGGATTTGGCCCCATTACAAAAAGTAATTTTCCCGCCAAAAATAAGTAATTCCCGCCAAAGTCAGTAATTGGCATATATACATATATATCCCCATATAATATATATAAACATATATAAAAATCTAGTGCCGTTGACTTGTCCCTTGCGGTAGAATTTAAATACATACATATAAAAATATACAATATATTGTGACAACCCAGCAATAAATTGACTGGTCCGGTAAAAAGTTGCGCAACCCAGTAGTCAAAAATTGTCGTTCAAGCCAACTGGTCCCCAAGTACTCCCTTTTCATTACAAAGTACTCCACCCTACATTATTAGGAAAATTACAATTTCGGCACCCCCTAATAAATAAAAACAGCTGTAGCTGAAGAAAAAGAACATTCCCAAAATTGCGCCTGTGAAATTAAGCAAATCTCTCTTCAGAATGACATCTGTAGCCGAAAATAAATTTATTTCTGAAACCGATAATTTCACAGATTATTGCACACGGTTCCGCTCAACCCCCCTTCAGGATAATACCGAGGCAGCCCTTAAATTGAAAGACAAAAATATCGATGTATTTTGGGAGAGAGTACAGGCCTCATATGATTTAGTAGTTGAAACAGACGACCAAGACCTCCCCACAGACTTTAAGTCCGCCGCTTTCGGTAAATACCGAGCCTGCCTCATAGCATATGAGGAGACCAAAGCACTGCAACTCAAACAATTGAGTAATCCCCCACCAGCAGTTCAAAGCCAACCCCCCTCAGAGTCTTCCCATATGAACCTAAAAGTCCCCCCATGTGATACAGAAGTTTTTTATGGAGGGTATGATCAATGGCCGTCATTCCGTGACATGTTCACTGCGGTGTATATCAACCACTCGAAACTCTCCAGTGCCCAGAAGCTGTATCACCTCCGACTTAAAACTAAAGGAAAGGCAGGCCAAATAGTGGAACAGTTTCCCTTAAGCGATGACAATTTCGCCCTAGCATGGGAAGCTCTCAAGTCTCGCTATGAAAATAAAAGAGTCTTGGTCGATAACCAAATCAAAATCCTCATGAACCTCAAGCAAATTCAATCAGAAAATAGTGAGGATATACAGAGGCTACAGTCATCTGTGAATAATTGTCTCCAGATACTAGCCACCCAGCAGGTCCCAACAGCTAACTGGGATCCCATATTGATTTATATAGTCACCTCAAAGCTACCTGAAAATACCGTAGCGCTGTGGGAGCAATCTTTAAGCTCCAGAAGAGACCTCCCGAACTGGTCCCAAATGAACCAGTTTCTGACTACCCGCTATGAGATAGTGGAAAGGGTGGATCAATGGCGACCAGCCAAACCCCGATATAATCCACCCTCCACATATTTCTCTAGACCCCACTATAGTCAGAACAACCCCCAGTTCAGGCAGTCTCAACCCCAAAATAACAGCAATCCCCCCGCTACACATACAAAGTCACATGCTACGGAGCATCAAAAGTATTTTGCATGTAAACTATGCAAGCAGTCAACCCATACCCTTCAAAGCTGTTTGCGGTATAAAAGAATGCCAATCTCCGAGCGCAGAAAGTTCGTGAGAGAAAACAGTATATGCGAAAACTGTTTAGCCCAGGCACATATAATAAAAGACTGCCAAAGCACGAGAACGTGCATGCACTGCCAAGGCCGACACAACACCACCCTTCACGACACACGTACTCCCAGTACAAATTCCGGAGCTCAAAGGACAATATCCCAGGTAGCCACGACTCAGGACGTCAGTCAGCCATCTCATGAAGGAGATCCCCCTAGTCCCAGCTCATCCGAAGTTCAGTCCTTCCATGCCGAAAATGATAGCAAAATCATACTCCCAACGACAATGGTCACGGTTGAACATAGAGGAGACCTCTTCAAACTGCGAGCCTTGGTGGACCAAGGCTCCGAAAGAAGCTTCATCTCAGCTAAAGCCCAGACAAGGCTCGGTCTTCCCTATACCCACTCCCTATTTCAAATATCGGGTATGGGAGGCGGAGTTGTACAAACCTCCAATAAGCTGTGTTCGTTGACTCTCGTCTCAGATGATAACAATGTTAAAATAAAGGCCCAGGCAATAGTGCTTCCCCGTCTCACCAGGCAGCTCCCAACCCTCAGTCTAAATGATAGCCAAAGGCGCAAATGGTCTCACCTCAAACTAGCAGACCAGAACAACCACAAACCATCCCAAATCGATCTCGTATTGGGAAGTGATCTTATCCCAAAAATAATGCTAAACGGCATAGAAAAGATCACTCCCAGCCTGCTAGCCCAAAATACAATCTTTGGGTGGATCATAAGCGGCCAGACTCCCGACCAGGTCGGAGCACATTCTTCCCAGGCATGGGAAGTAACAAATGTTCAGTTGAACGAACAACTAAAACAGTTCTGGGAGATCGAAGAGATACCCAGAACTCGAGTGGAAACCCCTGAAGATAAAATGTGCGAAGATTTCTATAAACGCACCACCACTCGAAGCGATGATGGCCGATATATGGTTCGGCTCCCATTTAAACCCTCATTTCCGAACGATATCGACTTAGGCCAATCTCGTACTGCAGCCCTCCGACAGTTCCATGGGATGGAACGAAATCTCTCTAAAAAGGGCGATCTCAAACGGCAGTACGACCAGGTGCTTGAGGAATACCTGTCCCTAGGCCACATGGAAGAGTGCAGTTCCAATGAGATGGAATCCCATGGAAAATACTGCTCTTTCTATCTCCCTCACCACGCCGTTGTAAGGCCAGATAAGAAAACAACAAAAGTCAGAGTCGTTTTTAATGCGTCTAAGAAGTCAGGTTCCGGTCACTCCCTTAACGATGTTTTATATACCGGACCAACCCTACAACCCGATCTCCGACTTATGTTGTTGAAATGGCGAACGTATAAATACGTGTTTAATGGCGATGTGGAAAAAATGTACCGCCAGATTCTCCTTCACCCCGATGACCGAGATTATCAACGGATAATATTCCGAACTCCCGAAGACAGTCAAGTTAAGGACTTCAAACTAAAAACGGTCACATTCGGGGTCAACTGCGCGCCATTCCTGGCAATCCGGACTCTGCACGAACTCGCTAAGGACGTGGCTGAGTCTCACCCCAATGCAGCCCCCATACTAAAGTCCGAAACGTACGTGGACGACATTTTGTCTGGCAGTCATGATCTTCAATCAGCCGAGCAATCCCTAACAGAGACCATAGATGCTCTAAATTCAGCCGGCTTCCCCCTTAGAAAGATCACTGCAAACCATCCACAAATTATCAAACAAATTCCCAAGGCGGACTTACTCGAGACTGACTTTCTCGAATTCGAGAAAAGTAGTACCGCCAAGACTCTGGGAATTCAATGGAATGCACTGTCGGATACGTTCTCGTACACCGTCGATTCAGAGCCAGCCTGTGCAGCAGCCACGAAGAGACAAATTCTCTCCTCCATTGCAAAACTTTTCGACCCCGCAGGGTGGCTGACGCCAGTTATGATACAGGCAAAGATACTGATGCAAGAATTGTGGTTAGACGGAACCGATTGGGATGAACGAGTTAAGCCGATCCGTCTCGTAAAATGGACACAATTTTCCCGAAATCTGCATCTAATCTCCGACATACAAATACCCCGATGGGTTCATTTCGCCCCTAATTTACAAGTCGAGCTTCATGGGTTTTGCGGCGCCTCTGAAAAGGCTTATTGCGCAGCACTCTATGTGCGAACTACTATCGGAACTCAAGTATTCTCTCACCTCCTCGTTTCCAAAGGCAAAGTAGCCCCCCTCAAAACTATCAGTCTGCCACGCCTGGAACTATGTGGAGCGCTTTTATTAGCAAAGCTAGTCGCAGTAGTTCAACCTCATCTCGACCTCTCAACGAAAATTAACTATGTGGTCCGATTCTGAAATCGTGTTAGCCTGGCTCGAAAAGCCACCTCATTCATGGAAGACTTATGTCTCCAATCGAACAGCCCAGATCATAGACCTCGTCGGTAATGTGCCTTGGCGACATGTACGGAGTAGAGATAACCCCGCGGATCTGGGAACCCGAGGTTGTACGCCAGCCGATCTCTCCAAGTCTGCCCTCTGGTGGAATGGTCCAGAGTGGCTTTCCGACCCCCCGGAAGACTGGCCCCAACCAGTAGTTCGCAGCGTCAACCCCCCCGAGGCACGTAAAGTAGAAGCTCTCCACGCAACGGAAGAGTCCGAGGATCTCTTAGCCCGGTTCTCTTCTTACCCCCGCGCTTTACGTGTCATAGCCTACGTTCTAAAGTTTATACGTCGGTTAAAAGACGCGGTGAACCGCATTAACGACCCAGTTGAACCCGGCCTCACTCACACCGACCTCAAGAGATCAAAGCATCGGCTAATAATACTGGTCCAAACTCGATACTTCGCTCTTGAAAGAGCATGCCTAGAGGACTCGAAGCCCATTGGCAAACGGAGCTCTCTGCTCGTCCTCAATCCCTTTCTTGACAAGAGCGGAGTCCTGCGAGTAAACGGTCGATTGGCCCATGCAACCCTCTCTTATAATGAGCGTCATCCCATTATCTTACCTGAGAAGTCGACTCTCTGTACGCTATACATCCGATTCCTCCATGAACTGCTCCTACATGCTGAAATTCGACTAATGCAACAAGCCGTCAGACAAGAATTCTTCATTGCCCGCCTGAAACCTCTATTAAAAAAGTGCGTATTCCAATGCAAGGTCTGCACCACGCATAAACAGCAAATGCTTTCCCAAATAATGGCAGCCTTACCCCCCGAACGGTGCACCTTTGCTCCTCCCTTCACCACAACAGGTGTGGACTTTGCCGGTCCATTCCAATTAAAAGCCTCCATGCTCCGATCTCAAACTCGTGTAAAGGGCTATGTGGCCGTTTTCGTCTGCTTTACCACCAAAGCGGTCCACCTGGAGTTATGCTCCGACCTCACCAGCAAGGCCTTTCTTGCCGCCTTCGCCCGATTTGTAGGACGCAGAGGATACCCGAACCTGATGATGAGCGACAATGGCAAAACATTTATAGGAGCAAAACGTGCGATCGAATTGGAATTCGTGTCTTTCCTTAAAGAAGTATCGTCGCAGATTGTCCAGAAATACGCACCGCAAGGGATCGACTGGAAGTTCATCCCGCCCGGCGCGCCCCACATGGGCGGATTATGGGAATCCGCGGTCAAAAGCTTTAAAACCCATTTTAAAAAGGTCGCCGGAACTCACAGCTTCACCTTTGAAGAATTCTCAACGTTATTAGTCCGAATAGAGGCCGTGCTTAATTCACGTCCTATCTCCCAGCTTTCTCAGGACCCCAATGATCTCACCGCTCTCACCCCAAGTCATTTTCTTCGAGGAGCACCAATGCTCTCTCTTCCCGAACCGAATCAAGAAAATCTTTCAATGATAAACCGGTGGGAACGCCTGAAAGTGCTGCACCATCAGTTCAGCAACCGCTGGAAAACCGATTATCTCGCTGACCTTCAAAAGCGCTACCGATGGAAAAATACCCAAACTCCTCCCAAAATTGGTGATATAGTCATCATAAAGGACGAAAACTTACCTCCCACTGAGTGGCGATTAGGTCGATTGGAGTCCCTACATCAAGGACGAGATGGACACATCCGTGTTGTAGACGTCCGCACGCAAAACGGGATTCTCACACGACCCCTCACGAAACTGTGCTTTCTACCGTCACCAGAGAGTGACGTAGGCCCTCAATGCCTCCTCCCATCTCCCTAACTTAATAGAGTCTACAACTCTACCAACTGACGCAAAACTAATAAGTTTATGTATTTTCGTTGACAGATGGATCGTCAGCGCCCTCCGGTTCCAGCCCCCCGTCGTTTTTTACCATCACAGGTGGTGAGGCCCGCAGCACGCCCTCGCCGTACTGAAACAGACTACAGGAAGTGCCGATTGTGTATGCGGCATCACGCGCTACAGATGTGCCCTGTCTTCGCGGCTATGCAGCCTCAAAAACGCGCAGTAATAGCTAGGGCACAACTGTACTGCATCAATTGTTTGGCCCTGTCACACCGCACCAACGAGTGCACCTCACCGGAGAGCTGTCGGGTCTGCGGGCAACACCACCATACGCTTTTACACCGTCAAACCGGAGGTCGCCAGCCGTCATACGCCGCTCAACCAGAACCAGAGGTTCGTTCCCAATCACGCCGCCAGGAGCAGCGCCGTCGTGCTCCTGCAACTCATCGCCGCCATCGCCGACCACAAACAATCAGGCCCAATGGGCGTGCCTCGAATGTGCGCCAAGCGCAACGGCCATCGAATGTCGGAGACCGCACAATCCGATGCACAGCTACCGGATTACGCACGGCCACTTACAAACACAAGGTTGGCAGGATCCTTATTCGTGAAGCAGTTCGTGCTCTGCAGGAGTTGGAGCATACTTTAGGCGCTTAGTACGCCTAGGCGGGGCAGAATGTTCACGCGTCAACTCACCGGTCGCCCTAATTAGTCGGTCAACGCATTGGCGCATGTGTAGGCGGCCTTAGGGGCGATTCGATACTTTTGCATAGCAACTTAACACAACCATCCCTAAGGCCACCTACTCATTCCTAATTACATTTTTTAGTTTTTCCTGAACGTATACAAGTTTATAATCCGTGAATTTGAGATTTTAAAAATTTAATAAGTGGTGTAGCACATATAATAACTGTGAAAACCATATGAATAAATAATCTAAGCGTTGTCTCTATCAAGAAAGACTCGCACAAGTGAAAATACTGTATTTTGATTAGAGGATTTTTAGATTGTTCGCCTAGGCAATTAATCCTCTGATTTGGTTCCTATAGCTCTGTATGGTAAAAGAAAATTGTAATTTCCTAACCAATCAACATAGTTCCGGTTGCAAAAGATCCTGGGTTCTGCGCCACAGCAACTTTGCCAGAAGCGGTTTGATACGTCCGTTACATTGCCAACTGGTGTCGGTTTACTTTGGGTACCTCTACGGATTGCCTCTACGGATACGGTGTCGCCGGTTAACGCAAGCAACCACCCGGATAAACGTAAGTGCTACATAATCCCTACTGATTTATCTACATAGTTTTAAGATTTTGTATATAAACTCCTGTAAATATTTTAATAAATCAGTAGTCTTACAAACTCCTCAAAAGGTTGAACTTCTCCTTTATTCAAAAAAATTGTTTCTGCCCCCCACCAGTGGTAAGGCAGATTCAATTATAAAATAAACATTTGGTCCATGAGAGCCGTTGAGCCAGGGCAGTGAATAAAATAAAAGAACATTTTATTAAATGTATCTTTAATAAATAGGCGTACTAGCGGCTGTAACAGCTAGTTTAATTTAAAAAAATATATATAGGCGTACTAGCGGCTGTAACAGCTAGTTAAAGTTAAAAAAAAAGTGTGTGTCAAGGCGTACTAGCGCTGTAACAGCTAGTTAAAGTTAAAAAAAAAAAAAAGTGTGTGTTAATGCGTACTAGTGGCTAGAACAGCTAGTTTAAAAAAAAAAAAGTGCAACAAAAAAAAAATCTCATCATAGTAGGTCGCTTCCCACCCGCGGCAAGGGGCAACTACTAAAATTTTTTGACAACAACACCATCTTTAATCCAAAGGAATAACACTGCTGTGAGTCGAGGCACAGCGCGGTCAACCAGGCGACCAAACAAAATAACCTCCAACGATTCCTTTGGAGAATAAGAAGCGAAGTGTGTGCTCAGTGTTTTATTTTGAATAGTGAAAAATAAATAATAAAAATAAATAGCAATATGGGAATAAATAGAGGGAAAGTCCTTGAGTCCCAGACGGACATACGCGAAAAGGTGGTACAAATATATAATAGTTTAGCAGAAAACAGGATTTCGCGATCGAAGGCCGAAGATATAATCAAAAGTGTAGGGAAACTCCAAAAGGATCTAGACGCCAACAATGAAAATTTGTTAGCGGATGGCATTGGCAATGAGGACTATTTTAGAAATGATATACACACTAGCACCACCTTGATGATTGAAGAAATAGTCCAGGGTTATAAAAAAGCTCTTTCTGCTGAAGTGTCATTTCAGCCGGCTCAAAAGCTGGAGCCCAGCCCTTCAGGGGTCGGTAAGCTCACAACACAAATGCAAACAACCGATAATACTTGTCAGAGAATAATGAGGAAAATACAAAATTTTGATAATATTTTGTCTGAGATAAACTTGGAGGGCGAAACCAGCAGCATTCAATATAAATATTTAGAAAATCTATTCTCTGACGTAAAGAATATATATACCACTGAGCCAGCAAAAAATATTGAAGTTGATGAAGCCTACGATAAAGTTCTGGCTAAATACTTCAAAAAACTTGAGACCCTACAAAAGGGTTCAGTTAAAAATGAGGTTGATCATAAGATCATATATCGCCCTAATTTGGAATTAGAGAAATTGAAAATTCCGACATTTTTTGGGGAAATAAAAGAATGGGCAAATTTTTATAATGTGTTCCAAGATATGGTCCACAAAAATGAACAATTGTCAAGCGCTGAAAAAATGCTACGACTTCGTTTATGTTTGAAAGGAGAAGCTGCTAGACTGATACAACATTTACAAATTTCAACTGAAAATTATCAGGCAGCGTGGTGTCTTCTTAAACAAAGATACGATAACAAAAGGATTCTGTTCACAACACAGTGGGACAGAATAATAGATCAACCATCAATAAATAGTGAAAATGCTGAAAGTGTGAGACAGTTACTAGACAATACAAATGAGTGTCTAAACGCAATACAGTCACTAGGCATAAAATCAGAAGAGGCTGATCCGTTTATTGCAAGAATCATTGTCCGAAAGTTGGACAAAGACGGCCTTAAATTATATGAGCAAACAATAAAGAAAACTAGAGAAGTCCAAAAATTGTCAGATGTAATGGACTTTCTAGATCACCATTATCAAACTTTAAAAGCTGTGGCTGAGAAAGAAAAAGTATATAAAAATCGAAAGCCACAGGTATATGAAGCTAACACATTTGCTACAAAACACCCACATAAACAATGCAAATATTGCAAAATGATGGGTCACACAATTAGAGGAAAATAAAGTTTTACCAGACTCTTCCAAAAAAACAATGTCAACAAAGATGAATTCCAATAAGGTAATCCTTGCTACAGCTCAAATAAGAGCAAAAGCAGCGAACGGAGAGTACAGAGTTCTAAGGGTTTTGATTGATCAAGGTTCACAAGTGACCACAATATCTGAAGAAGCAGCGCAAATATTAAATTTACCGCGTACAAAAATAAGCACTAAACTGCATGGGCTAACAGACGCTATAGTAGGGGAATCCAAAGCCAAGGTTCATGTACATATTAAACCAAGATTTCTCAGTAAACATATAGTAAACGTAGAAGCTATAATTTTGCCACGCCTTACATCTGCTCAACCAGATCAATCCTTCAATTACAACATAAATAATTGGGAGAATTATACACTTGCGGATCCATTATTTAATAAATCCGATCGCATAGACATGGTTTTTGGAGGAGATATTTTTGCACAAATCATTACAGACGGTGTCAGAAAATGTGATGGAATCCTTGGGCAATCTACCAAGTTTGGTTGGATTCTTTCAGGAATTGTTAAACAGCACAAAAATTTGAAAAATAAAATCACATCAGCTACTACCAATCTAGAGCGGTTTTGGGAGTTAGAGGAAATACAAGAAGAAAAAAGAATTGAAGAAGATGACAGGTGCTTACAACATTTTCAAAATAATGTTAAACAAGACACGGATGGGCGGTTCATTGTAAAAATTCCCTTCAAAGATGACAATGATTTAGGGGAATCTAGAAAAATAGCTGCAGCACGTCTCATTTCAATGGAAAACAAATTCAAAAGAAATGATAAATTAAAAGAAGAGTATCATAAATTCATAAATGAATATAAAGAGCTGGGTCATATGGTTAAAGCTGACACAGCAAAAGGCAAATATTACTTACCACATCATGCCGTTTTACGAGAAAATAGTCTCACTACTAAACTACGTGTCGTATTTGATGCATCAGCAAAATCATCAAACGGCAAAAGCCTTAATGATATAATGTTTGCCGGTCCGAAATTGCAAAAAGACATATTCGACATTCTTCTAAAATGGAGGACTTGGAAAGTAGTTTTAACTGCTGATGTTCAAAAAATGTTTAGACAAATTAAAATCGCAGAGGAAGACCGTGATTATCATAGAGTTTTGTGGCGAGAAAATCCTTTAGAAAAAATTGAGGAATATAAGCTAACCACAGTGACATATGGCACTGCATCAGCTCCATACCTAGCTGTACGTACACTGTTTGAAATTGCAAACAAATGCTCAAATGACCAGCTTAAAATAATAATCAAAGAGAATTTCTATATGGATGACCTCATGACCGGTGCGGATTCTATTCAACAATGTCAAGCTCTTCAAAATGAAATTTCCAACCATCTTCAGAATTTTGGATTTCATTTAAGAAAGTGGCTCTCCAACCGCAGCGAAATTACAGAAAAGATAGAAGCTAATAAAAATCATGAAATAATACAAATAAAAGAAGATGAGGCAGTCAAAACTCTTGGCCTATATTGGGATCCTAAGGAAGATAGCTTCCAATTCAAACTTAATTTTGCAAGTACAAGAAAGGTGACTAAAAGAAGTGCTCTCTCACAACTTGCACAAATATTTGATCCACTGGGTTGGCTTTCACCCATAACAATATTAGCGAAGTTATACATTCAAAAACTTTGGACGCAACAATCCGGATGGGATGAAGAACTCTCAGATGAGTTACAAAAGGAATGGAACATTTTTATTACAAATGTTGATGCACTAGAACAGATCCGAATTCCAAGGTGGGTGGAAACAAGTAATCAAAATGATATAGAAATTCATGGTTTCGGTGATGCTTCGGGAAAGGCATATGCTGCAGTAATTTATATTAAAATTGGCAATTCGGTCAAACTTTTGACTGCCAAAACAAAGGTGAATCCCTTAAAAAATCGAAAAACCTTACCCAAGTTAGAACTTTGCTCTGCGCACTTACTGGCAAAACTAATAAGTAAGGTTTGTAAAGTCATCACAAATAACCATAAAATCTTTGCATGGAGCGATTCCACAGTTACATTGAGCTGGATTGAGACAGATAAAAATAAAGACAAATTCATCAGAAACCGAGTGGAAGACATAAAAAAATATATTCCACAAGCATCCTGGAGACACGTAAGCACAAAAGACAACCCAGCAGATATAGCATCAAGAGGGATTATTCCAAATAAATTACAATCACACCTTTTATGGTGGAATGGTCCAGAATGGCTAAAAGAAGTAGAAAGCAAATGGCCACGCCAAATAAATGATAGAGCAACATGTACCATAACAGCTGTTACTCAAACCAATGAACATTTTTTGGACTCACTTTCAGAAAAATGTTCTAGCTTTTCAAAAATTATTAGAGTAGTTGCCTTTGTTTTACGATTCATAAATAATTCACGTAAAAATCGTGCAAATAGTCAATATCTTACGCCATTAGAACTAAAAACTGCAGAAATAGAAATTTTAAAACATCACCAACAGAAAGAGTTTGCAAATGAAGTCAAAAAACTACTTAAAAAAGAAAGCATTGAAACAGGAAGTAAATTATCGAACCTATTTCCTTTTGTTGATGGCCAAGGAGTGTTAAGAGTTGGCGGTCGATTAAAACACTCAAATATTCCATACGACCAAAAACATCCAGCAATTATTAACAAATCCCGACTCTCATTGCTAATTATAGAAGATGCACATCAAAAGACCTTACATGGTAACAATCAACTAATGGAAGCAGTAATAAGAAGAAAGTACTGGGTAATAAATCTCAAAAAAGGAGTTAAAAAATGTATTCGACATTGTGTGAAATGCATAAGATACCGAAAAGAAACTTCCCAACAAATAATGGGAAACTTACCTGAGATGCGAGTCTCGCAGTCTTCACCTTTTACACATACCGGTGTGGACTACGCTGGGCCATTACTTATAAATTGCTCCAACAATAGAGGTATCAAAGCATATAAAGGATACATAGTAATATTTGTGTGTATGGCAACTAAAGCTATACATTTAGAAGTAGTATCAGATCTAACGGCAGAGGCCTTCTTAGCAGCATTAAGAAGATTTTTTGCCAGAAGAGGAAAAAGTTCACATATGTATTCAGACAATGGTAAAAATTTCATTGGAGCAAATCGAAGTATAGAATCTCAATTTAAAAACGCCCTCAAACACAATTGTTCTATAGCCCCGATATTGGCAAACGAAAAGGTCGAATGGCATTTTATTCCGCCGGCAAGTCCTCACTTCGGAGGTATTTGGGAAGCAGGTGTAAAATCTGTAAAACACCACCTAAGAAGAGTCATTGGCGAAACCAAATTGACTTTTGAAGAAATGTCCACGTTGTTATGCCAAATAGAAGCAGTACTGAATTCACGGCCATTGTATACACTAGGATCAGAAATAGAGTATAACAACGTACTGACGCCTGGGCATTTTCTTATTGGCAGGCCGTTACTAGATATTCCAGAAGTCACATCAGACATAGAGAAGATCGGAGCATTAGACCGTTGGAAAATTATTCAAAAGTTAAAGAGAGACTTTTGGAAAAGATGGAAAGAAGAATATCTATCCACCATGCAAAAGAGGAATAAATGGAAAGCTCCCACAGATAATATTAAAGAGGGTGACATTGTGATACTCAAAGATGAAAATTCTCCACCCTCCAAATGGCCTCTTGCTAAAGTTATAGAAACTGATCCAGGAAGGGATGGCAAGGTTCGCATAGTAACACTAAAACTTGAAAACACTACTTTAAAAAGGCCCATTCAAAAATTATGTCCGTTGGAAATTTTGGCAGATGAACAGGAGCAACAAGTGAATGCAACTTGTTTAACAACAAACGTCCAGAAACCAAGGAAGGAAGTGAGAAAATTTAATAAAAACATTTTTGGACTTTTATTCCTTCTACTTCTAGTTATACCAAATAATGCAGTTAACGCTTCAAACGCGAAGGTAAACAATCTGGGAACAGTCAACGTAATATCAGCAAATGCATCAATATATCTAGATTCTTTAGGAAAAATGGATGTCATCACTTCCACCTGGGACTAGTATGTATACTACGACCTCCAGGCATATTTCGAACAAATAAACGTTATACCAAACTGCTTGCACAAGATAAAAAATTATTGCCATCTGATAACAGATTTCGAACAAGCATGCCAGGTTATATCGATGTCACTAGGAAGGCGTCTTGAAGAAATAACACGCAATCATAACCTTATTGTATATAAAAAGAAACAAAAACGTGCACCTTTAGAATGGGTTGGATCCATTTACAATATACTTTTTGGGTTAATGGATGCAGATGATCAACAACAAATTGAATACAACTTAAAAACTCTGCTCAGCAATCAGCAACATCTGAAAGATGGAATAAAGGCACAAATCTCGATTATCAATTCAACTGCAAATATCATCAATAAGAATATCCACGAAGTAAATGAGCAATTTTCAAAAATGCAAACGCAGATTAATAAATTTCATTCAGAAATAATAAAGGACGTCAATCGGGACAAAATGGCAATACAATTCCAAATTTTAGTTACACAAATTACTATTCTTATGTCTGAATGTATAGACATACAAAGGTCCATTACCGAATTATTGATTGATTTGAATCATGGAAGAATCAATCCAGCACTTTTAACTCCAACCCAACTAAACAACGAATTGACGAAGATCAAGGACAAATTACCTTCAAAACTTCAAATTCCTGGAAAAAACGACGACAACCAGTTACGTGAGGTTTACAACCTTATGGAAGCAAAGGGTCTTATAATCGAAGAAAAATTAATTATCAAGTCCGAAATACCACTAATACAAAGTGAAGCTTCAAAGGTCTTCAAAATGATATCACTTCCGTTCGAGTATAAAAAAAGAGTTTTAAAGGCCAAACTAAGAAATGATTTTATAGTTTATAACTTTGCACTTAACTCTTACTTTTTAATCTCCCAAGCTCAGTTGAATAGGTGCACAAGAAGTCTCAACAAGCACTTAATATGCAAAGGAAGAAAGCCATGGCAACCTGCAAATGATAAAACTTGCGAACTCTCAGCTGTACTTAAAACAAGCCCCAAACATTGCAATTACGAAGAAACACAGAAGACATCATTTTGGTCAGAACTCGTTGAAGAAAATACTTGGATTTTTAAAATATTCGCAAAATCAGTACTGCACCTAGACTGCCTAGATGGCAATACAGAAATCATTGAAATTCCAGCGCAAGGAATGGTCAAAATCAAAACAGGTTGTACAGCAAGGTTTGAAGGCATCACACTATCAGGGCTACAAGTTTTTCACACAAAAGGCAATGTTAGTTTACCACAAGATCCTATAATAACAACTATAGATGAGATAACAGAAGACCAGATAACTCCAATTCAAATACAACATATAAGCAATGAGGACCTGGTCAATTTACATGCACGGATCAATGAAATTAGTAACAATGATATAGATATATTTACTTAATTAAATGTTAAAACTCATAGCGGACATATTTCACTTGTATTAATAGTAATCACAATTGGAGTTTTATTAATATTTTATATACGTTATAAATGTAATTCAAAAAATAAAATAACGATCAATCTTCCTAACCGCACAACATAAAAAAAGAGGTATACATAAAATATATAGATATATATATATATAATATAAATTAATACAGTCCATTAAATTTGAAGGAAATATTGTAAGAAATACATAAATAAATATTTTCCCCTTGGGAGTATGTTCAAATAAATATATATTAGAACATGTTGATATACATATATACATACTTACACATATACTTACTCACATACTTATCCACAAAAATGAAAAGTTGCATTAGCCTATCTACAAGCACACATATACATATGTATATACTTTTTAACATACATATGTGAATTTAACTAAATAAACAGTAGGCTAGACATTTGTAAACACAGCTATCAATAAAACTCAGTTTAGGTACCTTTATCACCAAAAATAAATACAATAGAGGAAAAAGGGACTAACCGAAGACAATAATTAGTCCCTTCACACAAACACAAGATACACTTCTTATCTTAGTTTTAAAAATGTATGTCTACAAGTAATTGCCACAAATGTACACAAAGTCATTAAATATTTATTAGGAAACGATAAAGACAACCAGTAGGTCTATACTAAGAAATATCTTTTAAGACAAACATAGCAACACACACACATACATACATAATTAGATTAGGAACATAGTTTTAAGATTTTGTATATAAACTCCTGTAAATATTTTAATAAATCAGTAGTCTTACAAACTCCTCAAAAGGTTGAACTTCTCCTTTATTCAAAAAATTGTTTCTGCCCCCCACCAGTGGTAAGGCAGATTCAATTATAAAATAAATAATTACTTAAACGCGATTTCCCGTCAGACTTTTTCTCTCGGGCGCCAATTAGTAAAACACGGGTTTTACTTTTACCGGGCTCAGTCGTGAGCGCGTTGTTTTATTGAAGATCAATTAAGATTTAGCCTAAATTACAATAATTTTCTTATTTATACTAGAAATGTGCCTGCGCTGCAACTGCACATGCCCTATTTTCCCTATGTGCTGGAAATATTGGAAAGTATTGGAAAGTATTTCCTATGTAAATAATTTTGTTGTTGCGTTTTACGGTGTGACCCATATTCGCATAGTGCTGGCTCGACATGTTACTATATGGCCGGTTCAGGTTTGGTTGTATGTGATATGTCAGCATGTGGATTGGCGGCGTGCCGCTTTGAAATGTTTGAGTGGCTGAATTCTCAAGTGACATACTTTCCGACTGTTGCTTAATCGTTTTGGGCAGAAAATGCTTAGGCTTGCATTCATAATTTATTGAGTGCGATCGGACTTGGGTTAGCGATCATATTGCGCAAAGTGTTTTGGGAATTTTATTTGGGTTGGCCGAAATATGAGTAATATTATTTCGGCAAAACAATTAAAGAATTCTTTGTCAGCTATTTGTTTAGCTGCAGACAATTTATGGGACTAATTTATGGTATGGGAACGACTAGCTTGTGCTAAGCGGACAACGTGAGTGGTATCAGTTACTTAACGAATTGTAAGTGATAAAAATGGATAATTTATTGAATGGGATCGGCTAGCTCATATTAGACGATCCTCTTGTGGACGTCGTGGGTGGTATTAACTTGTTCCAAGTTAACTTATGCATGGAAAAAGGTAAGTGTATCGTAGAAATATATATGTTTGTACGTGTATGTATCACTCGCTGTGATAGCCGGCACCCAGCGATGGATAGATACCTGAACAAACTATTTAGACATGCGTATTAATTTTTCTTTTTCGTTTCAGGTTTTAATGGGCAGCCGAACATATGCCCCATCAATGGGCAGCTAAACATATGCCCCATCGTGAGTGCCACACAAACTTTGTGGCACGGAAATTTATGCCACATAAGTAAAGGCATGGCGCAGGGGCGGGAAGCAGATTATTGCGCCGGGGGTGTCAATTTTTAATTGTACGAGTTCCTAACTCACCGAGGATGGTTACTCTGGAGTTGAAGTACGTGTTGCACCTGCACGCACTGAAATCATTATCGTGGCCCAACAAGTTTTGGGTGAAAAGGGGCCGCCGTATACTTGAATTGGCTGCCATGGTACAGAAACGTTTCAATTTCGAGCCTGTACGCTGAGAAAGTTGCTACTCGTGGTCTCTGCGCTATAGCTCAAGCTGAATCACTCTGTTCTAAACTGACTGGAGGATTAGCGGTACGTCGTGCCTGTTATGGTGTTTTACGTTTCATTATGGAATCAAGTGAAATTTGGAATTTTGCAACGCATTGAGATACGAATAAAGTCAGTACGTCGCGACTAGCTACACATCTTTTTATTTGCCCTCTAACACCTGGCAAAAGAAAAGGGTTTCCAAGGCAGAAAAGGAGCGCAAAAAGTCGATTTTGCTGGTAAATTTTCGTTAAATTGAACAATAAGTCAGTAGTGTTGGGTTCTTTTTTGGTGCAAATTTGACCAAAAGAATTGCGCAAGGATAAGGACGGTAAGTTCTGTTTGATTTTGGTTTGAAACGAGACCACAGAGTTACTAACATTTTATTTTTAACGGTTTGCAGTTCGTTGTGGAGGATATATGTGGCAACAAATTGCCGAAAAACCAGATGGAGTTACTGCAGAGGAACCTTGGGTGATTATGTAAGGGCTACATACAAAAGTGATGAGGCAAAAATAATTTAACATCGATTGGCCAGGTGGGTCTTGTGTGCGGGAGGCATTTCGCATGTACAAGCTGAATCGGGTGAGTGCTTGTATTCAACCATAAGTTTGTTTATTGGGCTGCTCTAGCTTACGTCAGATTGAGATATTTCACAAAATTGTGTTTAACGAACACTTTTGTTGCTCTAGGTTGCTCTATCTTTTCTTTCATGAGTACGCTCAAAACAAACTAGAGTAATCTAGATCACAACTTTCTGCTCTAGCTTTTTTTTTTTTTGGAGTAAGTTAAGAGCCAAAGTATCTTAAACAAACTCATAGTGAACTTGACAGTTCTCTCCTTTCTCAAAAACAAAATCAAGAATTTTCGTTTCTATTTTATATTTCGAAGTTTGAGTATTTTTTGTATGGAAAAATATATTCTAGCTCAAACAATCAAAATAAACAAAATTTTTGAGATATTGATTTTGATTTCAATGAATGGAAAAGCTTTTCGTTGATCTAAAAACGATGTCCTCAAAATAGATGTCCTCCAACGAGAAAATGTCCTGGGGTAAGTGGCTCCAAGTTCGACGGTTCGTTGGACGAGGGCGTTAGTGGTCGCGAGTTGAGACATGACTCGATGCGACATAGTAGGGTGCTAAATTCCTCGAGGGTAAATTTATGATCGGAGGCGATCTTTTTAAAGTGATTCTTGAAACTTTTTACCCCCGCTTCCCAGAGGCCACCCATATGAGGGGCCCCAGCTGGTATAAAGTGCCAGGTCAGGGTTTGGTGGCAATATTTGGAAAGGGTCTGGTTGCGGGCGTCCGCTAGAAAAGCCTTGAACTCGGTTCGGAGAGCTCGAGAGGCACCCACGAAGTTCGTTCCATTATCGGAATGGATGTTTTTTGGACATCCTCGTCTGGCAACAAACCTGTCGAGGGCTGCCAGGAACGAGGCGGTACTAAGGTCACTGGTGGCCTCTAGATGAATGGCCTTGGTCGTAAACCCTACGAACAGGCAAACGTAGCCCTTTGACATGCGACACCCTCTGCCGCTGTAGGACTTGATGTCAAAGGGTCCGGCGAAATCTACCCCGGTGTTTGTAAATGCCCGGGAAAAGATGGTGCGTTCGGGAGGTAGGTCTCCCATGAGTTGGGTCTGAACCCGTTTACGAAAGATGGTACAGATCTTGCAGTTATGGATAACTGACTTGATCATATTTTTTACTTTTGGGATCCAGTATTGCGTGCGTAGGAGCCGCACCATGACTTGGTGTTCGCCATCAATGGAGATCTTATGGATAAACTGGATCAGGAGGCGCGTAAAATGACAGGCGTACGGGAGGACAATTGGATGGCGTTTCGTTGTACGGGAGGTCCAGGGATGCAGACAGACGGCCGCCCACCCGCAGGATGCTACAACTATCGATGAAGGGGTTGAGAGCAAGGACTTCGCTTTTTGTCCCAATAGGTTTCCCTGATTTTAAATTCCCTAATTCCTCAGAATAATGTTTCTGTTGGTAGATGGTAATGAGCCGTTGAGTCGTAGCCTTGATTTCGTCGGGCGAAATGAGGTAAGACTCCGCTTTAAAAGTGGATTTTGTTTTGGGACTCGTTCTTTGAGAGAATCTCATAACGTATGATATGACCCTCAAAGCCCTTGAAAAATCGGAAAATCTATCTAGGATGTCGATGTTTGTACCATACTCTTTTTCTTGGGCTGGCCATTTATTCTTGTCTTCTTGTAACCAAGAAGGTCCCTGCCACCACAGAACGTTGTCGACTAGATCCCTCGCTGATAGTCCTCTGCTGGCCAGATCTGCTGGGTTTGATGCAGAATCTACGTGTAGCCAGGCTTGATTTCCTACCTTTTCCACAATTTTTGTGACTCTGTGCGCCACGAACGTTGACCACGAGCACGGTTGTTTTCGGATTCATGCTAGGTCGATGGTTGAGTCCGTCCAAAGGTGCGTTTTGAAGGAGCCTAAATTCAGGTTTTCGATGACGGATTCCAAAGTCTCGGCCAACAGAACCGCTCCACACAGCTCCAATCGCGGTAAGGAGATGGTCTTCACTGGGGCTACTCTTGTTTTCGCCATTAGCAGGTTAACGTAGACTTGATCTTTAATTTTGACTCGTAGAAAAACTGTAGCCGCATAGGCTTTTTCGGATGCATCGCAGAATCCGTGTATTTCCACGTCGTTGGATGGCGTGAAATACACCCATCGTGGTATCCGAATGTTATTGATTTGATTGTAGTCATGCATAAAGCTGTGCCACCTATCTAAAGTTGGACCAGATACTCTTTCGTCCCAGTCAGTACCCTCTAGCCAAATATTTTGCATAATCATTTTGGCTACTATGATGACTGGGGCCAGCCATCCTAAGGGATCGAAGAGTTTAGCGATGGCTGAGAGTATTGTCCGTTTTGTTATGCTATCCTTATTTTCAATGGGCTTAGCTGTAAAATAAAACTGGTCGGAATGCGCGTTCCAACGGATTCCGAGTGTTTTCACTGTACTGGAGTCTTCGAAATCCAAAAAGTCCTCATTTAGTCGACGAGGTTTGGGTATTCCCTGTAGTATTTTGCTGCAGTTTGACGTCCATTTTCGAAGGGATAAGCCTGCAGACTGTAATGCATGTGTTATTTCATCGCGCGCTTTAATGGCTGTGTCGATGGTATGCCCTGCTGAAAGGACGTCATCGACGTACATGCTTGTTCGTAGAATATTGGCAGCGACGGGTAATGAAGTTTCCACGTCGTCCGCGAGCTGATGCAGTGTTCTAATTGCAAAGTAAGGGGCGCAATTAACTCCAAATGTTACCGTCTTTAATTCGTAGACGGTGATAGGGTTCTCAGGTCTGGTCCGGAAAACTATCCTTTGGAATCTCGTTTGATTGGGTTTGACCCATATCTGGCGATACATCTTTTCGATGTTAAGTCGGCCTGAAGTACTGGGCCTGTATGAAGAATGTCGTTAAGACTTGTGCCATTAGTAGTAGGGCACGAAGCGTTAAAAACCATCCGGTCTTTGGTAGTTGTACTCTCTTCCTTGATAACCGGTGTCTTAGCCAGGCGGGTCTCATTCCTGTAAAATTGAGAACAAACGCCTTTTAATGAGGGTCCTAAGCATACATCGTTGGGAAACTCTTGTTTAAAGGGAAGGGATACAATGTATTTGCCATCAGAGCCCCGTTCCGTTGTTGCTTTGAAAAGTGCCTCGCAATAGGCATTATCGTCGTTTAGTGCCTTTTTCTTAGGCACATCTTCCAACTCCCAGAAAGCGGTTAACTGTTTATCTAGGCTTATCTCGTTAAAAAATGATACCCTATTATTAGTGGGCTGTGCTGTTTCTGCGCGACCGGCCAGTATCCACCCGAAGACGGTTTCTTGGGCGAGAAGCGTGCTCATCACGTTCTTCCTTATACCATTCAATATTATTTTTGAATATATGTCGCCTCCTAGGATGAGGTCGACTGGTTCGTTAACGAAGAACCTCTTATCCGCTAGAATCAAGTCCGGGAATGCTTTCTGGGTCAATGCACTGACCTGACAAGTCGGAAGGTCCCCTGTAAGTTGTGGTAGGGCTAGGACCATTGTACCAATGCTAGCTAAAGGGTCGATGAGGGAGCCTATTGTAATAGAGCACGACTCTGTTACCTGCGCGGACAGCGTATTGTTTATGCCTGACACTTGTATGTTCAGGCGTTTAGATGGCAGGTTTATTTTATTTTTCAGTCTTTCAGTTATGAAAGAGCACTCAGAGACGGAGTCAATAAGAGGCAAAAATAATTTAACATCGATTGGCCAGGTGGGTCTTGTGTGCGGGAGGCATTTCGCATGTACAAGCTGAATCGGGTGAGTGCTTGTATTGAACCATAAGTTTATTTATTGGGCTGCTCTTGCTTACGTCAGATTGAGATATTTCACAAAATTGTGTTTAACGAACACTTTTGTTGCTCTAGGTTGCTCTATCTTTTCTTTCATGAGTACGCTCAAAACAAACTAGAGTAATCTAGATCACAACTTTCTGCTCTAGCTTTTTTTTTTTTTTGGAGTAAGTTAAGAGCCAAAGTATCTTAAACAAACTCATAGTGAACTTGACAGTTCTCTCCTTTCTCAAAAACAAAATCAAGAATTTTCGTTTCTATTTTATATTTCGAAGTTTGAGTATTTTTTTTATGGAAAAATATATTCTAGCTCAAACAATCAAAATAAACAAAATTTTTGAGATTTTGATTTTGATTTCAATGAATGGAAAAGCTTTTCGTTGATCTAAAAACGATGTCCTCAAAATAGATGTCCTCCAACGAGAAAATGTCCTGGGGTAAGTGGCTCCAAGTTCGACGGTTCGTTGGACGAGGGCGTTAGTGGTCGCGAGTTGAGACATGACTCGATGCGACATAGTAGGGTGCTAAATTCATCGAGGGTAAATTTATGATCGGAGGCGATCTTTTTAAAGTGATTCTTGAAACTTTTTACCCCCGCTTCCCAGAGGCCACCCATATGAGGGGCCCCAGCTGGTATAAAGTGCCAGGTCAGGGTTTGGTGGCAATATTTGGAAAGGGTCTGGTTGCGGGCGTCCGCTAGAAAAGCCTTGAACTCGGTTCAGAGAGCTCGAGAGGCACCCACGAAGTTCGTTCCATTATCGGAATGGATGTTTTTTGGACATCCTCGTCTGGCAACAAACCTGTCGAGGGCTGCCAGGAACGAGGCGGTACTAAGGTCACTGGTGGCCTCTAGATGAATGGCCTTGGTCGTAAAGCCTACGAACAGGCAAACGTAGCCCTTTGACATGCGACACCCTCTGCCGCTGTAGGACTTGATGTCAAAGGGTCCGGCGAAATCTACCCCGGTGTTTGTAAATGCCCGGGAAAAGATGGTGCGTTCGGGAGGTAGGTCTCCCATGAGTTGGGTTTGAACCCGTTTACGAAAGATGGTACAAATCTTGCAGTTATGGATAACTGACTTGATCATATTTTTTACTTTTGGGATCCAGTATTGCGTGCGTAGGAGCCGCAACATGACTTGGTGTTCGCCATCAATGGAGATCTTATGGATAAACTGGACCAGGAGGCGCGTAAAATGACAGGCGTACGGGAGGACAATTGGATGGCGTTTCGTTGTACGGGAGGTCCAGGGATGCAGACAGACGGCCGCCCACCCGCAGGATGCTACATCTATCGATGAAGGGGTTGAGAGCAAGGACTTCGCTTTTTGTCCCAATAGGTTTCCCTGATTTTAAATTCCCTAATTCCTCAGAATAATGTTTCTATTGGTAGATGGTAATGAGCCGTTGAGTCGTAGCCTTGATTTCGTCGGGCGAAATGAGGTAAGACTCCGCTTTAAAAGTGGATTTTGTTTTGGGACTCGTTCTTTGAGAGAATCTCATAACGTATGATATGACCCTCAAAGCCCTTGAAAAATCGGAAAATCTATCTAGGATGTCGATGTTTGTACCATACTCTTTTTCTTGGGCTGGCCATTTATTCTTGTCTTCTTGTAACCAAGAAGGTCCCTGCCACCACAGAACGTTGTCGACTAGATCCCTCGCTGATAGTCCTCTGCTGGCCAGATCTGCTGGGTTTGATGCAGAATCTACGTGTAGCCAGGCTTGATTTCCTACCTTTTCCACAATTTTTGTGACTCTGTGCGCCACGAACGTTGACCACGAGCACGGTTGTTTTCGGATTCATGCTAGGTCGATGGTTGAGTCCGTCCAAAGGTGCGTTTTGAAGGAGCCTAAATTCAGGTTTTCGATGACGGATTCCAAAGTCTCGGCCAACAGAACCGCTCCACACAGCTCCAATCGCGGTAAGGAGATGGTCTTCACTGGGGCTACTCTTGTTTTCGCCATTAGCAGGTTAACGTAGACTTGATCTTTAATTTTGACTCGTAGAAAAACTGTAGCCGCATAGGCTTTTTCGGATGCATCGCAGAATCCGTGTATTTCCACGTCGTTGGATGGCGTGAAATACACCCATCGTGGTATCCGAATGTTATTGATTTGATTGTAGTCATGCATAAAGCTGTGCCACCTATCTAAAGTTGGACCAGATACTCTTTCGTCCCAGTCAGTACCCTCTAGCCAAATATTTTGCATAATCATTTTGGCTACTATGATGACTGGGGCCAGCCATCCTAAGGGATCGAAGAGTTTAGCGATGGCTGAGAGTATTGTCCGTTTTGTTATGCTATCCTTATTTTCAATGGGCTTAGCTGTAAAATAAAACTGGTCGGAATGCGCGTTCCAACGGATTCCGAGTGTTTTCACTGTACTGGAGTCTTCGAAATCCAAAAAGTCCTCATTTAGTCGACGAGGTTTGGGTATTCCCTGTAGTATTTTGCTGCAGTTTGACGTCCATTTTCGAAGGGATAAGCCTGCAGACTGTAATGCATGTGTTATTTCATCGCGCGCTTTAATGGCTGTGTCGATGGTATGCCCTGCTGAAAGGACGTCATCGACGTACATGCTTGTTCGTAGAATATTGGCAGCGACGGGTAATGAAGTTTCCACGTCGTCCGCGAGCTGATGCAGTGTTCTAATTGCAAAGTAAGGGGCGCAATTAACTCCAAATGTTACCGTCTTTAATTCGTAGACGGTGATAGGGTTCTCAGGTCTGGTCCGGAAAACTATCCTTTGGAATCTCGTTTGATTCGGTTTGACCCATATCTGGCGATACATCTTTTCGATGTTAAGTCGGCCTGAAGTACTGGGCCTGTATGAAGAATGTCGTTAAGACTTGTGCCATTAGTAGTAGGGCACGAAGCGTTAAAAACCATCCGGTCTTTGGTAGTTGTACTCTCTTCCTTGATAACCGGTGTCTTAGCCAGGCGGGTCTCATTCCTGTAAAATTGAGAACAAACGCCTTTTAATGAGGGTCCTAAGCATACATCGTTGGGAAACTCTTGTTTAAAGGGAAGGGATACAATGTATTTGCCATCAGAGCCCCGTTCCGTTGTTGCTTTGAAAAGTGCCTCGCAATAGGCATTATCGTCGTTTAGTGCCTTTTTCTTAGGCACATCTTCCAACTCCCAGAAAGCGGTTAACTGTTTATCTAGGCTTATCTCGTTAAAAAATGATACCCTATTATTAGTGGGCTGTGCTGTTTCTGCGCGACCGGCCAGTATCCACCCGAAGACGGTTTCTTGGGCGAGAAGCGTGCTCATCACGTTCTTCCTTATACCATTCAATATTATTTTTGAATATATGTCGCCTCCTAGGATGAGGTCGACTGGTTCGTTAACGAAGAACCTCTTATCCGCTAGAATCAAGTCCGGGAATGCTTTCTGGGTCAATGCACTGACCTGACAAGTCGGAAGGTCCCCTGTAAGTTGTGGTAGGGCTAGGACCATTGTACCAATGCTAGCTAAAGGGTCGATGAGGGAGCCTATTGTAATAGAGCACGACTCTGTTACCTGCGCGGACAGCGTATTGTTTATGCCTGACACTTGTATGTTCAGGCGTTTAGATGGCAGGTTTATTTTCTTTTTCAGTCTTTCAGTTATGAAAGAGCACTCAGAGACGGAGTCAATAAGAGGCAAAAATAATTTAACATCGATTGGCCAGGTGGGTCTTGTGTGCGGGAGGCATTTCGCATGTACAAGCTGAATCGGGTGAGTGCTTGTATTGAACCATAAGTTTATTTATTGGGCTGCTCTTGCTTACGTCAGATTGAGATATTTCACAAAATTGTGTTTAACGAACACTTTTGTTGCTCTAGGTTGCTCTATCTTTTCTTTCATGAGTACGCTCAAAACAAACTAGAGTAATCTAGATCACAACTTTCTGCTCTAGCTTTTTTTTTTTTTTGGAGTAAGTTAAGAGCCAAAGTATCTTAAACAAACTCATAGTGAACTTGACAGTTCTCTCCTTTCTCAAAAACAAAATCAAGAATTTTCGTTTCTATTTTATATTTCGAAGTTTGAGTATTTTTTTTATGGAAAAATATATTCTAGCTCAAACAATCAAAATAAACAAAATTTTTGAGATTTTGATTTTGATTTCAATGAATGGAAAAGCTTTTCGTTGATCTAAAAACGATGTCCTCAAAATAGATGTCCTCCAACGAGAAAATGTCCTGGGGTAAGTGGCTCCAAGTTCGACGGTTCGTTGGACGAGGGCGTTAGTGGTCGCGAGTTGAGACATGACTCGATGCGACATAGTAGGGTGCTAAATTCATCGAGGGTAAATTTATGATCGGAGGCGATCTTTTTAAAGTGATTCTTGAAACTTTTTACCCCCGCTTCCCAGAGGCCACCCATATGAGGGGCCCCAGCTGGTATAAAGTGCCAGGTCAGGGTTTGGTGGCAATATTTGGAAAGGGTCTGGTTGCGGGCGTCCGCTAGAAAAGCCTTGAACTCGGTTCAGAGAGCTCGAGAGGCACCCACGAAGTTCGTTCCATTATCGGAATGGATGTTTTTTGGACATCCTCGTCTGGCAACAAACCTGTCGAGGGCTGCCAGGAACGAGGCGGTACTAAGGTCACTGGTGGCCTCTAGATGAATGGCCTTGGTCGTAAAGCCTACGAACAGGCAAACGTAGCCCTTTGACATGCGACACCCACTGCCGCTGTAGGACTTGATGTCAAAGGGTCCGGCGAAATCTACCCCGGTGTTTGTAAATGCCCGGGAAAAGATGGTGCGTTCGGGAGGTAGGTCTCCCATGAGTTGGGTTTGAACCCGTTTACGAAAGATGGTACAAATCTTGCAGTTATGGATAACTGACTTGATCATATTTTTTACTTTTGGGATCCAGTATTGCGTGCGTAGGAGCCGCAACATGACTTGGTGTTCGCCATCAATGGAGATCTTATGGATAAACTGGACCAGGAGGCGCGTAAAATGACAGGCGTACGGGAGGACAATTGGATGGCGTTTCGTTGTACGGGAGGTCCAGGGATGCAGACAGACGGCCGCCCACCCGCAGGATGCTACATCTATCGATGAAGGGGTTGAGAGCAAGGACTTCGCTTTTTGTCCCAATAGGTTTCCCTGATTTTAAATTCCCTAATTCCTCAGAATAATGTTTCTATTGGTAGATGGTAATGAGCCGTTGAGTCGTAGCCTTGATTTCGTCGGGCGAAATGAGGTAAGACTCCGCTTTAAAAGTGGATTTTGTTTTGGGACTCGTTCTTTGAGAGAATCTCATAACGTATGATATGACCCTCAAAGCCCTTGAAATATCGGAAAATCTATCTAGGATGTCCTAGGATGTCGATGTTTGTACCATACTCTTTTTCTTGGGCTGGCCATTTATTCTTGTCTTCTTGTAACCAAGAAGGTCCCTGCCACCACAGAACGTTGTCGACTAGATCCCTCGCTGATAGTCCTCTGCTGGCCAGATCTGCTGGGTTTGATGCAGAATCTACGTGTAGCCAGGCTTGATTTCCTACCTTTTCCACAATTTTTGTGACTCTGTGCGCCACGAACGTTGACCACGAGCACGGTTGTTTTCGGATCCATGCTAGGTCGATGGTTGAGTCCGTCCAAAGGTGCGTTTTGAAGGAGCCTAAATTCAGGTTTTCGATGACGGATTCCAAAGTCTCGGCCAACAGAACCGCTCCACACAGCTCCAATCGCGGTAAGGAGATGGTCTTCACTGGGGCTACTCTTGTTTTCGCCATTAGCAGGTTAACGTAGACTTGATCTTTAATTTTGACTCGTAGAAAAACTGTAGCCGCATAGGCTTTTTCGGATGCATCGCAGAATCCGTGTATTTCCACGTCGTTGGATGGCGTGAAATACACCCATCGTGGTATCCGAATGTTATTGATTTGATTGTAGTCATGCATAAAGCTGTGCCACCTATCTAAAGTTGGAGCAGATACTCTTTCGTCCCAGTCAGTACCCTCTAGCCAAATATTTTGCATAATCATTTTGGCTACTATGATGACTGGGGCCAGCCATCCTAAGGGATCGAAGAGTTTAGCGATGGCTGAGAGTATTGCCCGTTTTGTTATGCTATCCTTATTTTCAATGGGCTTAGCTGTAAAATAAAACTGGTCGGAATGCGCGTTCCAACGGATTCCGAGTGTTTTCACTGTACTGGAGTCTTCGAAATCCAAAAAGTCCTCATTTAGTCGATGAGGTTTGGGTATTCCCTGTAGTATTTTGCTGCAGTTTGACGTCCATTTTCGAAGGGATAAGCCTGCAGACTGTAATGCATGTGTTATTTCATCGCGCGCTTTAATGGCTGTGTCGATGGTATGCCCTCCTGAAAGGACGTCATCGACGTACATGCTTGTTCGTAGAATATTGGCAGCGACGGGTAATGAAGTTTCCACGTCGTCCGCGAGCTGATGCAGTGTTCTAATTGCAAAGTAAGGGGCGCAATTAACTCCAAATGTTACCGTCTTTAATTCGTAGACGGTGATAGGGTTCTCAGGTCTGGTCCGGAAACCTATCCTTTGGAATCTCGTTTGATTGGGTTTGACCCATATCTGGCGATACATCTTTTCGATGTTAAGTCGGCCTGAAGTACTGGGCCTGTATGAAGAATGTCGTTAAGACTTGTGCCATTAGTAGTAGGGCACGAAGCGTTAAAAACCACCCGGTCTTTGGTAGTTGTACTCTCTTCCTTGATAACCGCATGATGCGGCAAGAAGTAGCAGTCCGTTGACTGGGGTGGTATCATTGTGGGAACCTTAGACATGTGTCCTAACGTCTCATATTCCGACAATACTCTATTGTACTCTCTCTGTAGGTCCGGTGTCTTAGCCAGGCGGGTCTCATTCCTGTAAAATTGAGAACAAACGCCTTTTAATGAGGGTCCTAAGCATATATCGTTGGGAAACTCTTGTTTAAAGGGAAGGGAGACAATGTATTTGCCATCAGAGCCCCGTTCCGTTGTTGCTTTGAAAAGTGCCTCGCAATTGGCATTATCGTCGTTTAGTGCCTTTTTCTTAGGCACATCTTCCAACTCCCAGAAAGCGGTTAACTGTTTATCTAGGCTTATCTCGTTAAAAAATGATACCCTATTATTAGTGGGCTGTGCTGTTTCTGCGCGACCGGCCATTATCCACCCGAAGACGGTTTCTTGGGCGAGAAGCGTGCTCATCACGTTCTTCCTTATACCATTCAATATTATTTTTGAATATATGTCGCCTCCTAGGATGAGGTCGGCTGGTTCGTTAACGAAGAACCTCTTATCCGCTAGAATCAAGTCCGGGAATGCTTTCTGGGTCAATGCACTGACCTGACAAGTCGGAAGGTCCCCTGTAAGTTGTGGTAGGGCTAGGACCATTGTACCAATGCTAGCTAAAGGGTCGATGAGGGAGCCTATTGTAATAGAGCACGACTCTGTTACCTGCGCGGACAGCGTATTGTTTATGCCTGACACTTGTATGTTCAGGCGTTTAGATGGCAGGTTTATTTTATTTTTCAGTCTTTCAGTTATGAAAGAGCACTCAGAGACGGAGTCAATAAGAGGCAAAAATAATTTAACATCGATTGGCCAGGTGGGTCTTGTGTGCGGGAGGCATTTCGCATGTACAAGCTGAATCGGGTGAGTGCTTGTATTGAACCATAAGTTTATTTATTGGGCTGCTCTTGCTTACGTCAGATTGAGATATTTCACAAAATTGTGTTTAACGGACACTTTTGTTGCTCTAGGTTGCTCTATCTTTTCTTTCATGAGTACGCTCAAAACAAACTAGAGTAATCTAGATCACAACTTTCTGCTCTAGCTTTTTTTTTTTTTGGAGTAAGTTCAGAGCCAAAGTATCTCAAACAAACTGATAGTGAACTTGACAGTTCTCTCCTTTCTCAAAAACAAAATCAAGAATTTTCGTTTCTATTTTATATTTCGAAGTTTGAGTATTTTTTGTATGGAAAAATATATTCTAGCTCAAACAATCAAAATAAACAAAATTTTTGAGATTTTGATTTTGATTTCAATGAATGGAAAAGCTTTTCGTTGATCTAAAAACGATGTCCTCAAAATAGATGTCCTCCAACGAGAAAATGTCCTGGGGTAAGTGGCTCCAAGTTCGACGGTTCGTTGGACGAGGGCGTTAGTGGTCGCGAGTTGAGACATGACTCGATGCGACATAGTAGGGTGCTAAATTCCTCGAGGGTAAATTTATGATCGGAGGCGATCTTTTTAAAGTGATTCTTGAAACTTTTTACCCCCGCTTCCCAGAGGCCACCCATATGAGGGGCCCCAGCTGGTATAAAGTGCCAGGTCAGGGTTTGGTGGTAATATTTGGAAAGGGTCTGGTTGCGGGCGTCCGCTAGAAAAGCCTTGAACTCGGTTCGGAGAGCTCGAGAGGCACCCACGAAGTTCGTTCCATTATCGGAATAGATGTTTTTTGGACATCCTCGTCTGGTAACAAACCTGTCGAGGGCTGCCAGGAACGAGGCGGTACTAAGGTCACTGGTGGCCTCTAGATGAATGGCCTTGGTCGTAAAGCCTACGAACAGGCAAACGTAGCCCTTTGACATGCGACACCCTCTGCCGCTGTAGGACTTGATGTCAAAGGGTCCGGCGAAATCTACCCCGGTGTTTGTAAATGCCCGGGAAAAGATGGTGCGTTCGGGAGGTAGGTCTCCCATGAGTTGGGTTTGAACCCGTTTACGAAAGATGGTACAGATCTTGCAGTTATGGATAACTGACTTGATCATATTTTTTACTTTTGGGATCCAGTATTGCGTGCGTAGGAGCCGCAACATGACTTGGTGTTCGCCATCAATGGAGATCTTATGGATAAACTGGACCAGGAGGCGCGTAAAATGACAGGCGTACGGGAGGACAATTGGATGGCGTTTCGTTGTACGGGAGGTCCAGGGATGCAGACAGACGGCCGCCCACCCGCAGGATGCTACATCTATCGATGAAGGGGTTGAGAGCAAGGACTTCGCTTTTTGTCCCAATAGGTTTCCCTGATTTTAAATTCCCTAATTCCTCAGAATAATGTTTCTATTGGTAGATGGTAATGAGCCGTTGAGTCGTAGCCTTGATTTCGTCGGGCGAAATGAGGTAAGACTCCGCTTTAAAAGTGGATTTTGTTTTGGGACTCGTTCTTTGAGAGAATCTCATAACGTATGATATGACCCTCAAAGCCCTTGAAATATCGGAAAATCTATCTAGGATGTCCTAGGATGTCGATGTTTGTACCATATTTTTTTTCTTGGGCTGGCCATTTATTCTTGTCATCTTGTAACCAAGAAGGTCCCTGCCACCACAGAACGTTGTCGACTAGATCCCTCGCTGATAGTCCTCTGCTGGCCAGATCTGCTGGGTTTGATGCAGAATCTACGTGTAGCCAGGCTTGATTTCCTACCTTTTCCACAATTTTTGTGACTCTGTGCGCCACGAACGTTGACCACGAGCACGGTTGTTTTCGGATCCATGCTAGGTCGATGGTTGAGTCCGTCCAAAGGTGCGTTTTGAAGGAGCCTAAATTCAGGTTTTCGATGACGGATTCCAAAGTCTCGGCCAACAGAACCGCTCCACACAGCTCCAATCGCGGTAAGGAGATGGTCTTCACTGGGGCTACTCTTGTTTTCGCCATTAGCAGGTTAACGTAGACTTGATCTTTAATTTTGACTCGTAGAAAAACTGTAGCCGCATAGGCTTTTTCGGATGCATCGCAGAATCCGTGTATTTCCACGTCGTTGGATGGCGTGAAATACACCCATCGTGGTATCCGAATGTTATTGATTTGATTGTAGTCATGCATAAAGCTGTGCCACCTATCTAAAGTTGGAGCAGATACTCTTTCGTCCCAGTCAGTACCCTCTAGCCAAATATTTTGCATAATCATTTTGGCTACTATGATGACTGGGGCCAGCCATCCTAAGGGATCGAAGAGTTTAGCGATGGCTGAGAGTATTGCCCGTTTTGTTATGCTATCCTTATTTTCAATGGGCTTAGCTGTAAAATAAAACTGGTCGGAATGCGCGTTCCAACGGATTCCGAGTGTTTTCACTGTACTGGAGTCTTCGAAATCCAAAAAGTCCTCATTTAGTCGATGAGGTTTGGGTATTCCCTGTAGTATTTTGCTGCAGTTTGACGTCCATTTTCGAAGGGATAAGCCTGCAGACTGTAATGCATGTGTTATTTCATCGCGCGCTTTAATGGCTGTGTCGATGGTATGCCCTCCTGAAAGGACGTCATCGACGTACATGCTTGTTCGTAGAATATTGGCAGCGACGGGTAATGAAGTTTCCACGTCGTCCGCGAGCTGATGCAGTGTTCTAATTGCAAAGTAAGGGGCGCAATTAACTCCAAATGTTACCGTCTTTAATTCGTAGACGGTGATAGGGTTCTCAGGTCTGGTCCGGAAAACTATCCTTTGGAATCTCGTTTGATTGGGTTTGACCCATATCTGGCGATACATCTTTTCGATGTTAAGTCGGCCTGAAGTACTGGGCCTGTATGAAGAATGTCGTTAAGACTTGTGCCATTAGTAGTAGGGCACGAAGCGTTAAAAACCACCCGGTCTTTGGTAGTTGTACTCTCTTCCTTGATAACCGCATGATGCGGCAGGAAGTAGCAGTCCGTTGACTGGGGTGGTATAATTGTGGGAACCTTAGACATGTGTCCTAACGTCTCATATTCCGACAATACTCTATTGTACTCTCTCTGTAGGTCCGGTGTCTTAGCCAGGCGGGTCTCATTCCTGTAAAATTGAGAACAAACGCCTTTTAATGAGGGTCCTAAGCATATATCGTTAGGAAACTCTTGTTTAAAGGGAAGGGAGACAATGTATTCGCCATCAGAACCCCGTTCCATTGTTGCTTTGAAAAGTGCCTCGCAATAGGCATTATCGTCGTTTAGTGCCTTTTTCTTAGGCACATCTTCCAACTCCCAGAAAGCGGTTAACTGTTTATCTAGGCTTATCTCGTTAAAAAATGATACCCTATTATTAGTGGGCTGTGCTGTTTCTGCGCGACCGGTCAGTATCCACCCGAAGACGGTTTCTTGGGCGAGAAGCGTGCTCATCACGTTCTTCCTTATACCATTCAATATTATTTTTGCATATATGTCGCCTCCTAGGATGAGGTCGACTGGTTCGTTAACGAAGAACCTCTTATCCGCTAGAATCAAGTCCGGGAATGCTTTCTGGGTCAATGGACTGACCTGACAAGTCGGAAGGTCCCCTGTAAGTTGTGGTAGGGCTAGGACCATTGTATCAATGCTAGCTAAAGGGTCGACGAGGGAGCCTATTGTAATAGAGCACGACTCTGTTACCTGCGCGGACAGCGTATTGTTTATGCCTGACACTTGTATGTTCAGGCGTTTAGATGGCAGGTTTATTTTCTTTTTCAGTCTTTCAGTTATGAAAGAGCACTCAGAGCCGGAGTCAATAAGAGCTCTGGCCGAGAAATCCACTCCATTATAGTGAATCTTAATGCGTGCGGTTCCCAACAATACCCCTTTAGTTGTATTGGCATGTAATGTAGAAACATTATTAACATTTTCGTTTCTATTTGCAGACTCAAGCCTTGCCCTAGCCTGTTGCGAAGTTGAGGGCCTATCATCGTTGGAGTTGCGGTTCCAACTTCGATTATTTGTGTTGGTGTTTCGGTTCCGACTTTGATTGTTGGAGTTGGTGTTCCGGTTCCAACTTTGGTGGTTTCCTTGGGGTTGTGCTGTTGGCAGGTGGAGTAAGGTGTTGTGCCTCAAGTGACACAAGGTGCAATTAAGCGGATGAGGGCATCGTGTCCGGTGTGTTTGTCTGACAAACAGTTAAGGCAACACCTTCTTTCCTTAATGAAGGTTATTCTGTCTTGTGGGGACAGCCTTCGGAAGTTTTGACAATCCCGCAATCTGTGCTCCTTGGTGTTGCACATTTGACACCAGCCAGGAGGGACGCTGGCTTGGTAAACTCCGAGTTTCCTCGGCGTTTCCCGTGAACTATTTGAAGACTGATTCGAGTGTGCCTTGTTGCTACTCCTCAAATCGCACACGGTTTCCAATGTTTGGAACCGGTTGGATAAGAATTTATCCATGTCTTCCCATTTTGGAATCTCTGTTTTTTTCTCTATGGTTTGTTCCCATAGAGCCAGAGTACATTCCGGGAGTTTAGTGGAACATAAATAGGTAATTATTGCATCCCAATTTGATGACATTGGAGTGATGCGATACAATTATTTATGTCTCTTTGTAGTTGCTTAATCTTTGTACCGCATTCCTTCTCAACTGCGGTCAGACTAAACAAAGATTTCAATTGTGTATTGACCAGGATACGTTTGTTTTCGTACCTGTCACTTAAATTTTTCCAGGCTGTAGTAAAGCCTTCATTGGTTACTGGGCACATAGGGACTATTTCCTTTGCCTCCCCATGGGTTTTCTGGTTGATATGATACAATTTCTCAACCGGGGTAAGGCGTTTATTTAATATGTATATGGCCGTGAACATGTCCCTAAGGGTTGGCCATGATAGATAATCGCCCTTAAACACATCGGTGTCACAGGGCGGAAGCCGAATATTATTTTCAAAGCTGGATGTATCATCATTACTTTGTTGCTTTTGTGTTTGTATGGGCTGTGCTGACAGCTTTTCCAGCTGAGCATTCATAGCAGCCATGCATTTCGTTTAGCATGCGAAACACGTCTTATTTTTTTGCTTGATGGATTGCAAATCTTCCTTAGTGGTCTCTTTGTGGGTTAAAAGGCTGTCATAAGCCGTTTTCGTCTTTTTCCATAGTGACTTCAGCTCCTCTTGCTGTAGTGCAAGGGTGTGCTTATCCATTTCTTCCATATTAGTAGAGCTCCATTCTTGCTCGAACTCCACTATGCAGTCGGACTGACGAATATATGTCTCCATTCTCTTTATTTGTTGAAATATTTTGTATATTTACAGAGAAGTGGACTCAGAAGTAGTGACTCAGGAAGAAAGAAATCTCTGAAGATTTAATATCTTAAAGTGTTTGTGAACCGATCTAAATCTCTGAAGATTTAGTGTAACAAGAACTGTGTATATGTAACAGATAGAAATCTCTGAAGATTTAATGTTTCAAAAGTATTTGTGTAACAGATAACCTCTGGAGGTTTAGTGTTTCCAAAATGTATGTGATAACCGATAGTCTCTGAAGGCTTAATGTATCAACAAAAAGTGTATGTGGCACAGATTTAAATCTCTGAAGATTTAAGGTGCTTTGGGTAGTATGAACCCTGTATAGCCAAACCAAGTAAAAAATAAAGTGAAATTTCCAAACAAAAAACTAACGCAATTGTGTTTGTCCAGATATTCGTGGACTAGTGATGATTGTTTATTTAATCTTTAAATGATACAATTAAATGTGTTTAATTAGCGACACCTGTTAATTGTGTACGCTTTAAATATTTATATCACAAGCCACCCAACGTAGATGATGTATATATGGGTGTGTTGATGAACTGATTCATGTGATGTGAACTTTGTGATGGATTATTTAAAAAAGCATCAACTAAGTGAAAATTAAAAGTTATTTTGGAGAACGTTTCCACACGAAGTGGTAGAGCAGACAGATGTTCAGTGCAGTGATAAGTGTTTATAAAAAAAAAAAAAAAAATTCACTGACTGCTTGCCTTGAGCTGTGTCGGATAAGTCTTACCACTGGTGGGGGACTTAACCGATAGTCAAAAGGCGATATTGCGCTGTCAAGCACACAAGGTTTTCACTTACTTTGTTTTTAAAAAAAAAATCACTCACAAAGTTCACTTACGTTTTGTACGTATTAAAAAAAAAAATGGTGCATGAACTAAAACAAACCAACGTACCTTGAGTATATTGAGCAAAATGGACTGATGAACGATGTAAAGTGATGAAATGTGATGTTTTAATGTGATGATGTGAGCAGATGGACTGTAGTGAGCAAATTGGTGAGCAGTGATGCTGATGTGATGTTTTGATATGATGTGATGTGAGTACTGGATGTATTTATGTGTATTTGTGTAACTCCCTGGTCTGTTATTCGCTGGTGTGTAGCTCGTTTAAGTTTTTTCGGAAGAAAAGTAATTAAATCTTGGATTGGCAAATTATGTTCCTTGATGATTCGTGTAATTAAATTATTTCCTCGATAGAGCAGTCGGTTTTTGTTATTTAATGTTTAGAAAGCCAGTTCAAATTCCCGGTGAGATGGACCAATGTTACATGCGGCCAATGGCAATGGCGGGATGCTCGCACGTAATAATATATGCAAAGAAATGAAAAGAGCGGCGAGTGAATAAGGAAATAAACAATGGGATTCGATATGTACAATAGTTTTATTAAATGTAACTTGTATGTGGTAATGAAATGTAATGGAATTGAAATAATTACAAAGTGCACAATAAATTATTATATGGAAATTTAAGTGGTGATTTAACTTGGTTTGGCAGCTGATGACTCTCGTATGCTCGGAAAAGAAGTGATCGAGTGTTTAGATAAATATCAGCTCTGTACCGCCGCCGAAGGGGTAAGAGCTGTTATCGGTATAAAGATAAAAGTAAATATATGCATAAATGGACACTGAGAAGGGTTTACCTTCAAGCTGGGTAGTGGCCTAAGGTGCAATACCTTCTAGCATACAAGTCACTACAGTGTTGTGAGTTCGACTCTCACAATGCCGGGAAGAAAAGTCCTTGAAGAGATGTAACTCCAGTATCATCGAAACATATGTCGGCTTGTCTGGTTCCTGCAGCGCGTAGGTAAATTTTTCTCAAAAAACACATTTTCATACAATCCCGAAAATTGCTTGTAAATACCGTAGGTATTTACAGCGATAGACTTCAAGTCAAAAAGCAACAAAGAGATAAAAGTAAAAAGTAATAGCGCGGAAGATACTACGGTTTGCTACGAGGGGCAGCCGATATATTTAGACCGGTGGTCTAAACAGCCATGTTGCTTGATGGATCTTTTTATGCTTGAACCTGGTGCTGGCTACGACCATATTTCGTGCACCGGCGAAGTCGATCAGCCTGCATCCATTCGGCGAAGTCTCTTCATGGAGGCTGAACTTTCCGACAGTGGGGCCAAATACACCCTCTTTGCCCACCCTGGCGTTAAAGTCGACAAGCACGACTTTGATATCATGACGGGGGGCAGCGCTCATAAGTTTCTTCAAATTTTGCGTAGAATGCATCTTTTTCCACGTCGTCCTTGTCCTCGGTCGGTGCGTGCGCACAGATAAACGATATGATGAAAAATCGTAGTTTTATTCGGATTGTGGCGAGACGCTCGTTCACGGCTGTGAAAGACACTACCTGTTTCACAAGCCTCTTTCCCACCACAAAACCGACGCCGAATCTGCGCTCATTAGTGTCTCCGCTCCAGTAGACATTGCAGATTTGGATGGTCTTATAACCTTGCCCCGTCCATCGCATTTCTTGTATAGCGGTGATGTTAGCTTTTGCCTGTTTGAGGACCCCAATTAGGCGGGCATCGCCACCTTCCCTGCTAAGGGTTCGGACATTCCAAGAACATGCCCTGATTTCCTTAATCAAATTCCTATTTCGTTTGCAGTGGTCGTTATCCAAAGAGTGAGTTATCATATCCGAGGCCTGATTATTGCATCTCATTGGAAGTTTGTTTTTATGTGGTGGGTCCCAAACCCTACGCACAACCCGTTTCTCGGGGGGTTGGATTTAAATTTCACATTTATATAGCGAGCCGCTTGGTTCAAGACAGACGCCCGCTTGCAGCCGCACCTCATGGTGACAGACTCTGCTGATGAAGTCCCCTGGCAAGCCCTTAAACCGATTATGTCGGAGTGGCCTTGTCAGGTTGTCGCCTTCTCACTTTAGTTCACCACCGAACGGGTGTTCAGTGGCTATCCAGAGATACGTGGGCTTTCCCGGACGTAGTGAGCTGCTTGGACCGCACATAGAAGAATCGCTCTGGCCATTCCCAGTTGTGCCACTTGTGTGGACTTCTACACACGGCCCCACCTCCAATACAGAGAAGAGGACGAACCCGACCCCACAATCGAAGGCGATGGAATCGAAGTTCCACAACCCGACTATAACGAGGTGCGAGTAGCTATATCAGGGCTAAAAAACAATAAAGCGGCGGGTGCTGATGGCCTGACCGCTGAGCTATTTAAATGCGGCGGCGAGGAGCTGGTAAGGTGCATGCACCAGCTCTTGTGCAGAATATGAATGCATGCCTGAAGATTGGAACCTAAGTGTTCCCTGCCTTTTGAGTATCGCATATAAGGTCCTATCAAGCGTATTGTGCAAAAGACTGAAGCCTGACGTGAACCGACTGATTGGACCTTATCAGTGTGGCTTCAGACCTGGTAAATCTACCATCGACCAGATTTTTACAATACGCCAAATCTTGGAAAAAAACCCGTGAGAAAAGGATCGACACACACCATCTCTTTGTTGATTTTAAAGCCGCCTTCGGCAGCACGAAAAGGAGCTGCCTATACGCCGCTATGTCTGTGTTTGGTTTCCCAGCAAAACTTATACGGCTATGCATTCGGTTAGAATTGGGAAGGACCTCTCCGAGTCGTTCGAAACTAAACGAGGTTTCAGGCAGGGCGACCCCCTATCGTGCGATTTCTTTAATTTAATGCTGGAGAAAATAATACTAGCTGCAGAACTTAACCGCGCTGGAACAATATATTACAACAGCGTACAACTGTTGGCGTATGCCGACGACATCGACATCATTGGCCTCAACTACCGCGCCGTAACTTCTGCGTACTCCAAATTAGAAAAGGAAGCGGAAAAAATGGGTTTGGTGGTGAACGGAGGTAAAACGACGTACCTGCTGGCATCAAGCAAAGAGTCAGCGCATTCGCGCCTTGGCAACCACGCCACTGTTGGCAGCCATAATTTCGAAATAGTAAGGGACTTTGTATACCTGGGAAGCAACATTACTACCAACAACAATGTAAGCCTGGAAATCCATAGAAGGATTACTCTTGCAAACAAATGCTACTTTGGGCTGAGTAGGCAATTTAGAAGTAAAGTCCTCTCTCGACGAACAAAAACAACGCTCTATAAGTCACTTATCGTACCCGTCCTGCTATATGGTGCAGAAGCATGGACACTGGCAGCATCTGATGAGGCGGCTCTGGGAGTATTAGAGAGAAAAATTCTTCGAAATATTTATGGACCCCTAAAGCGGCTCCGCTGGCTAGGACACGTGGTGCGAATAAACGAGGACGCTCCGGCCCGGAAGGTATTTTTATCGGCACCTGCCGGTGGAAGTAGAGGAAGAGGGAGACCACCACTTCGATGGCAGGACCAAGTAGAGGCAGACCTGCGAGCACGCGGTGCCTCTAATTGGCGCCAGTTGGCTCAACAAAGAATCGACTGGCGTAACATGTTGGACGGCCAAAATCGCCTAGGCGGTTAAAGGCTATTTTAAGTAAGTAAGGTTCTAAATATAGTTCCCAATCAGTTGGCCTTTTTAAATTGATTGCTTTTTTATTACTTCTCTATATTTCTATTTTGGAGATTAAAAATACTCCGTTGGAATATCAATGCTAGCTGCATCTAGCACATCATTGATTTATATGTGTTTGTGTGCAACAATTCTATTTTAGTAATTGTGGTTCAATGATCGCTACTATTAGTGTAAGAATGTAGATAGGCTGATGCACCTTATCATATTTGTATAAGTATGTGTGTATGTAAAAATGTTTAAGTGCATTTAAACTTAAACAGTAGTACTGGAAGGTCTCTGTCTAAAATTTCATTGTTTAGCTGCCAAATGGTGGATTGCGCTTCATAATAGGTTGCTCTACACTTCAAGAACACGCCATTTTCTGACCCACTCAAAAGCGCCTTCACTACAAATAGTGACAGCTATGACCTCCCTACGTTGCAAACTACCAGGTTGGTTGTTAAAAGGTAGTCAAACAGACTCTCGCCCCTGGCATTGATATCGGAGCTTCCCCATTACACGTGATGAGCATTAGCGTCCGCTCCTATAACAAAATGACCCGTACAAAAATTTGACACCATATCTCTCACCTCCCTTTGTGGTGGAGGTTCTTCGGCGTCATAGGGCATATAGAACCACGCCACCGTCAGGTTGGTGCTGCCGAGTGGTAAACTGGCAGCGGTAATGTCACCATTGGAATAGTTAGGTAGAATAAAGGTGTTGGGGTCAGCCTTAACCAAAATACAGGTTCTGACTCTGCCCTCCTCGCTGGCTCAAATGAGCTTGAAGCCCTTAGTTCCCAATCCGCAAATCCTCGAGCTGTTGACCCAGGGTCCTTGGATGAGAAAGACGACTACTTAAAGCAGCCGAGACTAATTAAAGCAGCCGAGACTACTTTAGATTTGTGCAAGTTTGTCTGAAGCATCACCAATATGAGCGCTATCAGACTTCCCTGCCGTCCCCATATCGTCGAGGTCTCTCCTGTCCCGAAGGCTGTCTCTCAATGACGAGTTCAGAGCAACTGCGCGATTTGGCGTAGCGGGAGCCCTGCTGTCTGAAGCATCAAAGACATTGCGCACAGGATGGGCTGTTACCGCCATGATGTCGAGGCCTTCCCCATCCAGCAGGCTGTCTTCCATCTCCGAGTTGGCGGATAACATGCTTTCCGCGTCGGACTCCTCGGTTTCCTCCTGCGGTACTTCGATTTCCGAGTCGCCCGGAGCAGCCGCGATGGCAGCGTGCTGTGCATCGCCACGGTATACGTGGACGACGATCTAGCCTAGACTATAGTGCACTAGCCCATTACACCTTTTAAGTGGCTCGAGTGCCTCCTTATTCATTGTGAAGACCACATGTCTATCAGGCCCTACCGCATCCCCGACCAGAGTGACACTCCAGTCCTGCGTCGGGAGGGACAGATTCATTATACGCAGCATCGAGAGAATTCTCTCAGGCTCTGCAGGGATGGCAGGAATCCATGCCCTTGCCCTTGGCCGAGCCGGAATGTCCCTCCAGTCGACAACCTCGGTTTTTGCACCTTCGTAGACTTCACCCAGTCTTGCAACTGCTGCCTTGTACAGTGCAACAGTTCTTGCGTCATCGCACGCGACATTTTTGATCTGTCCCTGGTGCCAAATAAACATCGCCTCCCTCAGAGCTTTTTTGTAGGCCCTAAGTTTAACTTTATATTCGAGCCATTCCGTTCCAAGGCTCTTGGCCTTATTAAATTGTGTTCTACATGATTTGCGGAGCGGTCGTAGGACCACCAATGCGGCCTATGTTTACCGCGTGGTTTTGGCACTGGGCAAGCCTGCTCTAGGGCACTCGAGAGCGCCGTTGTAAAGGACTTTACCAGATCCTCCAATTCCCCTACTGATGAGGGGACTTGTTGAGGCAGTGCTGGTAGGTCACTAGATAGTATTTCATTGTGTAGCTGCCAGCTAGTGTTACGTGGGTTGCGTTTCATAACCGGCTGCTCAACAGAAAAGTCTAGAACTAATTCTATGTACCGGTGGTCGGAGAATGAATGTTCATCGAGAACACGCCATTTTCTGACACACTCATAAGCGCCTTCGCTGCAAATGCTGAGATCTATGACCTCCCTACGGGTTTTAGTAATAAACGTAGGTTGGTTGCAAACTACCAGGTTAGTTGTTAACAAATATTCAAACAACGACTCTCCTTTAGCATTGATATCGGAGCTTCCCCACTGGACGTGATGAGCATTCGCGTCAGTTCCGATAATAAGATGACCCATGGAAAAATTTGCCACCAGGTCTTTTACCTCCCTCTGTGGAGGAGGTTCTTCGGCGTCGTAGGGCATATAGACCGACGCCATCATCAGGCTGGTACTGTTGACTGTTAATCTGGCAGTTGTAATGTCACCATTGGTATAGTTGGGCAAGAGAAAGGCGTTCAGCTCAGACTTAACCAAAATACAGGCTCTAACCCTGCCCCCCGCGCTGGCTCGGATACGCTTAATCCTTTGGTCCCCAAACCGCAAATCTTTGAGTTGTTGACCCAGGGTTCTTGGATGAGGACCACATCTACGTCGCCTTTAGAAAGACGACTGATTAAAGCAGCCGAGGGTGCCTTAGATTTGTGCAGGTTTATCTGAAGCACCACCAACATGAGGGCGGTCCGACTTCCCTGCCACCGCCGTATCGTCGAGTTCCACTTCGTCTGGAGGCTTATCTTTTAACGACGATTTGTTCAGGCCACGATTTGGCGTGGCGGAAGCCCTACTAACTGTGGCAGTATCAACATTGGTGCGCTCAGGACTAGCTGCTATCACTGTGACATTGAGGTCTTCCCCGTCCAGCAGGCTGTTTCCCATCTCCGAGCTGTTCACTGCTCCATTAGACGTCGCAGATGCCATACTTTCCAAGTTGGACATCTCCGACTCCTCTTCCGGCACTGCGATGTCCGAGTCCTCCGGTGCAGCCGAGATAGCAGCGCGCTGTGCATCGCCGAGGTATACGTGGATCACGAGCTGACCCATGCCGTAGTGCACTCGTCCATTGCAGCGATTGAGAAGCTCGAGTGCCTCATTATTCAAGGTGAAGACCACTTGCCTATCAGGTCCTACCGCATCCTCAACCAGATTGACACTCCAGTCCTGCGTCGAGAGAGACGGGTTCATGATCGGCAGCATGCTGAGAATTCTCTCAGGTTCAGCAGGGATGGCAGGAATCCATGCTCTTGCCCTTGGCTGAGCCGGGATGTCCTTCCAGTCGACAACCTCGATTTTTGCCCCTTGTACAGTGCAACAGTTTTTGCATCCTCACAAGCGAATACCTTGATTCGGCCCTGGTGCCATCCCGCATCAGAACCCATCGGCGTGGCACCCGGAGACTCATCCATAATGTCAAGAAGGGCATTACCGATCGCGTTCCGGACGTGCCGCCACTGGTCCTTGGGGACGGCCAAACGGTCGTTGCCCCGGTCAAGAATGCCTATAAGGATCCTGTCCTTGGTTACATCACAAAGATTGGTTTGCACACTCCGGGAGTGTTTTGATACCGCTTGGGATAGGGTTTTGACTCCACGTCCGATCCCTGGCGTTTGAAATTGTTAACGTTTGCCCTCTTTGGCACATAACTGCTTTGGAAGTCCCGTATCAGAGATTGTGCTAACTCCACACACTTCCTAGAACTCGGCGACAGCGTTTCAAGTCACTCTTACTTGATAGAGAATTATGGGTAGACCGACCGCTAGTTGCCATTGCTGTCAGTCCCCCGGTTGATTTTGTGGTAGTGGAAGTTGTCCTCCGACGTTGTGTTTTCGCTTGCTCCAACATAGCTCTCCTCTGCTGAGGAGTAAACGAAGTTGTTGATTGATTAAAGTTTTGTTTAGTTTTTTTCATCTTGTTCGTACGACCCATCGCCGGACAAGGCCAGCTTTGGGTCAAGGAAATAGTGAGGGGAAAGTGTGTCGTCCGCCGCGGCAGAGCCCCATACCGCGGTAAGGCCATAGTTACTCTCCGAGGCAAAACGCAAACGTCCAATGGGCGAAGCCCTGTGGCTATCGACTTAAGCCCTCGTAATAACAACTAACACGCCCCCTTTTTCGATATCTCCAGTTTTTTTTAGAGGTGGTGGGAATCGATCTCATAAAACCCCTTGCCAAATTTCAGTGGTCTAACCTAAATATTTCCAGAGATATGGACTATGAAGTATATCATACGTGTGGGAGGTTCCACGCCCCCTTTTTGGTTAACCCCCCGTTTTATGGGTGAGAATGGTGTTGTTATCCTATACTTTTGTACAAATTTCCAGGTCCCTACCTTAAACTCTTTTAGAGATATTCATGAAACGCCCTCTAATATTTTCTTCTGATTTTATATATTTTTTGGTACTACCCCCAAAAAGTTGTAATTGATGAGAAAAAAAGCTTTGCAAAAAATCATTGATATAACTTATCCTTTAGATGCCTATTTTTCCGCCCTTTCCCATACATTTTGTATGGGAAAAAATTATACTGAATTTTGTCATAATTTTTGAGTTTTTTCGAAAAAAAACTTAATTTATTCTTAAAGTTGAAGTTTATTAAACGTCAAACCGTGTGTGATTATCTTAACTATGTATTAAAATAATTACAGCCATTTAAAAATGACTAGATTTTGTATGTGTTACTGTGTATGTGTGAGCAATAGTACAAAACTTTTGCGTTAGTCAACAAACGGTGCATGTTTGCACCTTGCATGTTTTCCATGTAAAAAAACGTACATTTCCTGAAATATGAAAAACCGACCTTTTACCCTACGGACACATTTTTTAGCCAAAAAGACCTTCAAATAGGGAAAAACCCCAGGTGTGACAACACTGGTTCGCCTTCAGCAAATCCCTCGCCTACCGCGGCTTTTCAACCTGGTTTTACCATGGCCTTGTCAAATTCGTCCCCAATATGTACGCCCTCAACTAATCCCACTTTTACATCGACACGCTTGAATGCGTTATTTTACGGGCAGCCAGAAAAAAAATATTGAATTCTATAAAAAATAGATTACGAGTATTACCACAGGCGGCCGCCGTGGTGTAGCGGTTAAGTGTTCGGCCTTCAACACCAAGTCGTGGCGGTTCGATGCCCGGGAAAGGTAACATAAAAAAAAAGAATTTTTCTAAACGGGGTCGCTCCTCGGCAGTAGTTTGGCAAACTCTCCTAGTGTATTTCTGCCATGAGAAGCTTCTCAGCAAAAAATTCATTTGCTTTGCAAGTGCCGTTCGGAGTCGGCAAAAAACTGTAGGTCCCGCCAACTTGTAGGAAAAACTCAAAAAGCAACACACCACAAGTTGGAAAGAGAAGGCAAAAATCTCGTTAGAGGTTATGATAACCTGTTGATATATCGCCGCAATTAATCAAAATAAACTAGAGACATTTACCTCTTTGGCGACAGTTGTGTGTGGAGGTATGTGGCGTAGACGGCTGGGAGCTGAAGCATCACGCTTTACTTCAACCGTAGGCATCTAGTGGGACAATTGTCCGTGAAATTGAGAACCAAATTCACACAGATTATTACGCTCTTTGCTTGTTTCGCTTGTGTGAGCGCTATGATCGCATTGATATATGAAGTGCTGTCGTTAGTTTTTGTTCAGTAGCTTACTATCAAGCAACAGAGAAGCACCGTGTGCGGACCGATTTCTTTTATGCGCAAGAAATAATTGCAACCCAGCAAACCAACTTCGGTGGCTCTTAGATCTGATATTTTATATGAGTTTTTTCTGAACAGCATAAGTTCAGTTTTCGTTTTTTTTTAGTTAGGCCTGATGCTATGTAGGGGAAAATGTGTTCTATATAACACGCTAACGGGGTAACTCCTAGCTCACATAGCAACCGAATAAATGGCAGATCTAACTTGTGAAATCAACAACACAAAACCTTGAATATCTCAGTTCGAGAAAAGGTGGACTTATGCCACTTGCGTTCTAAGGGGCTCAAATATGACTGCTTTATGAGATTACTTTCATTATTCGGATTCAAGTACCTATTTTAGTTATGATTTTTCTTTTGAAAATGAGTTTTTTTCTAGGAAAATAATAAATAATGTTAGATATGCATGAAAATGCATGTTTAACTCTTTGCTTCTACATATTTAAAATGAAAACATGGGAAATAAGAGAAAAATAAAAGGAAGCAATGAAAGAGAGAGAGAAGATAGTTATTCGTACAAAAAATCTTTCAAAATATACTCTTTTTTTGCACACTTTCAAGGGATCAAAATATATTCGGAAAGAGTCGTATATGCACTCGCACTAACACTACCTCAGTTACAAAAATGCCTCGGCCTGCTTTACTTCATCGCAACATTGTTTTCAAAGAGAACCTAAACTCGCCAAAACCGAAAGCAACTGAAGCAAATGAAAAAAACTGAGAAACATAAATGCAATGCACATAACTCGCAAAGATACGATATTCTCTTTAAAATTATTCCGGTAACACTGAAAGGTAAACACGAAAAAATAGTTAACACTTCCGCGTTTATAGACGAAGGCTCTTCAATAAGTTTGTTAGATGAAGAGATTGCTAACGAATTGCAGATAAATATGCAGTCACACACACTGTGCTTGATATGTACTTCTGATTTACAATGTGAAGAGAAGTTTTCAAGAAAACTTACCCCCGTATTCTGTAACTTTGTCTCATCTCAAGTCACAAAATTTGAGATTTGTCGTTTGAGTTTTGATATGGACGAAATGGAATTGGAACATGAAATGTCTCTATTAGTGACTATTGTCTCTATTAGTGACTAGAGATAGCTTACAGAATTCAGGGGTTAATGTAGAAATTTTGACAAATGAAGCGAAAAGAATAACATCAAACGTACACACTGTAAGCAGCAACGTCGCAGCACTAAAGAAAGCAATTTAAGCATTTGAGGAAGCTTCCAATCAAAAGCTATGAACACGCTGTGGCGAGGCTTCTTATAGGAGTAGATAATTGGCAATTAGGAATTCCACACCGAATCCGTGAGGCGAAACCAAGTGACCCTATAGCGATTAAAACTGCACTAGGATGGTTGGTTTACGGAGCGTGTAGACACAAACCAAATTCTATTGAATCTTACAGTTTTCACATTTGTGAGTGTAGTTATTATCAACAGTGATACCGAGCTGCAAGAAATATTATTCTCTAGAAAATGTAGGCGTAAACTTGACATCTCAACTAAAAGTTGGTGCTGAAGACGAACGTTGTTTAAATATCGTCGCCTCAGAAAAGGAACGGCGAATGTGCAAATTGACCATTTTCAGGTTTTGATGCAGAATAACTAATTCGGGGCTGATCTTTTCATTTCTGTAAACCGGTTTTTTCTATCTTCTTAAGTTTTTGAGTTTTTTACTGTGCGTTTGTCGCATGTTACAAAATATAACAATTCGGGTATGCTTTTTGTCGTATGTAGCAGAAATATATCACATACGACAATTTTCCTAGAAATTCATTTTTTGTTATCATTAGAAAACGTTTGTCGTAAGGGCTGCTAAACTGCCTACAACATTTGTATACAGACAAATTGTAAGCATTTGTCGCATCCATGCGTAGCTTAACCTCAAAGTCGATTTTCTCGAAACTGTCTTTTGTAACATACGACGTTCGTTTTCTGAGGCGACGATATGTTGGGAGATCTAACTAGAAGACGTTCTGACGAAATAGCTACCTTATGGCTAAGAAAAAACTCTTGTGTCTTGAGAGAAAGCTTGATGTTGACCCTAAACTGCTTAGCGTTTTTACACAAACGATTTCAGACTATTTGGCTAAAGGGTATATCCGCAAGTTAGGAAACCATGAAGACGCTCACAAAAATGTGTGGTAGTTGCCCATTTTCGCAGTTTTCAATAAAAATAAGCAAGGTGAAACCAGAATAGTTTGGGACGCTGCACAGTGGTCTGAAGGGCGAATTTAACCAAAAATTGAAAAGCGGAATGTGAATTGTTTGGTAAACTCCACGAATAGTCAAGCATACGCTGCAATATAAATCATACAAATTTTTGAACTTCTTAGGCGGCGATATGAAGTTTTGAAAATTTGAGAAAATGGATGAGGATGAAACGGAAGTTATGGCATGGAAATAGAAATTGTAGCCGACTTTCAGGCGTATGTTGCAGACTTTCAGGCGTAGGCGTTTTTCTTATATCTCGGGAACCGCTCGACCGATTTGGATAAAATTTGGCATTATAGACAGTATGATTCATTCTAAGATGTGTTGCCACTTGGGGCGGTTCATAGGGTTGCACTTATCTCAATTTTTTTTAAATATTGAGCAAGATAGGTATTTTCGACCGTATTCCAAATATGTAAATCTCAAGCAGGGTTGCCATCTAACCGCATTTTATATATTTTTCTCTATATCTATATCTATATAACAGCTTGGGGCAGTTCACAGGGTTGCCACCAATCTCATTGTAAATCTCAAGCAGGGTTGCCATCTAACCGCATTTTATATATTTTTCTCTATATCTATATCTATATAACAGCTTGGGGCAGTTCACAGGGTTGCCACCAATCTCATTTTTTTTTAAATATTGAGCAGAATATGCCAATATGGGTATCAAATGAAAGGTATTTTGACCGTATTCCAAATATGTAAATCGCAAGAAGGGTTGCCACCTAGGGTTGCCACCTAACCGCATTTTATTTATTTTTATTGATATCTCGGGAACCACTTGACTGATTTGGATAAAATTTGGCATTATAGAAAGTATGATTCATTCTAAGATTATATGCGTGGGTTTTGCCACTTGGGGCAGTTCACAGGGTTGCACTTATCTCAATTTTTTTTAATATTGAGCAAGATATGCCAATATTGGTATCAAATGAAAGGTATTTTCGGCCGTAATCCAAATATGTAAATCTCAAGCAGGGTTGCCATCTAACCGCATTTTATATATTTTTCTCTATATCTCAGGAACCGCTTGACCGATGTGGATAACGTTTGGCATTATAGATAGTATGATTCATTCTGAGATTACATGCGTGGGTGTTGCCACTTGGGGCGGTTCACAGGGTTGCCACCTATCTCAATTTACTTAAATATTAGCAAGATATGCCAATATGGGTATCAAATGAAAGGTATTATCGACGGTATTCCAAATATTTAAATCTCAAGCAGGGTTGCCACCTAACCGCATTTTATTTATTTTTATTGATATCTCGGGAACCGCTTGACCGATGTGGATAAAGTTTGACATTATAGATAGTATGATTCATTCTATGATTATATGCGTGGGTATTGCCACTTGGGGCGGTTCACAGGGTTGCCACCTATCGGATTATTTAAATATTGAGCAAGATATGCCAATATGGGTATCAAATGAAAGGTATTTTCAACCGTATTCCAAATATGTAAATCTTAAGCAGGGTTGCCACCTAACCGCATTTTATTGATTTTTATTGATATCTCGGGAACCGCTTGACCGACGTGGATAAAGTTTGGCATTTTAGATAATATGGTTCATTCTATGATTATATGCGTGGGTGTTGCCACTTTGGGTGTATCTAAGTTGGTGTTAAATGGTGGGCGGCGAGCAGTTTACTATTATTGTTGTTGTTATATTATATGGTTGAGGGAGTTGGCCGGGGTTGCCGGTTCGAATCCCACCTCAACCAAAGTCTTTTTAATTTTATTTATTTTATTATTTTAATTTTCTATTTAGTTTAGTGGACTGTAAAATCATTTTATTAAACTTTATTGTTATTTAATGAGGGTGAGCGCTAGGCCTAACGAGACAGTTAGCAGCAAAAGCTGAATGATACTCAGCACTAGGCCCTGAGGCAGTTAGCAGCCTTAGCTGATTGACACTCACTTTACCCACATTATATTATTTTATACGTAGTATTTATTTAGGGACGTAGATCCCTTCCAAAAGTTATTTAATGAGGGTGAGAACTAGGCCTAATGAGACCGTTAGCAGCAACAGCTGAAGGATACTCAGCACTAGGCCCTGAGGCAGTTAGCAGCCTTAGCTGATTGACACTCACTTTACCCACATTATATTGTTTTATACTTAGTATTTATTTTGGGATGTAGATCCCTTCCAATTTATATGCATCGTTGTCATTAGGGGCGTAGATCCCCTTCGGAGCGTTTGCATAGGAGGCTAGCGTGAGTGCTAAAACCACCCTTTGTTGAAGCAGCTATAAGCTATGTATTCAGAAAATTCTATAAACTATCTGCCAATTACATTGGTATGTAATTCCGAAGATATGAAATGAACGAAATAATCATAGCTTATGCCGCGTAAACAGGGTGGTTCACAGGGTTGCCACCTATCTCAATTTTTTTTATATTTTGAGCAGAATATGCCAATATGGCTATCAGATAAAAGGTATTTTCGACCGTATTCCAAATGTGTAAATCTCAAGAAGGGTTGCCACCTAGGGTTGCCACCTAACCGCATTTTATTTATTTTTTCAACACCTCGCGAACCGCTTTGTCGTTTTGTATTAAATTTGGCATTATTAGTAGTATGATTCCTTCGTGAAGGGTGGACACCTTGCCGTGGAACGAGGGCTTAAGTCGATAGCCACAGGGCTACGCTGGCCTTGTGATCATAGCGCCGCCTGGTACTACATCACGATAGAAGCCTAGCCTCTCTGGCGCAACGACAATGATCTACCCTCCCAATCCAGGGTGTTATACGATATCGTGCCTATTGGATGTTTGCAGGCGGGACGCATGTCGTGGCTGTAGTTGAACGGAGCCTCTCTGATACCGGGTGGCCTCAGAGAGTAAGCATGGCCTTACTGCGGTACGGGGCTCTGCCGCGGCGGACGACACATTTTCCCCTACTCTTCCCTTGACCCTAAGCTGGCCTTGTCCGGCGATGGGTCGTACGAAGAAGATGAACTCAAATAACTTAAATAAAAACGAAAAACATAAAAAGAAACAACGACAAATTTCACTGCTCAGCAGAGGAGAGCTATGGTGGAGCAAGCGAGAAAACAACGCCGGAGGGCAACGTCCGCTCCACCATCAAGGGGGGATCGACAGCGATGGCAACTACGAGTCGGTCAACCAAACCACTATCGAGCAAGATTGACTTGATGGGAGCTAGCACCAGTGCGGTTGCCAACGCAGCTAAGCGGACAACGGCGGATACTAAACTCCCATCAACCGCTGATATGAAAACCAGTCTCTTTACGTCTTTGGCAGCGGTCTCACGACCTGCCCTCGGAGTTTCGAAGGAGAAGGAAGATCCTGAAGAAGTATGAGGGGCTACCGCAGGAATCCTTGTCGCCGAATTCCAGGAAAACGGTAGAGCTAGCGAAAGCTGTGATACCGGATTTCCATAATACTCACATGCCAAAGAGGTTAACACTAAACCCTTTCAAACGCCAGAGATCGGCAAGGGCAAAGGCATGGATTCCTGCCATCCCTAACGAACACGAGAGAACTCTCGGGATGCTACGGCTAATGAATCCGTCCCTCCCCACGCAGGACTGTAGTGTCAATCTGGTCGGGGATGAGGTAGGGCCTGACAGGCAGGTGGTGTTCACCATGAATAAAGAGGCAATCGAGCCCCTTAAAAGGTGCAATGGCCTAGTACACTACAGTGTAGGCCAGATGGTTATCCACGTATATCGTGGCGATGTTCAGCGCGTTGCCTTCTCGGCTGCTCCGGGGGAGTCGGAAGACGAAATACCGGAAGAGGAAGCGGAAGCGGAGGAGTCCGACGCAGAAAGCATGTTATCCGCCACGTCCCTTGGCGAAAGTGCTGTGAACAACTCGGAGATGTAGGACAGCCTACAGGACGAGGAAGTCCTCGACGTCACGGTGGTGGCAGCCAACGCTGAGCGATTAACATCTAACGCTACAGACAGCAGGACTCCCGCAACGCCATATGGGGCAGTTAATCGGAACAACTAGTCGTTGATAGACAACCTCCGGAATGGGGCAAACCTCAACGATACGGGGACGGCAGGGAAGTCTATGCGCTCTCATGTTGGTGGTGCTTCAGATTAATCTGCACAAATCTAAAGTGCCCCCGGCTGCTTTAAGTAGTCGTCTCTCTAAAGGCGACGTGGATGTTGGCCTCATCCAAGAACCCTGGGTCAATACCTCGAGAATTTGCGGATTGGGGACTAACGGCTTCAAGCTCATTCGAGCCAGCGAGGAGACCAAACTCAGAACGTGTATTTTGGTCAAGTCTGAGTTGAACTCCTTTCTCCTACCTCACTACACCAATAGTGACATTACCGCTATCAGTCCAATGGTCGGCAGCACCCGCCTGACGATGGCGTCGGTCTATATGCCCTTCGGCGCCGAAGAACCTTCAACACAAACGGAGGTGAAAGATCTGGTGTCAAATTTCTGCAGGGGTAATCTTATTATTGGAGCGGACGCTAATGCTCACCATGTTCAATGAGGGAGCTCCGATATTAATGCAAGAGGCGAGTCTCTATTTGATTACCTATTAACAACCAACCTGGTAATTTGCAACGTGGGTAATGAGCCCACTTTTATCACTAAGACCCGCAGGGAGGTCATAGACCTCACCATCTGTAGTGAAGGCGCTTATGAGTGGGTCGGAAAATGGCGGGTTCTTGAAGAACATTCATTTTTCGACCACCGGTACATAGAAATGGTTTTAGACTTAATTGTAGAACAACCAATTATGAAGCGCAATCCACGTAACACTAATTGGCAGTTACACAATGAAATATTAGACAGAGACCTGCCAGTACTGCCCTCACAAGCCCCCTCATCAGTAGATGAGCTGGAGGATCTTGTTATTACATATACATCGGCGCTCTCAAATGCTCTAGAACAGGCTTGTCCAGTGCCAAAACCACGCGGTAAACACAGGCCACATTGGTGGTCCTACGATCTGGACTCGCTCCGCAAATCATGCCGGAAACAATTTAACAAGGCCAAGAGCCTCGGCACTGAGCCTCATTGGCACGAATATAAAGGTAAACTAAGGGCCTACAAAAAAGCTGTTGAGACAGGCGAAGAGAACCTTGTGGAGAAATTTCTGCACTGACGTCGAAAAGGTCGACGACACAGAGAGACTTAGACGAGTCCTCTCGAAAAGTCAAACAGCAATCAGCTATTTGCGAAATCCTGACGGATCCTAGACCAGCACGGAAGGGGAAACCCTTGAGCTGCTCTTGAATATCTGAACCTGCATGACGCACCACTAGCACCTGCAACAAACCTGGCAGTAAATATACCCATCGCTGAGAAAAGGGTAAAGTGAGCAGTTAAGAGCTTTGAACCGTATAAGGCCGGGCCGGACGGGATTATCCCCGCGCAACTTATAAACACGTTGGAGACATCAGCTAAATGACTGGAATTTCTCTTCACAGCCTGCCTGGCTCTCAACCACATACCGGGCTCCTGGAGAAGCGCCACGGTAGTGTTTATCCCTAAGGCTGGGAAGGCGGGAAGATAGTGGCATACGCAGACGATTTAGCTATTGCATTCAGAGGCAAGTTCCCACAAACTCTGTGTGACTTGATGCAAGTAGTGCGAGAGGTTTCGACGTGGGCCTCTCGCTGCGGACTTACAGCCTCATTCTCTTTGGCGAACGATAGGCTAAACGAACGATAGCTGCCCGGCCGATATCGTCAGCTATTGGTATTCTAAATGTTACGTTGCCGATTATCGGCTAGCCTTACGTTGATCGCCAACAAAACGAAATGAAATGTCAAATTTGCAAACCCTGGCCAGATTTTTAAAACAAAAAGCCCAATTTTAGAAAAAAAAGACTCAAAACGTTCGAATTCAATAAAACACGAAGTACCCACAACGAAAACTTCACTTTATTTCAGATACTTTATTCCATTTTTTTATTTGATCTATTTTTGTTTAATTGTATTTCTTATTTTAATTTTTTTTATTTAAAATAATTTTTTATTTTATTCAAATTTATTTTATTTTCTTAAAATTAGTTTATTTTAATTTATTTTGATGTACTGTATTATTTTAAAATATATTTTTTTTGTTTAATCCGTTTTGTTTTATACTATTTAATTTTGTTTTTATTTTCCTTTGTTTTATTGTATTTCAAGCTATTTTTTTAATGCTATTAGATTTTCCTTTATTTTTATTGTTAATTATTATACCTTTCATGAACATGAAATGGTATTAAAACTTTGGTCCGATGTTTGTAAGTATGAGAAGAAGAAGAGATAGACCCATCAATAAGTATACCGAAATGATCAGGATGACGAGATTAGTTGATTTAGCCGTCTGTTCGTCTGTCTGTCTGTCTGTCTGTCTGTTTGAACGCAAACTAGTCCCTCAGTTTTTGAGATATTTGACTGAAATTTTGTACGCGGCCACCATTTTCCAATATAGGAATCATTTGTCGGAACCAGCAAGATCGGACCGATATTACATATAGCTCCCATACAATCGATTGTTCCGATAAACAAATTTTAGGCTATAACTCCTGTAATTAAAGAGGTAGGCACGTGAAAATTTGTAAGTATTGCTATTTTTATATGCGAAATATCAATGTTTAAAATCATTGAGATGGGATAAATATTTCATATAGCTCCCATATAATCGATTATTCCGATAAAAGGATTTTGGAAGATAACTCCTGTAGTTATATAGCTAGGAACGCTATTTTTATATGTGAAATATCGATGCTGAAAATCATCGAGATGGGATAAATATTTCACATAGCCCCCATACAATCGATTGTTCCGATAAACGGATTTTGGGCTATAACTCCTGTAATTAAAGAGGTAGGAACGTGAAGTTTTGGAGATATCGCTATTTTTATATGTGAAATATCGGTGTTGAAAATCATCGAGATGGGATCAATATTTCACATAGCCCCAATACAATCGATTGTTCCGATAAACGGATTTTGGTAGATAACTCCTGTAATTATATAGGTAGGAACGTGAAATTTCGTAACTATTGCTATTTTAGAATGTGGAATGTCGATGTTAAAATTCAATGAGATTGGACCAATATAACACATCGCCCCTATATAATCGATAGTACCGATAATTTCGGTATGAGCTTAAGTTAAAACACACAGGCTGTACTGGGATCAAACAGTGAAAATCGTGACGCTTATTCATGAAAGGTATTTAACCTTCGGCATAGCCGAAGACAGCTTTCCTTACTTGTTTTTTATTTGATTTTATTTTAAATTAATTTATTTGGTTTTTTTCATTTCACTTTGTTTTATATTACATATTTTGTTTAGGCCAGATGCCTAAAACCTTAAACTTATAAGGTCGCCCTCGTATTTATCTTTTATTTACTCGATAACAGAGTTGGTCTAACGGTTTAACTTATTTATGCTAAAACATCGCACGTATAAATAAACCGTACGACCACAACGAGTTAAGCTGGAATTATTGGTGATGTTTGTCGTAACGCTGTAGTCGTATCCCTAACGCAACCCTATGCGATACATTTTTATCGATTATTGGTGCGGTAAACGTAAACAGCTGACTGACTGCAAAAACTTTAATTAAATGAACAAAAAAGGTAATCAGCTGTTTATCGTTACCGCGGAAAACTAAAAACCAATTGGTTGGCTACGATCCGGTTACGACCTTAGCGTTACGATATGGCACCAATAATCGATTGCATTTAATCCCATAAGGTTGGTCGAATCAGCTGATTGGATACGACTACAGCGTTACGACAAACATCACCAATAATTCCAGCTTTAACATTTTTCCGAATCGAAAATCGGGCACTTGGATTTACTTTTCATATAGCGCACACGTACCAGGAGCCGTAGCTGATTTTCAAAGGTAACCTAAAAATAAGTATAATTAGCAATTTTGAATTAATGTGACTTGTATATTAGTTGATATATATATATATACATATTAAATACTTGAAAATTAATACATTTCACATTCTTTTCTCTTATCCGCAAAATTTGCTCGGTCAAACTTTCGAGTTTGCATTCCGAGCAAAACATATTTTGTTTTAATTTATTTTTTTATTTCTTTTACCTTTTATTTTTATTTATTATATTTTTTAACTTTGTTTTATTTTAACCCATTTTCGGCCGCTGGTCGATTTTTCGACCACCAACTTTGGACATCTATATCTTTGAACTAATGTAATACTTTCGTGATCTGTTTGCATTGTTAATTAAGTTAATTCAGAACTTATTTAGTACTAAGAGTGCAAAAATTTTACAAAAAAAAAATTTAACTACAATTTTAGTATATGGATGAAAATACTACTAATTTTAGTCGTTTTTTGTTCAGATAAAACAAAAGAGAAACCAAAAATAAAAAAAACTTTATTTAAAATTTTTTTAAAAGAAAAAATATCATATTTTGAGAGTAAAACAATTCCAATGTCAATTTTGCAATAACTCTAACATTTTAAAGCACGTAAACTTTGGTGGTCGAAAAATCGACCGCTGGCCTGAAGCTGGTAAGTTGGATATACGAGTATGTATTAGTTTCAGGCAGTACATATTTTATTGTTAACAGCAATGCAAGCAGAATCTGTCTGCTCTTCTTGACGTTATTTTGGGGTCTCCGGGTTGTACGACGCGAGCTACTGATGCGGGTTGGCACCAGGTTCGGATTAAAGTATTCGCGTGAGTTACGTTCACAACGTATGGTGAACGGGGACAGGCAGTACTTACGAGGTTTTGTATCCGAATCAATTAATTTTAACACATTATTGTCTTATTATTATATTTTGTTTAGGTATATTGAACAATGTTGATTAATTTTATTAAACAAGAAAAAACACGGAATGGTTGGTAGGACGGTCTTTTGGGAACTCACTTTGCTGCTCACAAAGCCGTCCTCACTAACCCTTACGATCTAATTATCTTCCTAAATACATAGCATACCTAAATGTACATATGTACATGTATAGCCCATCCAGCATACAAACTATTTTGCTCACTCAGCATTCCCATGGATTTCGAAGTGTCGAGTAAATCAAGCACTTGAATGGATATGTGGGTGTGTATGTATGTATACACAAATGATTTTTGGACATCAGAAACCTACTTAGCTTTTGATGTCTTGGAAAATATATATGAAGTTAGGCTGGGCTACATTGTTGCTTGCAACATTAGACTTACTGCAAGGCCAGCCATTTGTTTATACAAAATGTGGAATGCCGAGTATCGTTTTTCTGTTTGTTTCCCAACAAGCAACCAAGTCTCAAAATACACTTGGCCTCTTGCTAGGTTTTGCTGGTTGTGGGTCATTCCACATAACTCCCCCACGGTTTGAGTAAGAACTCTCCTGAGTTCTTTTATCAGCTAAAGGGATTTCTACGCTACTTGGCGTTTCTTGTGTTATCTTATTGACAATTCTAATATTTTTTCTTTTGTAAAATTTCATCAGTACAATTATTATTATTGCCAAAATCAACAAAACTATTACAACATTTATTCCGTATGAAACATTTCTATGATACACCTGCTCTTTAATTTTTTTTGTGTTTTCTATTTCATTTACATTAATTTCTTTAAATTTTAGTTCATTATAGCTTTGATTAACATTTTGGCTGGGTAATAAAATTTCTCTGTAAAGTCGACTTTTCGATTTTCAAAAATTTGATCATTTATATTCAGTTTACAATTTGCATAGTGCACCAAGTAATTTCCTTTTATTTTTAAATCCCTATTATCACAATTTTGATCTATTTGTTCTTGGTGTGCATTTACTATTAACAAAGTATCATCTTCCAAGGCATTTATTTTAGTTTTGTTATTAAATTTAAATACACAATCATTTTTATATATACAGTGTTGGCTTCTTTTTAAATCTTTTAGTGCTGTATCTTTTTTATACTCGAAATTTTCATTATCTATTTTTACAATTAATTCCCTATCTGTTTCAACCTCTAAATGATTTTTATTTGGTAAAGGTACGAGCAACTTTAAATCTGTTTGTATGTAACTATTCGGAATTTTTATTGCAATCACAATGGATTGATTCTTATATGCCAAAACTCGTATTTTAGACAGTTTCAGTTTATAAAAATCTATTTTGAAATAATTTATTTCTTCCCTGGTTAAAATTCCAGGGTGAATCAAGTTATATTTGGCTACCGCTATATTATTTTGTATATCGTCTACTTTATCTTTTACAAATCTTATTTTATTTATTATGTCATTAAATAGCAATTGGTTAAAAATCTCTGCATTTTGTTTGCTCATACCTTCAAAAAGCTTGAAAAACTTCTTAGCTGTCTTTCGATTTTTGGAATTTTCAAATTTAGAATAATCTCGATTTTTTCTTTGTTGGGTTTTATTCCTTCCTTCGTTAATGTATGGCCCAAGAATTTGGTTTCCCTCCTTAGGAAACTGCATTTGTCAGCCTGGATTTTCAAATTATGCTCTTGCAACTTCGAAAAAAATTTTTTCAATGAACTTAAGTGTTCTTCCAATGATGTGGAAAACACCAATATATCATCCAGATATACAACACTTATTTTATTTATATACTCCCTTAAAATTTCGTTCATTAATCTTTGAAATGTAGCCGGGGCGTTTTTTAGCCCAAACGGCATTCTGACGTATTCATACAACCCCAGTGGGGAAACAAAGGCCGTCTTTTCAATATCCTTAGATGCCATTTAAATCTGATGGTAACCCTTTGCGAGATCAAGAGTGCTAAAGTACTGTGCTCTGCCCAACTTGTCCAGAATTCCATCGATATTTGGCAAGGGATATTTGTCGTCGATAGTTATCTGATTCAACCTCCGATAATCAACGACTAAACGAAACCGTTTATTTCCCGCACTATCCTCCTTTTTAGGTACTATAATGATAGGAGAATTATATTTGCTCCTACTTTTCTGAATTATCCCCTGTTTTTCCAGGTCTTTTATTTGTTTTATAGCCTCCTCCTCATGCTTTGGGGGCAGTCTATATATTTTTGAATTTATTTGTTGATTCGTCGTAGTCCTTATTTCGTGAACCACCGCTTCTGTATTTGTTAATGTATCCCCCTCTTTATATATCAATTTCTCATATTTTTTTAATAACTTTTCAACTTCTTTACGTTCATCTGATTTTAGATGATCAAGTTGAACACTTTTCATTTCCCCACAATCCAGAGCATAAACCTGCTCCTGTATTATTTTTGAACAAAATGGAATTTTAGCCCCATTACAGAGAACAATTTCCTCCCTTTCAATATCTATTAATTTTACATTCTTCATTATAAAATCGTTTCCCAACAAAAGGTCATATGGTTTATCAAAGTCAACCTTTACCCATTTCATTCTGGCATTATTAACACACTGAAACTCGGACGGACAGGGAGTACTAACTCTCTCATTTGGTCCTTTTATATTACCACTCAGTGTATTCACTATCACATCGTTTCCTTTAATTATCGGGAGATTATATTCGCAAAAACTTGTTTTTTTCATTATACTTATAGTGGACCCCGGGTCAACCAACGTCAACCATTTTTTATCGAACATTGTTAACATTATTAAAATTTTATTTTCCTGTTCCGAGGCTAATTTATAAAAAAAAATCCTCGGTCGCATTTGTATCCTCTGCTGTGCTTGCAGCGTCTACGTCCATGGGTTGCGGCCCATTTGAACGCCTTGTTTGTTGGGAAGCATTTTGCCTATTATTGTTATTATTATTATAATTATTCCCGTTATTATTATTGTTGTTATTATTATTATTATAACGGCCCGTTTCATTCCGCGGTCGAGCATTTATTTGGGCATTATTTTGCCTATTCGAGGTATTATACCGGCCCGACTCGTACCGATAGGCACCATTCATCTGTTGTGAATCGTTTTGCCTATTCGTGTTATTATAATTTCGTGACGAATTTGCCATCTGCCAATTATTTCGACCCGTATTGCCTTGCGAACGATTGCTAAATCGCCCGGAATCACGATCCACCCAGTTATTATTTTGATTACCCGAATTGGGTCTATTATTTAAATTATTCTGCCCCTGGCTTCTGCTTCGTTGCTGAAAGCCATTATTGGCCATCTGTCTACCTGGATATCTATTTCCAGTTGTAAACATTGGATTCAGATTTCCCGCATCCAATCCTATAAAATTATAAATACTATTTGCCATTGTTGGCCAATCAAGAATATTTCTGATCGTACAGGCAAAGGTACCTGCCGCTAATTGCTTTATTCTCTGAATTAGCATCCCCGTTAGAATTTCCTTCATCACGTCCCCATTTTCATTAAGGACGCTCAATTCAGTAATATTATCAAAAATCTCCCTGGCCCTTCTGCCAAGTTCCATCATATTGGCCACCCTTAAACTTGAGATGCCATTTGTTATTGACATCTGCAGGCAAATTCCAGAAATCTCCATCTCGTAAATGCTAAAATATGCTAAAATGCTTCAGCAAATGAACTCTCAGAATTTTAGGAGATGACGCTTATTTGCGATTCTGATCCACAAGCCGCCTAGCTATGATAATAGTGCGTTATCTGCACTATAGTTGGCGCGCAGGCATCACTGCAAGATGCCAAATTAGTTGTGATCCTTTACAACTCAGAAAAAGCCAGAAGTAAACCGAAACGCCCGAAGTTACTAGCTACTAATCCCTTACTTTTCAGCGTTACTCTACTTTTTTAATTACAAAATAAATTCCATTTTCGGTAATAAGATTTGTGTTTGTTTATTAAAGTCAGTTAAGAACAGTTTTTAAATTTACAGTTTCTTTATTTAATTATTTATTGAGTTTTTCTCTATAAAATTGTTATACGGAAACAAAAAATGTTTTTTAGTTATAACTTTTAAATGATAAATAATATTTCTTTTGTGACTCCGAATTATGATTTCTGAGACTGAAACTCGACTTTTGATTCCTTTCCCGACTTGTTGCGACGTGTAAGATAGAAAAAAAAATACAATTTCCAAAATTATGGGCAAATACATAATTAAATATCAATTTGTCTTATAAACTACACATATTTATTGTTTTTGAGTAATTTTAGGGCCTAAAACAACATAGTTCTGCCCTTTTTCCTATTATTTGCGTTTTAGCAACAACTTTTTTTCGTCGCCAAAATTTGCCAGCTTTTGGAGAAAATTGGAGATTTTACGAGATGGCTAAAATGGGAGAATCGCAAATTTAGCTTAGTAGCTGTCAAAAACAGCTGAGCTACGTTATCTGATTCATTTTGCGTTCATCGCTTAAATATGCCAAACAATGAAGCAAATATGGAGATTTATAGAGATTTTCTTTCACTGGAATCGCAAAAGTCGCTAAAATTTGGCAAAATGAATTTAGAGATTTTAGGAGATGGAAATTAAGCATTAGCGAAAACTGGAATTCATGTACTGGTCTTTTGTTGACCGAAAATGTTGCTTGAGCCTAGTCTTGCAACCTTCCCAATTTTCCGGCGGGGTCAGGGAGAGGAAATTCTTTGCCGATCCAGATATTTTCAAATCAAATACGATTTGATACACTAGGTTTTCCTGGCCCGCATACTCCCCCAAAATCCTGTCCACCGTATTTATGAATGAAGGCAACTTTCTCGTGTTGCCTTCGAAGGGCTGTAAATACTTCAAGTCTTTTCATTTCATTTTATTCAGTCAATGGTTACAAAACCTTACAGACTAGAAATACAAATTTTCTTAAAGATAAACGTAATAACACTTAAAAATAATTTGATTGCAATTTAGCCAAAAATATAGATCTGGACTGAGCAAAATCTAGATCGAGACTTGTGAAAATTCGATTGAATTCAATAAGCGACCTCGTAATAGGTGCATACAATAAATAGTTATATTTAGGCCCAATTTCACAGGGGCAGGTTAACTTAAATTCCACAGTTAACTATGGATTCGCAATTTTATTTAAGTTATTTAACTGAATTTTTTTATGTAAATTGTTGGTAGATCACCTTCTGATATCTGACCAGAGGTTAAACCACCAACGTTGGGCAGTTAACCTTTGGTTAACTCAAAATGAAAATTGAAAATCTGTGGAACGTAAGTTAACCTGGCACTGTGAAATTGGGCCTTAAGCGCTTTAACATGAAACGGAAGTTGATTACGAAGGACCCTTTGGGGTACATTAAAAGCAATTTGCTCGAAAAGGTTAGGACAATTTATCATGCCAGCAATTATATCATACACAAACATAAGAGAGTGCATTATGCGCCTAGACTTAAGCGATTTGAGGTTTATTAAAAGGCAACGGGCCTCATACGATGGGAATGGCTCGTCAAAATGAAGAGGTTGCAGAGAAAACCGAGTAAAACGGCGTTGAATTCTTTCGATCCTGTCGGAGTGTAAAGAGTAAATAGGGTTCCAGATTACTGAGGCATACTCTAACTTAGATCTTACTAGGCAGTTAAAGAGTGATTTTCTAGTATATGGGTCTTTGAAATCACGTGCATAACGACGCAAGAAACCCAAGTTAGAATTTGCCTTGGGTATAATATGATTGATGTGGTTGACAAAAGTGAAGCCTAAGTCAAAAACCACACCTAAATCCCGATATTCATATACGCTAGTTAGGCAGATGTTAGAAATAGTGTAAATAGTGACAATTGGATTTACAGTTTTAGCGAAAGTCATTTGAAAGCATTTCTTTATGTTTAGCGACAGTTTATTTCTCACACTCCAATCAGATAGCTTATTTAGATCGCTTTGCAATGATAAAGCATCTGACGAACAGTTTATTTCATTAAAAATTTTTAAATCATCAGCATAGAGTAAGAATTTGGAAGTATTAAAAAAAGATTTAATATCATTAATAAAAAGTAGGAATAGCAATGGGCCAAGAATACTACCCTGAGGCACACCTGAAGTGGCCACGAAGGGGTACGATTTAGTATGACTAATTTCAACATAAGACACTCGGTTAGTCAGATAAGAGTTTAACCAAGAAAGTAGAGATGAATGGAAACCAAGCTCTTCTAACTTCAACAACAAAATGCTATGAACAACAGTATCAAAGGCTTTTGAAAAGTCTGTATAAACAACATCGACTTGATGACCAGATTTAAAGGCTGATATGCAATATTGGGAAAAATTCAAAAATTCAAATTCATTTAAAAATTCTTATTTCATTTTTTCTTCCTAATAAAACAAAAACAGAGCAGGAACTTCAGCTCGGCTTCTCCCCTTTCCTCATCGTTAGCGATTGCTCTATTCTGCTTACCGCATTTATTCCAATCCTTTATGCCGCTTTGCCGCTTTTGTTGTTTTCCTTTTTTCCTTTTTTGTGTTTTACGATGTACTTATTTATTCCACTTCTCTGCGGTGCCTCGTCCTTGGGTTTATTCCACTTCCCTGCGGTTGTTGATTTAAGCGTCGGTATTATAAATACTTTTTCTCCTTTCTCTGTTTCTTTTTTCTTTCTTTTAGATCATGTCTAACAATTTTAAGCTCTTTTTTCTTACGTTTCAAGTGCTTGCAGTTTAGCACGTATTTAGTTTGTTGTTATTTTTGCTATTGTTATTACTACTACTACTGTTGTTGTTGTTGTTGATGCTCAAAAATGTGCTGCTGCTGTTTTAATTTGTTTTCGTTGCCACTTTAATTTGTTTGTTAAAATTATTTTGTTGCTATTTTAATTTGCTTTCGTTGCTATTTGTTTTCATTAAAATGATTTATTTTTGCCTTCGTTGCAATTTAAACTTATTTCCGTCGCTATTTTAATTCGTTTTCGTTGAAACTATCTTGTTGCGATTTTAATTTAATCTCGGTAAAATTATTTAGTTTCGTTACACATACTTTGTTGCTATTAGACCGACGGAGCGTTTTTCCGTTTACCGCGACTGCGCCAGTTACGTTCACAACGTATGGTGAACGGGGACAGGTAGTACTTACGGGGTTTTGTATCCGAATCAATTAATTTTAACACATTATTGTCTTATTATTATATTTTATTTAGGTATATTGAACAATGTTGATTAATTTTATTAAACAAGAAAAAAGCACGGAACTTGCCGCCTCCACCAGTGGTTGGTAGGACGGTCTTTTGGGAACTCACTTTGCTGCTCACAAAGCCGTCCTCACTAACCCTTACGATCTAATTATCTTCCTAAATACATAGCATACATACCTAAATGTACATATGTACATGTATAGCCCATCCAGCATACAAACTATTTTGCTCACTCAGCATTCCCATGGATTTCGAAGTGTCGAGTAAATCAAGCACTTGAATGGATATGTGGGTGTGTATGTTTGTATACACAAATGATTTTTGGACATCAGAAACCTACTTAGCTTTTGATGTCTTGGAAAATATATATGAAGTTAGGCTGGGCTACATTGTTGCTTGCAACATTAGACTTACTGCAAGGCCAGCCATTTGTTTATACAAAATGTGGAATGCCGAGTATCGTCTTTCTGTTTGTTTCCCAACAAGCAACCAAGTCTCAAAATACACTTGGCCTCTTGCTAGGTTTTGCTGGTTGTGGGTCATTCCACATAACTCGTGCGCAGATGCTACAACTGTTGAACTGTACAAGGCAGCAGTTGGAAGACTGGGTGAAGTTTACTCAGGGGCAAGAATCGAAATAGTCGACTGGAAGGACATCCCGGATCGGCCAAGGGCAAGGGCATGGATTTCTGCCATCCCTGCGGAACTGAGAGAATTCTCACAATTCTGTGGGTCATGAATCCGTCCCTCCCTACGCAGGACTGGTGTCAATCTGGTCGGAGATGCGGTAGGGCCTGATAGGAGGCACTCGCGCCCCTTAAAAGGTGCAATGGACGAGTGCAGTACGGTGCGGGTGAAATCGCGATGTATGTATACCGTGACGATGCACAGCGCTCTGCCATTCCAGCCACTCCGGAGGACTCGGAAATCGGGGCGCCGGAAGTGGAAGCAGGAGTCCGATGCGGAAAGCATGTTATCTGCCATGTCAAATTTCAGGGGGTGGTGCCAACAACTTGGCGGTGGAAGAAAGCCTGTCGGACGGGGAAGACATCGACGTCACGGTGGTGGCCGCTACGCCAAATCGTGCGGGTGGTCTGAACAACTCGTCGATGGAAAACAGCCTTCTAGACGAGGCAGACCTCGACGATATGCCAATGGCAGGGAAGTCTGAGCTCTCTCATGTTGGTAGTGATTCAGATAAACCTACATAAATCTAAGGCAGCCTCAAGTCAGGTCAAGTCTGAGCTGTACACCTTTTTCATACCCAACTATTCAAATGGTGACGTTACAGCTGCCAACATAACGGTCGGCAGCACCAGCCTAACGATGGCGTCGGTCTACATGCTCTACGACGCCGAAGAATCTCCTCCACAAAAGGAGGTGAAAGAACTGGTGGAAAATTTCTGCACGGGTCATCTTATTATTGAAGCTGACGCTAATGCTCATCACGTCCAGTGGGGAAGCTCCGATTATAACGCTAGGGCCGTGTCTCTTTTTGACTACCCACTAGCAACGAACCTGGTGGTTTGTAAAGTGGGTAACTAAAATGTTCTTAGAAATAAAAGAGTTTAAAATTCGTTGAAGCAAATTCGTTTTCGTTGCAGAGATTTTTATTTAAATATGCTATACCATTAACGGCCAGCGGTCGATTTTTCGACCACTCTATATTAAGGAACCGGACGGACGGATTTTTTTAAATTTATTTTTTTTTTCTTGATTAGGGCCCAATAAATGCTGTCTTAAAAGGAAAATAAAAAATTATGGCTATTTCTTGTAGCGGCCGAAAATGGGTTAATTAATAAACTCAGTTTTTTGCTTACAGAGCCCCTTTTGTATCAATAACGAATGTAATTTACCTATTATTTGCTTTTGACACTTCGTTTTCGCCTAAACAGCCGATAATTATCAAAGAGAATACCGATTAACCGCACATCGCTACGTAAGAGTCAGCTGTTATCGGGTTGGCTATCGGGTTGGTCATACTTAGTTCGCCATTCAGAATAGCAACACACCGACGATGATTGTTTTGGGCACGATATCGTCAAAGAGAATGAGGCTGTTAGTATCAACCCGGGGAAAGTGGAACTTGTCCTCTATACCAACAGGTACAAAATAACACGGCTAACCCTACCAGAACTAGATGGCACGCGCCTGGGCTTGTCGGATAAAGCCAGGAAATTGAATTGGAAGGAGAATGTACTTCAGCGCCAGAAGAAAGCTTCCATCGCTCTTTACACATGCAAAAGAGCCTTTGGCAAAAAATGGGGACTCAGCCCTAGAGCATGCAGTTGGATCTACACTGCGATCATTCGACCAATCATTCTGTATGGAGTTGTCGTATGGTGGACTGCGCTGAGCAAGGAATCATACCTGAATCTGTTGCGGAAATTTCAGTATGATCTGTATAAGCGGTGCGCTAAGGACAACGCCCAACGAAGCCCTTCAGGCCATTCTGGGCATTTTGCCACTTGATCTGGAAGGGTTTCAGTCAGCGGCGGCATCAGACCTGCGCCTACTGCGGGTACTATTAGACACTTCAGTATTCTGGAATCTTACAGCTTCCTTCCTCTAAGCACAGATCGTTGTACCACCACTACAGTCGTGGATAGCTGTTTCAAAATAAAAATTCGCAGAAGAGAATACTGGGAGAGGGCGGATCGGTGTCCCGAAACAAATGTCGGCACTTCCATATACACCGACTGCTCGAAGTTGGACGGCAGAGTTGGAGGAGGGATTTATTAAAGGGATTTGGACCTTGAGCTCTCCTTCAGACTGCCTGATTATTGTAGGGTCTTCCAGGCGGAAGTCTCGGCAATCCTGGATGCCGCGGCCTGGATAAGCAAACGTGCTATCGTAGAAGATATCGTTATTTTCTGCGACAGCCAAGCGGCCATCAAATCCCTTCGCTCCTACACGTCCAACTCTGAACTGACGCTCAGCTGTCGTAGATCTATTCAAGAGATGGTCCAAGAGAACCGCGTAAACCTCACATGGGTCCCGGGACATAGGGACATTGAGGGAAAATGTAAGGCAGGCGAGCTTGCCAGGCAGGGCACGACCAAGCAGGTTCTTCAGGATAAAGAGCGCTTAGGTATGCTGTTTGCGACATGCAAACTAATGCTGAAGGAGCACACACTCCGTCAAGCCAACGAAAGATGGCTGCAATCCCCAGGGTGCCGGATATCGAAACAAACCTGGCCAAAATGGGATCTTAAAAGGTCTAGATGCATTTATGCCCTAACTAGGAGGGAAATCGCCATATTGATAGGAGTATTAACCGGTCACTGCCTCATTGGTAGGCATGTAGAAAGGCTAGGTGTGCCCTACCGACGATGCTGCAGGAGTTGAAAAGATGATGAAGAGGAGGAAACGGTGGAGCACCTCATCTGCAACTGCCCAGCTATAAGCGGCGCGAGAATGCGCTTTTTAGGAGTTTCCTTCCTAGCTAGCCAAAGCCAGATCGCGGAGCTGGATATAAAGGACCTGATGGCCTTCATCAAGTCATCTAAATGGTTCGAGGAGGAGTAACGGTGTCGGTTTGGGAAACTCGGTCCCGGAATTCTGCCATGTGGAGAATCCCGAAATAGGGATTTTCCACATGGCCGGGTCCCGGAATTGACTTTCCTACACGGAGGGAAATCTATGGATGGCACATCCATAATTATTGATATCACATTAAATAAAAATTGATAATCCTGTCCCATCAATGAATATGGATGTTTCATCAATGCTTTTTTGATAAATCACTATTGAAATGGTATCCATATAAACTATTGATAAATTCTAAATAGTTTAAAAAAAACAAAATTTTATATAATTTGACATCTGGTTTCAGTAAGATTCGAACCCTGCTCCTTTGGCACGTTAGCCCAGTATTCTACCATTCGACTACGGCATTTTATAAAATTTTTAGAAAAGTGTTCAATCATAAGAAATTCAAAAAATTTTTAATTAAAAAAAACGCTCCAACAAGTTGTAATATTGTTAGGAAATCCATAGTAAAAATTGTTGAACTATTATGATTATGCGTCCCAGAAAAATTTACATTTCGCCAATATATATTAATGCGATGTATCTACCATTATTACTATGCAGTAAATATGGATATGGATATACCGACAATAGAAATTCATATCACGACCATAGATATTGACGTGCCGTTCAAATATATTAGCATTCTATCAATAAATATAGAAAATAGTACATCATTTCGAAATGGTTGACATGTCATTTTACTTTTTATTGGGAGCAAATAATATTTGATAACTCGCTCATTCTGAATGAATATTGCATCAAACTCGTCGCTATCAATAGCGATATTGTCACAACATTCAAAGCATTTCTCTCAGGTTTTGGTGGTATCACAACGGACATTTTTGTACTGGCCTAGGCGTGCCTCTACGGCAGCCACTTGAACCTAACCTAACCTAGTAGTATGATTCATTCAAAGACTATATACATGGCGGTTGCCACTTTGGGCGGTTCAAAGGGTTGCCACCTATCTATTTTTTTTTTTAATATTGAGCAAGATATGCCTATATCGGTATCAAGTGAAAGGTATTTGCGACCGTGTTCCAAATATTTAAATTTCAAGCAGGCTTGTCACCTAGTCTTCCTATCTTTCTTCGTACAACTCTCTTTCCTATCTCCCCTCTTTTGCTCTTCATTGCCCTCTTTCCTTCTACCACGCCCCTCTTCCTCTATATCCCATTCTTATTGGCCCCGGTTAATTTAGGCCTAATTCTACCCATGTACCAAATTTTAAGGAAAACGCACCATATATACGATATTTTCGAATGGATCGTTTTCCTGGTCCACTTCCCGGAAGTAAAATATTGTGAATCTAAACCATTCTCGAATACATCTTATTCATATTTCGTTATTTCTGAACTTAAGAAGTTAACTTCTTTCACGTGTCGCGCTCAAAAGTTGTGATTCCGTAAAGTCACCAGTAGTTTATACATAGCTTGCAATTGTTCGTAATTACACGTGTTTTTCTTGTAAAACTGCATATTTTTGAAATGTAATCCATGGAAAAATCATCATCTGTTTAGTCAGATTCAGCCTACTGTGCCAATTCACCATGCCAACATTCAAAATTATATACCTACATACATATGTAACTCTAACTTGTTCATTTTTTGTCGCTCTTATAATTTTATGTATTTGCATTTCTAAGCAGCCTACTACTGTTCGCCTGTTTCAAATATTGTCGTCAGCTGATTATGTAGGTATGTATGTATGTACATTAGTGAGAAGGCATCGAACTATTGTACGGTTTATATTTTTTGCAAAGTCAAAAAATTTTATTATTCTTTTATGTACTCTTTGCACTTAAAATCAGGCCATATTACGGGACTATTTATTTATTTAGTCTATGATTTACAAACCTTACAGACTGCGAAAATTCAAACTTAAAACAAAGAAAACAAGTAAGGAAAGCTGTCTTCGGCTGTGCCGAAGGCTATATACCTTTCATGAATAAGCGTCACGATTTTCACTGTTCGATCCCCAGTACAGCCTGTGTCAATTTAACTATATTTACTATACACATTACACATCTTTGTTATAATTTAAAAAAACTTACAAAATAATAGGATCCGAGTTATCGGAACAATCGATTGTATGGAGGCTATATATTATACGTGTTCAATTGTACTGACTTACACTATACACATTACATATGTAGAAAGTACTAAAGGTGCAATATTTTACGTTCCTAACTTTGTAAATGCGGAAGTATTGGCCAAAAAACCTTATATCGGAACAACCGGTTGTATGGGGCTATATGTTACATTTTCCCGATCTTGTTGATTTTCACTATATACACTACATAAATACCCAGTACTCGAGTTGCAAAATGTTACGTTCCTAACTTTTTAATTGCAGAAGTTTTGGCCAAAAATCCTTATATCTGAACAATCGGTTGTATGGGGGCTATATGTTACATTTGCCCGATCTTGTTGATTTTCACTATATACACTACATAAATAGAAAGTACTCGAGTTGCAAAATTTTACGTTCCTAACTTTTTAATTGCAGAAGTTTTGGCCAAAAATTTTTATATCTGAACAATCGGTTGTATGGGGGCTATATGTTACATTTGCCCGATCTCGTTGATTTTCACTATATACACTACATAAATAGAAGTTACTCGAGTTGCAAAATTTTACGTTCCTAGCTTTTTAATTGCGGAAGTTTTGGCCAAAAAACCTTATATCTGAACAATCGGTTGTATGGGGGCTATATGTTATACTGGTCCGATCTTGTCAGTTCCGACAAATGATTCCTATATTACAAAATGGTGGCCACATACAAAATTTCAGCCAGATATCTCAAAAATTGAGGGACTAGTTTGCGTTCAAACAGACAGACGGACATGGCTAAATCAACTCATCTCGTCATCCTGATAATTTCGGTATACTTATTGATAGGTCTATCTCTTCTTCTTCTCATATTTACAAACATCGGACCAAAGTTATAATACCATTTCATGTTCATGAAAGGTATAAAAATTAGGAATAATACATATACAGCTTTTCTTTAAATTCATTACGATTAGCAAAGATATCTAAGTTTGTTTCTCTACATAAAAAATTAAATTCAGCTCTGATAATTGGTTCATTTTGAGCATACCTTGTTTTGCAGAGATCAATAGAGAACAAATCGTTATGTCGTAACCTCACTGGCACATTGAGTTTTATGCAATGTAGTAGGTAGGGACAATCAATGTTCCCAAAAAGAACATCACCAATAAATACCAAACCAGATATCATTCTCCTACTGGCAAGAGTGTGCAAACTGTTCAGTCTACATCGAGAAATATACGACGGAATCGGCATTTCAAACCTAATACTAGCTAATGCAAATTTTAGAAACTTTTTTTGTACCCTTTCAATTCTGTTGGAGTGCATATCGTAGAACGGATTCCAGATAACGGCTGCATATTCAAGCTTAGACCTTACAAACGCGTTAAACAATAATTTTTTTGTATAAGGGTCCTTGAATTCAGAGCAGTTACGCCTAACAAACGCAAGAGATGAATAAGCTTTAGGTATGATATAATTAAGATGTTCAGTAAATGAGAAATTGGAGTCAAAAACTACCCCAAGATCTTTAAATTTATTACTAGAGCTAAGAACAGTACCAGAGATGGAATAAACTGAGGAAATAGGTGATCTAATTTTATTATAAGTGACCGAGCAACATTTTCCAATATTGATGGACAAATTATTACTAGAACACCAAACTTGAAACTTGTTTATCTCATTCTGCAGAATTTCGATATCAGATTGGCTACTTATCTTCTTAAAAACCTTCAAATCATTAGCGTAAAGTAGATGTTCACACATAGTAAAACACTCAGTGCAATCATTGATGAAAATTACGAAAAATAGAGGGCCCAGAATACTTCCTTGTGGAACCCCCGAGGTTGCTCTATATGAAAAAGATTTTACGCCGTCAATAACCACATAATTAATTCTATTTATCAATTATGATTTAACCCAGGATAGGAAAGATGAATGAAATCCAAATTTATTTAATTTAGAAATTAACAGTCTATGCGACACTCTATCAAAAGCTTTAGATAAATCCGTATAAATACAATCTACCTGTAAACCATCCACAAAGGCAGAAATGCAGTAATTAGAAAAAACGGCCAGGTTGGTGATTGTTGACCGACCTGAAATAAAACCGTGTTGAGATAAGGATATGTAAGGTTTGATTGCAAATGAAAGCTTAGAACTAATGATTTTTTCAAACAACTTGGCAATGTTAGGTATTTTAGAAATTGGTCGATAATTGGATGCCTCATTTTAACTCCCAGTTTTGAAAACTGGAGTAACAGATGTCACTTTCCACTCGTCCAAAAAACAACCTGAGCTTAGTGACAAATTGAATAAAAGAAGTAGAGGGTCAACAATGGATGAAATACATTGCTTGAGAAAGAAATCAGAAATATTATGAACATCGACTTGCTTAGAACATTTTAAGTCTCTCATAGCGGAAAAAATATCATCTTCCAGTAGAATCAGCGAGCCAAATCCAATGATGTTGATATTTGCCCAACAATGGAAAAATCACTCTGTACACAGTCATCAACAAAATTTGAATTGAGAAATTCAGCAAATAAATTCGCACCTTCATGAACTGTACATGCAGTCTTACCATTGTGGAAACCGAGGACGGTATAAACGACGATGAACGTTTTGAGTTTATAAAGCTCCAAAATGCCTTAGGATTAGATTTAATATTCATTTCAAATCTTAACAAATAATTATTATATAAAAATTTATTTAGACAATTAAACTCCTTCGAGTATTTCTCACACATTAGTTTATGCTGCAGATTACCAGAACATTTATAAAGCCGGTGAAACTTATTACGGAGATTTTTAAGTTTTTTCAAATTACGATTATGCCACGGTAGTGTGTAGGCCTTACGTGATAAACGAGGGATATTATCAGAAGATATACTTGCAATTTTGTTCTTGAATATGTCAAAACAATCACTAAGAGACCGGTCAGGAAATAATGTGGACCAATCCACACTAGAAATAAGACTATTAATTAAGTCAAAATTACAGCGCGAATAATTAAATTTGAGATTTTCATCAACCCGATGAGTGGAATATTTGTAAAACTCAAATTCTATGATAAGTGGAATATGGTGCTTATCAGTAAGGGAAAAAGGAGCCACGGACTTCTGTAAGTGGAATTTTTAATCGGGGCTAATAAAAATAAGGTCCAAAATCCTATTAAGCTCATTTGCAAAGGAGTTAATTTGCTTTAGTTGTAAGCCGAATAGTCCATCAATAACATATATTTCACTATAGCTATTAACATTACTTGGAATGAGCATATCATCATCATTAACCATTGACCGCGTGATTTTATTCAAATTGAAATCCCCTAGAACACAGAGCTGTGTATTTTCACTAGTTAGATTTAAATTTAAAATGTTATCGATATGTTCAAAATACAAATTATCAGAGCTATTAGGAGGTATATAAGATACACAAACGTAGAGCAAATCATCACCACTCGAGATTGACACGCATAATTGATCAATATATGATTCTGAATTCCGTAGGGTAGCTTCAGCAGCATGTAAATCAGTCTTGACCGCGATAAGAACACCACCCCCACGAGTAGTGTTGGTCGCTATACCAACTCTGTCCTTCCGAAAAACAGAATAAAGGCTTCTATTAAAAAATTCCTCACTGCAGAAATCAGGATTCAGCCAAGTCTCAACTAATACAATAACCTCATAATCGCATTGGGATGTAGCAGCGTAAATCGAATTTGCTTTTGTCCTCATGCCAGACATATTTTGGTAATTCACTCTAAAAATTTGATCTAAGTTGACATCACTAACTTGAATATTGCGACTATAATGTCGGGTATTCATTTCATCTACTGTGCTGGCATATCCGGCCCTGCCTTTGGAAAAAACCGAAAAGGGCGCACAATAACGTTAGTTGGCCACAAAGAGGAATTAAAAACTTTACTGTAGTCACATGATAAGACACGTACTTTAAATGAAACTCTCACAAGAGAATTAATATCTGCATCTCTTTTGGTCAGACTAAACCATCCAATTCTTGAGGCATCGATTTCAGCATGTTCAGAAATATACTTAATAATATCTTCTTCTTTGACGGTCGGCTTAAAAGAAGATAAATGGAGCCATTTGTAACGCACAAATGCATCCAAGTCAGCATTAGCATTAGGTTAGGTTAGGTTCAAGTGGCTGCCGCAGAGGCACACTTAGGCCAGTTTTGAAAGGCCCGTTGTGATACCACCAACACAAGGAAAGTCAATCCCGAGACCCAGCCATATGGAAAATCCCTGAGTTGTTGGGATTTTCCACATAGCAGAATCCCGGGACTGACACTCCTAAACCGACACCGTTACTCCTCCTCGAACCACTTAGATGACTTTATGAAGCCCATCAAGTCCTTTATGTCCATTTCCGCGATCTGGCTTAGGCTATCCAGGAACGGAACTCCCAAAAAGCGCGTTCTCGCGCCGCTTAAAGCCGGACAGTTGCAGATGAGGTGCTCCACTGTTTCCTCCTCCTCATCATCTTTGCAACTCCTGCAGCATCGTCGGTAGGGCACACCTAGCCTTTCTGCATGCCTACCAATGAGGCAGTGACCGGTTAATACCCCTATCAATATGCAGATTTCCCTCCTAGTTAGGGCATAAATGCGTCTAGACCTTTTAAGATCCCATTTTGGCCAGGTTTGTTTCGATATGCGACACCCTGGGGATAGCAGCCATCTTTCGTTGGCTTGATGGAGTGTGTGCTCCTTCAGCATTAGTTTGCATGTGGCAAACGGCATACCTAAGCGCTCTTTATCCTGAAGAACCTGCTTGGTCGTGCCCTGCCTGGCAAGCTCGTCTGCCTTACAGTTTCCCTCAATGTCCCTATGTCCCGGGACCCATATGAGGTTTACGCGGTTCTGTTGGGCCATCTCCTGAAGAGATCGACGACAGCTGAGCGTCAGTTCAGAGTTGAACGTGTATGAGCCAAGGGATTTGATGGCCGCTTGGCTATCGCTGAAAATAGCGATATCTTCTCCGATAACACGTTTGCTTAACCAGGCCGCGGCGTCCAGGATTGCCGAGACTTCCGCCTGGAAGACGCTACAATGATCAGGTAGTCTGAAGGAGAGCTCAAGGTCCAAATCCCTTGAATAAACTCCTCCTCCAACTCTGCCGACCAACTTCGAGCCGTCGGTGTATATGGAAGTGCCACCATTTGTTTCGGGACACCAATCCGTCCTCTCCCAGTCTTCTCTGCTGGGAATGTTTATTTTGAAACAGCTATCTCCGACTGTAGTAGTCGCACAACGATCTGTGCTTAGAGGGAGAAAGCTGTAAGATTCCAGAATACTGGAGTGTCCAATAGTACCCGCAGCCCAACTGGAGGTTTCTCTTAGGCGCAGAGCTGATGCCGCCGCTGACCGAATCCCTTCCAGATCAAGTGGCAAAATGCCCAGAATGACCTGGAGGGCTTCGTTGGGCGTTGTCCTTAGCGCACCGCTTATACAGATCATATTGGATCTATGGACTTTCCGCAACAGATTCAGGTATGTTGCCTTGCTCAGCGCAGGCCACCATACGACGACTCCATAAAGCATGATTGGGCGAATGATGGCCGTGTAGATCCAACTGCATACTGTAGGGCTGAGCCCCCATTTTTTGCCAATGGCTCTTTTGCATGTGTAAAGAGCGATGCAAGCTTTTTTCTGGCGCTGAAGAACATTCTCCTTCCAATTCAATTTCCTGTCCAGAACTATGCCTAGAAACTTGGCCTTATCCGACAAGCCCAGGCGCGCGCCTTCTAGTTCTGGTAGGCTTAGTGGCGGTTTTTTGTACCGGTTGGTGAAGAGGACAAGTTCCACCTTCCCTGGGTTGATACTAAGTCCGCAGCGAGAGGACCACGTCGAAACTTCTCGCAGTGCTACTTGCATCAGGTCACACAGAGTTTGTGGGAACTTGCCTATGAATGCAATAGCTAAATCGTCTGCGTATGCCACTATCTTTCCGCCCCCCCAGCTTGTGTCACGTAGCAACGAGTTTACTGTGAGGTTCCATAAAAGCGGGGAAAGAACACCACCCTGGGGTGTTCCCCTTGTGACATAACGTGATAACTCAACCGTACCAAGTGAAGAAGCTATTTTCCTTTCCCTTAAAAGTTGGTCAATTAAATCAGTTAGAGGTCTATCTACGCCCAGATTAGTTAGAGCGGAGTTGATAGCCTCCGGGCTTATATTGTTGAAAGCCCCCTCAATGTCTAGGAGGGCCACGAGACAGTAGTCCTTTTCACACAGCGATTTCTCAATGACAGACACTAGGCTGTGCAGAGCGGTTTCTGTTGATTTACCCTTGGTGTATGCATGCTGATAGCTAGAGATAAGGTCAATAGTTGTTAAGAGGTTGTCGCTTAGTATCCTCTCAAAGGTTTTTAGTACAAAGGACGAGAGACTGATCGGTCTGTAGTCTTTTGGCTCGTAGTGGGATGCCTTCCCAGCCTTAGGGATAAACACTACCGTGGCGCTTCTCCAGGAGCCCGGAATGTGGTTGAGAGCCAGACAGGCTGTGAAGAGAAATACCAGCCATTTAGCTGATGTCTCCAACGTGTTTATAAGTTGCGCGGGGATAATCCCGTCCGGCCCGGCAGCCTTATACGGTTCAAAGCTCTTAACTGCCCACCTTACTCTTTCCTCAGTGATGGGTATATTTACTGCCAGGTTTGTTGCAGGTGCTAGTGGTGCATCATGCAGATTCACCGGAAAATGTGTATTCAAGAGCAGCTCAAGGGTTTCCTCTTCCGTGCTGGTCCAGGATCCGTCAGGTTTTCGCAGATAGCTGATGGTTGTTTGACTTTTCGAGAGGACTCGTCTAAGTCTCGCTGTGTCGTCGACCTTTTCGACGCCAGTGCAGAAATTTCTCCACGAGGTTCTCTTCGCCTGTCTCAGAGCTTTTTTGTAGGCCCTTAGCTTAGCTTTATATTCGAGCCAATGAGGCTCAGAGCCGAAGCTCTTGGCCTTGTTAAATTGTTTCCGGCATGATATTCGGAGCGAGTCCAAATCGTAGGACCACCAATGTGGCCTGTGTTTACCGCGTGGTTTTGGCACTGGACAAGCCTGTCCTAGAGCATTTGAGAGCGCCGATGTAAATGTAGTAACAAGATCCTCCAGCTCCTCTACTGATGAGGGGGCTTGTGAGGGCAGTACTGGTAGGTCTCTGTCTAATATTTCATTGTGTAACTGCCAATCAGTGTTACGTGGATTGCGCTTCATGATTGGTTGTTCTACAATAAAGTCTAAAACCATTTCTATGTAACGGTGGTCGGAGAAAGAATGTTCTTCCAGAACCCGCCATTTTCTGACCCACTCATAAGCGCCTTCACTACAGATAGTGAGGTCTATGACCTCAGTGCGGGTCTTAGTGATAAAAGTAGGCTCATTACCCACGTTGCAAATCACCAGGTTGGTTGTTAAGAGGTAATCAAACAGAGACTCGCCCCTGGCATTGATGTCGGAGCTCCCCCATTGGACATGGTGAGCATTGGAGTCCGCTCCAATAATAAGATTACCCGTGCAGAAATTTGACCCCAGGTCTTTCACCTCCGTTTGTGGTGGGGGTTCTTCGGCGTCGTAGGGCATATAGACCGAAGCCACCGTCAGGCGTGTGCTGTCGATCGTTAGACTGATAGCGGTAATATCCCCATTGGTGTAATTAGGTAGGAGAAAGGAGTTCAACTCAGACTTGACCAGAATACACGTTCTGACTTTGCTCTCCTCGCTGGCTCGAATGAGCTTGAAGCCCTTGGTCCCCAATCCGCAGATTCTCGAGCTATTGACCCAGGGATCTTGGATGAGGACCACATCCACGTCGCCTTTAGAAAGACGACTACTTAAAGCAGCCGAAGCTACTTTAGATTTGTGCAGATTAATCTGAAGCACCACCAACATGAGAGCGCACAGACTTCCCTGCCGCCCCATATCGTCGAGGTTTGCCCCATCCCGGAGGTTGCCTATCAACGACGAGTTGTTCCGATTAACTGCCCGATATGGCGTTGCAGGTGTCTTGCTGTCTGTAGCGTTAGATGTTAATCGCTCAGCGTTGGCTGCTACCAACGTCGAGGGCTTCCTCGTCCTGTAGGCTGTCCTCCATCTCCGAGTTGTTCACAGCACTATCGCCAAGGGACGTGGCGGATAACATGCTTTCCGCATCGGAATCCTCCGCTTCCTCTTCTGGTAATTCGTTTTCCGGTACCCCCCGAGCAGCCGAGCAGGCAGCGCGCTGAGCATCACCACGATATACGTGGATAACGATCTGGCCTACGCTGTAATGTACTAGGCCATTGCACCTTTTGAGGGGCTCGATTGACTCTTTATTCATGGTGAACACCACCTGTCTGTCAGGCCCTACCGCATCCCCGACCAGATTGACACTCCAGTCATGCGTTGGCAGGGACGGATTCATTAGCCGTAGCATCCCGAGAATTCTCTCGGGTTCGTCAGGGATGGCCGGAATCCACGCCCTTGCCCTTGGACGAGCTGGAATGTCCTTCCAGTCGACGACCTCTATCTTTGCGCCCTTGTAGACTTCACCCAGCTTAGCAGCTGCTGCCTTGTACAGTGCTACGGTTTTTGCATCCTCGCATGCGAGTAATTTAATCTGACCCTGGCGCCAACCCGCATCCGTTACTCGCGCCGAACTACCCGGAAACTCTGGAGCAACATTGAGAAGAATGTTGCCGAGTTCATTTCGCACGTAACGCCACCGGTCCTTAGGGATGGCCAGACGGTCATTGCCTCGGTCAAGGACGCCTATAAGGATCCTGTCCTTGGTTACCTCAGCAAAGCTTAGTTTGCCCGCTCCAGGGGTCTTCTGATGCCGCTTGGGAGGGGGATTTAACTCCAGGTCCGATCTCTGGCGCTTGAAAGGGTTAACTTTTAACCTCTTTGGCATGTACGAATTTTGGAAATCCGGTATCACAGCTTTCGCTAGCTCTACCGATTTACTGGAGTTCGGCGACAGCGATTCCTGCGGTACCCCTTCATACCTCTTCAGGATCTTTGCAGCCAATCTTTTCTCGTGGTATGTGAAGCGGCGGGGAGATGTCTCCTGGGAGTGCGGACCCGTAGTTGCCATCGCGGTCGCTCTCCTTGCCAAAATCTCAGTTGCAGCTTCCTTCTCCTTCGAAACTCCGAGGCCAGGTCGTGAGACCGCTGCCACAGACGTAAAGATACTGGTTTTCATATCAGCGGTTGATGGGAGTTTAGCATCCGCCGTTGTCCGCTTAGTTGCGTTGGCAACCGCACTGGTGCTAGCTCCCATCAAGTCAATCTTAGTCGATAGAGGGTTGGTTGACCGACTCGTAGTTGCCATCGCTGTCGATCCCCCCCTTGATTGTGGAACGGAGGTTGTCCTCCGGCGTTGTTGTTGCTTTCTCGCCTGTTCCTCCATAGCTCTCCTTTGCTGAGGAGTGAAATTTGGCGTTGTTTGTTTTTTAGTTTTATCGTTTTTATTTGGGTTATTTGAGTTCATCTTGTTCGTACGACCCGTCGCCGGACAAGGCCAGCTTAGGGTCAAGGGAAGAGTAGGGGAAAATGTGTCGTCCGCCGCGGCAGAGCCCCGTACCGCGGTAAGGCCATGCTTACTCTCTGAGGCGACCCGGTATCAGAGAGGCTCCGTTCAAATACAGCCACGATTTGCCTCCGGGCTGCAAACGTCCAATGGGCACGGTTTCGCATAACACCCTGGATTGGGAGGGGGAAGATCTTTGTCGTCGCGCCAGAGAGGCTAGGCTGCTCTCGTGATGCAGTGCCGTACGGAGCTATGATCACAAGGGCAGCGTAGCCCTGTGGCTATCGACTTAAGCCCTCGTACCGCGGCAAGGTATCCACCCTTCACGAGGGAGCATTAGCATTAATTCCACTGATTCTAGTAACAGCCGGGTATAGTTTTTCATCAGCATTTGCTTTACTAGCATATTCATGCAGGTTTTGTGCAGAAACATCATTAGCATTATTAGCATTAGCAGCGGCAGCAGCATACGACGGAGAGACCACACCATTAGGTAAAACAGCAGCAGTAGTTGTTGTGGTAGTTAATTGTCACCCACAGTTAAAATAGATGATGAGCATGGCTTTTCGCTCTCAGCTGAATTCACTTGCTCAATAACAGGCACTGGCTGAGATGATTTATTTTGTTTTGTTTTAGGTGCACTGACCTGAGACCTTAAGCGCCTATGTACTGCATTGTTAGTGTCCGCTTCAGCTATTTGGTACTCATTGGAGTTTAATATATTAAAAAAGTAATTGATTTTGACTTGAATAAATGTATTTGAGCGACCAACATCGCTGCTGTGTTTTTCTTTGGCTGGAACATTATTGGCGGACGTGACAGGACTTGTCGCAAATTTAACTTGTCCTATTTTTAAACAAAGCCAAGAAAACGCTATTAAATTTGCCTATTATTGAAACATTTCATCGCAGCTCCTAGCACCCGTAACGACAACTGGATATTCAACATTATTTGGCCAGCTGTTGACTGCATTGGGACCGGAGCATCAATTCATATTTCATAACGCTTCATCGCTATCGGCACATAAAATTGCAACTTGGTAAAATTATCATCAACTGCAACAATTCTCGCAAATTGTCTACTTGGAAGTTATTTCGTTTTTTCGCAATTGGTACAGGTTACATCAGCTGTTAGGCGCAGTGAGACCAGTGCAAAAATTCTCGCAAATTATCGATAATTTGTTTGGGCTATAGTGCCACCATCTCGCTTATTAACGTCAACCGTTGACCATATCCATTGACGAGTTATTTCGCAAAGAACGTCGTATTTTGTTTAACCCAAACCATAGCATCTTGTGGCCGGTGCAGTACATCACACAATATCGTTGGAAAATTTGTCATAGCATATCATCTAACAATTTCAGATTTTTTTTATCTTTTTTTTTTCTTTTCGATCTACTATTACTACACTTTCTTCAAGATAATCGTAATTTTGATAATTTTCACAGCTAGGTCTATTCCATATCAAGATGAGTGACAACGAGGCCGAAAATGTGGGTGAACTTTAGGAGGAAAATAAGGTTTATTTGGACTCGCTCAGGCAAAGGAGAACAACAATCCTTCGCAATATTCGTAGCATGCAGCAACGGATCGGCGAAGAAGATGGAGAATTTGACACCGCTGTCCTCGAATGCCGCTTGCAGATTGTTGAATCGTATTTTCAACAATTTTCCGAGGTTCAAAATAATATTGAAACGCTGGCACCCACTGATACTTCGCGAACAGAAATCGAAGAAACATATATTTCAATCAAGTCGAAAATGCTGTCGCTCATAAATTCTCGGAACCGCGTCAATGACTTGAATACTAGCGTTTTCAATGCAACATCCCTTGGATTGAATCCACATCACAACCGTCTACCCACACTAAAATTGCCAAAGTTCGATGGAATACAAGCGTTTCATTCGTACATTTTCTAACCTAGTCCATGATGACCCACTAATTCCCAAGCTTGATAAATTTAACTATCTCTTGAACTGTCTTTCAGGACCTACCTTAAGTGTTATTGAGCCATTCCAGGTAACGGAAGAGAACTATTTAAAGGCCCTACAACGACTTAAGGAGAGATATGACAGCAATGTATTGATCTTCAGAGTTTGCGAAACGTTATCGATACCGTTGCAGCAGTGCGAGGTTCCCTTCTTTCTTTGGGATCAGAAAAGGACATAATAAATGCAATGTTTATTTACATAGTTCTATCCAAAATAGGCACAGATTCGAAGGCGGCCTATAATCAGAAACAAGGGTTTGAAACACTACCATCGTGGGACGATTGCTATAAATGGTTAAGTCGTCATTGCCAATACTTAGAAACGTGTCCAAAAAAGGAAAATTTGAAGGTACCTCCTCGAGAAAGCAAACCAAATGGTAAGCGAACTGCTAATTCTTTTGTTAGTGCTAAATCTAGCTGTCTGCATTGCAAAAGCATTGACCACAACGTCAATAATTGCCCATCATTTTTAGCCTTGTCAGCCAAGCAACGGTTTGAATTTGTCAAACATTCCGGAGCTTGCATTAATTGTTTGCGAACAGGACACATAGTGTCCAAATGTACATCACATTCTCGTTGTCGCGTTTGTCAACAACTACATCACTCTAATTTACATTTTCCTTCGGTTTCAGCAACAACTCCGGATTCCACGCAATCAACAAAATCATCAACAACAAATCAATCGTCATCTGGATCAACCACTTCGTCAGACAAATCTCAAGTCAAATCATCAGTTTCATCGATCACTCGTTCTCACAAAACAGCTATAATACCCACTGCGTTAATTTACATCCAAAACAAATTTGGTCAAATGCAACCGGTTCGCGCTCTATTAGATTCATGTTCAGAATTGAATTTTATAACGGAAGAAACGGCAAAACGTCTACAACTTAAAAGGATCGCATCTGCTCTGGAGGTTTCAGGTATTTCCGATGTGCAAACTAATATAAAATTCGCAGTGAACGCAACTATCAAATCTCTTATCGGAGATTTTAGCTGGTCATCCAAATTTGCCATAACCAAACGTATTTCTGCAAAACAACCATATGAATTCATCGATACAACTCAATGGCGCATACCTCCAGGAATCCAGCTTGCAGACCCATTATTCAACAAGCCGCAACGTATTGATCTGTTACTAAACACAGAAGTATTTTATGAATGTCTCCAGGATGGCACAATATCCCTTGGGGAAGGTTTACCAATTTTGCACAACACTAAGTTGGGTTGGATAGTGGGAGGTAAGCTCGAACAAACTTCAAACTCTCGTCCTTTCGTGTGCAATATTGCACTAAGTTCAAAGCCACTTGACATTGACAATTGTTTGCAACGATTTTGGGAGATCGAAGAATTTGTGCATTCGGCATCAACACTATCTGAAGAACAACGTCTATGCGAGCAACATTTCAGTGAAAACGTAAAGGTACAAAACAATGGGCGCATACAGGTGAGGTTACCATTTAAATGTTCACCAGAGATATTAGGAAATTCTTTCGAAAATGCAAAAAAGCGTTTTTTCTCCCTTGAGCGTCGCTTACTACGCCATAAAACTTTAAAGAGCATGTACTCTGATTTCATTAATGAATAGGTGGAGCTTGGCCATATGTCTCCAATTACTAATTTCGATTTAAAAATGTCCCATTATATCGTTCCACACCATTGTGTACTCAAGCCGCAAAGTACTACTACTAAGCTGCGTGTAGTTTTTGACGATTCTGCTCGTACCACTTCAAATAATTCGTTGAACGATGTACTTATGGTTGGACCTACCATTCAACCAGAACTTATAATTACTCTTTTATCATTTCGCTTGCATCGTTATGCATTAACTGCTGATGTGTCAAAAATGTATAGACAGTTTTTAGTTGCCGAAGAAGATCGGCGCTATCAACTTATTTTTTGGAGACATGAGAGTCACGAACCATTGCAGTTATTCCAACTCAATACTGTCACATATGGCTTAGCCGCTGCACCATTTCTTGCGATTCGAAGTTTGGTTCACATCGCAGACCTTAATGAGAAGGTATATCCAGCAGGCGCATCCGCCATTCGACACAACTTTTATGTCGACGACTTATTGACTGGTGCAGAAACCAAAGAAGAATTAATTTCATTAAAGTTCGAGATCATAGAATCTCTTAGAGGTGCAGGTCTATCGCTTACTAAATGGCACTCGAACTCCCCACAATTGTCTGACGCTTCTTGCAGCGAAATTGCCATTAAAACAAATGAGGAGGATATTACAAAGGCGTTAGGTACATCCCGGAAACCTTCGGCAGACACATTCTGCTTTCGCTTTGACTTGCCAGATGTCCAATTAATTACCAAACGACCTGTCCTATTAATTCTAGCAAAATGTTTGACCTTCTTGGTTTATTGGCTCCAATTATTATTCGAGGTAAAATATTGCTGAAAGAGATTTGGATTCGAAAATTGCAGTGGGATGAAACTCTTCCACAAGATTTGCAAAACAATTGGCTGCAGATAAAATCTGATTTACAATTTATCAATAACATAGAAATACCCCGTCACGTTTGCACTTCATCTCATTCGCTTAGCGAATTTCATGGTTTTGCGGACGCCTCTTCCCGAGCATATGGATGCTGCATTTACGTCCGATCTAATGTAGACGGCATATACAAAACAAGGTTGCTCATTGCTAAATCTAAGGTAGTTCACATCAAGGCACAATCACTTCCACGGCTGAAGTTATATATAGCGCTTAAACTTAGTCGAACTTGGCAAAAAATTGTACATAATTTAAAACAATATTGTTCTAAAGTTTATTTTTGGACAGATTCCGAGATAGTACTTCAATGGATGCAAACCCACTCGTCAACTTTAAACTGCTTTGTAGCAAATAGAGTCTCGGAATTTCAAGAAAATACAAAGGAAATCATTTGGAAACACGTTCCGACCAAGGGCAACCCAGCTGACATCGTCTCACGTGGTTCAAGCGCCGTAAACCTATTGGAAACAATCTGGTTCACAGGACCAAACTTTTTATCGAAGGAGTTTACAGAATGGCCGGTCACAAAAAGGATAGCCAACCTGACCAATCAAGATCTAGAAGGTCGAATGGCAGTATCTTTCAAGTGTAGTAGTAGTAGCACCGAGGGACCCCTTATTAATTCAATAATCGATCGTAGTTCATCATATTATCGCTTGCTTCGCACAACATCATATGTCTTTCGTGCTTTCAACAAAGTTGCAGCTGATACGCACCTTCGAGCTACAATGGTACTACTCCTTTTCTACATGAAATGAAAGTCAATGATCGCATAATTCCCATTCTTAGAGTTGGAGGTCGTTTATCAAAGGCACCAATACCGTTTGAAGCAAAATTTCCAGCCCTACTCCCAAAAGAACATCGCTTTACAGCAGTTTTTGTTGAATACATTCATCGAAAAAATTTACATGCTGGTCCACAGGTTTTGTTAAGTTTAATGCGCGAAAAGATTTGGGTAATAAACGGTAGGGACATTGCAAGGAAGACAGTACGTAACTGTGTTCATTGCTTCCATTATAAGCCGAGGCTTATGAATCAAATAATGGCGAATCTTCCTACCGAACGTTTACAAATACAAACACCCTTCCTAATAATTGGGGTTGATTTTTGGGGCCCATTAGCTACAACTTATCGCCTTCGAGGAAAATCACCTTATAAAACTTATATTGCAATTTTCGTCTGCTTTGCATCGAAAGCAATTCATGCTTAGCTCGTATCTGACCTATCTACTAATAATTTTTTAGTTTTTTTAAAACGTTTTATAGGTCGACGAGGTATTCCTCAACGTATTTATTTTGATAATGCAACCAATTTCGTTGGAGCTCAGGCCAAATTGAAAGAGTTACAACACCAATTTTTCAACAAGGCAGCAATTGATGAAATCACCAGCTACAGTAACATCACTGGTTTCGAATTCAGCGTCATTCCACCCCGCGCACCGCATTTTGGTGGTATATGGGAGGCAGCGGTAAAGGCGATGAAAACAATTTTGATCAAAAACATTACCAAGGCTCACCTAACCTACGAAGAATTGCAAACCGTCATAATCGAAGTCGAAGCAATTCTTAACTCTCGACCGTTAACTCCACTATCTACCTATCCCAATGATCTCGAACCATTGACACCAGGTCATCTGCTGATTGACAAACCTTTACTATCTATTCCTGAAAAGCATATTGAGGCAAACAACTTGTCTTCCTTGACACATTGGCAGCGGGTATCGTACTTGAAACAACACTTTTGGGAAGTTTGGTCACGTGATTACATTATCAGCCTACAAGAGCGGTCCAAATGGCTAAAACCAGAAGCTAATATCGAAGTCGGACAAATGGTCATTATTCATGAGGATAACTTGCCCCCGCAACGGTGGCAACTTGGAAGAATTGTGAAAACAATACCAGGATCAGATGGCAAGGTTAGAGTGGTGGACATCAAAACTACAAAGGGTATCATACGTCGCGCAATACGCAAAATAGCTCCCTTACCAACTTCTGATTGAAACGCAAGCATTTCAATGGGGGGAGTATGTTTGGTCAGATTCAGCCTACTGTGCCAATTCACCATGCCAACATTCAAAATTATATACCTACATACATATGTAACTCTAACTTAATCATTTACTTGTTCATTTTTTGTCGCTCTCATAATTTTATGTATTTGCATTTCTAAGCAGCCTACTACTGTTCGCCTGTTTCAAATATTGTCGTCAGCTGATTATGTAGGTATGTATGTATGTACATTAGTGAGAAGGCATCGAACTATTGTACGGTTTATATTTTTTGCAAAGGCAAAAAATTTTATTATTCTTTTATGTACTCTTTGCACTTAAAAACAGGCCATATTACGGGATTATTTAATTTGTATGTACAAATTATTGGGCATAAAATCGAGTTAGAGCACATAGCAAATTGTAATTGATTTTGACTTGAATAAATGTACCTACTTCAGCGACCAACATCGCTGCTGCGTTTTTCTTTGGCTGGAACAGGTAAGCTTTATAACTTTTTATTGAATAACATAAATATTGCGTTTTGGAAAGGCTTACTTCATAAACAATCAATTTCAAGGTAAGTTTCCGAACATTTTTAAGGATATAAAAAACGCACGCATTTGCACGTGTTGCAAATGTCAAAAAAAAATAGCTTAACCTTGTAGCTATACTTATCACCAAAAAAAAAAGAATGTACTTCCATGTCCCCCTAATTTTGAGAATTTTTTTTTCAGGGTGCCGTCGGGCAATTACGCGCATGGAACTATTTGATGAATATCTAAAAGTTAAAAGTTTGAATAGAAAATACTACTGTCCTGCTTTACAACGTTTTGTTTCTACAAAATATAATATAAATTCAGATAACTGTGAGAACATTTTAGACAACTTTGTTAAAAATATGGAAAAACGGTGGAAAAGTGCACAATTAAGATCACATCGTTTTATCAAAAGAAATAAGGATTGGTTGAATTCTACTATTTCATTTCATGCAGAAAATGAAGAATGAAGGCCCGGGTCTTCAAAGCGTGGCAGACCTTCCAAAAGTTTTAGTGAAAGTGAAACTGGGGCGAAACAAAAAAAACCAAGTGCACTCACCTCAAACTGTAACACTTCTTTCGCTGTGCAGACGAGCCTACGAAAAAGAGAACAACGAAATGCGGCCAAAATTGTTTAAAAAATTACTGCTTCTAGTTCTCCGAAATTTCACAAAAATATTTACGAGTACAAGATGGCAAAAAGCTCCACAAAGTTATCCAAACGTGCTGGTTTAAGTCCAGAAGATGCTCTGTCGTTGATTATTAATACAAAATCCCGTAAATCGACATATCTATGTTACAGAAAGTCTGCTAAAAGTTGCGATGCTGATGTGTATCCATCTTGGGGAAAGGTCCTAGCCGCGAAAGCTGAATGTTATGCAGAGCCTGGTGCAGTAACGGTAGAAGATACAGGAGTTGAAATAAGACTCAACGATCTTTTGCACTTAACAGCCAAACGACTATGTAAGCTCCAGGAAGAAACTCTTGAAACCTTTACTGGCTCTGGAATCACTATAGTATGTAAATGGGGTATAGATACGGTGACCATAAATTTTTTTTGAAAAAACAGAACTCTTTTTACTTAAGGCTTGGTATTGCCTTCACGTGAAAATTTCGCTACCCGGCTATAAACTAGTTGGGGTTACACTCTCAATAGTTGGAATAAAAATGTGTTTTTCATGGCGTAATCATCTGTTTGCAGTAAAAAATGTAGCCAACGTCTGTGAAACATTGAAATTGCAATCTCAAATAATTTCAACCAAAGTGCATCAATTGAAAGTCATTTTTTTAAGTATATTTTTCCGTTTTGTGAAGAGTATTTCTTGATGGTTGGAGACATTTCCTTTTTAAACTAAAAGCTACCATAACCACGGTTGCCGCTTTGGTCGAAATGTACCATTTTTGGTACGTTTTTTTTTTTTCGGGTACGGTACTTCCAAATTTGGTTTTTGCCATTTTAACGTACTCAATTTTTGATTTCGCTGAAGCACTTGACCGTGTTAAACATAAACTAAATTATTTTTAAAATATTTTGAAAGATTTTAAATTTTTCATAAAGTTTTGAAATTATTGAGCAAACTAACTTTACAGAGTAGCATTACATTTGTTAAAAAAGGTTGCCGGCACAAAAAAGCAGAACAAAAACAGAACATTTGCGTAAAAACAGAACATTTCTGTTATTTTCCTTAGAAAAAAAAAAATACGCAGAACAAGCTCCTTAAAAACAGAACTGTTCTGCCAAAAACAGAACGGATGGTCACCGTAGGTATGGACGGAAGTTCTGGACAAAGTAACTTTAGACAAATGATAAGCGCAGACAAAAACGATTCATCTGTAGTAATTATGCGCTTGTTCCTTTACAATTGCGTGATTGTTATGATGAAACCAACATAATATGGAAAAATCCAGTGCCTTCATCTACTCGCTTTTGCAGAGCAATTAACTTTGTTTTTGCCAAAGAAACACCGGAGTTGATAAAGAACATTACACAGGCACAAATACACGCGCTAGACAGTTTTTTTTATAACGGAATTACTATACTATATACTATGTTTGTGGTGCAACTCCTAAAAATATGAACTGTCTATACATGATCGAGCAAATGCCATTAAAAATAGAGGAAAGGAAGAAGATTATTCAGGATAAGTTTAGGATAATCTGGATATGGCTCAACTAACATGGCTCAAAAAGCCGAAATTACTGGAGTTGAAGAAAAGCTGATCTATAGGTTTTACATAATTCTGCAGGTAATATCTTGTGGCCATGAAGTAGATATAGAAAGATTCAGCAAATATGCCATGGACACTGCTAAAAAGTTTGTTTCTAATTACCCATTGTTCTATATGCCTCCTGCAATACATAAAGTGCTAGTTCACGGAGCTGAAATTATCAAATATACAATTTTGCTAATCGGACAGCTAGGAGAAGAAGCAAAAAATAAAGATTTTAAATTTATTACAGAGCACAGAACCAGGAAAGATTCTGCAACCCATACTAATGAAGATTATTTTAATTATATTTTGATATCTTCCGATCCTATTATTTCGATTATTTCGCTGAAAGAGCGATAGATTTAAGCAAAAAGTGGCAGGTTTTCATTTGACTAAAATACTGCTATTTACTCAATAAAAATGCATTCCCTTCAATTGCCTAAAATCTGCACAAAGGGTGCCATTTTTAAAGACTGCCTAATTGTCATCAATATTTGTCAAGTTTGGTGTTTATAAACCCAAGTATTATTAATAATCCGAAAATTAAAAAATTTAAAACTTTTAAAAAATATGAAATGACACGTATTTTTCATGCAAGTGATAGGAAAATGCATACAATTTTGAATAAAAAGGGATAAACAAAATTTTTCAGTAAAAGGTAGACAAAAATGTAATGGTTGTTATAATATCAGACAAAGATGAGAGATCCCTTATTGAAGCGCCGGTACTGGGGCCAAGATTCGTCTTTTGACAGCAATCTCGACAATTTTTGAAGGAAATTTGCCATCTTTGTAAAATGGTACCAAACAAAGTTTGTGAGAGAAGTATGTATGTTAGAACGTATCACCAAAAAAAAAGCGGTTTAAATTGCTGTTATTAGATCGTTACATTAGGGTGGTAGCAACTGAGATATGGTGTGTACGTACCATAACGGAGCGCCTGAGATCAATGAGCTTTTTTAGGAAAAGCCCACTCCTTGAGACAAAAAAATTGGTGTAAGTATCACACTTTAAAATCCGACAATAAATGCCGAAGATATGAAGAAAAAGGCAATTGGGCGACATATAGGGTTGCCAGAAAAAAATCCTTTTTTAAATGTTTTTCAAAAACACTTCATATAAGGGGAGGTACGGCCGACTTTTTGAAGTTAACTTCTGACGGGGCGATATGAAGTTTTGATTGAGAGTAAAATTTGTGAAAATGGGTGACGATGAAACGGAAGTTATGGCACGGAAATAGAAATTGTAGCCGACTTTCAGGCGTAGGCTTCTTTCTTATATCTCGATAACGGCTTGACCGATTTGGATAAAATTTGGAATTATAGATAGTATAATTCATTCTAAGAACATATTCGTGGGTGCTGCCACTTGGGGCAGTTCACAGGGTTGCCACTTATCTCAATTTGAGATATGGCAATATTGGTATCAAATGAAAGGTATTATCGACCGTATTCCAAATATTTAAATCTCAAGCAGGGTTGCCACCTAACCGCATTTTATATATTTTTGTCTATATCTCGGGAACCCTCGACCGTTCGTTGCTTTCATATTAAATTTTTATTCTTTTTTAGATACAAGCGTTTGCGGTTCTTTAAATTAATTCTGTTTAAAATGGAAAATAAAAAGCAATTAAATGTGCAATGTTCTAAAGGAACAGAATTTTTTATTTTGCATACCACCGATATTTCCACTTGGTTCTTCTGGAAGTGTAGGATTTAGTTCCTCTGAACAGTCTGTATACATTGGTTGCAAAGTCATTGAACGTCGGCGAGTAATTTTTAAGGCGCAATATTAAATTTGTTAATTAGGTTAGGTTAGGTTCAAGTGGCTGGTGCAGAGGCCTCACTTAGGCCAGTTTTGAAAGGCCCGTTGTGATACCACCAACACAAGGAAAGTCAGTCCCGGGACCCAGCCAAATGGAAAATCCCTGAGTTGTTGGGATTTTCCACATAGTAGAATCCCGGGACTGACACTCCTAAACCGACACGGTTACTCCTCCTCGAACCGCTTAGATGACTTTATGAAGGCCATCAAGTCCTTTATGTCCAGTTCCGCGATCTGGCTTAGGCTATCCAGGAACGGAACTCCCAAAAAGCGCGTTCTCGCGCCGCCTAAAGCCGGACAGTTGCAGATGAGGTGTTCCACTGTTTCCTCCTCCTCATCATCTTTGCAACTCCTGCAGCATCGTCGGTAGGGCACACTTAGCCTTTCTGCATGCCTACCAATGAGGCAGTGACCGGTTAATACCCCTATCAATATGCAGATTTCCCTCCTAGTTAGGGCATAAATGCGTCTAGACCTTTTGAGATCCCATTTTGGCCAGGTTTGTTTCGATATCCGAAACCCTGGGGATTGCAGCCATCTTTCGTTGGCTTGACGGAGTGTGTGCTCCTTCAGCATTAGTTTGCATGTGGCAAACGGCATACCTAAGCGCTCTTTATCCTGAAGAACCTGCTTGGTCGTGCCCTGCCTGGCAAGCTCGTCTGCCTTACAGTTTCCCTCAATGTCCCTATGTCCCGGGACCCATATGAGGTTTACGCGGTTCTGTTGGGCCATCTCCTGAAGAGATCGACGACAGCTGAGCGTCAGTTCAGAGTTGAACGTGTATGAGCCAAGGGATTTGATGGCCGCTTGGCTATCGCTGAAAATAGCGATATCTTCCCCGATAACACGTTTGCCTAACCAGGCCGCGGCGTCTAGGATTGCCGAGACTTCCGCCTGGAAGACGCTACAATGATCAGGTAACCTGAAGGAGAGCTCAAGGTCCAAATCCCTTGAATAAACCCCTCCTCCAACTCTGCCGTCCAACTTCGAGCCGTCGGTGTATATAGAAGTGCCACTATTTGTTTCGCGTGCCAATCCGTCCTCTCCCAGTCTTCTCTGCTGGGAATGTTTATTTTGAAACAGCTATCACCGACTGTAGTGGTCGCACAACGATCTGTGCTAAGAGGGAGAAAGCTGTAAGATTCCAGAATACTGGAGTGTCCAATAGTACCCGCACCCCAACTGGAGGTTTCTCTTAGGCGTAATTACTTTACGTAAAACTTTTATTCTTTTATTATCAAATAACTTGCGCTTTGAAAATTGTAAAATAAAAATTATAAATTTTTTAGAGGCTTGATGATTGTCAGCTGCTCAATTTGTTCAGCTGTTTTCACTTGCAAGTTCTACGGGGTGATTTTTGTCCAGTAAACGCTTACAGCTCTCTCACGAAATGAACTGTCAAAATCCGCTCTCTTTTCATAAAATTGTATGCTAGCCGAACACTTTTTCAGTAAACGCTTTGTAAAATTTTATAAAATTTTACGCTGACCTAACCTAACCTACGCTGGCCGAATACCCCTAGTATTATTCATTCTAAGATTATATGCGTGGGTGTTGCCACTTGGGTTCACAGGGTTGCCACCTATCTCAATTTTTTTTAAATATTGGGCAAGATCTGCCAATATGGGTATCAAATGAAAGGTATTTTCGACCGTATTCCAAATATGGAAATATCGAGCAGGGTTGCCACCTAACCGCATAGGGATGTGGTTGTCGACACATACGGCGTGCGTAGTCACCGTCGTGTGGTTTCCATGCTTCCCTCGGACTCTGAGAAAGCAACCGTGCTCGCCGCCAGAGTGGGTGGTGGGCAGCCCTAACGCTTCCGCCAGGCCCCGGTCGATAACTGTGCGGGGGGAACATGCATCGATTAGCGCACGCATGTAAGTAAACCCGCCCCCGACCTCCAGTTTCACGAGCGCGGTCGGCGAAAGCGTAGTCATGGGGCGCAACGACGGGGCCACCCCGGCGAGAGCCCGGTTCAGTCCGTCTCGGAACCCGCTAACGGCTGGCAGCTGGCGCGGCTGAGTGGCCAGTCTGCCATCTCGGTTGGTGTTTCGACGGCTCCTAGAGCTGCTGGTGCGTAGCTGGCGCGGCTGAGTGGCCAGTCTACGCTCGTCGACGTCCTGGGGAATTCCGTGGTTGTTTCGTAGCTGGCGCGGCTGAGGGGCCAGTCTACGGGCTTCGGCTTCGTTTGTCTGGGGATTGCGAAGCTGGCGCGGCTGAGGGGCCAGTCTTCGCTTGCGACTGTTGCGATGCGCGCGGCGAGATGGAGGGCTGTTGTCGCGTTGATGATGTTGTCGGCGCTCGTGTGCTAGGAGGGGGCGGAACCGCTGCAGGTCCGACACCCTTTGGACCGGTAGGAACGGCCGTGGTTCCGCTGCCGGTTCCGAAATTTCGCCATCTTCTGGTATCAGCCCCGTCTCCGATGCTTGGATTGACAGTACCTCGTCACGGCTCTCTTCCTCTCTTTTGGACTGCTCTTCTAGCCACGCTGCTTCTTCCATCTCCGCCTCGGTGACTTGCTGATACCAGCTTTTGTATTCCCTCGGCTGGGGCGGCTGGTCGTCCGTTGGGAGGTGGATTGTAGTGTGGTGGTTTCCACCACATCGTCGGCACCTGGCGTCGCTGGTGCACTCCCTTGTCTGATGCACCATGGACAGGCAATTGCCACAGTATCCCGCCCGGATAACCTCCTGTAGCCGGTCTAAGGGTGCCATCCCGTGATACCGGTCACATGCCCGGAGGGGGTGGCTTTCACCGCAAAGGGGGCATGGTTTTGGGTACCGGGCGGCCATACGTGCGGGGCGTTGACGAAGGGATGCATGGCGAGTCATGCTGCAGAAGACCGAAGAAAAAAGAGAAAGAAAAAATAGGTTTCAGTGATGCATACGGTTGCCCATATACATACGTGGGAGGAAGGTGGCGACTAGCCGAAGTGATACATTAGGCTGGACTTGAAATTGAATAGCTTAAATTAATTGTAACCGGTATTTTCCAATATTTGATCCTATCTCTAACGTTATACGAACGTTTTTTCTTCTCTTGTGGCAATTAAATCCGGCGACAAGTTGCTGCCGACTGATTGCCGCTTTACCTAACTAAGCCCATCTGAGGCACCCTGTGTGTTCCATTTCCTTTTTTTGTATTGTTTATGTCGAGCACTTGTCCGCTAGCCGGCGCAAGTGACACTAGTGCTGCGCAGAAGCAAGCTTTTTTGCTAGTGCTGCGCATAAGAACGCGTTTTCGGTACTCGATGCTGATAGAGAGTGGTTGAGTGGCGGTTTTATTTTTTGTTGTTTTGTGGGTAAAACAGTCCTGCCCCCCGAAAAAAAAGAATATTAAATAATTTAAATTAAAAAAAACGCAAAAATGTTTTTTTTTTTTTAATATTATTTCTTTATTTATTTATTTATTTTTTTGTTATTGTTCATTCCTCGGTGATTTTGGCCGACGAAGTGAGAAAAGTGATTTTCTACCTTGTATCTAATGATCCGGTATGCGGTAGCGATTTTGGTACATCGGGTTTTCGGTACCCGATTGTGATGCCAGTATTACATCACTAATGTAATATCCGAAAATTTGCATCACTAATTGGCCTGATTTTATACAACTCTGCCTGATTTTGTAAGTGAAAGAAATGGAATTGTAGGGAATACAACAAAAAACAATTCCATTGTTCATTTTTCTCTACGGGTGTAGAGAAAAATCGAACATTTCATTCGTTTCCGGCAACACATGGCAGCAGCACACAATCAATATAAGGTAAGTAAAATTTTGTTTTAATTGAAAAAATATGTATTTATAGCCTATATTTTTTTTCTTTTCAGGTTTGGGGACTATAAGAAGGACAGGCGGTAATCATAAATTGTTCACTACGAAGGTAGTATTACGCCTGGCGTCAGTGCGTAATATAATTGGGTGCCAAAGTCAATCGGGTATTGGCTAAAAAGGACGTCCACTATTGATTTGTCCACGAGCAGAAGGTTCAAAATACGAGGGCGCTATTAAATGGGGTTATCCGATTGTGACCTCGGCTTGGTTGGTACAATGCGCTGTCGAAGGAAAAAAAACTACCGTACCAACAGTACTTAGTTGGAAATAGCTCACCAGATTTTCCTGTATCACCAACGCTGCGTGAAATTAATTCAATTAAATTCAACTGTGAGCACACCTGCTACCACCACCACAGCTGTTGAGCGAATGAAGCCAACAAGCGCGGTGATTTTTTTTTTATCGTTGTGGACAGAAATGTGAAGTATTCTGAAAATATTTGCAAACGAAAAACAAATAGAAATACACGAAATTCAACAAAAATAAGGCGAACATTTTCAAGAATTTTCGATGCTTTCAAAAAAGCGGAGGCTGCAGACGTTGCAATTTTACGCGCAGCATTACGCTGCTCTTTCAACGCGAGTCGCGCATGTTCACTGTCGTCCAACATTGCAACTAAACCCACATCCTGCCCGTTTTCTCTTTTTTTAGCAAGATCACCATCAAAACACCATTACGTTATTACGCCAACACCTCCACAGCGAGCAACAGCCTCAGTTATAATCTCAGCAGCATTGTCAGCTCAACTGCAAGTGCATCATCAGGCTATTCGCCGCACCATTCTGCTTCCCGCCTTAGCGGCCACAACAACAGTATGACTGATTACAGCGATTTGGACCGTCAGATTGAGCAGTTGAAACGCTGTGAAATTATCCGAGAAAATGAAGTAAAAGCACTTTGTGCTAAAGCGCGCGAAATGCTTGTCGAAGAGGGCAATGTACAGCGCGTCGATTCACCCGTCACCGTTTGTGGCGATATACATGGTCAGTTCTATGATCTCAAAGAATTATTCAAGGTTGGTGGCGATGTGTCCGAAAAGAATTATTTGTTTATGGGCGATTTTGTAGATCGTGGCTATTATAGTGTTGAAACATTTTTGTTACTATTGGCATTAAAAGTACGCTATCCCGATCGCATCACATTGATACGTGGTAATCATGAGTCACGTCAAATTACACAAGTTTATGGCTTCTATGATGAATGTTTGCGCAAATATGGTTCGACCGCCGTTTGGCGTTATTGCACCGAAATCTTTGACTATCTCAGCTTATCGGCTATAATTGACGGAAAGATACTTTGCGTGCATGGTGGTCTATCGCCATCAATACAGTATTTAGATCAGATAAGGACTATTGATCGCAAGCAAGAGGTGCCACATGATGGCCCTATGTGCGATTTGTTATGGAGTGATCCTGAAGATCAGACGGGTTGGGGTGTATCACCACGCGGTGCTGGTTATTTATTTGGCTCTGATGTGGTTTCACAATTTAATCGCACCAACGACATTGATATGATTTGTCGCGCTCATCAGCTGGTCATGGAGGGATTTAAATGGCATTTTAATGAGACTGTGCTGACTGTTTGGTCGGCGCCGAACTACTGCTATAGATGCGGCAATGTGGCAGCAATTTTGGAATTAAATGAGTACCTGCATCGAGACTTTGTTATCTTTGAAGCTGCACCACAAGAAAGCAGGGGTATACCATCCAAAAAGCCACAAGCAGATTATTTCTTTAAATAGAAAAACCAATTGGATCTACTATGCTTGAACAAGACGGCAACTGAAATTGACATTTTGTGTTTTTGGTCAACCAATGCAGCAAAGCAATGTAACAAAACAACCGAGACATTGTGCGCCAAACGGATTAATGTATTTTGCGGCGCTGTTTGCAAACCATCTACATATGTAGCATCATTTTCAACGTATTCTAATTTCGTTGTTTAGCTTATTTTAATTTTAAGTAAATATTGTTAAAACGAAAATGTCGGTACATTTTTCATGCGACGATTTTATGTATGTGCAGCACATAGCACACAAGCTAATTCAAGTCTGCTTACGCATGTGTGCACAAAACTCGAAGAAAGTTATTGAATCAGTCCGGGTGTTACCCGAGCGACGACGGCTCCATGAACGAGCAACGCGCGGTAAGTCAGCATCTCTGGAATATTACATCCTAAGTTTCTATTGCTTTGGGTCGGTGAAGCCGGGATATCCTTCGTGGTGTCACGAAACTCGTTGTTATCCCCCCACACTAAAACCCTTGACACAGCGAAGGGGCAGTGATTATATTCCAAAACAAGCTGTATTCAATAATTTTTGGCTGCAAACTTTTCAATAATAAATTTGTAAACAAACCAACGCAGTTTGACAAATATTTGACAGCCCAAAATACTTTTACCAACAACAGCAAACATACGTGATTTTTCTTGCCTCAACCTTTTATATACATATAAACCTTGCGTGTCCATTTGATATTTCGAAGTTTGAGTATTTTGTATGGAAAAATATACTCTGACTCAAACAATCAAAATAAACAAAATTTTGAGATTTTGATTTTAGTTTCAATGAAATGAAAAGATAAAGACGAGAATTCTCGTTATAAATATGTCCGTTTATTATCAAAATTTGGTGTTAAACAATGGTGTTATTTTACCTTTGATATAGCGTGGCGAAAATCCTGGGGTGGCTGTGATGTCGATCCTGGCTCTGTTGCTGAAAGAATAGACGGTTGTCAAGTCGTTGACAGCCGTTGAACCCAAAATCATCCTCCGGTTTTAAGGGGAGGTGAACCAACACATGCACACCCACCTGCATGTATATGTGTGCTGACAAAACATGAATAATCATGCATACGTACAGGTGGGTGTGTGGGTGCTTGGAAAGTGACATTAGGGTGTCACTATTTTTAAGATTTTAGGCATCGTTATTTCTGAACTTAAGAAGTTAACTTCTTTCACGTGTACTGGCTACACGCGATTTTTTTAAATTTTTTCCTGTAATGTATGTACTACAAAAAACTTTCTTTAAACTGTTTGACTTTTCTATGACTACTTAATATGATGCTTGGATACTTCTTTGTGAGCAATTTAAGTTTTTATATTTATAAAAAGGTGGTAGATTTTCAAGCACCCGTGGTAGAAGTGGTAGACACTCAAAAAAGTGGTAGATCTAAAGTGGTAGAAGTCCGAACACTGGCCTCGAGAGTGATGCAATAGATTTGCTCAAGTCGCCTGTATGTAATATTATTCCGGATTCCAATGCAGAATAAAACTTTTATTCAATTTAAACATGTGTTTTCAATGTACATGTCTCTTTCATGAATTTCAATAAAAGTGAATCTTACTAATATTATAAATGTGAATGTAGCGATGTTTGGATGTCCAGACGTTTACTTCTGTTCCTCGATACCGTGAGAATGGCAAGACAGATTTTGTTGGAATTTGGTAGGCAGACAGCTAATAGTCTGGAAGGAGGTATAGGCTATTTTTTAGGTTAATTTTGGGGTTAATGCTAGGAACCGTTAATTTTTTTTTTTTTGTTTTTTGTTTTTCCATATAAATCTGAGTACACTTGACCTAAACTTATGAAATTTCGCATAGAGGTGCAGAAACTTCGTACAATATGGGCACTAAACAAAACTGGACGGTCCCAGGTCTCAATTGGACTTCGACATATTTCGATAGATTTCGCGATAACTGAGTTATCGGTGAAAATGTGATTGCCCAAAAACCTTAAAATTGCCCTACAATATGGGTATCAAACGAAAGAGCATGGCCCCAGGTTTCATTTGGACTTCAATACATTTCGATAAATGTATCGATAACTGAGTTATCGGTGAAAATGTGATTGCCCAAAAACCTTAAAACTGCCCTACCATAAGGGCATTAAAAGGAAGAGGATGGCCCCAGGTATCAATTGGACTTCGATATATTTCGATAAATTTATCGATAGCTTATCGGTGAAAATGTGATTGCCCAAAAACTTTAAAATTGCTCTACAATATGGGTAGGAAAGGGAAAGGCCGCAGGTTCCTTTTGGACTTCGATATATGTATTTCGATATATTTATCGATAACTGAGTTATCGGTCAAACGTGATCGCCTGAAAACCTCCAATTATTTAATCAATCTACCTTTCCCTATTGATGGGAATTTTGAAAATTTGAAATACCCTTGGTAAATGCTTCAGTATTCAATAATATTATATAAATATCAATAATATTATATAAATATAAATATCAAATTTAGATAAACTATTCGTTAAAAGCTTTGTGAGACATTAACACCAATACTTAAAGCCAAAGCAATATTTACTTTAGTAACCTCATTTTAGATCGATTTGAAGGATATATACATATATTTAAGTAACATTTTTGAAAACCGTTTTTCAATACATACTATTTTTTTCAAAACTCTAGGAACATAGACAAATAATTGATCTTCCAAAAGTTTTTTTTTGATCAATCTACCTAACTTGGTGAACTTCGACGACCGAATTCTTATCTAAAATGTTGAAAGGGTACTTCGCAAGGGCGGGCAAGGCCGCGGGTATATACTAGTAACTAATAAGTTCTGTTACAGAAAAATAACTTTATAGAATACTGGGGTTCATTTAGAGGCTTGCACGCATTTTTGGCCTCCCTTTTTATAAGCTTTTATTTAGTTTCACCTGACGGCTGTCTGTTAACAAATCTTGCAAGCTAAATTTGATACACTTCCCGGTGTCCGATTGATCTGAAATTCTGCACCCATGTATAACCCCGATGACAATGCAATATTATAAAAAAAAAATTTCGATAGGTGGCGCGCGGGTCGCTATATTTTCAAAATTCGCATTTATGGTCCGATTTAGCTGAAATTCGTAACATGTATTACTACCATGAAAAGAAATATTTTTGAAAAAAAAAATTTCCGCTAGGTGGGGCTGAGATAGCGGTAATAAAAACTCAAAATCGTAATTATGGACCGATTTGGCTGATATTTTACGTGTGTGTTACTTAATTAATTTCTAAATGTTAAAAAAAAATTGGACCCGCTAGGTGGCGCGTGAGTCGCTTTATTTGAGAATTACGAAGGTCTGTTTTCAGTGTCGATTAATTCGTTTTTCAACGAACTTCCCGTTGAGGTAGGATCTTGAAATTTTCATCATCGTTTAGTTTTATACCCCAATGCACTATAATAAAAAAATAATTCCGATAGGTGGCGCATGGGTAGAGATATTTGAAAAATTTAATTGACAGAGATTTTGCCTTCGATTTTGAACTAACTCCCCGTTGAGCTGAGGTTTTGAAATTTTCACCATCAATCAGGTTTTACTGACAATGCATTATACAAAAATCTAAAATATTGCTTTATGTGCAAAAATCCAATCATCACCCAAGTTTAGTCGTTTTTCCCTATTACCATAGAAAGAAGATTGGAATTCGGCGCGTGGTGTATTCCAAAAGTACCTTTACATACCACGCGGTGAATTCCTTTACTCTTATGAGCATTGTCTATTGATATGCAGATGGCACTAAGCATTATATGTATATTGATATGCAGATGGCGCTGAAGAATACAACATTCGGCTAATTCCTTCACTCTTTTGAGCAATTATGCATAAAAAGTTGGCTCTGCTGATTTTGAATTATTAAATTGAAGAAAAAAGGAAACAGCTAATTATTATTGAAACGCAGTTCTAATTAATTTATTAGATTTTACTGATTGTGTTTTCATTCGCGTGATTCAAGTGCTAGAATTAAGTGTTAATGTAATATGAGAAATAAAATTAAAGAAAAAAAAACTTTTTTATAAGCTTTTATTTAGTTTCACCTGACGGCTGTCTGTAATCAAATCTAAACACTTAAATATAATAGCCGCGTGACATCCAAGTTTCGCATGTACATGCATTTAACGCAAACTTATGCGTCACAGCAACAGCGGCACAATCAACTATATGAGAGCCAAGTGTAAAATGCTTCTTCTTATGCTTTTCATGCATACAAAGTTGAAAGTTGCCAACTTTTGCATGTCAGATGTCGCTCGTGATGCGCGATGTGTCGTTCTCTACCTATATACCCACGTTCAACTCATCTGTCAATACATAATGCTGCGGCAAACATTGATTGTGACGCCGCTATAAGAGAACACCAAAATAAATCAATATAAATGCTGAAAACCACGTCAACTGAATATTTATTCACAGAATATTTCCTTTTGCACGTGCTTTTTCCATACGTCAAAATTTACTTATACAAAATATTTTCTACGTTCTCTGTTGCCGCAATAACCCTGCAAAAATCGTTGCATTATGTGTTCCAATTTTCTAATATTGGAGTACTCCAATAGTAATCCTTTGTCTACATAATCGGACCACCTTCAGCTTTTTGAAAGCCGATCATTGCTCCTGCCTTATCGACGAAAATCACGACACTATCGCTCTGACAATATATACTCCAAGGAGTGACAACATTGGAGTACATTGCAAAGTACTCTGACAGTAGGTACTCCATGGAGTAGCAGAAACAAAGCGAAGGTTGGAGTAGGTGGTCCAGTCCTAGGACATCGCAATGTTAATTGGAGCACAATTTTTATATGAAAAAGTATTACATTTGGAGTACTCTGATGCTCCAATTGGAGTATTCTTTGGATAGGAAATAGGGTACTCTCGATTTTTGCAGGGCCCTGCAAAAATCGTTGGATTATGTGTTCCAATTGTTTGATATTAGAGTACTCCAATACTAATCCTTTGTATACCTCATCGGACCACCTTCAGCTTTTTGAAAGCCGATCATTGCTCCTGCCTTATCGACGAAAATCACGACACTATCTCTTTGACAGTATATACTCCAAGGAGTGACAACATTGGAGTACATTGGAAAGTACTCTGACAGTAGGTACTCCATGGAGTAGCAGAAACAAAGCGAAGGTTGGAGTAGGTGGTCCAGTCCAAGGACATCGCAATGTTAATTGGAGCACAATTTTTATATGAAAAAGGATTACATTTGGAGTACTCTGATGCTCCAATTGGAGTATTCTTTGGATAGGAAATAGGGTACTCTCGATTTTTGCAGGGCCCTGGATTATGTGTTCCAATTGTTTGATATTAGAGTACTCCAATACTAATCCTTTGTATACCTCATCGGACCACCTTCAGCTTTTTGAAAGCCGATCATTGCTCCTGCCTTATCGACGAAAATCACGACACTATCGCTCTGACAATATATACTCCAAGGAGTGACAACATTGGAGTACATTGCAAAGTACTCTGACAGTAGGTACTCCATGGAGTAGCAGAAACAAAGCGAAGGTTGGAGTAGGTGGTCCAGTCCTAGGACATCGCAATGTTAATTGGAGCACAATTTTTATATGAAAAAGTATTACATTTGGAGTACTCTGATGCTCCAATTGGAGTATTCTTTGGATAGGAAATAGGATTATGTGTTCCAATTGTTTGATATTAGAGTACTCCAATACTAATCCTTTGTATACCTCATCGGACCACCTTCAGCTTTTTGAAAGCCTATCATTGCTCCTGCCTTATCGACGAAAATCACGACACTATCTCTTTGACAGTATATACTCCAAGAAGTAACAACATTGGAGTACATTGCAAAGTACTCTGACGGTAGGTACTCCATGGAGTAGCAGAAACAAAGCGAAGGTTGGAGTAGGTGGTCCAGTCCTAGGACATCGCAATGTTAATTGGAGCACAATTTTTATATGAAAAAGGATTACATTTGGAGTACTCTGATGCTCCAATTGGAGTATTCTTTGGATAGGAAATAGGGAACTCTCGATTTTTGCAGGGCCCTGCAAAAATCGTTGGATTATGTGTTCCAATTGTTTGATATTAGAGTACTCCAATACTAATCCTTTGTATACCTCATCGGACCACCTTCAGCTTTTTGAAAGCCGATCATTGCTCCTGCCTTATCGACGAAAATCACGACACTATCTCTTTGACAGTATATACTCCAAGAAGTAACAACATTGGAGTACATTGCAAAGTACTCTGACGGTAGGTACTCCATGGAGTAGCAGAAACAAAGCGAAGGTTGGAGTAGGTGGTCCATCGAATCGAAGAACTTGACTGTTCAAAGTTGACTTCAAAGAAGCCGTGTAATGTTGATGTATTAAAAGAAATGGATCGGATGAGGAATGTTAAAATAACTAAGTAAAGATTGCATAACTAATTTAAACAATATTTTATATTTAAAATAAATTCAAGAAAAAAGATGTTCTAAGCACAAGCTTATAGGTATATTTCTTGTTGATAAACTGAACTAAAAAGTAAAAAATAAAATTAAAGAAAAAAAACTTTTTTAAAAATAAGCTTTTATTATTGGTTTATAAAATTAACTAAAAAGTAAAAAATAAATTCACAGTAAAGGAATATAACACTTTATAAGTTCATTGTAACGTTTAAAGATAATTTGGCTTCTTCGTCTGCCACAAAATAATTCCATATTGTACATAATTATATATTTCTAACATTAAAACTTTACACCTAAATTATTAAATCTACCAGTATATATCACATTGCTAATTTTATTAATAATAAAAGCGTGTTAAATTTCGATAGCAAGAAAAGAAGGTCCTGAATGTTCTTAATTATACCATCAAATAGAAAAGAAAGTCCTAAATGTTCTTAATTATACCATCAAAATTTAACACGCTTTTATTATTAATAAAATTAGGAATGTGATATATACTGGTAGATTTAATAATTTAGGTGTAAAGTTTTAATGTTAGAAATATATAATTATGTACAATATGGAATTATTTTGTGGCAGACGAAGAAGCCAAATTATCTTTAAACGGACCCGTGGCGCTGCAAAAAACATCGTAACAGATGATGCAGCTTAAAGCCCTAGTCACACATCGCAAGCGACAGATGTCACTGCTGTGTGATCTAAAAGGCAAAGAGATATGTATTCATACATATACAACAAAAAAATAACATCAAAACATACACGTATTAACGAACATAGTAGCAATTATCCCACGAAATCAAACAAGCAGTGTTGGTGTAACTAGTATGACACGCTGCGGTTAGAAATTCCTAATTTCTCCTCGGTTCAATGACCACTATAAAGGGAAAAATGAAAAATTTCTAACAACAAATACAAAGCCGTACGTCTAGTTCCTTAAGCAAGAACGAAATTGCAATCACGGTAGCTGGTATTGTTTGTTTGTGAGTTGTTGCTCAGTTTGTTCGTTAATAACAAAAAATAGAATAATTTAAGAAAAATAAATTATTCGATCGGTCAAATAGTCCATGAAAAATTTTCTACTGTACAATAACATGACCATAACATCAAAGCTTTCATATTCTAGCCAAGGACCCGTGGCGCTGCAAAAAACATCGTAACAGATGATGCAGCTTAAAGCCCTAGTCACACATCGCAAGCGACAGATGTCACTGCTGTGTGATCTAAAAGGCAAAGAGATATGTATTCATACATATACAACAAAAAAATAACATCAAAACATACACGTATTAACGAACATAGTAGCAATTATTCCACGAAATCAAACAAGCAGTGTTGGTGTAACTAGTATGACACGCTGCGGTTAGAAATTCCTAATTTCTCCTCGGTTCAATGACCACTATAAAGGGAAAAATGAAAAATTTCTAACAACAAATACAAAGCCGTACGTCTAGTTCCTTAAGCAAGAACGAAATTGCAATCACGGTAGCTGGTATTGTTTGTTTGTGAGTTGTTGCTCAGTTTGTTCGTTAATAACAAAAAATAGAATAATTTAAGAAAAATAAATTATTCGATCGGTCAAATAGTCCATGAAAAATTTTCTACTGTACAATAACATGACCATAACATCAAAGCTTTCATATTCTAGCCAAGGACCCGTGGCGCTGCAAAAAACATCGTAACAGATGATGCAGCTTAAAGCCCTAGTCACACATCGCAAGCGACAGATGTCACTGCTGTGTGATCTAAAAGGCAAAGAGATATGTATTCATACATATACAACAAAAAAATAACATCAAAACATACACGTATTAACGAACATAGTAGCAATTATCCCACGAAATCAAACAAGCAGTGTTGGTGTAACTAGTATGACACGCTGCGGTTAGAAATTCCTAATTTCTCCTCGGTTCAATGACCACTATAAAGGGAAAAATGAAAAATTTCTAACAACAAATACAAAGCCGTACGTCTAGTTCCTTAAGCAAGAACGAAATTGCAATCACGGTAGCTGGTATTGTTTGTTTGTGAGTTGTTGCTCAGTTTGTTCGTTAATAACAAAAAATATAATAATTTAAGAAAAATAAATTATTCGATCGGTCAAATAGTCCATGAAAAATTTTCTACTGTAGAATAACATGACCATAACATCAAAGCTTTCATATTCTAGCCAAGGACCCGTGGCGCTGCAAAAAACATCGTAACAGATGATGCAGCTTAAAGCCCTAGTCACACATCGCAAGCGACAGATGTCACTGCTGTGTGATCTAAAAGGCAAAGAGATATGTATTCATACATATACAACAAAAAAATAACATCAAAACATACACGTATTAACGAACATAGTAGCAATTATCCCACGAAATCAAACAAGCAGTGTTGGTGTAACTAGTATGACACGCTGCGGTTAGAAATTCCTAATTTCTCCTCGGTTCAATGACCACTATAAAGGGAAAAATGAAAAATTTCTAACAACAAATACAAAGCCGTACGTCTAGTTCCTTAAGCAAGAACGAAATTGCAATCACGGTAGCTGGTATTGTTTGTTTGTGAATTGTTGCTCAGTTTGTTCGTTAATAACAAAAAATAGAATAATTTAAGAAAAATAAATTATTCGATCGGTCAAATAGTCCATGAAAAATTGTCTACTGTACAATAACATGACCATAACATCAAAGCTTTCATATTCTAGCCAAGGACCCGTGGCGCTGCAAAAAACATCGTAACAGATGATGCAGCTTAAAGCCCTAGTCACACATCGCAAGCGACAGATGTCACTGCTGTGTGATCTAAAAGGCAAAGAGATATGTATTCATACATATACAACAAAAAAAATAACATCAAAACATACACGTATTAACGAACATAGTAGCAATTATCCCACGAAATCAAACAAGCAGTGTTGGTGTAACTAGTATGACACGCTGCGGTTAGAAATTCCTAATTTCTCCTCGGTTCAATGACCACTATAAAGGGAAAAATGAAAAATTTCTAACAACAAATACAAAGCCGTACGTCTAGTTCCTTAAGCAAGAACGAAATTGCAATCACGGTAGCTGGTATTGTTTGTTTGTGAGTTGTTGCTCAGTTTGTTCGTTAATAACAAAAAATAGAATAATTTAAGAAAAATAAATTATTCGATCGGTCAAATAGTCCATGAAAAATTTTCTACTGTACAATAACATGACCATAACATCAAAGCTTTCATATTCTAGCCAAGGACCCGTGGCGCTGCAAAAAACATCGTAACAGATGATGCAGCTTAAAGCCCTAGTCACACATCGCAAGCGACAGATGTTACTGCTGTGTGATCTAAAAGGCAAAGAGATATGTATTCATACATATACAACAAAAAAATAACATCAAAACATACACGTATTAACGAACATAGTAGCAATTATCCCACGAAATCAAACAAGCAGTGTTGGTGTAACTAGTATGACACGCTGCGGTTAGAAATTCCTAATTTCTCCTCGGTTCAATGACCACTATAAAGGGAAAAATGAAAAATTTCTAACAACAAATACAAAGCCGTACGTCTAGTTCCTTAAGCAAGAACGAAATTGCAATCACGGTAGCTGGTATTGTTTGTTTGTGAGTTGTTGCTCAGTTTGTTCGTTAATAACAAAAAATAGAATAATTTAAGAAAAATAAATTATTCGATCGGTCAAATAGTCCATGAAAAATTTTCTACTGTAATTTAGGTTTAAAGTTTTAATGTTAGAAATATATAATTATGTACAATATGGAATTATTTTGTGGCAGACATCATCATCATCATTTATTGGCGCTTAACCGCCTAAGCGATTTTGGCCGTCGCCTATCAAAGCACGCCAGTCATTCCTTTTTAGCGATAACTGACGCCAATTGGAAACCCCAAGGGAGTTCAAGTCATCCTCCACCTGTTGTTTCCATCTCAGTCGAGGCCTCCCCCTTCCTCTGCTGAATTCGGGTGACGATTGGAAAACCTTCTGGGCTGGAGCTTCTTTGTCCATTCGCATGACGTGACCCAGCCAGCGGAGCCTTTGGGCTTTAATTCGCTGGACTATGGTCAGATCTGCGTAAAGCTCGTACAGCTCATCGTTAAATCTCCTTCGATACTCGCCGTCGGCATCACGGGAAGGACCATAAATCTTCCGGAGAACTTTTCTCTCAAATACTCCAAGGGCCATCTCATCTTCTCTTGACATTGTCCATGAATCTGAGCCATACATCAGGACAGGTATGATGAGAGACTTATAGAGCGCGATCTTTGTTCTTCGAGAGAGGACTTTACTTCTCAATTGCCTACTCAGTCCAAAGTAGCACTTGTTCGCAAGAGTGATTCTCCGTTGGATTTCTAGACTGATATTATTTTCGGTGTTAATGCTGGTTCCCAAATAGACGAAGTCCCTCACAGTTTCAAATTTGTAACTATCAACAGTGACGTGGCTGCCAAGGCGCAGGTGCGCCGATTCTTTCTTTGATGACAGCAAATACTTCGTCTTGTCCTCGTTGACCGCAAGACCCACTTTTTTCGCTTCTTTATCCAGTCCAGAGAAGGCAGCGCTTACGGCGCGGTTGTTAAGGCCAATGATATCAATATCATCGGCATACGCCAGCAATTGCACGCTCTTGTAAAAGATTGTACCATTGCGGTTTAGCTCTGCTGCTCGAATTATCTTCTCCAGCATCAGGTTGAAGAAATCGCACGAAAGGGAGTCGCCATGTCTGAAGTGACGTGGCTGCCAAGGCGCAGGTGCGCCGATTCTTTCTTTGATGACAGCAAATACTTCGTCTTGTCCTCGTTGACCGCAAGACCCACTTTTTTCGCTTCTTTATCCAGTCCAGAGAAGGCAGCGCTCACGGCGCGGTTGTTAAGGCCAATGATATCAATATCATCGGCATACGCCAGCAATTGCACGCTCTTGTAATAGATTGTACCATTGCGGTTTAGCTCTGCTGCTCGAATTATCTTCTCCAGCATCAGGTTGAAGAAATCGCACGAAAGGGAGTCGCCCTGTCTGAAGCCTCGTTTGGTTTCAAATGGCTCAGAGAGGTCCTTCCCGACTCTGACGGAGCTGTTAGTATTGCTCAACGTCATTTGGCAAAGCCGTATAAGCTTTGCAGGGAAGTCAAATTCAGACATGGCGGCATACAGGCAACTCCTTTTTGCGCTGTCAAAAGCGGCTTTGAAATCGACAAAGAGATGGTGTGTGTCGATTCTTTTATCATGGGTCTTCTCCAGGATTTGGCGTATCGTGAAAATCTGGTCGATGGTAGACTTACCAGGTCTAAAGCCACACTGATAAGGTCCAATCAGCTTGTCTACGATGGGCTTCAGTCTTTCACACAATACGCTAGAAAGAACCTTATATGCGATATTAAGAAGGCTGATTCCGCGGTAGTTGGTGCGGTTAGCGGGATCGCCTTTCTTGTGGATTGGGCAGAGCACACTTAAATTCCAATCTGGAGGCATGCACTCGTCTGACCATATTCTGCATAAGAGCTGATGCATGCTTTTTACCAGCTCTTCGCCTCCGTGTTTGAACAGCTCGGCGGGTAGTCCGTCTTTTCCAGGCGCTTTGTTGTTTTTGAGCCGGGATATAGCTATCCTCACTTCATCATAGTCAGGTGGTGGGACGACTTTTCCATCGTCAGGGATTGGGGTATCGGGTTCGACGTCTCCCTCGCAATTTAGCAGTGAGGAGAAGTGCTCCCTCCATAATTTAAGTACACTCTGTACGTCGGTTACCAGGTCGCCATTATTGTCCTTACAGGAACTTGCCCCGGTCTTAAAACCTTCCGTCATCCGCCGGATCTTTTCATAGAATTTTCGGGCATCATTCCTGTCAGCCAGCATCTCAAGCTCCTCACACTCACGCCTTTCGGCCTCACGTTTCTTTTTTCTGAAAAGGCGTCTCTCTTCCTTCTTTGCCTCACGATAGCGTTGCCATACACTGCGGGTTGCGCCCGTTCGCAACGTCTCCCTGTAGGCAGCGTCCTTTTTGTCCGAGGCAGTGCTGCATTCCTCATCGTACCAGTTGTTTTTGCGGGCTCGCTGGAACCCTATAGTGGCCCCAGCGGCGGTACGTAATGAGTGAGAGATATGCTTCCATTGCTCGGTTGCATCGTTAGGTCGAGGATTGCTCTCCGATAGCAGGTGTGAGAGTCGAGTGGAGAAATTGTCAGCTGTCTGTGTCGTGCGCAGCTTCTCGACGTCAAACTTTCCTTCCGTTACTGTGCGCACTTTCTTTGCTACACAGAGGCGTGTGCGTATCTTGGCTGCAACAAGATAATGGTCCGAGTCGATATTGGGACCACGAAGGGTACGCACGTCCAGAACGGTGGAGCTATGTCTGCCGTCGATCATGACATGATCAATATGGTTTCTTGTTCTTTGATCAGGAGACAGCCATGTGGCTTGGTGTATTCGTTTATGCTGGAACCTGGTACTACTGATGACCATATTGCGAGCAGCGGCGAAATCAATCAACCTAGTGCCGTTGGGGGATGTTATATCATGGAGACTAAATTTTCCAACTGTTGGACCAAAGACTCCTTCCTTGCCCACCTTCGCATTAAAGTCGCCGAGCACGATTTTGATATCATGTTGGGGGCAGCGATCATAAGTCTGTTCAAGTTTATCGAAGAAGGAGTCCTTCTCTGCGTCGTCCGTCTCCTCAGTCGGCGCATAGGCGCAGATAAATGTTATGTTGAAAAATTTCGCTTTGATGCGGATCGCAGCGAGACGCTCGTCCACGGGGGTGAACGCTAGTACTTGGCGGCGAAGTCTCTTTCCCACCACGAATCCTACACCACGCGCTTTGCCGCGTGTCTGGCCACTGTAGTATACGTCACAAGGTCCGATGGTCGTCTTTCCTTGTCCCGTCCATCGCATTTCCTGCAGGGCGGTGATATCAGCCTTTGCGTTAACGAGGACATCAACCAGTCGGGCAGCGGTACCGTCCCTTGAAAGGGTCCGGACATTCCCGGTACATGCCCTAATATCCAAATCATTATGCCTTATTCGTTTTGCCGGGTCGTCAACATTAAAGGGGGTTCTCATCCGAGGCTTTAATACATTTTTCATTGGACTAAATTTTTTACGTGGCGGGTCCCAAACCCAGCGCACAACCCGTTTCGGGGTTTTTGGAAAATATTTACACATTTATATAGCGAGCCGCTTGCTTCAAGACAGACGCCCGCTTGCAGCCGCACCTCATGGTGAACAGACGCTGCGCAAAAACCTCGGTGAGCCCTTAAACCAAGTATGTCAGAGTGGCCCCACCGGGGCTCCCTCTCTTTCTGCCGCGAGCCTAGGTAGCTCCCGTTGCCCAGAGTGCACGAACGAGAACGCAAGAGTCGGGATTGAGCAAGGTCACTTAGCAACCACACTCCATTACACTCCTTTGTGGCAGACGAAGAAGCCAAATTATCTTCAAACGTTACAATGAACTTATAAAGTGTTATATTCCTTTACTGTGAATTTATTTTTTACTTTTTAGTTAATTTTATAAACCAATAATAAAAGCTTATTTTTAAAAAAGTTTTTTTTCTTTAATTTTATTATATTACAATTATAAGGGTGACTTTTTACTGGCCAAACTGTCGGCGTCCAAAGCAATATTTTCATTATATCAAAAAAAAAAAAAATTTTTGGCCCACCCTAATTTACCATTTTTTTCAGAAGTTTTTTATAAACACCACTTAAATCTTATTCACATTATGCAGAATGCGTTTCTACACAATAAATTAATTTCAGACCACTGTGCGCTGCCGCAAAAGTTAATGGAGTGTCACTAAATACTTTATTGATCAAAGGGCTCGATTTACTAGAATCATTGCCACGCATACTACATCGATTTAGAAAAAAATCTGCAGCGGTAACTGGTGACTTTGCTGAAATATTTCACCAAATCTTTATAAGAGCGGAAGATCAAGGTGTAAGAGGGAAAAGGAACCAGAAATTTACGTAATGAATGTTATGATATTTGGCGCTACTTTGTAACCGCCTGCTTACCTAGAAGGTGTTCTCTAGTGTGGAGTTTTTAAGTCTTTAGGAAGGGTAGTTGGGACCCTTTAATCTGGGCTAGGCTTCAGCGGCTGGGGTGGTTCTCAGCCTCCTTCAGACAACCAAAATGACGGAAAATTTTATTTTTATAGAGTCCCGAAGTATCTAAACTACTTTATTTTAAACGGAAACCCCTTATTAACTTTGAGAATATCTCTAACTGGGCAATAACAATGAAGATATAACTTGCAAATATAACGCTTACATTCTAAGTAAGTTAACTTGCTTCATATAAGATTTGTTTATTGAGCTGCTCTAGCTTACGCCAAGTTGAGATATTTCACAAAATTGTGTTTAATGAGCAGTTTTCTTGCTCTAGGTTGCTCTATCTTTTGTTTCATGAGTACGCTCAAAACAAAACTAGAGTAATCCAGATCATAAATTTCTGCTTTAGTTTTTTGTGGAGTAAGTTAGAGCAGAGAAACAATTGTCAGTCAAGAAAAAATAAATTTTTAAAAACTTCAAAAAAACTACATAGCTGGCAAGAAAAGCAACATTTTAGTAAACGTGTATTTGCAATAACCAATTAAATAGAAACTATCGAGATTCAAGTGTTTCATGGCATTTCTGCTCTGAGTTTCTATATTTCTATTTTGACAGCTGCCCTGCTCTGCTCTGCTCTAAACTGCTCTGAACCTTTTTTTGATCAGTAAACAGACCTATAATTTATCATGAACAAGTCAATCCATATGAAAACGTCTAATATTAGCAAAAATCGTCGCTGACTAGTCTCGGGGTTTGCTCAAACTTTGTAGGACACATTTTTAGGGTTCTAAAGGCACAAATTTACACGCATTTAGTTTTCATAACCACTGGTTTCGGACTGGTCGAATTTCAAATTTTGAAAAACTTAATTTTTAGGCTGACCCTATTATAGCTGTAAAAATGTTTCTATTAGAGTTATCCTTACATGCGATATGGTTTTTTAAAGGTAAAAGAGAGTACTTTCTTTAAAAAGAAATAATTAATCATATAGCGAGTACCTGGTATTAAAAACCTGGTACTGAATGTACCTAATTTTTATCCCTTTTTTCAAGTAGCCATTTAATTTTTTCCGAAATTAAGGGTACATATCCTAGAAGAAACTAACCCATCCATCGGCCAAAAAAACGAACTCCTTATAGATAAATTATTAACTCGAAATTTAAAAGTTTTCAAAAATCGTGTTTTTCAGGCTCTAAAACGGAAATGTTTCTCAAGAGATCTAATCTAATCTTGGCTTGCGTCATAATGACGCTTAACCGCCTAGGCAATTTTGGCCGTTTCGTATCAAAGCACGCCAGTCATTCCTTTTTAGCGATAACTGACGCCAATTGGAAACCCCAAGGGAGTACAAGTCATCCTCCACCTGTTGTTTCCATCTCAGTCGAGGCCTCCCCCTTCCTCTGCTGCCGAATTCGGGTGTCGATAGTAAAACTTTCTGTGCTGGAGCTTCTTTTCCATTCGCATAACATGACCCAGCCAGCGGAGCCTTTGGGCTTTAATCCGCTGAACTATGGTCAGGTCTGCGTAAAGCTCGTACAGCTCATCGTTGAATTTCCTTCGATACTCGCCGTTGGCATCACGGGAAGGACCATAAATCTTCCGGAGAACTTTTCTCTCAAATACTCCAAGGGCCATCTCATCTTCTCTGGATACTGTCCATGATTCCGAGCCGTACATCAGGACTGGTATGATGAGAGACTTATAGAGCGGGATCTTTGTTCTTCGAGAGAGGACTTTACTTCTCAATTGCCTACTCAGTCCAAAGTAGCACTTGTTGGCAAGAGTGATTCTCCGTTGGATTTCTAGACTGATATTATTTTCGGTGTTAATGCTGGTTCCCAAATAGACGAAATCTCTCACCGTTTCAAACTTGTAGCCATCAACGGTGGCTGCCAAGGCGCAGGTGCGCCGATTCTTTCTTTGATGACAGTAGGTACTTCGTCTTGTCCTCGTTCACCGCAAGACCCACTTTTTTCGCTTCTTTATCCAGCCCAGAGAAGGCAGCGCTTACGGCGCGGTTGTTAAGGCCAATGATATCAATATCATCGGCATACGCCAGCAATTGTACGCTCTTGTAGAAGATTGTGCCATTGCGGTTTAGCTCTGCTGCTCGAATTATCTTCTCCAGTATCAGGTTGAAGAAATCGCACGAAAGGGAGTCGCCCTGTCTGAAGCCTCGTTTGGTTTCAAATGGCTCAGAGAGGTCCTTCCCGATTCTGACGAAGCTGTTGGTATTGCTCAGCGGCATTTGGCAAAGCCGTATAAGCTTTGCAGGGAAGTCAAACTCAGACATGGCGGCATACAGGCAACTCCTTTTTGCGCTGTCAAAAGCGGCTTTAAAATCAACAAAGAGGTGGTGTGTATCGATTCTTTTATCATGGGTCTTCTCCAGGATTTGGCGTATCGCGAAAATCTGGTCGATGGTAGACTTACCAGGTCTAAAGCCACACTGATAAGGTCCAATCAGTTTGTCCACGATGGGCTTCAGTCTTTCACACAATACGCTAGAAAGAACCTTATATGCGATATTAAGAAGACAGATTCCGCGGTAGTTGGAGGGGTTAGCGGGATCGCCTTTCTTGTGGATTGGGCAGAGCACACTTAAATTCCTATCTGGAGGCATGCACTCGTCTGACCATATTCTGCATAAGAGCTGATGCATGCTTTTTACCAGCTCTTCGCCTCCGTGTTTGAACAGCTCGGCGGGTAGTCCGTCTTTTCCAGGCGCTTTGTTGTTTTTGAGCCGGGATATAGCTATCCTCACTTCTTCATAGTCAGGTGGTGGGACGACCTTTCCATCGTCAGGGATTGGGGTATCGGGTTCAACGTCTCCCTCGCAGTTTAGCAGTGAGGAGAAGTGCTCCCTCCACAATTTAAGTACACTCTGGACGTCGGTTACCAGGTCGCCATTATTGTCCTTACAGGAACTTGCCCCGGTCTTTAAACCTTCCGTCATCCGCCGGATCTTTTCATAGAATTTTCGGGCATCGTTCCTGTCAGCCAGCGTCTCAAACTCCTCACACTCAGGCCTTTCGGCCTCACGTTTCTTTTTTCTGAAAAGGCGTCTCTCTTCCTTCTTCGCCTCACGATAGCGTTGCCATACACTGGGGTTGCGCCCGTTCGCAACGTCTCCCTGTATGCAGCGTCCTTTTTGTCCGAGGCTGTGGTGCATTCCTCATCGTACCAGTTGTTCTTGCGGGCTCGCCGAAACCCTATAGTGGCTTCAGCGGCGAACGTAATGAGTGAGAGATATGCTTCCATTGCTCGGTTACATCGTTAGGTCGAGGATTGCTCTCCGATAGCAGGTGTGATAGTCGAGTGGAGAAATTATCAGCTGTCTGTGTCACGCGCAGCTTCTCGACGTCAAACTTTCCTTCCGTTACGGTGCGTACTTTCTTCGCTGCACAGAGGCGTGTGCGTATCTTGGCTGCAACAAGATAATGGTCCGAGTCGATATTGGGACCGCGTAGGGTACGCACGTCTAGAACGGTGGAGCTGTGTCTGCCGTCGATCATGACATGATCAATCTGGTTTCTTGTTCTTTGATCAGGGGACAGGCAGGTAGCTTGGTGTATTCGCTTATGCTGGAACCTGGTACTACTGATGACCATATTACGGGAAGCGGCGAAGTCAATCAACCTAGTGTCGTTGGGGGATGTTATATCGTGGAGACTGAATTTTCCAACTGTAGGACCAAAGACTCCTTCCTTGCCCACCTTGGCATTAAAGTCGCCGAGCACGATTTTGATAATATGCAGGGGGCAGTGATCATAGGCTTGTTCAAGTTTATCGTAGAAGGAGTCCTTCCCTGCGTCGTCCGTCTCCTCAGTCGGCGCATAGGCGCAGATAAATGTTATGTTGAAAAACCTCGCCTTGATTCGGCTCGCAGCGAGACGCTCGTCCTCAGGAGTGAACGCTAGTACTTGGCGGCGAAGTCTCTTTCCCACCACAAATCCTACACCACGCGCTTTTCCGCGTGTCTGGCCACTGTAGTATACGTCACAAGGACCGATGGCCGTCTTTCCTTGCCCCGTCCATCGCATTTCCTGCAGGGCGGTGATGTCAGCCTTTGCGCTCGCGAGGACATCAACCAGTCGGGCAGCGGTACGCTCCCTAGAAAGGGTCCGGACATTCCACGTACATGCCCTAATATCCTTCTCATTGTCCTTACTTCGTTTTGCCGGGTCGTCAACATTAAAGGGGGTTCTCATCCGAGGCTTTTTCGATTTTTTCATTGGACTAGATTTTTTACGTGGCGGGTCCCAAACCCAGCGCACAACCCGTTTCGGGGTTTTTTTGTTTTGAAAATATTTTTACACATTTATATAGCGAGCAGCTTGCTTCAAGACAGACGTCCGCTTGCAGCCGTACCTCATGGTGAACAGACGCTGCGCAAAAGACCTCGGTGAGAGATAAACGTACCAATTTCTCACGGACTCCAGTCCTGGCCTTTAACTTCAAAAACCTCAACATTTCGTTTTGTTATTTTCATTCGAAGGGCCTATGCTGATCCATTTTGTAAAGCATTATCTTAATTTTTTTTTTTAAACAAATTTATACCAACTATGTTTGAAAACTTATTTTATATAAAGCTCTATTAAATAAAGAGACTAATTTTTTGGTTCTGGCTATGTTAATCAGTTTTGTCATTTGATGAGCCGTCAATAAAGCGCATATTCCGAACACGCAAAAGAAGCGCAAGCAAGCACGATCCCCCTATTATTATTAAATTTGCCTCTCCCAAAGAAAAGGGAGCATTCTTAAAATCGGTTGCTATTCATAACCGCAACAACAAAAAGCTTTGTTTAATGCACGCGGGTTTCGACCTGAGGTGCCCATTTATATAAATGAGTGCTTAACTAAAGCAAGTCACTCTTTGCTGAAAGCTGCACTGCGTTTAAAAAAGCAAAAGAAAATATCACCAACATATACTTTGAGTGGCAAAATTTACATCAAGCATAAACCAAATGCGGCCGCCGTGGTGTAGCGGTTAAGTGTTCGGCCTTCTACACCAAGTCGTGGCGGTTCGATGCCCGGCAAAAGTAACATCAAAAATTATTTAGAAAAACGATTTTTCTAAACGGGGTCGCCCCTCGGCAGTAGTTTCTCCGGGTGTATTTCTGCCATGAGAAGCTTCTCAGCAAAAAATTCATTTGCTTTGCAAGTGCCGTTCGGAGTCGGCAAAAAACTGTAGGTCCCGCCAACTTGTAGGAAAAACTCAAAAGCAACACACCACAAGTTGGAAAGAGAAGCTCGGCTAAAAATCTCGTTAGAGGTTATGATAACCTGTTGGTATATCGCCGCCATTAGTTTTTTTTTTTTTTTTTTTTTTATAAACCAAATGATGGGCCCGTATGCGTGTCCAACATGCAAATGCTGAGTGAACTAGATAAACACGTAGTGCCTACCTTTCGTCGCACTCCATGACGTCGTTGCGGTTTACCAATTTAGTTTTAAGCTTATTATAGAACACTACTTTATTGTTATGTTTTTTTCTCCAAACTTAGAAATCTCTGTTGCTACTAAGTATGCTCACGTTACTTCAGTCCATACAATTTATTTATTATTCTTTTTATATAACTGCAATGACTGATACTATCTTTATAGAGAACAACCAAAGTATTGCTCGCTGCGCTATGCTAAATGTGTTGTGGAAAAGACGAAAAGGTTTGAATGTATGTCATATGAATACTCGGAGCAAGTCTATAGATCATGCAAACTCAGTGATATATCTGCCAGTGTTATGCCAATAAATCAAACACTATGCCAAATTAACTTGCTTTGCGTTCTTTGGTGTTCACAGTACTTTACTCCTCACCATGTTCGACTTTTGCTCGTCAAAACATATCTTTTGCCCTCTCTATTGTATGGTTGTGAAATTTTTGCCAATTGCGGTTCAGCGTGCAAGCACAAGCTTAATGTGCTCTTTAATAATATTACACGTTATGTTTTCGGAGTCAAGGCTAGGAGCCCCGTTTCTCATTATACAGTCTCTATCTACTCCATGTCATTGGATAAGCTCTTACAGTTCAGATCTCTTTTACTTTTGCATAAGATTTACTATACGAAGGAGGCTGAATACCTCTACCAAAAAATAAATGCCACGAGATCTAAGAGAAACTCTAAGCTTCTCTCGGTCAGGTTCAATACAATGACATCTTAAAGGCAATTGTTGGTGCAAGCGACCCGACTTTGGAACTCTCTTCTACAAAATATAGTATCGATTGTTACAATGAGCACATTTAAGCGTGAATTACAGAGTCATCTAAGTTCATAAACTTGATTTGTAACCTGAATATATTTTACTTTATTTTTATTTTTTGATCCAAGTACCGTGTAATAATATAATATGTATTTTTACTATTGCTAAATTTATTATTACCGTTTCCTTCTTGAAAAATGTTTGTACTGAAAATGTTAACTGATGTGACTAGCACTATTATTTATAAGGTTTTACCCTTGCTTGATCTCTAAACTGAATAAATTGAAATTGAAATCACAGGCTAAGATTTCGATTGGTCTACTTTTTAAGTCGACTTAAGCTTTTTTGACATATGACCAAATATTTATGTATGTACATTAGGGTAATTTTCAATAAATAAGGACTAAAAAAGTGCTTGTATCAAGGAATCCCTCAAATTGTATACTTTGTTTAGCTAAACACTGTCAAATTTAAAAAAATACAAACAGCGGTTTTGGCTATTTTTATCTGTGGAAATGGTACTAACTTTTTTTTTAAGTTGCAAATTATAGCCGAATTAGTGAAGATAATATAAGTGAAAACAATAAATACTTATTAATGAAACGAATACAAGCAGTTTGCTATAATAATATCTGTACCTATCATCATAAAAAATATGTCGATAACTATTTTTTTTTTTTTTTTTGGAAAACAATGCTGTGATCCATTAAATATCCATAAAACTCCTATTAAAAGGTCGCTTAGAGAACTTACCATACAATGTTGCGAAAAACTGAAAATTTGAATCTCATACCGGGACGAGCAATTTGTTCACGCTGCATTGAAAACTTAAGCAAAGCACATTTTCAAGACATTAATTGTGAAGTGTCATTTGAGCCTCCATATGAGGCGCTAAGGTCACTGAACAAAATATGTTATATTCTCGAGAAATCACCGATTTCGCCAATTCAAAAATTAAGGATGCCCTAAGGAAACGAAAAACCGATGAAAAAGTGGATCAAATATCAAGGGAGATACGAAACAAATTACAATCAACTTTTGACGTTGTTGGATGTGAAGAAAAGGTGAAGGCTAGCGACCATGATTTTCATAATTCAAACTATTTGGAGTTGATTGAAGAAATGAAAAGTAAATTTAAGTCTTCATCAACGTTTGGTGAAAAATATCAAATTTTAACTTTATTACCAAGGGAGTGGACAATTTCGAAAATAAAGACAGAATTTGTGTGTAGTGAATATCCTTTTCTTGTAACAATTAGATAAATCAAGCATCTTTAAAAGTTACCTGGTTTTGTGAAATAATCACATACATTTTTTTAGGAAATTCTAATAATTCTTGATTAACAAATGATTTTTAATGGGTTTGAATTAATAGGAGATCGAAACTAAAAGAGGAAATTATAGTGACGATTAGAAATTGATTTATAATGAGCTTTTGTAAAAAAGCCTAGTATTTGTTGTAAAATTTTTAGTTACTAAAAAAAGAACACGAGTTACTTGGTTTTGTTGTGAACTAAATTCTTGATTCAGTGCATTTTAAGTTACTTGGTTTTATAACTTTTTTAGTTTAAGGTACTTAGAAACAAGATAGAAAGAAACGGATCGATGTCCCTGAGAGATTTTTTTAACGGGATTCCGAAAATTCGTAGAACGACGAAACCAAGTAACTGACACTTACTTGGTTTTGTGATATCACGGGAGATTTGTTAAAGTTTCACAAAGTTTTATGTAATTGGGGCTTTAGAGTTGTATTTTTAGGTAAGATATATTAGGGTTACTTATGGTTAAGTTGACTGCGGAGTTCCGGTCCCACATATGTAAATAGAGATAAAAGTAAGTCTCATTTCAAAAAGTCAAAAAGAGTCAAAGTAAGACTGCTTTCATGCTGGGCCATAAACTCGAGCCAAAGGAGCATTGTTAGAGTTAATTTATATTGTTGTTGTCAATAAACTCAAGTTTATACCGCAACGTAACAAAAGGGCGGTTATATATCAACAGGTTGTCATAACCTCTAACGAGATTTTTGCCCCAACTTATAGTGTGCTGCTTTGATTTTTTCCTACAAGTTCGCGGGACCCACAGTTTTTTTTAAAACTTGACAAATCTATGTCTGTTTAAACAGTTGAATGCAATACTTCAACTAAAATTACCGTTCAAACAACCAAAATTTGGTCAACTTTAGTATAACAGTACGAGATTGTTGATTTTATCAGTGCCCTTTTTCTATGTATATACACCAGAAATATAGCAGTTGACATACTAAATCATATCGACGTGCCATACGAAAACTAACACTTTTAAAATTGTTTACGAAAACTAACACTTTTCAAATTCTGTAAGAAGACTAACACTTTTATTTTGTGTCTGACGAAAAATAACACTTTTAATTTGTGTCTGACGAAAACTAACACTTTTATTTTCTGTCTGACGAAAACTAACACTTTTGGCTAGTACATTTTCTTCAGAGAAAACCTGAAAGTGTTACTTTTCGTCAGACACAAAATAAAAGTGTTAGTTTTCGTCAGACACAAATTGAAAGTGTTAGTTTTCGTCAGACACAAAATAAAAGTGTTAGTTTTCTTCAGACACAAAATTTTTGGTGTTAGTTTTCGTATGGCACGGCGATATATACATCACCATCATATTTGTATTTACACAAACACGAAAACAGACGTGTAGTCTGAACCTTTTTCAGTTTATATTCAGAAAGTAACAATTCATTTTCAGAATTTCCATTTGATATTCAGAAAACTTTCTGAATATAAACTGAAAAAGTAAGTAGTATGATTTCAATCCGAGATTCATAAATACTTGTATACTAGTATGAACCAGGATTTTTCTGACTAGTATGATTTCGCCCAGCAAATTATAGTTGTATACTTGTATGTTTTCTGATTAGATTGGCATTGATTTGTTTTGAGGGTAATCAGTAATGAACTAGTATAAAAACACCCATAAAATGTGTAGTAAACGAGCTAGGTGGCTGCTGAGTAGTTTGGAACAGATTAGTTTGAAGGTAGTCAGAAATTAACTAGTATGAATACACCACAAAATGTATAGTCAATGAACTAAATTGTTTGCTGAGTAGTTCGACGTTGACTGGTTTAAAGATGATCAGAAATGAACTTGTATGAATACACCACAAAATGTATAGTCATTGAACTATATAGTTTGCTGAGTAGTTTGGCCTTGACTGGTTTGAAGCTAATCAGCAAAGAACTAGTATAAACACACCACAAAATGTCTAGTCAATGAACTATGTTGTCTGCTGAGTAGTTCGACATAGACTGGTTTAAAGGTGATCAGAAATGAACTAGTATGAATACACCAAAAAATGTATAGCCAATTAACTATATAGTTTCCTGAGTAGTTTGGCATTGACTGGTTTAACGCTAATCAGCACTGAACTAGAATGCATACGCCACAAAATGTATAGTCAATGAACTAGAATTTTCGCTGAGTAGTTTGGCATTGACTGGTTTTAAAACTAATCACCATTGAACTGGTATGCATATACCACAAAATGTTTAGTCAATGAACTAGTATGTTTGCTGAGTAGTTCGGAATTTGACTGCAGGGAAGTGGTACGATCTGAATGGGCATAATGATTAGTATGTCCTGCCGCATAGACTGAGCAGTATGGCAACTGGTATGATTCTGATGTATATATGATCTAGTATGTCATCTGGTAAGATTCTGATTCATATATGAACTAGTATGTGAAATGGTATATTTCTGATGCAAATTTGAACTAGTATGTCAACTGGTAAGATTCTGATGCATATATGAACTAGTATGTCAAATGGTATATTTCTGATGCAAATTTGAACTAGTATGTCAACTGATATGATTATGAAGCTTAAATGAACTGGTATGTCAACTGGTATGATTCTGATGCATAAATGAACTACTATATCAACTGGTATGATTCTGACGCATATATGAACTAGTATGACAACTGGTATGATTCCGTTGCTCTTTTTAACTAGTCTGTCAATTGGTATGATTCTGATGCATATATGAACTAGTCTGTCAACTGGTATGATTCTAATGCATAAATGAACTACTATATCAACTAGTATTATTCTGACGCATATATGAACTAGTATGACAACTGGTATGATTCCGATGTTTTTTTTAACTAGTCTGTCAATTGGTATGATTCTGATGCATATATGAACTAGTCTGTCAACTGGTTTGATTCTGATACATATATGAACTAGTCTATCAACTGGTATGATTCTGATGTATATATGAACTAGTCTTTCAACTGGTATGATTTTGATGTATATATAAAGTAGTCTGCCAACTGGTATGATTATAATGTATATATGAACTATTCTTTCAACTGGTACGATCCTGACGTATATACGAACTAGTATCTTAAATGGTATGATACTTATGTGTATAATAACAAGTATATCAACTGATATATTCCTGATGCAGAGGCTGACTAGTCAGCCAATTGGTATAGTGCTGATGCAGAGAAGGACAATTGCCATCTTGTAGGACAACGCCGTGTTAAAAATACCAGTTGCTAATATGCAAAAATTGCAGAACTCGAACTAGTTGAAGCCGCCTGGCTGACTGGTATTTGATTAGTATAAAACTAGTTAAGTTGACTGCAGAGTTGTCATACTAGTCCACGAATTTGACATTCATTCCAGTTGGCATACTAGTCGGTCTATGCACCAGTATCATAGTCAGCCTCTACATCAGCAATATACCAGTTTATTCTTTAGAAAGCAACGACTATTTGTATTTACCCAAACACGAAAAAGCATCTGTGAATTACAGGGTAAAAAATAAGCAGTTACAATAGAAAAAGAAAAGCAATTGTCCTCTTCTGCATCAGCACCATACCAATTGGTATACTAGTCAGCCTCTGCATCAGCATTATACCAGTTGATATACTAGTTCATACACAGCCAAAAATGAGCTAAAGGCTCTGAGTTCGATTCTCGGTAAAGTCAACACAATTTTTTTTATTCAATATTTTTTAAATTATATTGTTTATTGTATTTTTAATTTAATTATTTAATTCAACTTGCAATGGCTCCTTTCAAATTCCGCGTTCGTCAAGTTTGATTATATAGGTGAAGGCCCAATTGCATTCAACTTTGTAGGATCCACTTTCATACAAAGTTTTTTAAACGTAAAGCGAAGCGAAATTTTTGCAAATGCTCAAAAACGAGGCGCGCATTTGTCAAAGTTTTATGTAATTGTAATTTGTATTTTTAGGTAAGGTAAATTAAGGTTACTTAAGGTTAAGTTAGTCGTCCACTGCGGAGTTCCGGTCCCACATATGTATATATAGATAAAAGTAAGTCTTATTTTTACATCAAAAAGAGTTAAAGTAAGACTGCTTTCATGCTGGGCCATACACTCGAGTTAAAGGAGCATTGTTAGAGTTAATTTATATTGTTGTTGTCAATATACTCAAGTTTACGCCGCAACGTAAAAAAAATGGCGGTTATATACCAACAGGTTGTCATAACCTCTAACGAGACTTTTGCCGAACTTCTCTTCCACAAGTTGGCGGGACCTAGGTTTTTTTTTTTAATTTACAAATCTGTGACTGTTCAAACAGTTGAATGCAGTTAGGTTAGGTTAGGTTGAAGTGGCTGCCGCAGAGGCACACTTAGGCCAGTTTTGAAAGGTCCTTTGTGATACCACCAACACTAGGAAAGTCAGTCCCGGGACCCGGCCATATGGAAAATCCCTGAGGCCATCAAGTCCTTTATGCCCAGTTCAGCGATCTGGTTTAGGCTATCCAGGAAGGGAACTCCCAAAAAGCGCGTTCTTGCGCCGCTTAAGGCCGGGCAGTTGCAGATGAGGTGATTCACCGTTTCCTCTTCCTCATCATCTTTGCAGCTCCTACAGCATCGTCGATAGGGCACACCTAGCCTTTCTGCGTGCCTACCAATAAGGCAGTGCCCAGTTAAAACACTTATTAATATGGAGATGTCTCTCCTTTTTAGGGCGTGAATGCCTCTAGATCTTTTATGATGCCATTTCGGCCAGGTTTGTTTGGATGTCCGGCACCTTGGGGATTGTTAGTTTCAAAACAGTCGATCCTCTGCTGCCCGGATCGGGTGTCGATTGGAAAACCTGTGTTGGAGCTTCCTTGTTCATTCGCATAAAATGACCCAGCCAGCAGAGCCTTTGGGCTTCAATTCGCTACACTTTCGTCAGTTCTGCGTAGAGCTCGTACAGCTCATCGTTAAATTTCCTTCGATGCTTCCCGTTGGCAACACGGGAAGGACCACAAATCTTCCGGAGAAATTTTTTCTCAAATACTCCAAGTGCCATCTCATATTTTCTTGACACTGTCCATGATTCCGAGCCGTACATTAGGACTCGTATGATGATGAGGGACTTATATAGCGTGATCTTTGTCTGTCGAGATAGGACTTTACTTCTCAATTGCCTACTTTTACATTTGTTGGCAAGAGTGATTCTCCTTTGGAACAACAACAAGGAAAATTTAGTGTTAGACCCAAAAAATAAAAACGATTTGCTTCCTTCGTTTTTATATGAAAGTGCACAACAAACCCAAGTAACTATCAACTTGCTTGGATTTGTCGTGAAACAAAATATTTTTTTGTATGAAAGCCAGAAATCGTAAAAATCTAAAATCAAAGTTACTTGTGTTTGTTCTGAAACAAAAATTTTTTTTGTATGAAAGGCGAAAATCGAGTTTTTTAAAAACTCTGTAACTGTTTATCTTGGCCAATAAATCCATAACTAGGTCGCAAAAAATTTCTTGCACATGTGCATAAAAAATTTTGGGGTCTTATCTTGTCATAATTGAAAAAGTTGTATGAATAAGTTGATTTTTTTTGCCGGGGATATGGGCTGCTACGGGGATATGGGCTGCTACGCAAACCCCTAATTTCCCAAAATTTGAAAAAACTAGTTACTTGGTTTTTTTTGTATCACGGGAGAGTTACTTCAACAAAAATTACCGTTCAAACAACCAAAATTTGGTCAACTTCAGAATAACAGCACTAGGTTGTTGATTCTACTAGTGCCTTTTTACCAGTTCCTTTTTTCTGTGTATATACACAAGAAATATAGCAGTTGACATACTAGATCATATATACCTCAGCATCATATTTGTATTTACCCAAACACGAAAAAGCATCTGCGAATTACAAGATAAAAAAAGAAGGAAACCAAAAATTTCAAATAATGTTTGCATAGTACGATGTACAACAATAGATCGTACTAATTGTTGCGGTGTAATAAGGCCTTATAATAATAATGAAGTATGAAATGGAATTTTTCGAATTAGTATTTTTCTAAAATAGATTAGACTTTTTCTGACTACAACTTTTTCAGTTTATATTCAGAAACTAACAATTTATATTCAGAAAATTACAATCCATATTCAGAATTTCCATTTGATATTCAGAAAAATGCAATTGACATTCAGAAAATTACAATTGATATTCAGAAAACTTCCTGAATATAAACTGAAAAAGGTGTAGTATGATTTCAACCCGAGATTCATACATACTTGCATACTAGTACGAACCAGGATTTTTCTGACTAGTATGATTTCGCCCAGCAAATTATAATTGTAAACTAGTTTGTTTTCTGATTAGATTGGCATTGATTGGTTTAAGGGTAATCAGCAAAGAACTAGTATAAAAACATCCATAAAATGTATAGTAAACGAGCTAGGTGTCTGCTGAGTAGTTTGGAATTGATTTGTTTGAAGGTAGTCAGAAATTAACTAGTATAAATACACCACAAAATGTATAGTCAATGAACTATATTGTTTGCTGAGTAGTTGGACATTGACTGGCTTAAAGGTGATCAGAAATGAACTAGTATGAATACACCACAAAATGTATAGTCAATGAACTATATTTTTTGCTGAGTAGTTCGACATTGAATGGTTTAAAGGTGATCAGAAATGAACTAGTATGAATACACCACAAAATGTATAGTCAATTAACTATATTGCTTGCTGATTAGTTTGGCATTGACTGGTTTAACCCTAATCAGCAATGAACTAGTATGCATACGCCACAAAATGTATAGTCAATGAACCAGAATTTTCGCCGAGTAGTTTGGCATTGACTGGCTTTAAAACCAATCAACAATGAACTGGTATGCATATGCCACAAAATGGTTAGTCAATGAACTAGTATGTTTGCTGAGTAGTTAGGAATTTGACTGCAGGGTATTTACAGCTTATATAATATATATAATTGTAACTTTAATTTCTATCTAAAAATTTGATTATTTTGCAAACAGGAGCAGCTAGGATTTCAATTCAAATTGATTTTGACTCCATTTTCAAGTACAAATACATCCCCACTTTCAGATTTTGTCGTCATTTTTTTGTGATTTAAAGTTGCTTCCTGCCCACCGTGTGTTGTTGTATTGAGGTACTGTTGCAATGCCTGCATATGTATATCAACTACGGCGCGTGCCTCGTATTGGAGATAGTAATTTTAGTTTTTAAGTATTTAAGTATTTTATATAAGTTTTAAGTATTATACACCCCTTATCATAATTATAGAACACCTCGTTCTGACATGTTCTACGACCCGATGCCATTTTATTTTAATTTAAATTTTTTGCTTATTATAGAATTCTAAATTGAAAACAGTAAAAGTATCCGCTCTATAAGCAAAAAATTAAAATTAAAATAAAATGACATCGGGGCTTAATACATGTCAAAACGCGGTGTCCTATAATTATTATAAGGGGTGTATATTTCAATAATCCGAAAGCAGAAATTAAAATTTTTGTTCCAGCGAAAAGTTATTGAAATTGAGTCTTCGCTTTCGGATTATGCATTCCGAGGTCAAAACCCGTATTTTGATACCTATCCAGACCTTTTAGATGAATGCGATATTGATAAATACCAAAAATTAAATAAAACCATGATTTTTATAATTGAAAACGACCTGAATTAGTTGATAAACTTTTTTTATTAAACAAAACTTAATATTTTTTAATGCAAAATAAAAAAAATTACTTAAAGTACAAAATAAAAAAATAATTCATTTAACAAATGGTTTAAAGTAAGTAAGGCACATATTTCAATTCATAAAACATTTAAAGATATTTATTAAATTAGGGAAGGCACATAAATATTTCATTTTATTTTACATTTAAAAAATTTTATTAAAAAGCTATAGTTAAAGGTACTGTAAGCTTAAAAAATACTGCACCTTTTCAACCGAATAATGACAAAAAATTGAAAATAAAATGGAATGAAATAAGTAAAAAAATATATTAAGAAAAAAAATAAATGACCAAAAAATAAAATAAATAAAACAAAATAAATTAAAATAAAAAATTAAACGAACTAAAATAAAATAAAACTTAATAAAAAATTGAAAGAAACTAAATATAAAGAAATTAAATAAAAAAATATATTACAAAAAAATAATAGAATATAATAGAATAAAATAATATAAAACACTAAAATAAATATGGTCATCAGCAGTACCAGGTTACAGCATAATCGAATACACCAAGCCACATGGCTGTCCCCTGATCAAAGAACTAGAAACCAGATTGATCATGTCTTGATTGACGGCAGACATAGCTCCACCGTTCTGGACGTGCGTACACTGCGTGGTCCCAATATTGACTCTGACCATTTTTTTGTCGCAGCCAAGATACGCTCACGCCTCTGTGCAACGAAGAAAGTGCGCACAGTAACGGAAGGAAAGTTTGACGTCGAGAAGCTGCGCATAACACAGACAGCAGATAATTTCACAACTCGACTCTCACACCTGCTAGCAGAGGGCAATCCTCGACCTAACGATGTAACCGAGCAATCGAAGCATATCTCTCACTCATTGCGTACCGCCGGTGAGGCCACTATAGGGTTGCAGCGAGCCCGCAAGAACAACTGGTACGATGAGGAATGCAAAACTGCCTCGAAAAAAAAAGGACGCTGCCTACAAGGAGACGTTGCCAATGGGCGCAACCCGCAGTGTATGGCAACAATATCGTGAGGCAAAGAAGGAAGAGAGACGCCTTTTCAGAAAAAAGAAAAGTGAGGCCGAAAGGCGTGAGTGTGAGGAACTTGAGATGCTGGCTGACAGGAATGATGCCCGAAAATTCTATGAAAAGATCCAGCGGATGACGGAAGATTTTAAGACCGGGGCAAGCTCCTGTAAGGACAATAATGGCGACCTGGTAACCGACGTACAAAGTGTACTTAAATTATGGAGGGAGCACTTCTCCTCACTGCTAAATTGCGAGGGAGACGTCGAACCCGATACACCAATCCCTGACGATGGAAAAGTCGTCCCACCACCTGATTGGAATTTAAGTGTGCTTTGCCCAACCCACAAGAAAGGCGATGCCGCTAACCGCACCAACTACCGCGGAATTAGTCTTCTTAATATCGCATATAAGGTTCTTTCTAGCGTGTTGTGTGAAAGGCTGAAGCCCATCGTAGGCAAACTGATTGGACCTTATCAGTGTGGCTTTAGACCTGGTAAGTCTACCATCGACCAGATTTTCACGATACGCCAAATCCTGGAGAAGACCCATGATAAGAGAATCGACACTCACCATCTCTTTGTCGATATTAAAGCCGCTTTTGACAGCGTAAAAAGGAGTTGCCTGTATGCCGCCATGTCTGAATTTGACTTCCCTGCAAAGCTTATACGGCTTTGCCAAATGACGTTGAGCAATACCAACAGCTCCGCCAGAATCGGGAAGGACCTCTCTGAGCCATTTGAAACCAAACGAGGCTTCAGACAGGGCGACTCCCTTTCGTGCGATTTCTTCAATCTGATGCTGGAGAAGATAATTCGAGCAGCAGAGCTAAACCGCAATGGTACAATCTTTTACAAGAGCGTGCAATTGCTGGCGTATGCCGATGATATTGATATCATTGGCCTTAACAACCGCGCCGTAAGCGCTGCCTTCTCTGGACTGGATAAGGAAGCGAAAAAAGTGGGCCTTGCCGTGAACGAGGGCAAGAAGAAGTATTTGCTGTCATCAAAGAAAGAATCGGCGCACCTGCGCCTTGGCAGCCATGTCACTGTTGATAGTTACAAATTTGAAACTGTGAGGGACTTCGTCTATTTGGGAACCAGTATAAACACCGAAAATAATATCAGTCTAGAAAGCCAGCGGAGAATCACTCTTGCCAACAAGTGCTACTTTGGACTGAGTAGGCAATTGAGAAGTAAAGTCCTCTCTCGAAGAACAAAGATCACGATCTATAAGTCTCTCATCATACCTGTCCTGATGTATGGCTCAGATTCATGGACAATGTCAAGAGAAGATGAGATGGCCCTTGGAGTATTTGAGAGAAAAGTTCTCCGGAAGATTTATGGTCCTTCCCGTGATGCCAACGGCGAGTATCGAAGGAAATTTAACGATGAGCTCTACGCAGATCTGACCATAGTCCAGCGATTTAAGGCCCAAAGACTCCGCTGGCTGGACCATGTTATGCGAATGGACAAAGAAGCTCCAGCACAGAAGGATTTCCTATCGTCGCCTGAATTCGGCAGCAGAGGAAGGGGGAGGCCTCGACTGAGATGGAAACAACAGGTGGAGGATGACTTGAACTCCCTTGGGGCTTCCAATTGGCGTCGGTTATCGCTAAAAAGGAATGACTGGCGTGCTTTGATACGAAACGGCCAAAATCGTTTAGGCGGTTAAGCGCCAATAAATGATGATGATGAAAATAAATTAAAACAAAATAACACAAAAAATTAATGAAATGATAACTTAAACAATTAAAAGAAACTAAATTGAAACAGGTTAAAATAATATAAAATATAATAAAATAACATTAAATAAAGTAAAATAAAATAAAGAATAATAATTTAAATAAAAACAACATTAAAAAAGAATTCAATAAAATAAATAAAAGAAAATTAAAAATAATAAAATGAAAAAAAATTTAAATAAAATGGAATGAAATATGTAAAAAAATATGTTAAGAAGATTAAAACAATTAAAATAATGAATGACCAAAAAATTAAATTAAATAATTAAAAAATTAAGCGAACTTAAATAAAATAAAACTAAATAAAACTACATAAAAATTAATATAAAACAATAAATCAAAAAAAAATAAAAATAAAACAATAAAATTAAAATAAAATACAAACTAAAATAAAATAAAAACAAAATAAAATATAAACTAAAATGAAATAACACAAAAAATAAAAACGGAAACAAAATAATATAAAAAAAATTATAATAATGATAATAATTAAAACAAATTAAATAAATAAACTAAATTAAAACAAGAAAAAATAATATAAAATAAAATATATAAAAAATGCCATAAGGTCATTATTCGGTCGAAAAGTGTAGAAACTTAAATCATAAAAAACGGTAACATGAAAACTTGACAAACAAAACTTGAAACATTTAATGTTTTTGTTATGGGTTTGTGGTCATTAATTTGAGAATCTTTGAAACTTTGGTGGACTTTTGACCGTTTGGGAATAATTTTTCTTAAATTATTCTGTGTTTTTATTATTAGTGAACAAGATGGAAAAGCAACAACAATTACAAGCTACCATGATTACGTAATTTCGGCCTTGCTCAAGGGCACTTATCAAATGGCTTTGTGTTTAGAAATTTTTCATCACCTTTTGTTGGTCATCGAACCAAGAACCAAGGGGATTAGGAATTTCTAAGCCCGCAGTGTGTACCTCTTACACCAAGCTGCGTTGAAATTATTGCCAGCTTATATCCATCATGTTCACTTAGTATGTATTCATTTTATTCGTTTTTTGTTTTTATACTACCTTATCGACAACTAGAGCGACATCAATCGGCCGCCATTTATACTAGGAGTGTCAAGGATTTTAGTGCACCCTGTGATCATTTTACTGACAGCTGCAGCTGATTTTCACAGGGTGGCTTTTTCCGCTGTGTCCTGCGATTAATATGTAAGTATGTTATGGGTTTGTGGTCATTAATTTGAGAATCTTTGAAACTTTGGTGGACTTTTGACCGTTTGGGAATAATTTTTCTTAAATTATTCTGTGTTTTTATTATTAGTGAACAAGATGGAAAAGCAACAACAATTACAAGCTACCATGATTACGTAATTTCGGCCTTGCTCAAGGGCACTTATCAAATGGCTTTGTGTTTAGAAATTTTTCATCACCTTTTGTTGGTCATCGAACCAAGAACCAAGGGGATTAGGAATTTCTAAGCCCGCAGTGTGTACCTCTTACACCAAGCTGCGTTGAAATTATTGCCAGCTTATATCCATCATGTTCACTTAGTATGTATTCATTTTATTCGTTTTTTGTTTTTATACTACCTTATCGACAACTAGAGCGACATCAATCGGCCGCCATTTATACTAGCAGTGTCAAGGATTTTAGTGCACCCTGTGATCATTTTACTGACAGCTGCAGCTAATTTTCACAGGGTGGCTTTTTCCGCTGTGTCCTGCGATTAATATGTAAGTATGTTATGGGTTTGTGGTCATTAATTTGAGAATCTTTGAAACTTTGGTGGACTTTTGACCGTTTGGGAATAATTTTTCTTAAATTATTCTGTGTTTTTATTATTAGTGAACAAGATGGAAAAGCAACAACAATTACAAGCTACCATGATTACGTAATTTCGGCCTTGCTCAAGGGCACTTATCAAATGGCTTTGTGTTTAGAAATTTTTCATCACCTTTTGTTGGTCATCGAACTAAGAACCAAGGGGATTAGGAATTTCTAAGCCCGCAGTGTGTACCTCTTACACCAAGCTGCGTTGAAATTATTGCCAGCTTATATCCATCATGTTCACTTAGTATGTATTCATTTTATTCGTTTTTTGTTTTTATACTACCTTATCGACAACTATAGCGACTTTCAACCCTTCCCCCTGTTAACAGATAAGCATACAAACGAAGCACCCATATGTAAAAGAGAATGCGTGTATCAGCTCCACGTGTTTAGATGAAAAATCCTACCATAAAGGAAGTTGTATACCTGCGAAAATAAATATTGTGGCCTAATGCACGCTTGCTTTGCTGGCTTTCCTTACATTAGATTACCTTGATTTCCTTTGAAAGCTTCTATGGCCAAAAAGAAACCTCAAAAGCTGTCTAAAATACAGCGACGAGCGAACAAAACAACAAGACAAATAGTGAAGAAGTTAAAGCGCTGTCAAATAGAGATTTTGGCTATTCGATGTTGTAAAGTGCTTCAACCAAGCAAAGTAAGGCTGCCACTTGTCCAGCTTTTATACATTTCAATAGAGTTCAAAAGAATTTTGACTCTTCTCGACGCAAAGCAAGCGGCAAAATTACAAGTATCAACTTAACGAAACGTATTGGTATTGTTTTCCAAACCAGAATTTACTTAGTTGATACGCGTGTACGTTTATTGCAACGGAAATTCAAGCCAATGTTCTCTAGATATTTCTGTGTAGGCGAATGGCAAACAGAGATACAACTGAAACGAAATAAAACTTATTATAATTTGTAGATGACCTCAAATTGCATTAGTTACTTGAAACCCAAAACTAATAACAGGTCCTCTTGTACCGCTGCCAATTCATGTCCGAATTCATGCACTATGGTACACAACAGCAGCGTAAACGTATAGTAGCCCACTTTTTCGATTGGCAAATTCACTCCAGGCAATAATATTTCCACTTTAGGTGCATTTTGAGCATACTGCTCTCAATACTGCCACCATTTTCAGTCACGCTAGAACCACTTACACTACTGCTATTATTGCTTTCATTGTTGAATATTGTTATGAACAATAACATCGGTATCCATAAACCAACGCCAGCCATGGCGTTCACAATGGTCAATAGCTTCTTCCTTTGAGCTGAAATCCACTTGCCTATTTGATAGTGGGTCGCCGCTGCAAAGCTTGAGTATTAGCATTTACTTAAAACCTTATATTTTTAACTTACGATGATGTCCATCCCATTAAGGGATTTTCCCAGCGTTCGCAATTGTCGAATTCAATTTGCCAATGCATAGCATTTTTTGGTGGTATAGGTATGCGTACACGTCGAACTTGGGACTTACGTATCCTTCTTCTCGGCGTGCAAAAGCCGCGGAAACTTCAATTGGTGGAGCGGCGCGTGCGCCCGCAGAGAACATGGTGCGAGTGTAGTTGGACATCGTCTTCTATAAAGAAATAACAAGTTAATAGTATGGAAAACACAGAAAATTGATGATATATTTACCATTGTGCCTCTTGAGCAATTTTTGCAATTACTTGAGATATATTGCGATAAATTTATACATTTTTTATCACATAAACCGTATTAGGTTATATTTTACACTATTTTTTTTTTAAAAATGTGTATAAATATAATTAAACATACATTTTTCCTACGCGAAGCAAAAGTAAACAACACTTTAACAACGCAAAAATAATCTGCGACAAAATAACAATTGTCATATCGACAACGATAAATTTATCGAATTTAGAGTTGACAAAAGGTTAGTGAATCGCAATGTTGTTAAAATTATTGTTAAGTAAATTTAACATTAAAAAATATCGTTAAAAAGTTAGTGAATCGCGCTACTGCTTCACGTAAAAATCCTATGAAAATGTAATTCTAACATTTTCAAAACTATCTCATGTTAAAATTACGTGAATTGACAGGTTTCATATTTATAACAAATTTTGACAACATGTTTCACGTAGCACGTTAGCATTTGTGTAGCTGTTTCATTCTTAAATGGAATAACTCGCGCTGCAGTTGACAATCAAGTTCGGTCGTTGTAAAATAATTTATTAACAAAAATAGTTAGCAGAAAACAAACTGTGAAAATTGAACTGAAGTGAAAATGGGTGATGAATGTTGTTTATTTGTGGAAACCGTTTCGCCGGCAATGAAGGCCGCCGGCCAGCATATGGTTTATGAAGCATCGTCTGTAGGAATTGGTGCTAATGAGAAAATTCATCTGTGCTACATTTACGAAGGAGCAACTGTAATAAATAAGAACTTTTAGTTCCTGTGTAATGCAGAATAAAAATACAGTTTGCCATGAAACTTCTTTTATGTGCTTCTAAAAATGTTAGGTTTGCCACCTTATCAAATGTATTACATTTTTTTCTCACGTAAGTATACATCATGGTCATGTTTTACGTTTTCCTGTAGGTATATACATTTCATGTCAATTATACATGAGTATCTCTTCAATAATACATAAAGGTCATATCAACTTTAAGTTTTTCCTGTACGCAAAATTAAAAAAAGAAACAGTTTTCTATATTTGCTTCCACCGAGAATCGAATATAGGTGTCCTGCAAGTAGTAAACATTTACAATTAGTCTCTTCATAGGACATGCTCGAACAAATGTGACCAATTTATTCCATCTAAAAAAGACTAAAAAAGTAGTAGTCTACTTTTCGGCTGGATTTATCCCGGACTAATCGTAGATATTTTTTGCAGGGAAATATCATACGAACTTTTACTAATGCACCTTTTTACATAAGTAACTCCACTTTTTTTACTTTGATAATTTAATGTGTTAAGCTTTTTCGATTTTTAAATAGTTTTTTTTACTTATGAAATTATTAGAGAAATAAAATATTGGAAAAGTATATCTTCTAATCAGAAAATGTATTTTTCATACAAAAAAGTGAAGTTAGTTATATAGAATTAAAAATTTTGATCCCAACATCAGAATTGTAATTTTCAAAAAATAGCTTTGAAAAAATTTTTTTAAAACAAAAATATTAAAATGCATGCACAGGAATGTAAAGCAGGAGTTATTAGCTTTCAAATGTTGTTAAAAAAAATCTGTTGCATTACTACAAGCCGAAACATAATAATTTCAGTTGGTGCATGTTTTCATCACGTTAGGAAAAATTGCAGTATCTATATATTAATAGGCTAACACTCTCCCCATACAAACAGTCGTAACCCAATTTCGTATAGTATTTTGGATAGATCTCTATAAAATTTATATTGGAAACTTAGAAAGGACTAATCTGGTGTCTCACCAAAAAAAATTTTAAAATTATTTTTAGTTTATTTGTTATTAAACAAAAAAGTCTCCAAACTCTCCAGCTATTTTGTTATCTCCACATTCTGTTATACCCGAACTATACATCACTATTCAGCACTCTTATAAAACTCCCAAAGACAACCATCCGCTCATTCCCTTATACACACACGTACATATCTATGCAATGATCCAGCAGCTGCCACAACAAAATAAAAAATACATTTCAGTTTTCTGCGTCGAAGACTAACATACTTCGTTCTCTGCGAGGAAGACTAACGCTACAGTCAGCAGGACTCCCGCAATGACAGTTAATCGGAACAACTCGTCGTAGATAGGCAACCTCCGGGATGTGGCAAACCTATAAGAACAGATCGTTGTGCGACCACTACAGTCGGGGATAGCTGTTTCAAAACAAACATTCCTAGAAGAGAAGACTGGGAGAGGACGGATTGGTGCCCTGAAACAAATGGTGACACTTCCATATACACCGACGGCTCGAAGTTGGACGGCAGAGTTGGAGGAGGGGTTTATTCAAGGGATTTGGACCTTGATCTCTCCTTCAGACTACCTGATCATTGTACCGTTCAGGGGTTGTGCCACTGGCATGGGTGGGTCGGCCCTCAAAAGTAAGTGAGGGTCGGAGATACATATGGACTCGATTCGGGCACTCTAAATTGGTCAACGTAGGATTTTTCAAACTTTGACGCTCAAAGCCAAATGTACAAAGTTGGCCAAAGTATCTTATTTTTATCCCTAAAACACGATTTTCCTGGTCACTTGGGCGATTTTGAAATGGACCCGCTTTATTACACGCAGTACCCCTGTAGGGCGCTTGAGACCAAAATGTTAGATTTTGCATTTTGTAGCATATCTTGAAAACTTGAAGTCCTTTTCAAAAAACAAAAACTGGTAAAATGAAGTAGTGAATGCCTCTCTATGACACATGCCCAAAGATGTTCATTCATTGTCAATTAGTGGCAAAAAATGACGTCAAAACCGGAAAACCGGATGAAATTTCCTAAAATTTCAACTTCTGGCTTAAAAAACATATCATACTTTTTTCAAATGATTAAAACACTATATATATTTCGAAAGTGCCAACAATTCTCTGTCTAAAAACGTTGAGATTTTTAAAATCGGTTGAAAATTGGATTTCTAATGAATTATTTTTTAAGAAGAAACTGAAAAAACGGTTTTTTGGCCTTAAAACCAGATTTTGGGGGTGTTAGAAACTTTTTAATGGACGTTTCGTGTATAACTCGACCAGATGAACAATCTCTGCTAGGTCGTGTCAAAAGTGTAAAATGGCTGTAGCACTGTGTAATTTCCCATATTCGAATTCTCCTTCTTGAAAAAACATGTTCAACTCCGATCTTAATTCAATAACTCTTGCCAACACTTTCCCTTTGGATAACCATCTCACCCATGTCTTCGCACACTGTACGAACAACCTAGTTTGCAAAGCTCTTTTCTTAATATAATTCACAACTTTGATGACAGAGTTAAGCACATCGTTCAAATTCGACGGCAAGAACTTGGCCGCCAAGGCTTGGCGATGGAGAAAACAGTGCGTCCACTGTGCATTCGGCATCTTTTCTTTAAGCCTAGCTACGAACCCACTCTTTTTGCCGGTCATTGACCTAGCGCCGTCAGTGCATACCTACACAAAGTTCCCAGTCAAAACTCAAATCTTGAGTGCTTTCATACAGACACTCTCCAGTTGTATTTTTAGGTAAATTTTTGCAAAACAATATCTCTTCAGAAATTTTATCATGGTTTTCAAACCGAATAAAACACACAAACTGAGCACAACCAGATATATCTGTCGATTCATCAAATTGTAATGAAAAATATGAGCTGTGTTTCACTTTTTCGATTTTTTGATTGCGAATGTCAACAGCTATGGGTGTGTTCGAGCCGCTCAATACTTACTTATTTGATGCAATGATGCTGATACTTAGATGACTATATGCAACAATGATTGCATACTTTATTTTCATGTTGCGCATGATGACCTTGTGATGCGCAACAGATTGTCAACATTTTATTCAACGAACGCGCGACGTTGCAAATTTTGCCAAAACGTTGCCGAAGAACGTGATGCTCTGTCATGAAAAGTAACACTGCCGCAACAATTGCGGCTCGAACACACCCTATATCATTTAACCTTCGTTCAATTGTGTTATCTGACAGGGTATAGCTTTCAATTTATTGGCTTCTTTTTCCCCAATCATTATCTCAACTATGTCTATTGCTGCTGGTAAAAGAAGATTTTCAGCGATTGTGTAGGGTTTTCCATTTTTGCCCACGAGATATGCTACTTTGTAACTAGCTAAGAGAGCTTGCTCATTTATTTTAGTACTCTGGTTTTTAAAAGAGAGAACAAATTTCAAACCTAAATAGTTTCAGAATAGAATGTTAAAAATACCTGACTTATAGTGATCTTTTGCTTCCCAAGAAGTTCAAGCTTTCTTTGAAAGTAATCCAAAGGTTTATTTTTGTCTTTCAGATGTTTTGTTATGAGATGTCGTAGTAGTTTTGAAGGTTTCATACTTTCACGCGCTAAAACTTCGCCACAAATCACGCATTGAGGTTTTTTATTAACGGCAGTAAAACCATATTTCAAATATTCATCGTCGTAATTTCTATTCACTTTTCCTTTTGAACCCCCTGCTTTTGATGTAGATGCCTCCACAGATCTTTTGAGAAACTTATCCATTTGATAATTTGTAATAAATACTATTTATTACTTTTGTGTGACAGTTATTGACTGTATGATGTGGTATCTGTACTATTTAAATAGAAAAGTTATGTGCACAGATTTTAAAACACAACTGTTCACAACCTAGTGAAAAGTAATAACTACAACTAACTATCACAACTACGCAGTTGCAAATAATAATTCGAATGCAAGATAAACAAGAATTTTGCAGGAGTTGAGTACCGTTAGTTATTGGCTACATTCCTTTGTTACTCTGCGTAGCGTTGCGTAATTGCGGTGATACCAAGGAGAATGTCACAATGTGAGAAAAATAAAAAGTAAAACCATTCGTTTTCGCTATTTTAATTATTAGGTTTGTTTATTGGGCTGCTCTAGCTTACGCCAGATTGAGATATTTCACAAAATTGTGTTTAACGAACACTTTTCTTGCTCTAGGTTGCTCTATCTTTTGTTTCATGAGTACGTTCAAAACAAAACTAGAGTAATCCAGATCACAAATGTGTGCTCTAGCTTTTTTTATGGAGTAAGTTAGAGCAGAGAAGCAATTGTCAGTCAGGAAAAAGTAAACTTTTGAAAACTTCAAAAAAATTAGCTGCAAGAAAATCAATGTGTTTGTAAACGTGAATTTGCATTAATTTTGAATATTTAAATAAAAAACCAAATAAAAAGAAACTATCGAGATTCAAGTGTTTCATGGAATTTCTGCTCTGAGTTGCTCTAAGTTGCTCTATTTCTATTTTGACAGCTGCCCTGCTCTGCTCTGCTCTAACCTGCTCTGAACTTTTTTTGGTCAGTAAACAAATCTATTATTAAATTTTTCAATTTATAGATATGCATGTAATAAAAGTGATATCTACGCAGTAATTCCAAAAGACTCCTGGAGCAATTGCGTTATCACATATTGATATCGGCCATGGCGCTGGCTTCGTGGTATTAACGCAATACAATCAGCGCCAATACGTAGCTCTACTTTTCTTAAAGAGCAGCAACCAAGCATTGTCATTGTTATGCGGATTTGTCTGCGTTTATTTGCCTCTAAGGATCATTTTCACTCTTGATTTTCAATTTTCATGTCGAGTTAACCCGAGTTTAAGGCTGCCGGGCCGGACGGGATTATCCCCGCGCAACTTATAAACACGTTGGAGACATCAGCTAAATGGCTGGTATTTCTCTTCACAGCCTGCCTGGCTCTCAACCACATTCCGGGCTCCTGGAGAAGCGCCACGGTAGTGTTTATCCCTAAGGCTGGGAAGGCATCCCACTACGAGCCAAAAGATTACAGACCGATCAGTCTCTCGTCCTTTGTACTCAAAACCTTTGAGAGGATACTAAGCGACTACCTTTCAACGACTATTGATAGCAACCTTATCTCTAGCTATCAGCATGCATACACCAAGAGTAAATCAACAGAAACTGCTCTGCACAGCCTAGTATCTGTCATTGAGAAATCGCTGTGTGAAAAGGACTACTGTCTCGTGGCCTTCTTAGATATTGAGGGGGCTTTCAACAATATAAGCCCGGAGGCGATCAACTCCGCTCTAACTAATCTGGGCGTAGATAGACCTCTAACTGGTTTAATTGACCAACTTCTAAGAGGAAGGAAAATAGCTTCTTCACTTGGTACGGTCGAGTTATCACGCTATGTCACAAGGGGAACGCCCCAGGGTGGTGTTCTTTCCCCGCTTTTATGGAACCTCACAGTCAACTCGTTGCTACGTGACACAAGCTGGGGGGGCGGGAAGATAGTGGCATACGCAGACGATTTAGCTATTGCATTCAGAGGCAAGTTCCCACAAACTCTGTGTGACCTGATGCAAGTAGCACTGCGAGAGGTTTCGAGGTGGTCCTCTCGCTGCGGACTTAGTATCAACCCGGGGAAAGTGGAACTTGTCCTCTTCACCAACCGGTACAAAATACCGCCACTAAGCCTACCAGAACTAGATGGCACGCGCCTGGGCTTGTCGGATAAGGCCAAGTTTCTAGGCATAGTTCTGGACAGGAAACTGAATTGGAAGGAGAATGTTCTTCAGCGCCAGAAGAAAGCTTGCATCGCTCTTTACACATGCAAAAGAGCCATTGGCAAAAAATGGGGGCTCAGCCCTAGAGTATGCAGTTGGATCTACACGGCCATCATTCGCCCAATCATGCTGTATGGAGTCGTCGTATGGTGGCCGGCACTGAGCAAGACAACATACCTGAATCTGTTGCGGAAAGTCCATAGATCCAATATGATCTGTATAAGCGGTGCGCTAAGGACAACGCCCGACGAAGCCCTCCAGGCCATTCTGGGCATTTTGCCACTTGATCTGGAAGGGTTTCGGTCAGCGGCGGCATCAGCTCTGCGCCTAAGAGAAACCTCCAGTTGGGGTGCGGGTACTATTGGACACTCCAGTATTCTGGAATCTTACAGCTTTCTCCCTCTAAGCACAGATCGTTGTGCGACCACTACAGTCGGGGATAGCTGCTTCAAAATAAACATTCCCAGCAGAGAAGACTGGGAGAGGACGGATTGGTGTCCCGAAACAAATGGTGGCACTTCCATATACACCGACGGCTCGAAGTTGGACGGCAGAGTTGGAGGAGGGGTTTATTCAAGGGATTTGGACCTTGAACTCTCCTTCAGACTACCTGATCATTGTAGCGTCTTCCAGGCGGAAGTCTCGGCAATCCGGGACGCCGCGGCCTGGTTAAGCAAACGTGTTATCGGAGGAGATATCACTATTTTCAGCGATAGCCAGGCGGCAATCAAATCCCTTGGCTCATACACGTTCAACTCTGAACTGACGCTCAGCTGTCGTCGATCTCTTCAGGAGATGGCCCAACAGAACCGCGTAAACCTCATATGGGTCCCGGGACATAGGGACATTGAGGGAAACTGTAAGGCAGACGAGCTTGCCAGGCAGGGCACGACCAAGCAGGTTCTTCGGGATAAAGAGCGCTTAGGTATGCCGTTTGCCACATGCAAACTAATGCTGAAGGAGCACACACTCCGTCAAGCCAACGAAAGATGGCTGCAATCCCCAGGGTGTCGGATATCGAAACAAACCTGGCCAAAATGGGATCTTAAAAGGTCTAGACGCATTTATGCCCTAACTAGGAGGGAAATCTGCATATTGATAGGGGCATTAACCGGTCACTGCCTCATTGGTAGGCATGCAGAAAGGCTAAGTGTGCCCTACCGACGATGCTGCAGGAGTTGCAAAGATGATGAGGAGGAGGAAACGGTGGAGCACCTCATCTGCAACTGTCCGGCTTTAAGCGGCGTGAGAACGCGCTTTTTGGGAGTTCCGTTCCTAGATAGTCTAAGCCAGATCGCGGAACTGGACATAAAGGACTTGATGGGCTTCATAAAGTCATCTGAGTGGTTCGAGGAGGAGTAACGGTGTCGGTTTAGGAGTGTCAGTCCCGGGATTCTGCTATGTGGAAAATCCCAACAACTCAGGGATTTTCCATATGGCTGGGTCCCGGGGCTGACTTTCCTTGTGTTGGTGGTATCACAACGGGCCTTCAAAACTGGCCTAAGAGTGCCTCTGCGGCAGCCACTTGAACCTACCTACCTACCTAACCCGAGTTTAACTGCCCAATATCAGAATAGCATCATTTTCGAAATTTGGGTGGGCCGCAAGATTTTTTTACGACATTTTTGGGTCGCGACCTCAGAAAGTTTGAAAACCACAGCGGTAGTGCTTTGCTTGGAAAATTCATACGATGGACGCAATATTTGCCAAACAATTTAAGTAAAGTGATCAACAACACAATTGATAATAATTCATATTTTGCACATTGTGAATATGTTTTACTCAGCATGCTCTTCGACGACCGAAAACATATTCGGAATTATGCACTGAAACAAATTTTATATATTCGGGATAATTTATTTGATCCATCTCTCCGTGCCTACGTAAAATCAAAAATTAATTTTGATTGCACTGAGTAAGTTCATATGATTGATTTGAACGACGATAATGAGCTGTCAGAACCGCCATTCACAAGAGGCATACCGTATGAACATTTGAAAGCTTATTTTGAAGACGAAGAAGATCCACCGCTTCGGGATCCGAATATTCCATGCCATATTCAAGGCACCGAGCGGTACGTTCAGCTAGTATCCAACGTATCTAAACGTGCCATTCATAAAAATCGCGAAGGGATTATGGCGACTACAGTAGAAAGCCGAAGTAAAGTGAGCCGAATGCAATCCAAGCAGGATTTGCAAGGAAATCTCTGAACTTTAAAATGAATTCCCATATTTTTCACACTTTTTTGTAAACTGCAACTGCAAACTGTCATTTTCATAATTTCAATAAATAGTTCAAACTAGTTCAAAAGTTTTATGTTTTAATTTCCAATTTGATAATTTTTTTTACACATTTTTAATGGTCAATAAGCACGTACTTTACCAAGTTTCATGCTTTAATCTCTAAAAATGAGGGAGAAATGGCAATAAACCTTTTATCTGAACGATCGGTTATTTGGGAGATATATGCTATAGTGGTCCGATCCTACCGGATCTGGATGCCAAATTTCATCGAGATATCTAAAAAACTGAGGGACTACTTTGCGTTCAAACAGACAGACGGACGGACGGACAGACGGTCATGGCTAAATCAACTCAGCTCGTCCTCTACCCATTTTGGTATATTTATTGGTGGGTCTAACGGAAACATATACATAAAAAATGATTTGGAGCCTTGAAAATGAAAAAAATCGATTTCGACCAAAACAAGTCTCAAAAAAAAAAAATTTTTTTTTTTTAAACTGTTAATGCCAACGTTTTTATCGCAAAATTTTAAGTGGGATAGGAACTACGAGACAAATTCGTTTTCATCGGCAACACTTTTGCACGTTTTTGAAGAAAACCCTTAAAAAAAATGGCGGAAAAGTTATTTTTTTTCACCAAAACACTCCTCAAAACCACAAAAATATTTTTTTTTTCAAAAAACTGTTATCGCCAAAGTTTTTAGCGGACAATTTTGAGTCGGACAAGGTATGTATGAAAATTTTTAAGTCAAATGAAAATTTTTTAAGTAGGTCATTAAAAAAACCTTAAAAATAAACGGAAAAAAAATTCAAAAAACTCAAATTTTGCAGGCTCGAAAATTATTTTTTTGGGTAGACGTAGTGGAACTTTTTTTTCCTGAACCCAAAACCTATCGAAAAATCGATGGCGCGATATGGGTTAACTTTCTTCCATACAAATCGACCCGCCTGAAGATATGCAGATATGTATGCGTGAAGCAAGGTGAAAAAAAGGTACCTTGCAAATTTCACAGTCATGGAAACTCCGACAAACACTCTCCCGAAAAAACTGTGCGCTTCGAAAACCACTCCCACCACTTTTCGCGCTTATTACTCTCACATGAACGTACATAAGTATACAGCGATCCAGGCAGCTGCCACTTGCCTTCATTTTTGTGCCAAAGAAAAAAAAAATGTACCAAATCATATAAATATCATTGCATCCTCGCCATCTTCACACCATCATCATTCACATATTCACATAATCCAAGGTTTTTCGCAGAGCACTTCTATATTTAGTTTTTTGTCCATTAAAAAGTTTATATTTTTAACGATATGGTATTTTTAAAAGTAAAATTCCACCAGGTTACGATAAAAAAGTACCATTATATATCGAAATATTATAAGCCCATACCGGGTTTTTGTGCATATAAATCTGTTATAGATATATCTTAATGTATTGTCGTCAGCTATTCTGTTGTACTACTTTGCGGCACCACCCTAATGTATGGTATCACTTAATCCAAATTTGCATTTGTCACGGGGGTACCACTTACTTGGTTTTGTTGTGAACGGGAGATATGTATATTAAGAGAGAGTTGAAGAAAATTTAAGTTGGTCGAATTTCGACCACGAACGATCCTAGTACAGATAAAGTACACCAATTCCTTTTGCGCTGCTGTTTTCACTTCACTTTTAGAATTGCTTTTATCTTATTTATTTTTGTTTATATATGTAAATGCACGCGCGAACTTGAGTGTCAACTGTAACGCGGTTCTTTTCATTTTAGAATGAAACAATTACATATACAAATACTGGTAGAAATGGTTTTGGAAATGTGTTATGAACATGATAAATGTTACCTTATGCCATTTTAACAATGTTGATTCAGCAACTTTTGAATCAAGTTAACGTGAACCCTGTTTGTTTGATAATTTTCAATATTAATACGACATTTTTTGCTGAAATGTAAAATTGATAAAGCAGAAATGTTAGTTTTACAAGCGACTTTTCTTTCGATGTATTTTCAATCCGCTCCTGTTTTTTGACTACTCAAAAATTAGATTTTAACATTTTTTTCTGTGGGACTATGATGAAACCTTTTATATTTTGGGTACATAGACTCAATATATCTGTACTGTGATGTTGGTGCGTACCCTTTGTTTACTAGCAATATAGAAGTATTAAATATATGCATACGGCATGGTCTTAAAAAAACACTTTAGGAAAAAAAAAAATTAAAAACTTCTTTTTCATTCTTTATAAGGATGGCTCAAAGAGTAAGAAAAATGAAAACACCCATTTTTAAGGCCAGAAACAAAAAAGAAGTTTCGAAAGGGTTAAATTGGATATTGTTTCGTAAAGGGGCATTTGCCTTAGCGCGTCCAAAATGTCGCGCTGGGAAATGCGTTTGTCCGAATAAATTTACCGTTTTAAAATACGTTATTGATTTCAACCTGTCATGGGATGCCTGTTGTTGTTGTTGTTGTAACGAAGCGTAGCCCTGCCCAGCGTGTACTTTTCCTTAACCTAAATTGTCATCAATTTCTTCTAACGGGAGTCCTAGGAAACTTGCAGTTTTAACAGGGTTGGACCAGAGGGAGATGGGTGTTAGAAGAGTGGGCTCCGAAGAGCAGATAAATAAATGGTTGGTATTATGGGGTGACGAGCCGCATGCCGGACATTCATTCGGCACGTCAAGGTCTAGTCTGGATAAGTAGGAGTTTAACCTGCTACAGTATCCAGAACGTAATTGAGCCAGAGTGACCCTTGTCTCTCGAGGAAGATGACGCTCCTCAGCCGCGACGCGAGGTGGTTTGGCGTGCAAAACGGCGTTTAGTGGACAGAGCGAGACATAAGACGCAACGGACGTGTCATGGATGTGCTTCAGGGCCTGCGTATGTACCTTTGGATCAAACGGCGAAAGTGTGAGGTGCCGGATCTCATCAAAATGCTCACGTAGATGTGCCCTTACGGTCCTAGGAGGTGGCTCATACTCAAGCAGTAGTCTGTTGGGATGTTGTGGTTTGCAACAGTTCAACAGGTACTGCTTGTTTAGCATTTCATTGTGCTCCAAAACTGGGAGCATTTCCACCTCATGATGTAAATGATGTTTTGGAGACATAAGGACGCATCCCGTGGCGCTTCTGAGTGCGGTATTTTGGCAGGCCTGCAGTCTTTTCCAATGAACCTCAGCAAGCCCCGGCGACCATATCGGCGACGCGTAATTCAGGATCGGCCGACCAATTGCTTTATAGGTTGCCAGCAACGTTTCTTTGTCTTTACCCCAAGTGCTGCCGGCTAGCGACTTGAGAATTTTGTTGCGGCTTTGTAGCTTAGAGACAATTGCGGTTGAATGAGCAGCGAATTTGTGCATGGGGTCGAAAGTTACCCCTAAGATTTTGGGGTGAGAGACAGTAGGTAATTTTTGATCGCCTACGTAGATTTCTAACTCCATGCCAACTTGCGCCGTCCAGGTCGTGAATAGTGTCGCCGAGGACTTCGTTGGCGACAATGTCAGGCTCCGGGCAGTGAAAAACTCAACAAGAGAGGGGAGATAACCATTGATCCTGGAGCATAGCTCATCAACGGAAGTGCCAGAAGCCAGGATCGTACAATCGTCTGCGTAAGAGACAATCGAGACTCCATCTGATGGGGAAGGAAGCCTCGAAATATAAAGATTAAACAGAAGCGGGGAAAGGACACCACCCTGCGGTACCCCTTGTTTAATCTTTCTCGGTTTTGATTTTTTGTTTCTGAAAACTACAGACGATTGACGACCACTCAGATAATTGGCGGACCAACGCTTAAGACAGGGGGGAGCGATGAATCTTCCAAATCGGATACCAGTTGTCCATGATTTACTGTGTCAAAAGCTTGAGACAGGTCAAGAGCAACTAGAACCGTCCTGTGATGAGGGCTTTTCTGGTTGAGTCCGTCAGTTATCTGAGTGTTAATGGCATTTAGAGCAGATGTTGTGCTCCGTATTTTTCTAAAGCCATGTTGGTGCTCGGCTAACCTCAACTGTGATGTGTAAAGAGGAAGTAATACCGCCTCCAATGTCTTCACTACTGGCGAGAGGAGCGATATCGGACGATAAGACTCCCCTACGTTAGCTGGCTTGCCAGGCTTTAGTAGTGGGACCACGACTGCCTGTTTCCATTTTTCAGGTATGACAGAAGTGGCCAGGGACAAATTGAAGACGGTAGTGAGGTATTTTACTCACTCTTCGCCGATGTGTTTTAAATGCACCATGGCTATGTCGTCAGGGCCCATAGCTTTAGAGTTTTTGGCTTTCCTGATGGCCACTCGATCCTCTGTAGCGGTGATGGAAACGGGGGCATTGTTTTTGTGTTTATGCGCACACCTGAAGATCCTACGTCTGTCCCTGTCCTGTGCAGGGTGTGGTACAAACTGTCGGCAAAAGGCCGTTGCACTTTTCTTCGGGTCACTAAACGTCTTATCACCGAAGGTGATGTCTACGTTTTTTGGTGGGCCCGTCGAATTTGACAGGGATTTGACTGTGGACCATAATTTTCCAACACCGGTAGAGAGGTTACAAGACCTCAGATGCTCCTCCCATTTGGCATGTTTGTGTTCATCTACCAACCGTCTGATTTCCGCGTTGAGACCACTGATCTGTGGGTCTGCGGGATCGATGCTACGTATATGGTCACGTTCATTGGCCAGGGCTGCAGCTTCAGTTGGGAAGTTTGGCCGTATATTCTGTATTCTCCCAGCTGGTATAAAAAGGGCTGCAGCTCTATTTATGACCTTACGTATTTCCTTTTCACCTTGGCGTACGTCAGTCGGTATGGGAAGAGCACCAAAGGAGCTCTCAGTAAACTCAGTAAAGCCAACCCAGTCAGCCCTCCTGAAGTTTACGTAGGATCTCTTCTCAGAGGTGGTGAAATCCGGGGCACGATCAACGGACAGGATGATTGGCAGGTGATCTGATGCCAAAGCCACCATTGGGCGCCAGTTTATGCAGTTTATTAGACCTGGACTAACAATTGTTATGTCCGGGGAGCTACTGCAATTTACTGCCATCCTCGTGGGGGCGTCCGTGTTCACCGCGCAGAATGTGGAAGCGTCAATTTGCTCGGCTATTTCCCGTCCTCTGCCGTCAGCAGAATGGCGTGAATGCCACATGTCATGGTGTGCATTCATCATAATTTATTGGCGCTTAACCGCCTAAGCGATTTTGGCCGTCGCCTATCAAAGCACGCCAGTCATTCCTTTTTAGCGATAACTGACGCCAATTGGAAACCCCAAGGGAGTTCAAGTCATCCTCCACCTGTTGTTTCCATCTCAGTCGAGGCCTCCCCCTTCCTCTGCTGCCGAATTCGGGTGACGATTGGAAAACCTTCTGGGCTGGAGCTTCTTTGTCCATTCGCATGACGTGACCCAGCCAGCGGAGCCTTTGGGCTTTAATTCGCTGGACTATGGTCAGATCTGCGTAAAGCTCGTACAGCTCATCGTTAAATCTCCTTCGATACTCGCCGTCGGCATCACGGGAAGGACCATAAATCTTCCGGAGAACTTTTCTCTCAAATACTCCAAGGGCCATCTCATCTTCTCTTGACATTGTCCATGAGTCTGAGCCATACATCAGGACAGGTATGATGAGAGACTTATAGAGCGCGATCTTTGTTCTTAGAGAGAGGACTTTACTTCTCAATTGCCTACTCAGTCCAAAGTAGCACTTGTTCGCAAGAGTGATTCTCCGTTGGATTTCTAGACTGATATTATTTTCGGTGTTAATGCTGGTTCCCAAATAGACGAAGTCCCTCACAGTTTCAAATTTGTAACTATCAACAGTGACGTGGCTGCCAAGGCGCAGGTGCGCCGATTCTTTCTTTGATGACAGCAAATACTTCGTCTTGTCCTCGTTGACCGCAAGACCCACTTTTTTCGCTTCTTTATCCAGTCCAGAGAAGGCAGCGCTTACGGCGCGGTTGTTAAGGCCAATGATATCAATATCATCGGCATACGCCAGCAATTGCACGCTCTTGTAAAAGATTGTACCATTGCGGTTTAGCTCTGCTGCTCGAATTATCTTCTCCAGCATCAGGTTGAAGAAATCGCACGAAAGGGAGTCGCCCTGTCTGAAGCCTCGTTTGGTTTCAAATGGCTCAGAGAGGTCCTTCCCGACTCTGACGGAGCTGTTAGTATTGCTCAACGTCATTTGGCAAAGCCGTATAAGCTTTGCAGGGAAGTCAAATTCAGACATGGCGGCATACAGGCAACTCCTTTTTGCGCTGTCAAAAGCGGCTTTGAAATCGACAAAGAGATGGTGTGTGTCGATTCTTTTATCATGGGTCTTCTCCAGGATTTGGCGTATCGTGAAAATCTGGTCGATGGTAGACTTACCAGGTCTAAAGCCACACTGATAAGGTCCAATCAGCTTGTCTACGATGGGCTTCAGTCTTTCACACAATACGCTAGAAAGAACCTTATACGCGATATTAAGAAGGCTGATTCCGCGGCAGTTGGTGCGGTTAGCGGGATCGCCTTTCTTGTGGATTGGGCAGAGCACACTTAAATTCCAATCAGGAGGCATGCACTCGTCTGACCATATTCTGCATAAGAGCTGATGCATGCTTTTTACCAGCTCTTCGCCTCCGTGTTTGAACAGCTCGGCGGGCAGTCCGTCTTTTCCAGGCGCTTTGTTGTTTTTCAGCCGGGATATAGCTATCCTCACTTCATCATAGTCAGGTGGTGGGACGACTTTTCCATCGTCAGGGATTGGGGTATCGGGTTCGACGTCTCCCTCGCAATTTAGCAGTGAGGAGAAGTGCTCCCTCCATAATTTAAGTACACTCTGTACGTCGGTTACCAGGTCGCCATTATTGTCCTTACAGGAACTTGCCCCGGTCTTAAAACCTTCCGTCATCCGCCGGATCTTTTCATAGAATTTTCGGGCATCATTCCTGTCAGCCAGCATCTCAAGCTCCTCACACTCACGCCTTTCGGCCTCACGTTTCTTTTTTCTGAAAAGGCGTCTCTCTTCCTTCTTTGCCTCACGATAGCGTTGCCATACACTGCGGGTTGCGCCCGTTGCATTAAAATCGCCCATAATGACACGGTTATCGCCCCGTAGGAAATCGCTTAAATCAGGGCGATAACTTCTGGGACAACAGGTGACGGGAGGTATGTAGATGTTTATCAGCTCGAGATCAACACCTCCAGCTGAAATGACAATACCCTGTCGCTCTAAGGGTATGTCCACTTGGTCGGTGTTGAATTCAAATTCCCTATACCGCACGGTTTGGTGGATGATGAACGCAAGACCACCCCCACCGTCCGTACGATCATGCCGGAGAATGTGGTAGCCACCACTCGCTCTGAGATCCGAGTGGGTGCCAAGTTTAGTCTCCTGGATTGCAGCAATTTTGATGGAGTTTTGCTGCATAAACTTGGTGATCTCCACAATCTTGCCAGTTATACCATTGCAGTTTAATTGCATTATTTTGAAATGCGGGGGAGAGGCAATGGTCACTCTGGGAGTCAGGGACTGGTGCGCTCGCCGTGGAGGTAATATGCTAGTCCGTGATCGTCGTCGCAGTCCTGAAGGCGACAAATTCCGCTCGTTGGGAAACGAGGTAGAATTTGTCGGCAATGTGGGCTGCACAGCTCGACAACACGGCGCAACATACGCATCAGTCCATAGATTTCTGTTTGCGAGCCCTGAGCATATGCGCAGGTGACATTGGCTAAGGCAGATATTGCACTTGACCGATGGCACTCTGGACGCATATATTCTGTGCCGACAAACAGTGCACATAGTGTGAGGGACCAGGAGCTGATGGCCTTGATTCACACTTGTGCCGGTACCGGAAGAAGTAGAGGGGAGGAGAATATTTTGGGGCGGGAGTTGTAGCTCAGCAGTGCTCACAACATCTATAGATGTGCTACGTAGGGAGTAGCTATGAGCTGCTGTGTGAGGTGTTAGCGCGCTGGGGCGCGAGCTACAACTGGGAACACACAATGTTTGCTGAGCAATAGATATATTGCGAAGGGGAGGCGATAGCGCTACGCCGGAGCGTCGCGAGCCACGGGACGTTCTAAGACGTGAACAGCAAGGCGCCACAAAGGTTTTAAAAAAACTAAGAGGCCGGTGTGTTTTTGGATCTAGTCCGGAGCAACTAGACTTGTGTAGCCAACCTTTACAAGATGTGCATTGCACCGAATGCGAACATCTGGTATAAATTTTCTTCCGGCACACGCAGCAGAACCATTCTGTTGGACCAGGGTTTAGCTCAACGCCAGACCGGAACAACAGAATAGGGAGCAGCCCTGCTGCAAGGAACTGCTCCAGGGATGACAATTTAAGGGGGAGGAATCGTGACACGTTAGACAGGGTCACTTCGGGTGTACTGCTCTTGGCCAGGCTGTAATAAAAAAAATACAGCCTGGGTCGTTTCGGTACGAAGGGTACTGCGCAAGCACATGTACCTTTCTCGCAGAACCGGCAGTACGTAGAAACGAGTGAGCGCATTAAAAGAAGAAAGAGTCATTCGGTTGAGCTAGAATCGGTCAGTTGGAGACAAAAGGCGGTGCCAGTGAAAAATATAATAAATTAAATGATTTTGGATGTGTGATGTGTGCAAGTGATAATGATATGAAAATAAGGGCAAATAAATTCCGCCTTTTCGATGTATTTAACAACTAATGACGACATGACCTGGAACTTGTAATATTTCTCGCCTAAATCTACTACCCAACAAACACAATATCTAACGTTGGAGAAATGTTCGTCTTCACTTGTGATAACTAGGATAAATCTTGCGCTTTCTTTTGAGTATGTCGCGTGATGCCTGACGTTGGCGAAAAAACGCTACGCCTTATTTATGTCGGTCCGTTAGGTTAGAAAACTCAAATCACATAAGAATCCCATTAGAGAATTACTTTGAATTCGACTAGAGAACTGTGATTTTCTTGATTTGAAAATTATGTTCCTTTTTGTTGTAGAACGCCATGTTTCTCCAGGGGGTCACTCTGTATTGCGATTCGAAATTCAATGCGATTCGAAACTGAAATGCGATGCGATAAGCAAATGGTACTCTGTATTGCTATAGCATAAAAAATGATTTGGAGCCTTGAAAATGAAAAAAATCGATTTCGACCAAAACAAGTCTCAAAAACAAAAAAAATTTTTTTTTTTTTACTGTTAATGCCAACGTTTTTATCGCAAAATTTTAAGTGGGATAGGAACTACGAGACAAATTCGTTTTCATATGCAACACTTTTGCACCTTTTTGAAGAAACCCTTAAAAAAATGGCGGAAAAGTTATTTTTTTTCACCAAAACACTGTATATTAAGAGAGAGTTGAAGAAAATTTAAGATGGTCGAATTTCGACCACGGGCGATCCTAGTACAGATAAAGTACACCAATTCCTTTTGCGCTGCTGTTTTCACTTCACTTTTAGAATTGCTTTTATCTTAATTATTTTTGTTTATATATGTAAATGCACGCGCGAACTTGAGTGTCAACTGTAACGCGGTTCATTTCATTTTAGAATGAAACAATTACATATACAAATACTGGTAGAAATGGTTTTCGAAATGTGTTATGAACATGATAAATGTTACCTTATGCCATTTTAACAATGTTGATTCAGCAACTTTTGAATCAAGTTAACGTGAACCCTGTTTGTTTGATAATTTTCAATATTAATACGACATTTTTTGCTGAAATGTAAAATTGATAAAGCAGAAATGTTAGTTTTACAAGCGACTTTTCTTTCGATGTACTTTTCAATCCGCTCCTGTTTTTTGACTACTCAAAAATTAGATTTTAACATTTTTTTCTGTGGGACTATGATGAAACCTTTTATATTTTGGGTACATAGACTCAATATATCTGTACTGTGATGTTGGTGCGTGTACCCTTTGTTTACTAGCAATATAGAAGTATTAAATATATGCATACGGCATGGTCTTAAAAAAACACTTTAGGAAAAAAAAAAATTAAAAACTTCTTTTTCATTCTTTATAAGGATGGCTCAAAGAGTAAGAAAAATGAAAACACCCATTTTTAAGGCCAGAAACAAAAAAGAAGTTTCGAAAGGGTTAAATTGGATATTGTTTCGTAAAGGGGCATTTGCCTTTGCGCGTCCAAAATGTCGCGCAGGGAAATGCGTTTGTCCGAATAAATTTACCGTTTTAAAATACGTTATTGATTTCAACCTGTCATGGGATGCCTCGATCGAGTGAGCGCATTAAAAGAAGAAAGAGTCATTCGGTTGAGCTAGAATCGGTCAGTTGGAGACAAAAGGCGGTGCCAGTGAAAAATACAATAAATTAAATGATTTTGGATGTGTGATGTGTGCAAGTGATAATGATATGAAAATAAGGGCAAATAAATTCCGCCTTTTCGATGTATTTAACAACTAATGACGACATGACCTGGAACTTGTAATATTTTTCGCCTAAATCTACTACCCAACAAACACAATATCTAACGTTGGAGAAATGTTCGTCTTCACTTGTGATAACTAGGATAAATCTTGCGCTTTCATTTGAGTATGTCGCGTGATGCCTGACGTTGGCGAAAAAACGCTACGCCTTATTTATGTCGGTCCGTTAGGTTAGAAAACTCAAATCACATAAGAATCCCATTAGAGAATTACTTTGAATTCGACTAGAGAACTGTGATTTTCTTGATTTGAAAATTATGTTCCTTTTTGTTGTAGAACGCCATGTTTCTCCAGGGGGGTCACTCTGTATTGCGATTCGAAATTCAATGCGATTCGAAACTGAAATGCGATGCGATAAGCAAATGGTACTCTGTATTGCTATAGCATTGCTAACAGTGCTAACTTTGATTGCACTGAGTACGTTCATATGATTGATTTGAACGACGATAATGAGCTGTCAGAACCACCATTCACAAGAGGCATACCGTATCAACATTTGAAAGCTTATTTTGAAGACGAAGCAGATCCACCGCTTCGGGATCCGAATATTCCATGCCATATTCAAGGCACCGAGCGGTACGTTCAGCTAGTATCCAGCGTATCTAAACGTGCCATTCATAAAAATCGCGAAGGGATTATGGCGACTACAGTAGAAAGCCGAAGTAAAGTGAGCTGAATGGAATTCAAGCAGGATTTGCAAGGAAATCTTTGAACTTTAAAATGAATTCCCATATTTTTCACACTTTTTTGTAAACTGCAACTGCAAACTGTCATTTTCATAACTTCAATAAATAGTTCAAACTAGTTCAAAAGTTTTATGTTTTAATTTCCAATTTGATAATTTTTTGAACACATTTTTAATGGTCAATAAGCACGTACTTTACCAAGTTTCACGCTTTAATCTCTAAAAATGAGGGAGGAATGGCAATAAACCTTTTATCTGAACGATCGGTTATTTGGGAGATATATGCTATAGTGGTCCGATCCTACCGGATCCGACATATATCTCCTATAATGCCAGTATACATCTGTATGCCAAATTTCGTCGAGATATCTAAAAAACTGAGGGACTAGTGTGCGTTCAAACAGACAGACGGACAAACAGACAGACGGACGGACGGACAGACGGTCATGGCTAAATCAACTTAGCTCGTCCTCTGCCCATTTTGGTATATTTATTGGTGGGTTTAACGGAAACATATACATAAAAAATGATTTGGAGCCTTGAAAATGAAAAAAATCGATTTCGACCAAAACAAGTCCCAAAAACAAAAAAAATTTTTTTTTTTTTACTGTTAATGCCAACGTTTTTATCGCAAAATTTTAAGTGGGATAGGAACTACGAGACAAATTCGTTTTCATATGCAAAACTTTTGCACGTTTTTGAAGAAACCCTTAATAAATGGCGGAAAAGTTATTTTTTTTTCACCAAAACACTCCTCAAAACCCCAAAAATATTTTTTTTTTTTTTCAAAAAACTGTTATCGCCAAAGTTTTTAGCGGACAATTTTGAGTCGGACAGGGTATGTATGAAAATTTTTAAGTCAAATGAAAATTTGTTAAGTAGGTCATTAAAAAACCTTAAAAATAAACGAAAAAAAAATCCAAAAAACTCAAATTTTGCAGGCTCGAAAATTATTTTTTTGGGTAGACGTAGTGGAACTTTTTTTTCCTGAACCCATAACCTATCGAAAAATCGATGGCGCGATATGGGTTAACTTTCTTCCATACAAATCGACCTGCCTGAAGATATGCAGATATGTATGCGTGAAGCAAGGTGAAAAAAAGGTACCTTGTAAATTTCACAGTCATGGAAACTCCGACAAACACTCTCCCGAAAAAACTGTGCGCTTCGAAAACCACTCCCACCACTTTTCGCGCTCATTACTCTCACATGAACGTACATAAGTATACAGCGATCCAGGCAGCTGCCACTTGCCTTCATTTTTGTGCCAAAGAAAAAAAAAAATGTACCAAATCATATAAATATCATTGCATCCTCGCCATCTTCACACCATCATCATTCACATATTCACATAATCCAAGGTTTTTCGCAGAGCACTTCTATATTTAGTTTTTTGTCCATTAAAAAGTTTATATTTTTAACGATATGGTATTTTTAAAAGTAAAATTCCACCAGGTTACGATAAAAAAGTACCATTATATATCGAAATATTATAAGCCCATACCGGGTTTTTGTGCATATAAATCTGTTATAGATATATCTTAATGTATTGTCGTCAGCTATTCTGTTGTACTACTTTGCGGCACCACCCTAATGTATGGTATCACTTAATCCAAATTTGCATTTGTCACGGGGGTACCACTTACTTGGTTTTGTTGTGAACGGGAGATATGTATATTAAGAGAGAGTTGAAGAAAATTTAAGATGGTCGAATTTCGACCACGGGCGATCCTAGTACAGATAAAGTACACCAATTTCTTTTGCGCTGCTGTTTTCACTTCACTTTTAGAATTGCTTTTATCTTAATTATTTTTGTTTATATATGTAAATGCACGCGCGAACTTGAGTGTCAACTGTAACGCGGTTCATTTCATTTTAGAATGAAACAATTACATATACAAATACTGGTAGAAATGGTTTTCGAAATGTGTTATGAACATGATAAATGTTACCTTATGCCATTTTAACAATGTTGATTCAGCAACTTTTGAATCAAGTTAACGTTAACCCTGTTTTTTTGATAATTTTCAATATTAATACGACATTTTTTGCTGAAATGTAAAATTGATAAAGCAGAAATGTTAGTTTTACAAGCGACTTTTCTTTCGATGTACTTTTCAATCCGCTCCTGTTTTTTGATTACTCAAAAATTAGATTTTAACATTTTTTTCTGTGGGACTATGATGAAACCTTTTATATTTTGGGTACATAGACTCAATATATCTGTACTGTGATGTTGGTGCGTGTACCTTTTGTTTACTAGCAATATAGAAGTATTAAATATATGCATACGGCATGGTCTTAAAAAACCACTTTAGGAAAAAAAAAAAAATTAAAAACTTCTGTTTCATTCTTTATAAGGATGGCTCAAAGAGTAAGAAAAATGAAAACACACATTTTTAAGGCCAGAAACAAAAAAGAAGTTTCGAAAGGGTTAAATTGGATATTGTTTCGTAAAGGGGCATTTGCCTTTGCGCGTCCAAAATGTCGCGCAGGGAAATGCGTTTGTCCGAATAAATTTACCGTTTTAAAATACGTTATTGATTTCAACCTGTCATGGGATGCCTCGATCGAGTGAGCGCATTAAAAGAAGAAAGAGTCATTCGGTTGAGCTAGAATCGGTCAGTTGGAGACAAAAGGCGGTGCCAGTGAAAAATACAATAAATTAAATCATTTTGGATGTGTGCGTGTACCCTTTGTTTACTAGCAATATAGAAGTATTAAATATATGCATACGGCATGGTCTTAAAAAAACACTTTAGGAAAAAAAAAAAATTAAAAACTTCTTTTTCATTCTTTATAAGGATGGCTCAAAGAGTAAGAAAAATGAAAACACCCATTTTTAAGGCCAGAAACAAAAAAGAAGTTTCGAAAGGGTTAAATTGGATATTGTTTCGTAAAGGGGCATTTGCCGTTGCGCGTCCAAAATGTCGCGCAGGGAAATGCGTTTGTCCGAATAAATTTACCGTTTTAAAATACGTTATTGATTTCAACCTGTCATGGGATGCCTCGATCGAGTGAGCGCATTAAAAGAAGAAAGAGTCATTCGGTTGAGCTAGAATCGGTCAGTTGGAGACAAAAGGCGGTGCCAGTGAAAAATACAATAAATTAAATGATTTTGGATGTGTGATGTGTGCAAGTGATAATGATATGAAAATAAGGGCAAATAAATTCCGCCTTTTCGATGTATTTAACAACTAATGACGACATGACCTGGAACTTGTAATATTTCTCGCCTAAATCTACTACCCAACAAACACAATATCTAACGTTGGAGAAATGTTCGTCTTCACTTGTGATAACTAGGATAAATCTTGCGCTTTCATTTGAGTATGTCGCGTGATGCCTGACGTTGGCGAAAAAACGCTACGCCTTATTTATGTCGGTCCGTTAGGTTAGAAAACTCAAATCACATAAGAATCCCATTAGAGAATTACTTTGAATTCGACTAGAGAACTGTGATTTTCTTGATTTGAAAATTATGTTCCTTTTTGTTGTAGAACGCCATGTTTCTCCAGGGGGGTCACTCTGTATTGCGATTCGAAATTCAATGCGATTCGAAACTGAAATGCGATGCGATAAGCAAATGGTACTCTGTATTGCTATAGCATTGCTAACAGTGCTAATTTTGATTGCACTGAGTACGTTCATATGATTGATTTGAACGACGATAATGAGCTGTCAGAACCGCCATTCACAAGTGGCATACCGTATGAACATTTGAAAGCTTATTTTGAAGACGAAGAAGATCCACCGCTTCGGGATCCGAATATTCCATGCCATATTCAAGGCACCGAGCGGTACGTTCAGCTAGTATCCAACGTATCTAAACGTGCCATTCATAAAAATCGCGAAGGGATTATGGCGACTACAGTAGAAAGCCGAAATTCGACTAGAGAACTGTGATTTTCTTGATTTGAAAATTATGTTCCTTTTTGTTGTAGAACGCCATGTTTCTCCAGGGGGGTCACTCTGTATTGCGATTCGAAACTGAAATGCGATGCGATAAGCAAATGGTACTCTGTATTGCTATAGCATTGCTAACAGTGCTAATTTTGATTGCACTGAGTACGTTCATATGATTGATTTGAACGACGATAATGAGCTGTCAGAACCGCCATTCACAAGTGGCATACCGTATGAACATTTGAAAGCTTATTTTGAAGACGAAGAAGATCCACCGCTTCGGGATCCGAATATTCCATGCCATATTCAAGGCACCGAGCGGTACGTTCAGCTAGTATCCAACGTATCTAAACGTGCCATTCATAAAAATCGCGATGGCGTCTACAGTAGAAAGCCGAAGTAAAGTGAGCTGAATGGAATTCAAGCAGGATTTGCAAGGAAATCTTTGAACTTTAAAATGAATTCCCATATTTTTCACACTTTTTTGTAAACTGCAACTGCAAACTGTCATTTTCATAATTTCAATAAATAGTTCAAACTAGTTCAAAAGTTTTATGTTTTAATTTCCAATTTGATAATTTTTTGAACACATTTTTAATGGTCAATAAGCACGTACTTTACCAAGTTTCACGCTTTAATCTCTAAAAATGAGGGAGAAATGGCAATAAACCTTTTATCTGAACGATCGGTTATTTGGGAGATATATGCTATAGTGGTCCGATCCTACCGGATCCGACATATATCTCCTATAATGCCAGTATACATCTGTATGCCAAATTTCGTCGAGATATCTAAAAACTGAGGGACTAGTGTGCGTTCAAACAGACAGACGGACAGACAGACAGACGGACGGACGGACAGACGGTCATGGCTAAATCAACTCAGCTCGTCCTCTGCCCATTTTGTATATTTATTGGTGGGTCTAACGGAAACATATACATAAAAAATGATTTGGAGCCTTGAAAATGAAAAAAATCGATTTCGACCAAAACAAGTCTCAAAAACAAAAAAAAATTTTTTTTTTACTGTTAATGCCAACGTTTTTATCGCAAAATTTTAAGTGGGATAGGAACTACGAGACAAATTCGTTTTCATATGCAAAACTTTTGCACGTTTTTGAAGAAACCCTTAAAAAAATGGCGGAAAAGTTATTTTTTTTTCACCAAAACACTCCTCAAAACCCCAAAAATATTTTTTTTTTTTCAAAAAACTGTTATCGCCAAAGTTTTTAGCGGACAATTTTGAGTCGGACAGGGTATGTATGAAAATTTTTAAGTCAAATGAAAATTTGTTAAGTAGGTCATTAAAAAACCTTAAAAATAAACGAAAAAAAAATCCAAAAAACTCAAATTTTGCAGGCTCGAAAATTATTTTTTTGGGTAGACGTAGTGGAACTTTTTTTTCCTGAACCCATAACCTATCGAAAAATCGATGGCGCGATATGGGTTAACTTTCTTCCATACAAATCGACCTGCCTGAAGATATGCAGATATGTATGCGTGAAGCAAGGTGAAAAAAAGGTACCTTGTAAATTTCACAGTCATGGAAACTCCGACAAACACTCTCCCGAAAAAACTGTGCGCTTCGAAAACCACTCCCACCACTTTTCGCGCTCATTACTCTCACATGAACGTACATAAGTATACAGCGATCCAGGCAGCTGCCACTTGCCTTCATTTTTGTGCCAAAGAAAAAAAAAAAATGTACCAAATCATATAAATATCATTGCATCCTCGCCATCTTCACACCATCATCATTCACATATTCACATAATCCAAGGTTTTTCGCAGAGCACTTCTATATTTAGTTTTTTGTCCATTAAAAAGTTTATATTTTTAACGATATGGTATTTTTAAAAGTAAAATTCCACCAGGTTACGATAAAAAAGTACCATTATATATCGAAATATTATAAGCCCATACCGGGTTTTTGTGCATATAAATCTGTTATAGATATATCTTAATGTATTGTCGTCAGCTATTCTGTTGTACTACTTTGCGGCACCACCCTAATGTATGGTATCACTTAATCCAAATTTGCATTTGTCACGGGGGTACCACTTACTTGGTTTTCTTGTGAACGGGAGATATGTATATTAAGAGAGAGTTGAAGAAAATTTAAGATGGTCGAATTTCGACCACGGGCGATCCTAGTACAGATAAAGTACACCAATTTCTTTTGCGCTGCTGTTTTCACTTCACTTTTAGAATTGCTTTTATCTTAATTATTTTTGTTTATATATGTAAATGCACGCGCGAACTTGAGTGTCAACTGTAACGCGGTTCATTTCAATTTAGAATGAAACAATTACATATACAAATACTGGTAGAAATGGTTTTCGAAATGTGTTATGAACATGATAAATGTTACCTTATGCCATTTTAACAATGTTGATTCAGCAACTTTTGAATCAAGTTAACGTTAACCCTGTTTTTTTTATAATTTTCAATATTAATACGACATTTTTTGCTGAAATGTAAAATTGATAAAGCAGAAATGTTAGTTTTACAAGCGACTTTCCTTTCGATGTACTTTTCAATCCGCTCCTGTTTTTTGATTACTTAAAAATTAGATTTTAACATTTTTTTCTGTGGGACTATGATGAAACCTTTTATATTTTGGGTACATAGACTCAATATATCTGTACTGTGATGTTGGTGCGTGTACCTTTTGTTTACTAGCAATATAGAAGTATTAAATATATGCATACGGCATGGTCTTACCTTATGCCATTTTAACAATGTTGATTCAGCAACTTTTGAATCAAGTTAACGTGAACCCTGTTTGTTTGATAATTTTCAATATTAATACATTTTTTGCTGAAATGTAAAATTGATAAAGCAGAAATGTTAGTTTTACAAGCGACTTTTCTTTCGATGTACTTTTCAATCCGCTCCTGTTTTTTGACTACTCAAAAATTAGATTTTAACATTTTTTTCTGTGGGACTATGATGAAACCTTTTATATTTTGGGTACATAGACTCAATATATCTGTACTGTGATGTTGGTGCGTGTACCCTTTGTTTACTAGCAATATAGAAGTATTAAATATATGCATACGGCATGGTCTTAAAAAACACTTTAGGAAAAAAAAAAAATTAAAAACTTCTTTTTCATTCTTTATAAGGATGGCTCAAAGAGTAAGAAAAATGAAAACACCCATTTTTAAGGCCAGAAACAAAAAAGAAGTTTCGAAAGGGTTAAATTGGATATTGTTTCGTAAAGGGGCATTTGCCTTTGCGCGTCCAAAATGTCGCGCAGGGAAATGCGTTTGTCCGAATAAATTTACCGTTTTAAAATACGTTATTGATTTCAACCTGTCATGGGATGCCTCGATCGAGTGAGCGCATTAAAAGAAGAAAGAGTCATTCGGTTGAGCTAGAATCGGTCAGTTGGAGACAAAAGGCGGTGCCAGTGAAAAATACAATAAATTAAATCATTTTGGATGTGTGCGTGTACCCTTTGTTTACTAGCAATATAGAAGTATTAAATATATGCATACGGCATGGTCTTAAAAAAACACTTTAGGAAAAAAAAAAATTAAAAACTTCTTTTTCATTCTTTATAAGGATGGCTCAAAGAGTAAGAAAAATGAAAACACCCATTTTTAAGGCCAGAAACAAAAAAGAAGTTTCGAAAGGGTTAAATTGGATATTGTTTCGTAAAGGGGCATTTGCCTTTGCGCGTCCAAAATGTCGCGCAGGGAAATGCGTTTGTCGGAATAAATTTACCGTTTTAAAATACGTTATTGATTTCAACCTGTCATGGGATGCCTCGATCGAGTGAGCGCATTAAAAGAAGAAAGAGTCATTCGGTTGAGCTAGAATCGGTCAGTTGGAGACAAAAGGCGGTGCCAGTGAAAAATACAATAAATTAAATGATTTTGGATGTGTGATGTGTGCAAGTGATAATGATATGAAAATAAGGGCAAATAAATTCCGCCTTTTCGATGTATTTAACAACTAATGACGACATGACCTGGAACTTGTAATATTTCTCGCCTAAATCTACTACCCAACAAACACAATATCTAACGTTGGAGAAATGTTCGTCTTCACTTGTGATAACTAGGATAAATCTTGCGCTTTCTTTTGAGTATGTCGCGTGATGCCTGACGTTGGCGAAAAAACGCTACGCCTTATTTATGTCGGTCCGTTAGGTTAGAAAACTCAAATCACATAAGAATCCCATTAGAGAATTACTTTGAATTCGACTAGAGAACTGTGATTTTCTTGATTTGAAAATTATGTTCCTTTTTGTTGTAGAACGCCATGCTTCTCCAGGGGGGTCACTCTGTATTGCGATTCGAAACTGAAATGCGATGCGATAAGCAAATGGTACTCTGTATTGCTATAGCATTGCTAACAGTGCTAATTTTGATTGCACTGAGTACGTTCATATGATTGATTTGAACGACGATAATGAGCTGTCAGAACCGCCATTCACAAGTGGCATACCGTATGAACATTTGAAAGCTTATTTTGAAGACGAAGAAGATCCACCGCTTCGGGATCCGAATATTCCATGCCATATTCAAGGCACCGAGCGGTACGTTCAGCTAGTATCCAACGTATCTAAACGTGCCATTCATAAAAATCGCGAAGGGATTATGGCGTCTACAGTAGAAAGCCGAAGTAAAGTGAGCTGAATGGAATTCAAGCAGGATTTGCAAGGAAATCTTTGAACTTTAAAATGAATTCCCATATTTTTCACACTTTTTTGTAAACTGCAACTGCAAACTGTCATTTTCATAATTTCAATAAATAGTTCAAACTAGTTCAAAAGTTTTATGTTTTAATTTCCAATTTGATAATTTTTTGAACACATTTTTAATGGTCAATAAGCACGTACTTTACCAAGTTTCACGCTTTAATCTCTAAAAATGAGGGAGAAATGGCAATAAACCTTTTATCTGAACGATCGGTTATTTGGGAGATATATGCTATAGTGGTCCGATCCTACCGGATCCGACATATATCTCCTATAATGCCAGTATACATCTGTATGCCAAATTTCGTCGAGATATCTAAAAACTGAGGGACTAGTGTGCGTTCAAACAGACAGACGGACAGACAGACAGACGGACGGACGGACAGACGGTCATGGCTAAATCAACTCAGCTCGTCCTCTGCCCATTTTGGTATATTTATTGGTGGGTCTAACGGAAACATATACATAAAAAATGATTTGGAGCCTTGAAAATGAAAAAAATCGATTTCGACCAAAACAAGTCTCAAAAACAAAAAAAAATTTTTTTTTTTACTGTTAATGCCAACGTTTTTATCGCAAAATTTTAAGTGGGATAGGAACTACGAGACAAATTCGTTTTCATATGCAAAACTTTTGCACGTTTTTGAAGAAACCCTTAAAAAAATGGCGGAAAAGTTATTTTTTTTTCACCAAAACACTCCTCAAAACCCCAAAAATATTTTTTTTTTTTCAAAAAACTGTTATCGCCAAAGTTTTTAGCGGACAATTTTGAGTCGGACAGGGTATGTATGAAAATTTTTAAGTCAAATGAAAATTTGTTAAGTAGGTCATTAAAAAACCTTAAAAATAAACGAAAAAAAAATCCAAAAAACTCAAATTTTGCAGGCTCGAAAATTATTTTTTTGGGTAGACGTAGTGGAACTTTTTTTTCCTGAACCCATAACCTATCGAAAAATCGATGGCGCGATATGGGTTAACTTTCTTCCATACAAATCGACCTGCCTGAAGATATGCAGATATATATGCGTGAAGCAAGGTGAAAAAAAGGTACCTTGTAAATTTCACAGTCATGGAAACTCCGACAAACACTCTCCCGAAAAAACTGTGCGCTTCGAAAACCACTCCCACCACTTTTCGCGCTCATTACTCTCACATGAACGTACATAAGTATACAGCGATCCAGGCAGCTGCCACTTGCCTTCATTTTTGTGCCAAAGAAAAAAAAAAAAATGTACCAAATCATATAAATATCATTGCATCCTCGCCATCTTCACACCATCATCATTCACATATTCACATAATCCAAGGTTTTTCGCAGAGCACTTCTATATTTAGTTTTTTGTCCATTAAAAAGTTTATATTTTTAACGATATGGTATTTTTAAAAGTAAAATTCCACCAGGTTACGATAAAAAAGTACCATTATATATCGAAATATTATAAGCCCATACCGGGTTTTTGTGCATATAAATCTGTTATAGATATATCTTAATGTATTGTCGTCAGCTATTCTGTTGTACTACTTTGCGGCACCACCCTAATGTATGGTATCACTTAATCCAAATTTGCATTTGTCACGGGGGTACCACTTACTTGGTTTTGTTGTGAACGGGAGATATGTATATTAAGAGAGAGTTGAAGAAAATTTAAGTTGGTCGAATTTCGACCACGAACGATCCTAGTACAGATAAAGTACACCAATTCCTTTTGCGCTGCTGTTTTCACTTCACTTTTAGAATTGCTTTTATCTTATTTATTTTTGTTTATATATGTAAATGCACGCGCGAACTTGAGTGTCAACTGTAACGCGGTTCTTTTCATTTTAGAATGAAACAATTACATATACAAATACTGGTAGAAATGGTTTTGGAAATGTGTTATGAACATGATAAATGTTACCTTATGCCATTTTAACAATGTTGATTCAGCAACTTTTGAATCAAGTTAACGTGAACCCTGTTTGTTTGATAATTTTCAATATTAATACGACATTTTTTGCTGAAATGTAAAATTGATAAAGCAGAAATGTTAGTTTTACAAGCGACTTTTCTTTCGATGTATTTTCAATCCGCTCCTGTTTTTTGACTACTCAAAAATTAGATTTTAACATTTTTTTCTGTGGGACTATGATGAAACCTTTTATATTTTGGGTACATAGACTCAATATATCTGTACTGTGATGTTGGTGCGTGTACCCTTTGTTTACTAGCAATATAGAAGTATTAAATATATGCATACGGCATGGTCTTAAAAAAACACTTTAGGAAAAAAAAAAATTAAAAACTTCTTTTTCATTCTTTATAAGGATGGCTCAAAGAGTAAGAAAAATGAAAACACCCATTTTTAAGGCCAGAAACAAAAAAGAAGTTTCGAAAGGGTTAAATTGGATATTGTTTCGTAAAGGGGCATTTGCCTTAGCGCGTCCAAAATGTCGCGCTGGGAAATGCGTTTGTCCGAATAAATTTACCGTTTTAAAATACGTTATTGATTTCAACCTGTCATGGGATGCCTGTTGTTGTTGTTGTTGTAACGAAGCGTAGCCCTGCCCAGCGTGTACTTTTCCTTAACCTAAATTGTCATCAATTTCTTCTAACGGGAGTCCTAGGAAACTTGCAGTTTTAACAGGGTTGGACCAGAGGGAGATGGGTGTTAGAAGAGTGGGCTCCGAAGAGCAGATAAATAAATGGTTGGTATTATGGGGTGACGAGCCGCATGCCGGACATTCATTCGGCACGTCAAGGTCTAGTCTGGATAAGTAGGAGTTTAACCTGCTACAGTATCCAGAACGTAATTGAGCCAGAGTGACCCTTGTCTCTCGAGGAAGATGACGCTCCTCAGCCGCGACGCGAGGTGGTTTGTCGTGCAAAACGGCGTTTAGTGGACAGAGCGAGACATAAGACGCAACGGACGTGTCATGGATGTGCTTCAGGGCCTGCGTATGTACCTGTGGATCAAACGGCGAAAGTGTGAGGTGCCGGATCTCATCAAAATGCTCACGTATATGTGCCCTTACGGTCCTAGGAGGTGGCTCATACTCAAGCAGTAGTCTGTTGGGATGTTGTGGTTTGCAACAGTTCAACAGGTACTGCTTGTTTAGCATTTCATTGTGCTCCAAAACTGGGAGCATTTCCACCTCATGATGTAAATGATGTTTTGGAGACATAAGGACGCATCCCGTGGCGCTTCTGAGTGCGGTATTTTGGCAGGCCTGCAGTCTTTTCCAATGAACCTCAGCAAGCCCCGGCGACCATATCGGCGACGCGTAATTCAGGATCGGCCGACCAATTGCTTTATAGGTTGCCAGCAACGTTTCTTTGTCTTTACCCCAAGTGCTGCCGGCTAGCGACTTGAGAATTTTGTTGCGGCTTTGTAGCTTAGAGACAATTGCGGTTGAATGAGCAGCGAATTTGTGCATGGGGTCGAAAGTTACCCCTAAGATTTTGGGGTGAGAGACAGTAGGTAATTTTTGATCGCCTACGTAGATTTCTAACTCCATGCCAACTTGCGCCGTCCAGGTCGTGAATAGTGTCGCCGAGGACTTCGTTGGCGACAATGTCAGGCTCCGGGCAGTGAAAAACTCAACAAGAGAGGGGAGATAACCATTGATCCTGGAGCATAGCTCATCAACGGAAGTGCCAGAAGCCAGGATCGTACAATCGTCTGCGTAAGAGACAATCGAGACTCCATCTGATGGGGAAGGAAGCCTCGAAATATAAAGATTAAACAGAAGCGGGGAAAGGACACCACCCTGCGGTACCCCTTGTTTAATCTTTCTCGGTTTTGATTTTTGGTTTCTGAAAACTACAGACGATTGACGACCACTCAGATAATTGGCGGACCAACGCTTAAGACAGGGGGGGAGCGATGAATCTTCCAAATCGGATACCAGTTGTCCATGATTTACTGTGTCAAAAGCTTGAGACAGGTCAAGAGCAACTAGAACCGTCCTGTGATGAGGGCTTTTCTGGTTGAGTCCGTCAGTTATCTGAGTGTTAATGGCATTTAGAGCAGATGTTGTGCTCCGTATTTTTCTAAAGCCATGTTGGTGCTCGGCTAACCTCAACTGTGATGTGTAAAGAGGAAGTAATACCGCCTCCAATGTCTTCACTACTGGCGAGAGGAGCGATATCGGACGATAAGACTCCCCTACGTTAGCTGGCTTGCCAGGCTTTAGTAGTGGGACCACGACTGCCTGTTTCCATTTTTCAGGTATGACAGAAGTGGCCAGGGACAAATTGAAGACGGTAGTGAGGTATTTTACTCACTCTTCGCCGATGTGTTTTAAATGCACCATGGCTATGTCGTCAGGGCCCATAGCTTTAGAGTTTTTGGCTTTCCTGATGGCCACTCGAACCTCTGTAGCGGTGATGGAAACGGGGGCATTGTTTTTGTGTTTATGCGCACACCTGAAGATCCTACGTCTGTCCCTGTCCTGTGCAGGGTGTGGTACAAACTGTCGGCAAAAGGCCGTTGCACTTTTCTTCGGGTCACTAAACGTCTTATCACCGAAGGTGATGTCTACGTTTTTTGGTGGGCCCGTCGAATTTGACAGGGATTTGACTGTGGACCATAATTTTCCAACACCGGTAGAGAGGTTACAAGACCTCAGATGCTCCTCCCATTTGGCATGTTTGTGTTCATCTACCAACCGTCTGATTTCCGCGTTGAGACCACTGATCTGTGGGTCTGCGGGATCGATGCTACGTATATGGTCACGTTCATTGGCCAGGGCTGCAGCTTCAGTTGGGAAGTTTGGCCGTATATTCTGTATTCTCCCAGCTGGTATAAAAAGGGCTGCAGCTCTATTTATGACCTTACGTATTTCCTTTTCACCTTGGCGTACGTCAGTCGGTATGGGAAGAGCACCAAAGGAGCTCTCAGTAAACTCAGTAAAGCCAACCCAGTCAGCCCTCCTGAAGTTTACGTAGGATCTCTTCTCAGAGGTGGTGAAATCCGGGGCACGATCAACGGACAGGATGATTGGCAGGTGATCTGATGCCAAAGCCACCATTGGGCGCCAGTTTATGCAGTTTATTAGACCTGGACTAACAATTGTTATGTCCGGGGAGCTACTGCAATTTACTGCCATCCTCGTGGGGGCGTCCGTGTTCACCGCGCAGAATGTGGAAGCGTCAATTTGCTCGGCTATTTCCCGTCCTCTGCCGTCAGCAGAATGGCGTGAATGCCACATGTCATGGTGTTCATTCATCATAATTTATTGGCGCTTAACCGCCTAAGCGATTTTGGCCGTCGCCTATCAAAGCACGCCAGTCATTCCTTTTTAGCGATAACTGACGCCAATTGGAAACCCCAAGGGAGTTCAAGTCATCCTCCACCTGTTGTTTCCATCTCAGTCGAGGCCTCCCCCTTCCTCTGCTGCCGAATTCGGGTGACGATTGGAAAACCTTCTGGGCTGGAGCTTCTTTGTCCATTCGCATGACGTGACCCAGCCAGCGGAGCCTTTGGGCTTTAATTCGCTGGACTATGGTCAGATCTGCGTAAAGCTCGTACAGCTCATCGTTAAATCTCCTTCGATACTCGCCGTCGGCATCACGGGAAGGACCATAAATCTTCCGGAGAACTTTTCTCTCAAATACTCCAAGGGCCATCTCATCTTCTCTTGACATTGTCCATGAGTCTGAGCCATACATCAGGACAGGTATGATGAGAGACTTATAGAGCGCGATCTTTGTTCTTAGAGAGAGGACTTTACTTCTCAATTGCCTACTCAGTCCAAAGTAGCACTTGTTCGCAAGAGTGATTCTCCGTTGGATTTCTAGACTGATATTATTTTCGGTGTTAATGCTGGTTCCCAAATAGACGAAGTCCCTCACAGTTTCAAATTTGTAACTATCAACAGTGACGTGGCTGCCAAGGCGCAGGTGCGCCGATTCTTTCTTTGATGACAGCAAATACTTCGTCTTGTCCTCGTTGACCGCAAGACCCACTTTTTTCGCTTCTTTATCCAGTCCAGAGAAGGCAGCGCTTACGGCGCGGTTGTTAAGGCCAATGATATCAATATCATCGGCATACGCCAGCAATTGCACGCTCTTGTAAAAGATTGTACCATTGCGGTTTAGCTCTGCTGCTCGAATTATCTTCTCCAGCATCAGGTTGAAGAAATCGCACGAAAGGGAGTCGCCCTGTCTGAAGCCTCGTTTGGTTTCAAATGGCTCAGAGAGGTCCTTCCCGACTCTGACGGAGCTGTTAGTATTGCTCAACGTCATTTGGCAAAGCCGTATAAGCTTTGCAGGGAAGTCAAATTCAGACATGGCGGCATACAGGCAACTCCTTTTTGCGCTGTCAAAAGCGGCTTTGAAATCGACAAAGAGATGGTGTGTGTCGATTCTTTTATCATGGGTCTTCTCCAGGATTTGGCGTATCGTGAAAATCTGGTCGATGGTAGACTTACCAGGTCTAAAGCCACACTGATAAGGTCCAATCAGCTTGTCTACGATGGGCTTCAGTCTTTCACACAATACGCTAGAAAGAACCTTATACGCGATATTAAGAAGGCTGATTCCGCGGTAGTTGGTGCGGTTAGCGGGATCGCCTTTCTTGTGGATTGGGCAGAGCACACTTAAATTCCAATCAGGAGGCATGCACTCGTCTGACCATATTCTGCATAAGAGCTGATGCATGCTTTTTACCAGCTCTTCGCCTCCGTGTTTGAACAGCTCGGCGGGCAGTCCGTCTTTTCCAGGCGCTTTGTTGTTTTTCAGCCGGGATATAGCTATCCTCACTTCATCATAGTCAGGTGGTGGGACGACTTTTCCATCGTCAGGGATTGGGGTATCGGGTTCGACGTCTCCCTCGCAATTTAGCAGTGAGGAGAAGTGCTCCCTCCATAATTTAAGTACACTCTGTACGTCGGTTACCAGGTCGCCATTATTGTCCTTACAGGAACTTGCCCCGGTCTTAAAACCTTCCGTCATCCGCCGGATCTTTTCATAGAATTTTCGGGCATCATTCCTGTCAGCCAGCATCTCAAGCTCCTCACACTCACGCCTTTCGGCCTCACGTTTCTTTTTTCTGAAAAGGCGTCTCTCTTCCTTCTTTGCCTCACGATAGCGTTGCCATACACTGCGGGTTGCGCCCGTTGCATTAAAATCGCCCATAATGACACGGTTATCGCCCCGTAGGAAATCGCTTAAATCAGGGCGATAACTTCTGGGACAACAGGTGACGGGAGGTATGTAGATGTTTATCAGCTCGAGATCAACACCTCCAGCTGAAATGACAATACCCTGTCGCTCTAAGGGTATGTCCACTTGGTCGGTGTTGAATTCAAATTCCCTATACCGCACGGTTTGGTGGATGATGAACGCAAGACCACCCCCACCGTCCGTACGATCATGCCGGAGAATGTGGTAGCCACCACTCGCTCTGAGATCCGAGTGGGTGCCAAGTTTAGTCTCCTGGATTGCAGCAATTTTGATGGAGTTTTGCTGCATAAACTTGGTGATCTCCACAATCTTGCCAGTTATACCATTGCAGTTTAATTGCATTATTTTGAAATGCGGGGGAGAGGCAATGGTCACTCTGGGAGTCAGGGACTGGTGCGCTCGCCGTGGAGGTAATATGCTAGTCCGTGATCGTCGTCGCAGTCCTGAAGGCGACAAATTCCGCTCGTTGGGAAACGAGGTAGAATTTGTCGGCAATGTGGGCTGCACAGCTCGACAACACGGCGCAACATACGCATCAGTCCATAGATTTCTGTTTGCGAGCCCTGAGCATATGCGCAGGTGACATTGGCTAAGGCAGATATTGCACTTGACCGATGGCACTCTGGACGCATATATTCTGTGCCGACAAACAGTGCACATAGTGTGAGGGACCAGGAGCTGATGGCCTTGATTCACACTTGTGCCGGTACCGGAAGAAGTAGAGGGGAGGAGAATATTTTGGGGCGGGAGTTGTAGCTCAGCAGTGCTCACAACATCTATAGATGTGCTACGTAGGGAGTAGCTATGAGCTGCTGTGTGAGGTGTTAGCGCGCTGGGGCGCGAGCTACAACTGGGAACACACAATGTTTGCTGAGCAATAGATATATTGCGAAGGGGAGGCGATAGCGCTACGCCGGAGCGTCGCGAGCCACGGGACGTTCTAAGACGTGAACAGCAAGGCGCCACAAAGGTTTTAAAAAAACTAAGAGGCCGGTGTGTTTTTGGATCTAGTCCGGAGCAACTAGACTTGTGTAGCCAACCTTTACAAGATGTGCATTGCACCGAATGCGAACATCTGGTATAAATTTTCTTCCGGCACACGCAGCAGAACCATTCTGTTGGACCAGGGTTTAGCTCAACGCCAGACCGGAACAACAGAATAGGGAGCAGCCCTGCTGCAAGGAACTGCTCCAGGGATGACAATTTAAGGGGGAGGAATCGTGACACGTTAGACAGGGTCACTTCGGGTGTACTGCTCTTGGCCAGGCTGTAATAAAAAAAATACAGCCTGGGTCGTTTCGGTACGAAGGGTACTGCGCAAGCACATGTACCTTTCTCGCAGAACCGGCAGTACGTAGAAACGAGTGAGCGCATTAAAAGAAGAAAGAGTCATTCGGTTGAGCTAGAATCGGTCAGTTGGAGACAAAAGGCGGTGCCAGTGAAAAATATAATAAATTAAATGATTTTGGATGTGTGATGTGTGCAAGTGATAATGATATGAAAATAAGGGCAAATAAATTCCGCCTTTTCGATGTATTTAACAACTAATGACGACATGACCTGGAACTTGTAATATTTCTCGCCTAAATCTACTACCCAACAAACACAATATCTAACGTTGGAGAAATGTTCGTCTTCACTTGTGATAACTAGGATAAATCTTGCGCTTTCTTTTGAGTATGTCGCGTGATGCCTGACGTTGGCGAAAAAACGCTACGCCTTATTTATGTCGGTCCGTTAGGTTAGAAAACTCAAATCACATAAGAATCCCATTAGAGAATTACTTTGAATTCGACTAGAGAACTGTGATTTTCTTGATTTGAAAATTATGTTCCTTTTTGTTGTAGAACGCCATGTTTCTCCAGGGGGTCACTCTGTATTGCGATTCGAAATTCAATGCGATTCGAAACTGAAATGCGATGCGATAAGCAAATGGTACTCTGTATTGCTATAGCATAAAAAATGATTTGGAGCCTTGAAAATGAAAAAAATCGATTTCGACCAAAACAAGTCTCAAAAACAAAAAAAATTTTTTTTTTTTTACTGTTAATGCCAACGTTTTTATCGCAAAATTTTAAGTGGGATAGGAACTACGAGACAAATTCGTTTTCATATGCAACACTTTTGCACCTTTTTGAAGAAACCCTTAAAAAAATGGCGGAAAAGTTATTTTTTTTCACCAAAACACTGTATATTAAGAGAGAGTTGAAGAAAATTTAAGATGGTCGAATTTCGACCACGGGCGATCCTAGTACAGATAAAGTACACCAATTCCTTTTGCGCTGCTGTTTTCACTTCACTTTTAGAATTGCTTTTATCTTAATTATTTTTGTTTATATATGTAAATGCACGCGCGAACTTGAGTGTCAACTGTAACGCGGTTCATTTCAATTTAGAATGAAACAATTACATATACAAATACTGGTAGAAATGGTTTATAAGGATGGCTCAAAGAGTAAGAAAAATGAAAACACACATTTTTAAGGCCAGAAACAAAAAAGAAGTTTCGAAAGGGTTAAATTGGATATTGTTTCGTAAAGGGGCATTTGCCGTTGCGCGTCCAAAATGTCGCGCAGGGAAATGCGTTTGTCCGAATAAATTTACCGTTTTAAAATACGTTATTGATTTCAACCTGTCATGGGATGCCTCGATCGAGTGAGCGCATTAAAAGAAGAAAGAGTCATTCGGTTGAGCTAGAATCGGTCAGTTGGAGACAAAAGGCGGTGCCAGTGAAAAATACTATAAATTAAATGATTTTGGATGTGTGATGTGTGCAAGTGATAATGATATGAAAATAAGGGCAAATAAATTCCGCCTTTTCGATGTATTTAACAACTAATGACGACATGACCTGGAACTTGTAATATTTTTCGCCTAAATCTACTACCCAACAAACACAGTATCTAACGTTGGAGAAATGTTCGTCTTCACTTGTGATAACTAGGATAAATCTCGCGCTTTCATTTGAGTATGTCGCGTGATGCCTGACGTTGGCGAAAAAACGCTACGCCTTATTTATGTCGCTCCGTTAGGTTAGAAAACTCAAATCACATAAGAATCCCATTAGAAAATTACTTTGAATTCGACTAGAGAACTGTGATTTTCTCGATTTGAAAATTATGTTCCTTTTTGTTGTAGAACGCCATGTTTCTCCAGGGGGGTCACTCTGTATTGCGATTCGAAATTCAATGCGATTCGAAACTGAAATGCGATGCGATAAGCAAATGGTACTCTGTATTGCTATAGCATTGCTAACAGTGCTGCGTTCTGAGGCCTTTGGTTATTTTCTTGCTTGGGTTGGCATCACTGTTGTAAAACTAACCGCAAGTTGACAATTTTCATTGCATACTTCAAGTGAAGGCTCTTGTCCTATGCTTTTACCCATACCATTTCTTTTAATTTGGCGCCTAACTGCATGCTATGCTGCAAACACTTGCACTTGCAAAAGATATGTATTTGTACCTATATATATACCTTTTATGTGTATTGAAATATGTGTGCATTCGTGTGCATATGCAAAATCACGTCCGTATAAACATACTTTTATTACTCTTTGTTGCTTTTTTGACTTGTAGTCTATTGCTGTAAATACCGACGGTATTTACAAGCAATGTTCGGGATTTTATGAAAATGTGTTTTTGAGAAAAATTTACCTACGCGCTGCAGTAACCAGACAAGCCGACATATGTTTCGATGATACTGGAGTTACATCTCTTCAAGGACTTTTCTTCCCGGCATTGTGAGAGTCGAACTCACAACACTGTAGTGACTTGTATGCTAGAAGGTCTAGCACCTTAGGCCACTACCCAGCTTGAAGGTAAACCCTTCTCAGTGTCCATTTATGCATATATTTATACTTCCATATAGAACATTTCTTTAATTTCAATGCTAACTTATATGAAAGATTTGCGAATTTTTAGGACTTGGTGTGAAACCTATGAAAGAATTTTCATACTTAATTAAGCACGAATATTTTTCCATTTATAACATTTTAAACTCTTTGTTGCTTTTTTGACTTGTAGTCTATTGCTGTAAATACCGACGGTATTTACAAGCAATTTTCGGGATTTTATGAAAATGTGTTTTTGAGAAAAATTTACCTACGCGCTGCAGGAACCAGACAAGCCGACATATGTTTCGATGATACTGGAGTTACATCTCTTCAAGGACTTTTCTTCCCGGCATTGTGAGAGTCGAACTCACAACACTGTAGTGACTTGTATGCTAGAAGGTCTAGCACCTTAGGCCACTACCCAGCTTGAAGGTAAACCCTTCTCAGTGTCCATTTATGCATATACATATTTATACTTCCATATAGAACATTTCTTTAATTTCAATGCTAACTTATATGAAAGATTTGCGAATTTTTAGGACTTGGTGTGAAACCTATGAAAGAATTTTCATACTTAATTAAGCACGAATATTTTTCCATTTATAACATTTTAAACTCTTTGTTGCTTTTTTGACTTGTAGTCTATTGCTGTAAATACCGACGGTATTTACAAGCAATTTTCGGGATTTTATGAAAATGTGTTTTTGAGAAAAATTTACCTACGCGCTGCAGGAACCAGACAAGCCGACATATGTTTCGATGATACTGGAGTTACATCTCTTCAAGGACTTTTCTTCCCGGCATTGTGAGAGTCGAACTCACAACACTGTAGTGACTTGTATGCTAGAAGGTCTAGCACCTTAGGCCACTACCCAGCTTGAAGGTAAACCCTTCTCAGTGTCCATTTATGCATATATTTATACTTCCATATAGAACATTTCTTTAATTTCAATGCTAACTTATATGAAAGATTTGCGAATTTTTAGGACTTGGTGTGAAACCTATGAAAGAATTGTCATACTTAATTAAGCACGAATATTTTTCCATTTATAACATTTTAAACTCTTTGTTGCTTTTTTGACTTGTAGTCTATTGCAATTTTCGGGATTTTATGAAAATGTGTTTTTGAGAAAAATTTACCTACGCGCTGCAGGAACCAGACAAGCCGACATATGTTTCGATGATACTGGAGTTACATCTCTTCAAGGACTTTTCTTCCCGGCATTGTGAGAGTCGAACTCACAACACTGTAGTGACTTGTATGCTAGAAGGTCTAGCACCTTAGGCCACTACCCAGCTTGAAGGTAAACCCTTCTCAGTGTCCATTTATGCATATATTTATACTTCCATATAGAACATTTCTTTAATTTCAATGCTAACTTTAATTGAAGTTTTCTTACAAATATTTGGTAATTATTTTGTAAATTTAAAAGTTAAACAAAATATTTTTCAAAAAAAAAAATATTTTTTTTATTAATTTTGCGAAATAAGCGCCAAAATAAACATGTTTTCCGATAAGAAAGGTAAGTATACTAATAGCTCTACAATAATTTACAAAAATATGTTTAAAAATTTAATTTTATTCAAAATTGTTTAGCGGTGCAATAGCGGTTCGACTGCGTTTTGTTGTAGGAAGACAAATCCGATTGTACAAAGCAATTGACATTTCACTTTCGCGATACAGAGTGTACGCGATTCGAGAGGGAAAAAATGAATGCGAAAAGGGAAAAAACAAATCCGAAAATGTCAATTTCCGTTGCGATAGTTGAGTTACAGAGTGTCGCTAAGGCAAATGCCAAACAATTTTCTTTCGCATCGCAATAGTGACCCCCAGTGTTTCTCGAGTCTTCGTCTAACGTTAGAGATTTGAGAATGGGGCTAGTTCTCTAAGATACCCCCAATCGAAATCTAACTTCCTGGTTTGTTAGGTAACAGGGCTTTAACTGGTCATCTGATTGAAAAACATTCTATGGCGCGTTTTTAAGGTTACAGAAACAGGAGATTTTTCGAATAAAGCGAAAATGGCTTTTTCTCGAATTTTGAAAAACTATAACTTTGCGCAATCTCAAAACCTATAGAGAATTTTTTAATTTTTCTCTTCACGTAATAAATGTATAACAATTTTTGTGCTATCAATTTCCTTTATATCGTTACCTTAATACACAAAGGCCCTAATTGACACATTTTCGAAAATGAGTTTTTCACATATTTAAGTATGATATATTAAATACTCACTCAATACAAATTTTAAGGAGATACTAGCATCAATAACGGAGATATTCCAAATTTACAAAGCTTTATTTGCATGCTTTTTTTGATTCTTCTGTAAACTTTTTTTATGTCAATAAAGGCCTTTGTGAATTAAGGTAGCGATATTATCTGCTGCCAGAATGCAATGGTTTATAAAATTTTCAAACGGAACTTGAAAGCTCTCCAATATCATATTCCGCCCGGAGAACTCAAGATTTGCAAAAAGTTGGCATAGCGACTCTTCTCTTCTCTTATTTGTGTAAATGTTGAAAAAAGAAAGAAACAAATTCCGGCTTAGTGGGTTAAGTACTTCGACCGTCCAAATAAGACAAGTATATATAAACAAAGTAAAATAAAAACAAATATTTTTTTTTTATTTGGGCGGCCGAAAATGCTCAGCACAGGAAACATAAAGTTGGATTTATATTCGCCCTGCAAAATGCGGAACACTTTGATTTACAAATAAGACTAAGGTATCTAAATTGTTGTTGTAATTTGAATTGCTTCTTTTGTTCTTCTGGTGGCATCTAAAAATGTTAAAAGTCAAGCCGTCGGGACACTTTTACAATACAATCTGCCCCTACTTTCGAACTGAAATTAATTAATTTGCATTTATCTAGCTGAAAAAAAACAGCGATATACTGGACCGTGGTTCTTGGTCGTCTAAATTGGACTTTATATTATCTGTTGTCGGCCTCGCTATTGGACTAGGTAATGTCTGGCGATTTCCCTATTTATGTTACAAAAATGGTGGTGGTGCATTTCTCTTACCTTATTTTATGGCGCTCATATTAGCTGGAATACCAATGTTCTTCATGGAGCTAGCGCTGGGTCAGATGTTAACAATTGGAGGTCTGGGAGTGTTTAAGATCGCACCGATATTTAAAGGTAAGTTTCTCATTCAAAGCCATGTTCATCATAACTAAAGTCAGTTTTCCAGGGATTGGTTATGCAGCCGCTGTTATGTCATGTTGGATGAACGTTTATTATATTGTAATTCTGGCATGGGCCGTTTTTTATTTCTTTATGTCCATGAGAAAAGGTAAGAATGATAAGTCCAATAAGTTTTGAAACTCGACTGTCATCGCCACGTATTCCATCTGTAGTTTATAATAGTTATTCAACTCTGAAATAATCGATTAATACATCGTACTGCACAAATATATACTTGTCTGCATTTTCCTCCTGATTTCAGCTCCACATTCATCATCCTTTTCATATGCATTTTTATACCCAGCGTACTAGTACCAGCACAAGGGTATTATAATTTTGCCCACATAACGGTACTACTTAACGGCACAAAATAATCGAGATAGATATAGAGTTCGATATATATATGAAAGTTCTTAGGTTGAAAAGAGGAGTTCATTAAGGCATAAATTGACATATATCGGTGGCTGAATTGGTTAAAATGATATAATTTTATAGGTTAATCCCCATGGTCATTCTCTTATGATTTTTCCATAAATGTTTTATAGTGAGCGTGGCACCGCCCACTTTTAACGTAGGTGTTATCGTTGGCGACAACCTGACCAGGCCACTCCGACGTAATTGGTTTAAGGGCTTGCCAAGGGATTCCAACAGCAGCGTCTGTCATCATGACATGCGGCTGCAAGCGGGCGTCTGGATCAAGCGGCTCGCTAAATAAATATGTAACTTAAATCCAACTCCCCAGATCTAACAACCGAGCCTCGGATATGATAACTCTTTCTTCAGATAACGACCACAGCAAACGAACTAGGACTATGAGTAATGAAATCAGGGCATGCTCTTGGAATGTCCGAACCCTTTCTAGGGAAGGTGACGATGCCCGCCTAGTTGAGGTCCTCAACAAGGCAAAAGCTGACATCACCACTATAAAAGAAATGTGATGGACGGGGCAAGGTTATAAGACCATCCGAACCTGCAACGTCTCCTAGAGCGGCCATACTAATGAGCGCAGATTCGGCGTCGGTTTTGTGGTACGAAAGAGACTTGTAAAACATGTAGTGTCCTTCACAGCCGTGAATGAGCGTCTCGCCACAATCCGAATTAAACTACGATTTTTCACCATATCGTTTATCTGCGTGGACGTACCGACCGAAGACAAGGACGACGTGGAAAAAGACGCATTCTACGCGAAATTAGAAGAAACTTATGAGCGCTGCCCCCGTCATAATATCAAAGTCATGCTTAGGGACTTTAACGCAAGGGTGGACAAAGAGGGTGTATTTGGCTCCACTGTTAGTAAGTTCACCCTCCATGATGAGACTTCGCCAAATGGTTTCAGACTGATTGACTTCGCCGGTGCACGAAACATGGTCGTATCCAGCACCAGGTTCAAGCAAAAAAAGATCCATCAAGCCACATGGCTATCGCCAGATCGGAAAACACGCAACTAGATCGATCACTTTGTGATAGACGGACGGCACGCTTCCAGCGTTATGGACGTACGTACGATGAGGGGCCCGAACATCGACTCCGATCACTACTTGGTAGCAGCCAATATTCGTACCCGCCTAAGTACAACAAAAGAGGCGCCACAAAAAACGCAAGGAAAGCTGGACGTCGAAAAAATGCAGTCACAACAGGCAGCCAATGATTTCGCATAACGACTCGCACACCTGCTCTCTGAGAGCACAATTCAACCCAACGGAGTGCGTGAGCAGTGGGAACATATTTCCGGAGCACTTCGTACCGCAGCCGAAGAAGTAATTGGATTCCGGCAAGTGAAAAAAACAGGTGGTACGATGACAGAGAGTGCAAATGACTAAGAAAGGACGATGCCTATTCTGCGACGTTAAAAGCGAATGCAACGAGGAGCGTGTGTGAACACTTCCGTGAGATGATGAGGGAAGCGAGGCGGCTTTTCCGGGCGAAGAAAAAGGAAGCGGAAAAGCGTGAAATCGAAGAGCTTGAAATGCTAGCCAGCAGAAGCAACGTCCGAAAATTTTATCAAAAAACCCGACGAATGACGGAAAGTTTTAAACTTGGGCCAAACTCCTGTAAAAATGACAACGGCGACCTGGTGCCAGATGTTCAGAGAGTACTAAGGTTATGAAGGGATCACTTCTTTTCCCTTCTAAACGGAGGAACAGAGCAACAATCCAGAGAAGAGGACGAATCCGACCCCACAATCGAAGACGATGGAATCGAAGTTCCACACCCCGACTATAACGAGGTGCGAATAGCTATATCACGGCAAAAAAACAATAAAGCGGCGGGTTCTGATGGCCTGCCCGCTGAGCTATTCAAATGCGGCGGCGAGGAGCTGGTAAGGTGCATGCACCAGCTCTTATGCAGAATATGGTCGGATGAATGCGTGCCTGAAGATTGGAATCTAAGTATTCTCTGCCCAATCCATAAGAAGGATGATCCCGCAAACTGCGCCAACTATCGTAGAATAAGCCTTTTGAATATCGCATATAAGGTCCTATCAAGCGTGTTGTGCGAAAGACTGAAGCCTGACGTAAACCGACTGATTGGGCCTTATCAGTGTGGCTTCAGACCTGGTAAATCTACCATCGACCAGATTTTTACAATATGCCAAATCTTGGAAAAAAACCCGTGAGAAAAGAATCGACACACACCATCTCTTTGTTGATTTTAAAGCCGCCTTCGACAGCACGAAAAGGAGTTGCCTATATGCCGCTATGTCTGATTTTGGTTTCCCAGCAAAACTTATACGGCTGTGCAAAATGACGCTGAGCAATACCACCAGATCGGTCAGAATTGGGAAGGACCTCTCCGAGCCGTTCGAAACTAAGCGAGGTTTCAGGCAGGGCGACCCCCTATCGTGCGATTTCTTTAATTTGATGTTGAAGAAAATAATTCAAGCTGCAGAACTTAATCGCGCTGGAACAATATATTACAAGAGCGTACAACTGTTGGCGTATGCCGACTACATCGACACGATTGGCCTTAGCAACGGCGCCGTAACTTCTGCGTACTCCAAATTAGAAAAAGAAGCGGAAAAAATGAGTTTGGTGGTGAAAGAAGGCAAAACGAAGTACCTGCTGGCATCATGAAAAGAGTCAGCGCATTCGCGTCTTAGCAACTACGCCACTGTTGGCACTCTCTCTTTTCGAGAGAAAAATTCTTCGAAAGACTTATGAACCCCTAAAAGTTGGCGACTGCGAGTACCGAAGAAGATATTTTTATCAGCACCCGCCGGTGGAAGTAGAGGAAGAGGGAGGCAGGACCAAGTGGAGGCAGATCTGAGAAACGCGGTGTCTCCAATTGGCACCAGTTGGCTCAACAAAGAGCCGGTAGAAACGCTACATTTGACTTCAAAGTTTCTATGACATTATTTTTGGCGCGAAAATTGATGTTTATGTAATTTTTATGTGACAATTTGTACAATAAATGCTTTCATTGTTATTTGTGCTAATAACAAGTGCTTTTATTGTTATTTGTGCAACTAAAAAGTTAAATAAAAGTATTTCGTCAATACTAAATACGGTCTTTAGGTAAAAGCAATATGTTTTTGGTACTTCTTTGGTTGAATCTTGTTACTTTACCTATTTTCTTTATTGAAGTGACAAGGTAGATGATGAAGGTAACAAGGTAGCAGTTTCTGCTTAACGAAGGAAAATGGATAAAGCTTCTTCGCAAAAAAATATCTTCTGTCGTATACATTCCACCGGCTGATGTTGATGCCGTGAGTGACGAAGAACTAATTGACGATAATGAGATAATAACAGAAGTAGCAACTACGACGTATATATGTGGGGAATGAATCAGATGTGGAAGATCATCATGCATCAAGTTTAGTTGGAACGCCTGATTCCGAATCATCCACTTCCGCAAAAAACACTAGGTACACTCCAGGAAAAAGTTTCGGTACACCAAAATGGAAGAAAACCAAACGTATTGATTTTAAATTTGGACCGCCTGATGAATCAGATATGGAATCACTAAAAAGAAACGTCGTTGAATCTATGAGTGAGTCTGAACACTTATTATATTACTATTTTAAATTTTGTTTTGACATTTCGTTCAGGTTAAAAAACCCTTTTGAATTATTTCTGCATTTCTTCGATGAATAAATAATTAAAATGTTCGTTGAGAATACAAATGTTTATGCTCAACAAAATAATATGGTTTTCAATATTACTAAACAACAGATATATCGTTTCATCGGGATTTTGATACTAATTGGTTATCATACTTTACCTCACGTTGAACATTATTGGAGTACCCAGCAAACATATGGTGGGCCTATAGTAAAGCAAGCATTATCACGTAATAACTTTCAGTGATCAAAAGAATATTTCATTTAATGGACAATAATGAAATTGATGCCACGGACAGATTTGCTAAAGTTCGTCTACTAATTGATGCATTGAATCGTAGGGACATGCAGTTTGGAATTTTTGAAACATTTTTGTCCATTGATGAAAAAGTGAGACCCTACTTTGGTCTACAATCGTGCAAAATGTTTATTCGTAACAAGCCAATTGGATATGGTTTTAAGTATTGGGCTCTTTGCTCACACAATGGTTATTTATATGCAGTGGCACCATACGGAGGATCAACTGTACCATAGGACAAGAATATAGGCCACTATGGACTTACTCAGTCAATAGCACCACTGCTACCGCATGGAAAAATTGATCTCTAAATCAGAAGCAACTCGCCCTATGTATCAAATTGATTTCAAAACTGAAATTGTAAATTCTTTACTTTTATATTGTGAAGACGTTTCTGATGAAACAAGTGATGCGTCTGACATCGAAAAAGCAGAGAGACCAGTCCACCTGGAACAAATATTCGTGACCATGTGGTAGGGAAACCTCCAGGTAACAAACGTAAAAGATGTGCTATGTGCCACTAGCAAACTGTTTATGAATGCAAAAAATGCAATTTGAGATTACATCCAAAATGTCTTGCCGAGTATCATAGAAATTTAGGTAATAAGAAAATGTAATGTACGTCGTAATTGTAATAGAACATTTGTTTTAAACTAAACATATATGTAACTACATGAATAAAGAGCATTATCAAAAAAAAAATCCAATTAGACATTTATGTTAGTTACCTTATTTATATGAAGCACGTTTCACCGCGTTTTAACCAGCATTGCGTCGCAACAGTCTATGCTGGCTCACACCGTTGACCCATCAGGCTGAAAATTTGCATGGTGATCAGTAGACCTCTAATATCCAGCATAAAAACGCGATTTAAACCGTCATTAAAGGCAACAAATTATTTGAAACGGAACGGTTATAGATCGGTTTATTCAGATATAATTTGTCCGGCTGACGACCAACAAACAAAATTAAATTTACAGCCAAACGAAAAAATATGACAAAACAAAGTCAATAATTCAAAATTAAAGAAAATGCTAAGATCTAAAAAATATTTCAAAGTACAAATTCATTCAAGTACATCCCAACAACAACAGGAGGCATTTTCGAAAATTTGACTGGTCGTAACTTTTAAACTTATTACGATGGAGTTTGACACAAAGCATACTAGTATCGTTGGGAGTATACCTGATGAAATTGGATAAATCGCTCTCCAACCACGCCCACTTTCGATATTGAAAGCTTCGAAAATCAATTGATATAATTCGATAACGGAAATGGCTAAAATGATATAGTTTGGTAGGATGAACCCCCTAGTCATTCTATTATGATTTTTTGATAAATTTTTAAAACCAGGCGTGGCACCGCCCACTTTTCAGGGAGGCATATTTGAAAATTTCACGGGTCATAACTTTTAAACTGATTACGGTAGAACGATGAAATTGGTACAAGGTATACTAGAATAATACGGAGTATACATGATATTATTGGACGAAATCGCTTCCCACCACTCCCACTTCCGAAACGGAATATTTCGAAAATCATATGAAAACTATCGCTGGGTATTTAATGTTCGGTTTACCCGAATATTTTCAACGGGGTTTCATTTGGGACTATTAGCAACACCATTTTAAAACACCTTTTATTTAATGCTCATATTATGGCTCTTAAAACTATTCGATTAATAAAATAATCGAACATTCGATTTTCGATTTTGGTCCGATTGAAAATCGATTTTTACTATTCTGTTAGTTGAATTTTTTAGATAATTCGAATAATCGCCACTCAACCATTATTCGATTTCTATTAAAATCGATTACTTGTTCAATGAAATAAAAAAAAAATTTTATTTAGTTTTAAAATTGCTCTTCTTTTAGAAGGAGTGCTAGAAGAATAAGTTGGGTTAGGTTCAAGTGGCTGCCGCAGGGGCACACTTAGGCCAGTTTTGAAAGGCCAGTTGTGATACCACCAGAACTAGGAAAGTCAGTCCCGGGACCCGGTCATATGGAAAATCCCGGGACTGATATTCCTAAACCGGCACCGTTACTCCTCCTCGAACCACTTAGATGACTTTATGAAGGCCATCAAGTCCTTTATGTCCATTTCCGCGATCCGACTTAGGCTATCCCGGAAGGGAACTCCCAAAAAGCGCGTTCTCGCGCCGCTTAAAGCCGGGCAGTTGCAGATGAGGTGCTTCACCGTTTCCTCTTCCTCATCATATTTGCAGCACCTACAGCATCGTCGGTAGGGCACACCTAGCCTTTCTGCGTGCCTACCAATAAGACAGTGCCCAGTTAGAACACCTATTAATACGGAAATGTCTCTCCTTCTTAGGGCGTGAATGCCTCTAGATCTTTTATGATCCCATTTTGGCCAGGCTTGTTTGAATGTCCGGCACCATGGGGATTGTTGCCACCTTTCGTTGGCTTGACGGAGTGTGCACTCCTTCAGCATTAGCTTCCATGTGGCAACGGCATACCTAAGCGCTCTTTATCCCGAAGAACCTGCTTGGTCATACCCTGCCTGGCAAGTTCGTTTGCCTTACAATTTCCCTCAATATCCCTGTGTCCCGGGACCCATGTGAGGTTGAAGCGGTTCTGTTGGGCCATCTCTTGAAGAGATCGACGACAGCTGAGCGTCACTTCAGTGTTGAACAAATAAGAGCCAAGAACTTTGATGGCCGCCTGGCTGTCGCTGAAAATAACGATGCCCTCGCCGATAGCGCGTTTACTTATCCAAATCGCGGCATCCAAGATTGCTGAGACTTCAGCCTGGAATACGCTGCAGTGATCAGGTAGTCTGAAGGAGAGCTCAAGTTCCAGATCAATTGAAAAAACTTCTCCTCCAACTCTGCCGTCTAGCTTCGAGCCGTCAGCATAAGCAGAAATGCCGCCATTAGTAGCGGGGCAGCGATCCATCTGGGAATGCTCGTTTTGAAGCAGCTGTATCCGACTGTTGTAGGCGCACATCGACCTGTGCTCAGAGGGAGAAAACTATAAGATTTAGAAAACTGGAGTGCCCAGTTGTGCTTGCGCCCCCAGCCAGACGTTGCCCTTACCGCTGCTGCCCGGTACGCTTCCCGATCTAGTGGCAAAATGCCTAGAATTGCCTGAAGAGCTTCGTTGGGCGTTGTTCTTAGAGCGCCGCTAATACAGATCATGCCAGCTCTTTGGACTTTAGCAAACCGATTCAGGTTTTTGGCCTTGTGCAGCGCAGGATGTGTCTCGTAGCAATGAGTTGACAGTGAGGTTCCATAGAAGCGAGCAGAGAATACCACCCTGAGGCATGATAAGTCAACCGTACCAAGTGATGAAGATATATTCCTCCCCCGTAGTAGTTGATTGATTAGTCCAGTTAGGGATCTGCTTATGCCCAGATTAGTAAGAGCGGTGTTAATAGCCTCCGGAATTATATTGTTGAAAGCCCCTTCAATGTCAAGGAAGGCCACGAGACAGTAATCCTTTTCACCCAACGATTTTTCAATGATAGAGACTAGGCTGTGGAGCGCAGTTTCTGTTGATTTACCCTTGGTGTAAGCATGCTGATAGCTGGAGATAAGGTTGCTATCAATAGTAGTGGAGAGGTAGACGCTGATTATCCCCTCGAAGGTTTTGAGTGCAAAGGACGAGAGGCTGATGGGTCTGTACTCCTTTGACTCGTAGTGGGAGGCCTTCCCAGCCTTAGGAATAAACACTACCGTGGCGTGTCTCCAGGAGCACGGAATGTAGTTGAGAGCTGTATATAGAAATACTAGCCATTTGGCTGATGTCTCCAGCGTGTTAATGAGTTGCGCGGGGATAATTTTGTCCGGTCCGGCAGCCTTAAAAGGTTCAAAGCTCTTAACTGCCCGCCTTACCCTTTCCTCCGTGATGGGTATATTTACTGCCAGGCTTGTTGCAGGTGCTGACGGTGCATTATCCAAGTTACCCGGAAAATGTGTATTCAAGAGCAGCTCAAGGATTTCCCCTTCCGTGCTGGTCCAGGATCCGTTAGGCTTCTGCAAATAGCTAATAGTTGTTTGAGTTTTCGAGAGAACTAGTCTAAATCTTGCTATGTCGTCCACCTTTTCGACCCCAGTGCAGAAGTTCCTCCACGAGGTTCTCTTTGCCTGACTAAGGGCTTTTTTGTAGGCCCTTAGTTTAACTTTGTATTCGAGCCTTTGAGGTCCCGTGTCGAGGTTTTTAGCCTTACTAAATTGTTTCCACCAATGTGGCCTATCTTTACCACGTGGGTTTGGCACTGGGCAAGCTTGTTCTAGGGCATTTGAGAGCGCCGTGGTGTATGTCGTTACCAGGTCCTCCAGCTCCTCAACCGATGAGAGGGCTTGTGGGTAGTACTGGAAGGTCTCTGTCTAAAATTGTATTGTGTAGTTGCCAGTTGGTATTGCGTGTATTGCGCTTCATAATAGGTTGCCCTATACGAAAGTCCAAGGGTATTTCTTTCTATATATCGGTGGTCGGAGAATGAGTGTTCTTCAAGACACGCCATTTTCTGACCCACTCATAAGCGCCTACACTGATAAGGTACAATCAGTTTGTCGCGATGGGCTTCAATCTTTCACACAATACGCTAGAAAGAAACTTATATGCGATATTAAGAAGACTGATTCCGGGGTAATGGTGCGGTTAGCGGGGTCGCATTTCTTGTGGATTGGGCGGAGCACACTTAAATTCCAATCCGGACGCATGCACTCGTCTGACCTCCCTACGGTTTTAGTGACGAAAGTGGGCACGCTACCCACGTTGCAAACTACCAGGTTGGTTGTTAATAGGTAGTCAAACAGAGACTCGCCCCTGGCATTGATATCTGAGCTTCCCATAAGCTAGGAGTGAGATTTATAGTTTTATATGAAATGCAAGAATGTAAGCAAGTTACCTACATTCAATGTGCTGTTAAACTGTGTTTATTGATGTTCTTACTTAATAATTTCCAATAAAAGGGATGCTATCAGTGTTTGATGCGATTATATGAAACCGATTTTCAAAAATTCATCATCATTCATCATTTATTGGCGCTTAACCGCCTAAGCGATTTTGGCCGTCGCCTATCAAAGCACGCCAGTCATTCCTTTTTAGCGATAACTGACGCCAATTGGAAACCCCAAGGGAGTTCAAGTCATCCTCCACCTGTTGTTTCCATCTCAGTCGAGGCCTCCCCCTTCCTCTGCGGCCGAATTCGGGTGACGATTGGAAAACCTTCTGGGCTGGAGCTTCTTTGTCCATTCGCATGACGTGACCCAGCCAGCGGAGCCTTTGGGCTTTAATTCGCTGGACTATGGTCAGATCTGCGTAAAGCTCGTACAGCTCATCGTTAAATCTCCTTCGATACTCGCCGTCGGCATCACGGGAAGGACCATAATTCTTCCGGAGAACTTTTCTCTCAAATACTCCAAGGGCCATCTCATCTTCTCTTGACATTGTCCATGAATCTGAGCCATACATCAGGACAGGTATGATGAGAGACTTATAGAGCGCGATCTTTGTTCTTCGAGAGAGGACTTTACTTCTCAATTGCCTACTCAGTCCAAAGTAGCACTTGTTCGCAAGAGTGATTCTCCGTTGGATTTCTAGACTGATATTATTTTCGGTGTTAATGCTGGTTCCCAAATAGACGAAGTCCCTCACAGTTTCAAATTTGTAACTATCAACAGTGACGTGGCTGCCAAGGCGCAGGTGCGCCGATTCTTTCTTTGATGACAGCAAATACTTCGTCTTGTCCTCGTTGACCGCAAGACCCACTTTTTTCTCTTCTTTATCCAGTCCAGAGAAGGCAGCGCTTACGGCGCGGTTGTTAAGGCCAATGATATCAATATCATCGGCATACGCCAGCAATTGCACGCTCTTGTAAAAGATTGTACCATTGCGGTTTAGCTCTGCTGCTCGAATTATCTTCTCCAGCATCAGGTTGAAGAAATCGCACGAAAGGGAGTCGCCCTGTCTGAAGCCTCGTTTGGTTTCAAATGGCTCAGAGAGGTCCTTCCCGACTCTGACGGAGCTGTTAGTATTGCTCAACGTCATTTGGCAAAGCCGTATAAGCTTTGCAGGGAAGTCAAATTCAGACATGGCGGCATACAGGCAACTCCTTTTTGCGCTGTCAAAAGCGGCTTTGAAATCGACAAAGAGATGGTGTGTGTCGATTCTTTTATCATGGGTCTTCTCCAGGATTTGGCGTATCGTGAAAATCTGGTCGATGGTAGACTTACCAGGTCTAAAGCCACACTGATAAGGTCCAATCAGCTTGTCTACGATGGGCTTCAGTCTTTCACACAATACGCTAGAAAGAACCTTATACGCGATATTAAGAAGGCTGATTCCGCGGTAGTTGGTGCGGTTAGCGGGATCGCCTATTTTGTGGATTAGGCAGAGCACACTTAAATTCCAATCTGGAGGCATGCACTCGTCTGACCATATTCTGCATAAGAGCTGATGCTTTTTACCAGCTTTTTTACCAGCTCTTCGCCTCCGTGTTTGAACAGCTCGGCGGGCAGTCCGTCTTTTCCAGGCGCTTTGTTGTTTTTCAGCCGGGATATAGCTATCCTCACTTCATCATAGTCAGGTGGTGGGACGACTTTACATCGCCAGGGATTGGGGTATCGGGTTCGACGTCTCCCTCGCAATTTAGCAGTGAGGAGAAGTGCTCTCTCCATAATTTAAGTACACTCGGTACGTCGGTTAGCAGGTCACCATTATTGCCCTTACAGGAACTTGCCCCGTTCATAAAACCTTTTATCCTCCGCCGGATCTTTTCATAGAATTTTCGGGCATCATTCCTTTCAGCCAGCATTTCAAGCTCCTCACACTCACGCCTTTCGGCCTCACTTTTCTTTTTTCTGAAGAGGCGTCTCTCTTCCTTCTTTGCATCACGATAGCGTTGCCATACACTGCGGGTTGCGCCCGTTAGCAACGTCTCCTTCTTTTTCGAGGCAGCTTTGCATTCCTCATCGTCCCAGTTGTTCTTGCGAGCTCGCTGGAACCCTATAGTGGCCTCAGCGGCGGTACGCAATGAGTGAGAGATATGCTTCCATTGCTCGGTTACATCATTAGGTCGAGGATTGCCCTCTGATAGCAGGTGTGATAGTCGAGTGGAGAAATTATCAGCTGTCTGTGTCATGCGCAGCTTCTCGACGGCAAACTTTTCTTCCGTTACTGTACGCACTTTCTTCATAATGGTCTGAGTCGATATTGGGACCCCGCAGGGTACGCACGTCCAGAACGGTGGAGCTATGTCTTCCGTCGATCATGACATGATAAATCTGGTTTCTTTTTCTTTGATCAGGGGACAGCCAGTTGGCTTGGTGTATTCGTTTATGCTGGAACCTAGTACTACTGATGACCATATTGCGAGCAGAGGCGAAGTCAATCAACCTAGTGCCGTTGGGTGATGTTATATCGTGGAGACTAAATTTTCCAACTCTAGGACCAAAGACTCCTTCCTTGCCCACCTTGGCATTAAAGTCGCCGAGCTCTATTTTGATATCATGTTGGGGTCAGAGATAAGTCTGTTCAAGTTTTTCGTAGAAGGAGTCCTTCTCTGCGTCGTCCGTCTCCTCAGTCGGCGCATAGGCGCAGATAAATGTTATGTTGAAAAACCTCGCCTTGATGCCGATCACAGCTAGACGTTCGTTCACAGGAGAGAACGATAGTACTTGGCGGCGAAGTCTCTTTCCCACCACGAATCCTACACCGCGCGCTTTGCCGCGTGTCTGCCCACTATATTATACGTCACAAAGTCCGATGGCTGTCTTTCCTTGTCCCGTCCATCGCATTTCCTGCAGGGAGGTGATGTCAGCCTTGGCGCCTACGAGGACATCAACCAGTCGGGCAGCGGTAGCATCCCTTGAAAGGGTCCGGACATTCCAGGTACATGCCCTTATATCCAAATCTCTATTCCTAGTACGTTTAGCCGGGTCGTCAACATTAACGAGGGTTCTCATCCGAGGCTTTTTGTTTGTTTTCATTGGAGTTGGTTTTTACGTGGCGGGTCCCAAACCCAGCGCACAACCCGTTTCGGGGGTTTTTGGAAAATATTTACACATTTATATAGCGAGCCACTTGCTATAAGAGAGACGCCCGCTTACACCCGCACCTCATGGTGAACAGACGCTGCGAAATATCTCGGTGAGACCTTAAACCAAGTATGTCAGAGTGGCCCCACCGGAGCTTCCTCTCTTTCTGCCGCAAGCCTAGATAGCTCACATTTTTGCCGATACCTCAGTTATCGATAAACATAACGAAATAAAGTCCAAATTAAACCTGTTGCCTTCCTCTTTCGTTTGACATTCCAAGGTTTCAGGACAACCACATTTTGGCCGGTAACTCTGTTATCGATAAATATATGGAAATATGACGGAACTCAAATAAACCTTAAATTTCTCCCCTTTCGTTTGATACTTATTTTGTATTTAAACTTGAAGGTTTAAAGGCAGCTACATTTTGACCGATAACTCTGTTATACCTTTCACTTCATTTATTGTCTGCCACTCTTTGCTCGATCCAATTTTGTCCTGTTAAAAACCTTTTGTTTTAATACAAGTATGTGGACAAAAAGTAGAGTTTTCGGCTTAACATATCCTGGGCGAAATATCTGGAACGGGAGTGGCACTAAATCCACACAAATAAACCAAAGCCCACAAAATTCACAATTAAAAAATCTAGAAACAAATAAGTAAATCCACAAAATCAAAATCGCCAAATTCGAAGTCCACCACGAAGTCCGCATGGATTTTCGGATGCGATGTCGTAAAATCAAGTTTGTGTTTTCATTACAAAAAATATAATTGTGCAAATAAAAAAACAATTTCATCAAAGTAGGCATTTTGATGCAAAGTAAATTTTCACTACATAGTTTTAATTCTTTCACGTCCTTAGGGAGCCAATTTTTGAACAACTTTTGCTTGCATACATATTAGGTTAGTTTAGGTTCAAGTGGCTGCCGCCAAGGCACACTAAGGCCAGTTTTGAAAGGCTCGTTGTGATACCACCATTACTAGGAAAGTCAGTCCCGGGACCCGGCTATATGGAAAATCCCTGAGTTGTTGGGATTCTCCACATAGCAGAATTCCGGGAGTGACACTCCTAAACCGAAACCGTTACTCCTCCTCGAACCACTAAGATGACTTTATGAAGGCCATCAAGTCGATCTGTGCTCAGACGGAGAAAACTGTAAGATCCCAGAATAATGGGTTGTCCAGTTGTGCTTGCGCCCCAGCCAGACGTTTCCCTTAGACGCAGAGCCGCTGCCGCTGCTGCCCGGTACGCTTCCAGATCGAGTGGCAAAATGCCTAGAATGGCCTGAAGAGCTTCGTTGGGCTTTGGTCTTAGCCAATACAGATCATGTCAAATCTCTGGACTTTACCTAACAGATTCAAGTTTGTGACCCCCATGACTCCATATAACATGATAGTTCGGATAACTGCAGTCTGCATATTTTGGAGCTGAGACCCCACCTTTTGCCAATGGCTCGTTTGTACGTATAAAGTGCAACACACGCCTTCCTCTGGCGCTGAAGAATATTCTCCTTCCAATTTAACTTCCTGTCCAGTATTGTCCCCAAGAATTTGGCTTTATCTTGGTAGGTCCAGCGGTGTTATTTTGTACCGGTTGGTGTAAAGAACGAGTTCCACTTTTCTCGGGTAGATACTAACCCCCATATTCATAAAAAATAAAATTGGTTTATAGTGCTTTTTAAAATGACATTTCCACACAAATTTTGAATTATAAGAGCTTAATAAGCCTTTTATATTTTTTATGAATAAGGGGTAAGTCCGCAACGAGAGGACCATGACGAGTCACACAGTGTTTGTAGGAATCTGCCCCTGTATGCAATGGCTAAATCGCATGTGTCTCGTAGTAACGAGTTGACAGTGAGAACACTTCCCTGTTGTGTTCCCCTTGTGACATAGTGTGATAAATCCACCGTACCAAGTGATGAAGATATTTTACTTCGCCCGTAGTGGTTGATCGATTAGTCGTATTAGGGATCTGCTTATGCTCAGATTAGTTAGAGGGGTGTTAATAGCCTCCAGACTTATATTGTTGAAAGCCCCTTCAATGTCAAGGAAAAAATTCGGTTTTGAGATCAAACAAATTTTTAATGTCATTGAAGGTGAAATGAACGAAGTGAAGGCACTTTGTGAAAAGTATAGTGAAGTTTTCGAGCCGGCACTTGGTACATTGAAAAATTTTAAAGCTTCAATTTATCTTAAACCAAACGCAGTGCCCAAATTTTATAAAAGCCGTCAAATTCCTTTTTCGCAAGTGTCTAAATTCAAAAAAGTAGCTGATAGGCTCATAAGCGCGGGTATTTGGTAACCGGTTAAGTTTTCTCAATGGGCTTCACCCATAGTACTAGCACCAAAGGTGGATGGTTCAATCAGAATATGTGGGGACTTCAAACAAGCTATCAATTCGCAAATACCCCACACCATTCGCTGCGGCAAGCAATTTTGCAAAATCGACCTCAAGGATGCGTACCTCCAAATGGAATTGGATGAAAATTCAAAGGCTCTCATGGTAGTCAGCACGCCCTTGGGCGCCCCAGCTATATTTCAAAAACATCTCGAGCGACTACTCCACGGCATCGAAGGTTGTGGCAACTATCTTGACGATATCATTATTACTGCGCCAACATTCGAGGAACATATCCAACGACTTGAAATGGTTTTAGAAATCCTTAAGACCAATGGAATCAAGTGTAAGCAGCAAAAGTGTCTTTTCTGCAAAATAAAATCGAATACCTTGGTCGTCAGATCAGCGATGAGGGTGGTATAAAAAAAGCAATTCGGTCGCTTAGTTCGAGCTCCTAATAAAAGTTGTTTTCATTACATCGTGAAGCAGTTGGTGATCATATTTTGTTGGATAAAATAAAGCAAGATACTCTGCAAGCTGTTGTGCCCGCAAATAAGTGTCAGTATCGCATAATTTACTAATAAGTGCAATTTTATATTAATTTGCGCTTATTAGTGTATTTGTTGTTGCAGTGCATATTAATTTTTTGCATATTCCCGCCCAACTAGTTTTGTTAGTGTACTTGCTAATAATTTTGTTTCTTGTCTTTCTTTTTTATTCTTCCACGACAAATTGAGGATCAGCTGTTCACCTTGCTTGAATCCAGTGCCTACCAAACTATCACTAGTTTCAATTCAGTCTGCAGTGTTATATTTTTCTATAGTACAGAGGCTCTCTAACTATCGTACAGAATTACACGCAGTAGTAAATCTGTGAAATTTTTAATATTGTTTTATTTTACTTTTTCGCTGAGCAAGGCAACAAACCTCAATCTGCTAGGTAAAGTACACAGATCTTGCATGATCTGTATAAGCGGTGCGTTAAGAACAACGCCCAATGAAGCACTCCAAGCCATTCTTGGCATTTTGCCACTCGATCTGGAAGGGCACCGAGTAGCAGCAGCATCGGCTCTGCGTCTAAGGGAAACGTCCGGCTGGGGCGCAAGAACTACTGGACACGCCTGTATTTTGGGATCCTTTAGCTTTCTTCCGCTGAGCACAGATCGCGGTGCGACCACAACAGTCGGAGGTAGCGGTTTTAAAATCAATATTCCCAGGAGGGAAGAATGGGAGAGCACGGATCGGAGTCCCGTCACTCATGGCGGCACTTCCATTTATACTGATGGCTCGAAGTTAGACGGCACAGTTGGGGGAGGGGTTTATTCAAAGGATCTGAACCTTGAGCTCTCCTTCAGACTACCTGATCACTGCAGTGTCTTCCAGGCTGAAGTTTCAGCAATCATGGACGCCGCGGCTTGGATAGGCCAACACACTATCAGACAGGACATTTTTATATTCAGCGACAGCCAGGCGGCCATCAAATCCCTTGGCTCTTACTCGTTCAACTCTGAACTGACGCTCAGCTGTCGTCGATCTCTACAAGAGATGGCCCAACAGAATCGCGTTAACCTCACATGGGTCCCGGGGCATAGGGACATTGAGGGAAATTGTAGGGCAGACGAACTTGCGAGGCAGGGCACGACCAAGCAGGTTCTTCGCGATAAAGAGCGCTTAGGTATGCCGTTTGCCACATGCAAGCTTATGCTGAAGGAATACACACTCCGCCAAGCCAACGAAAGATGGCTGCAATCTCCAGGATGCCGGATATCCAAAGAAACCTGGCCGAAATGGGATCATAAAAGATCAAGACAAATTTATGCCCTAAGGAGAAGAGAAATCTCCATATTAATAGGCGTATTAACTGGGCACTGCCTCATTGGTAGGCACGCAGAAAGACTTGGTGTGCCCTACCGACGATGCTGTGGGAGTTGTAAGGATGATGAGGAGGAGGAAACGGTGGTGCACCTCATCTGCAACTGCCCGGCTTTAAGTGGCGCGAGAATGCGCTTTTTGGGAATTCCCTTCCTGGTCAGCCTACGCCAGGTCACGGAGCTGGACATAAAGGACCTGATGGCCTTCATCAAGTCATCTAAATGGTTCGAGGAGGAGTAACGGTGTCGGTATAGGAAAGTCAGTCCCGGGATTCTGCTATGTGGAGAATTCCGTTAATACCGGGATTTTCCATATGGCAGGGTCCCGGAACTGACTTTCCTAGTGTTGGTGGTATCACAACGGGCCTTTTAATACTGGCCTAGGTGTGCCTCTGCGGCAGCCACTTGAACCTATTTTACTTTGTTATTTTTTTGACAAACAAAGTGAATTTTTCTTCATAGAAATCTATTTACAAAAAAAAATTTCATATGTACCTCACTTAAAATGACTATATCTTTTTTGTTTATTGGGCGATTTTGATAAAATAAAGTTTAGGGCTCCTTGTAAGCTTCAAGCTGTCCACCAGAAAAAGTCTCATTAAAATCCGTTTCTTAGTTTCTGAGATCCTTACGTTCAAACGGACAAACAGATAAACAGACAAACAGACAGACAATAATTCTAAAAATGGTTGAAATGGACTCTATAACATTCCTCAAGTCATCCCCAGTCATTTTTTCAAAGAAATTTTCAATGTACAGACACGACTTTTCTACAGCTTTATTATAGTATAGATAGATAGATAAATGAATGGATGAATAGATTTAAAAATTTTATTTCCCAAATTTTATGGTACGCCACTGTACCTATGCCTTTGATTTCTGATTTAGCTGAAATTGAAAAAAAAAATGCTAAACAAAAATTTGTGAGAGGCACGTTTTGTTATTTTTTTGACAAAACAAAGTGAATTTTTTTCTTCATAGAAATCTTTTTACAAAAAAAAATTTCATAGGTACCTCACTTAAAATGACTATATCTTTTTTGTTTATTGGGCGATTTTGATAAAATAAAGTTTAGGGCTCCTTCTAAGCTTCAAGCTGTCCAGCAGAAGAAGTCTCATTAAAATCCGTTTCTTAGTTTCTGAGATCCTTACGTTCAAACGGACAAACAGATAAACAGACAAACAGACAGACAATAATTCTAAAAATGGTTGAAATGGAGTCTATAACATTCCTCAAGTCATCCCCAGTCATTTTTTCAAAGAAATTTTCAATGTACAGACACGACTTTTCTACAGCTTTATTATAATATAGATAGATAGATAAATGAATGGATGAATAGATTTAAAAGTTTTATTAGAGATAAGTGAATGGATGAATAGATTTAAAAATTTTATTTCCCAAATTTTTTGGTCCGCCACTGTACCTATGCCTTTGATTTCCATCTTGAAGCTCAATTTGAGTGTTCTCTTATAAACTTATGAAGCGGGATTTAGCTATGTATTTGTATGTATGTATGTACTTAGCTCTATTGCACTCGGCTGTGCTTTTAGTTTTCAGTCGTTCACTCTCCCTCATCTTGTTAGTACGCTTTTAATATTTCGATAATTAAACATTATATTAATTAAATATTAAAACGCGTGTTTCATTTATCACAAAATATATAACCAATTTGATTGTGAAGGAAAAAGCATCTGAAGTGAGTTTTCCTACCACAAACGAGGAGCAGTTGGCTATAAAAGCAAGGCAAAGTTGAACGTGGACAGTTATAGACAGTACATGGTCTAATATTTTTTGTTTATACTTGTTTAGGTTTTACGCAAAGTTTGGATTGAAGGGTGTTATCGGTGCAATCGATTGCACACATGTGGTGCTGATTTGTCCACCAAGAAGCTTTCCGGCCAGACCCTGTAGCCTCTACATGAATCGCAATGGATAATACAGCGTCAATGTTGAAGCTGTTTGCGACGCAGAAGCCACATTCAAAGGTCAGCAGAATTAATAAAAATTTGAAAAATGGCCCTCAAAACTTGAAAATTTTATTTCAGAATTTCTACATAAATTTTGAGTATGCAGTTTTGTAGCCCATTCAATTTTAGTACAATAATGTGCAAGTTAGGAATGACCCCAAATTTTTTCTTAAATTTTCAGAATTTTTTTTGGCGAGGGTGTTGAGAAATTTCTTCCATACATCGCATGAACAAAAATACATTTTGTATGAGGGAAATTGCTCAAAAACCCCACTAAAAAAATTCTGAAAATTCAGGAAAAATTTTGATTTATTTCTAGCTTGCACATTATTGACTAAAATTGAATGGGCTACAAAACTGCATACTCAAACATTTCTAGAGATTCTGAAACAAAATTTTAAAATTATGATGCCATTTTTGAAACTTTGATTAACTTTATTTACCTATGAATAACCTTTGAAATTTTTTCGAATGTGGTTTCTGTTAAAGAATTTGCGATATTTTAAATTAAAATTATCAATCAAGCTGTGAGCTACTGCATTTGAGTTTTTTCAGCATAAACCCAGTGTATACTTATAAAAAAAAAAAACAAATACTGAAAAATGAATAAAAATTTATACAAAAGTTAAAATTTTCAAAACTCTTTATTAATTATATGATTGACTTGCAGGTTTCTTATTGGTGGGTATATATTTTATAATATACATAGTAGGTACTCAGTTTCTTCTTTGATAATTTGGTTTCATAGTAATGAGTTTTATCACATTCCATATTGCTTACTCAAAAAGTAAAATACATTCCTTTGTTTTATAAAAGGTGTTTTTTATTCATTGCTGCTTAATTTTTTTCTGCTTGTCAAAAGAAAAATTTCAATGGAAAAACAAAGAATATCGTGTTAAATTAAATAAAAACCCAAATAAAAATTCAGTAATATAAAACAAAACAAGTAAGGAAAGCTGTCTTCGGCTGTGCCGAAGGCTATATACCTTTCATGAATAAGCGTCAAGATTTTCACTGTTCGGTTGTATGGGGGCTATATGTTACATTTGCCCGATCTTGTTGATTTTCACTATATACACTACATAAATAGAAAGTACTCGAGTTGCAAAATTTTACGGTCCTAACTTTTTAATTGCAGAAGTTTTGGCCAAAAAACCTTATATCCGAACAATCGGTTGTATGGGGGCTATATGTTACATTTGCCCGATCTTGTTGATTTTCACTATATACACTACATAAATAGACAGTACTCGAGATGCAAAATTTTACGTTCCTAACTTTTTAATTGCAGAAGTTTTGGCCAAGAAACCTTATATCTGAACAATCGGTTGTATGGGGGCTATATGTTACATTAGCCCGATCTTGTTGATTTTCACTATATACACTACATAAATACAAAGTACTCGAGTTGCAAAATTTTACGGTCCTAACTTTTTAATTGCAGAAGTTTTGGCCAAAAAACCTTATATCTGAACAATCGGTTGTATGGGGGCTATATGTTATACTCGTCCGATCTTGTCAGTTCCGACAAATGATTCCTATATTACAAAATGGTGGCCACATACAAAATTTCAGCCAGATATATCAAAAATTGAGGGACTAGTTTGCGTTCAAACAGACAGACGGACAGACGGACATGGCTAAATCAACTCATTTCGTCATCCTGATCATTTCGGTATACTTATTGATGGGTCTATCTCTTCTTCTTCTCATATTTACAAACATCGGACCAAAGTTATAATACCATTTCTCATGAAAGGTATAAAAAGTTAATTCAGTCTTTCAATTTCTTAAATTACTTAATCTATATATATATAAAAAGAAGTGTACATTTTGATTGTCTTTCCATAACTCCATAACAAAAAAGGAATTCAATGTTCTTAAGCTAAACTTAAAGCATAAAAAACAAAATAAAAATTCAGTAATATAAAACAAAAAAAGTTAATTCAGTCTTTCAATTTCTTAAATTACTTAATCTATATATATATAAAAAGAAGTGTACATTTTGATTGTCACTCCATAACAAAAAAGGAATTCAATGTTCTTAAGCAAAACTTAAAGCATAAAAAAAAAACAAAATAAAAATTCAGTAATATAAAACAAAAAAATTCAGTCTTTCAATTTCTTAAATTACTTAATACTAAAAAATTCAATTCATTGTTCTAAAGCTAAACTTAAAGTATACTATGATTATTAAGATCGTATGTTATGAGCGTCAGGAGTGAGTAACAAGTAAGTAAGAAAATAATGGCAAGGTTGCGTGATTCTAAATCCTTTTTGATTTAAAATACACTTTCAAATAATCAATGACATTGATTTATGATTTCATTCCTATTCCAAATCAAAGATACTTCTGATTTGTGATTTGAATCTTCATCCAAATCAAAGATACTTTTTATTTTTTATCTGAATCTCGAATCAAAGATACATTTTAATTTTTTATTTTTATTTTATTTCAAATAAAATAAACTTTTTTATACCCAGCTGTACTTGTACACAGGGTATTATAACTTTGTTAGGATAACGGTTGGTTGTACAGGTATAAAGGAATCGAGATAGATATAGACTTCCATATATCAATATGATCAGGATCGAAAAAAATTTTGATTGAGCCATGTCCGTCCGTCTGTCCGTCCGTCCGTCCGTCCGTCCGTCCGTCCGTCCGTCCGTCCGTCTGTCCGTTAACACGATAACTTGAGCAAATAATGAGATATCTTCACCAAATTTGGCATGCGTACTTATTTGGGTTCAGAATAGATTGCTATTGAAAATGGGTAAAATCGGACCATAACCACGCCCCTTTTTCGATATCGAAAATTTCGAAAAACGTATAAAATGGGTTAATTCAATATTAGAAGCAGCTACAATGATAAAATTTGCAATATGTATTGATTTAGATGTTCTAAGGCCGATTTTATAAAAAATTTTGAAAAGGGGGCGTGGTACCGCCCACGTATATTTGAAGAAATTTTAAAATTTTGACTCTTAATAACTTCAGAACAGTTTATGCTAGTATAACGAAATTTCGTAGAGGACATACTATTGTTGTGGTAAATTCAGCTATAGAAAATAAACGAAATCGCTTCGCGACCACGCCTACTTTTTCATAAAAGTTATATTGAAAGGAGGTGGAAATATTGAAAAGTCCATATCTAATTAACTGATTTCGCTATAATAATATAATTTGGTACATGCATCAACTTTCATATTCTTTACATAATTTTTTCAAAATTTTGGAAAGTGGGCGTGGCACCGCCCACTTATGAGTCAAGCAATTTTTAAATTCGACTGCTAACAACTTCAGAACGGTGTGAGATAGATTTACGAAACTAGGTACCAGGCATGTTATGTTTATGTAGAGTACTATCACAGAAAATAAGAAAAATCGGTGAACGATCACGCCCACTTTATGTGCACAGCTGGGTATGTAATGTTCGGTTTCACCCGAACTTAAACTTCCTTACTTGTTTGTTTTTTTTTTTATGGATTTTTGATTCGTTCCATGAATCTCCATCCAAATCAAAAATACTTTTGCTTCGTGATTCGAAATTTTTTTAAAATCAAAAATACATTTTATTTTATTTTTGAACCATATGAACGAATCAAAAATCCATAAAAAAAAAAAAAAAATTTATGAAAATTTTTGTGGACTTTTGACCTGTCGAATAATTTTTATCAAATTATTCTTCTGAGTTTTTTGGCGAAAACAAGTTGAAAAATGCTACATACAATACCAACTACGATGATTGCAATTTCGATCTTGTTGAAGGATCTTGTCAAACCGCTTTGTATTGTTGCTTTTAGAAATTTAGCATCACCTTTTTACTGGTCATCGAACCAAGGAGATTAGTAATTTTCTAAAAACCGCAGTGTGTAACCATTACACCAAACCCTGCTTAGAGTGCCTGCAGGCAAATTGCAACTATATTCTCGCACATTTTTTTGTTGTTATTTTATTTAACAATGTTATTTCTTACCTAAAGCACATACCCAAAGCGACATTCTGTTGCTATTAAGTTTGGCTTAGGATTTTTGTTGCACGCATCAGCCAAGCCTTAGCTTATTGATGGTACATTCTTTGCCCGTGTCCCGGCTTTATTATAATTTAGTTGTTATTATTGGTCATTATATTCTGAACTTTTGAAAATTTTTGTGGACTTTTGACCTGTCGAATAATTTTTATCAAATTATTCTTCTGAGTTTTTTGGCGAAAACAAGTTGAAAAATGCTACATACAATACCAACTACGATGATTGCAATTTCGATCTTGTTGAAGGATCTTGTCAAACCGCTTTGTATTGTTGCTTTTAGAAAATTAGCATCACCTTTTTACTGGTTAGAAAATTACTAATCTCCTTGGTTTACTCGTTACTCACTTTTGACGCTGACATCATACGAGCTTAGTCCGGTGTTGCCTTTGCAATGCCACCAAAGCCTGAATCGCCGCAGCCAACGACGTCAACCCATTTCCCAGATTGTCTAGGGATTGAGCCAATCTTGCCTGTTCAAGACGTCTGTCCCTCATGTCCTGTTGCAGCAGTTCCAAAATTTCATCCCTACCGCCCCTTCTCCTGTTGCGTGGCGTTGGCAACAAAACTTGTCTGGGCGCGGAAGAACTGCGCGCTCCAGAATTGGGCGCATCAGGAACGGGATTGGGAGTGACAGGACGTGAGAGTGTTTGGCTGGGCGATTCACTCACAACCAAACAAAACTCTTCAAACTCTGTCGAGTCGTCCGGAACATTAGGTGGTGTTCTTTGGACCCGTACTTGATCTGGCGCTGGAGGAACATTTTCTGCATTGTTGACGTTCTATTAAAAAAAGTATTATCGTCAAAAATTTTCGTTATTATTGCAACTTTATTTACCTGGAAACCAAGCCTTGAGGTTGAGTGGCCTTCTATAGCAGCAACCCAAAACACCTCCAACGCTTGCTGCTCGAATTCCGTCAGCTCTGCGGCAGTGTTTTGTCCGTCACCTGTCCGCCTCCTCTCCGCAGTCAATTTTCGGGCCCGGGCACGCAGCTGCTTTCGCCAGTTACGAAAACTCTGAAATTATAAATTTGCATATTCAGTTCTAACCCTGATTGTAACAATAATATAATACAACTATCAGACCCGCAGATGTTATACTTTTTTATTGAATTTTTCAGTAGTTTCCGAGTCCATAAGCTGCATACATCCTATTTTATATAAGTATGTATGTTCATAAGCATTCCAAAGCACAATTGGTAGCTCAGCATATCAGTGATAGCTTCTTGGAAAGCACAGCTGAGTAGTTGAGTTGCACAAAGAGTGGTATTTGTTTCCTTTAGGGGTCAACTGCTAATAAATTAGCTAAAATTATGTGATATAGCTCAAAAGACGGGGTTCGGCCTCAGGAAATAAATAAAATATTAAAAAAGCGCTTCCGGATTCTTGATCCTGAGGCCAAAACCCGTCTTTTGAGCTATCTCCCATAATTTTAGCTGATTTATTAGCAGTTGACCCCTAAAGGAAACAAATACCGTTGGCTCAACGTATCGTTTAATTAGCACATTTTCTATCACTCAGCTGATAACTGATTAGTGGAGCTAACAGGTGCCCTTTGGAATTAGCCCACTAATTGTTTGGTAAACACACACAATCACGCCGTAGCCGGAGTTTGTTCGGCCGGAGTACATATTTTTGCACACACAATAGCACAAAACTCCTAACTATATAGAAACTAAATTTTTATTCAATACCCTTACCTCACGCCAAGCATCCGGTGTCCGTGATGGCCCCAAAATCGCATTTAGCTTTGCGGATATCTCCTCCCACAATTTGTTTATCAAATTTGGCGATGTGGGGCAGTTTTTCCCCTGCAGGAGCTCGGGATGGTTTTTACAAAAAGCCACATACAACCGCAACTGCGCTGGGGTGGTGCGTGCATATTTTCTGTAAATAAAATAAACAATTTTTAATAAATTTCATAAAATATTTACCAAATTTACTTACTTGTTCATTTCCATTTTGCAGTCTTCTTCATTTTGATAAACAAAAAACATATGGCAGGTGACTAGCAGGGCTGCTTTTCAATTCACCATACACACTGGTGAGTTTTTTTGCCATTAGAGCGTTACCATCTGCTCAGAATCGCAGCCACTTTATTTGGTAACGTATTTTAGGGAAAATTGTTTGCCGATGGAAATTTTACCGGTAACGCGCAGCATAGGGCTGTAAATGGCTATTTCAAACGCCATGCGAACCAATTAAAATCCAGACAAAGTTCCGAGCTCGAGTCCTCGCAAACCAATTTAGATTCAACAATGGTGATACCAGTAGAAGAAAATCCATCATCGGCTAGCAAGCAGTCCGTGCGACCTCAAACAATCTCGACGTTCCAAGAACCGTCTCAGTTAGCTGACCAGCATCCCAACTCGCCAAAAGCTCTCGTATTAGACAAGAGGTAGAACGTTATATAGCACCCAATTTCCGGAAATGAGGTTAAAATATTCAAATTAGTAAACTAACTACATAAATTAATTAATTTGTAATTATATAGTTGAGAATCTCGCAGGGTGAAGTAGTGTCATAATCAATAATCAAGTAAACTCAGTGAACTATACAAATAAACACCCATCAAGCAATCGATAATATTTATTATTATTATTATTATAAGGCCTTATTACACCGCGACCATTAGTACGATCTATTGTGTGACCTATCAGATTATTGCTGTATGCGGAGGCTCTTTCCAAATTTGAGCACCTCCTCAGGTTTTTTGTTCCATATCACGAACGGATTGGGAGTGACACCACGTAGGTAGCAAACTCTCTTTCTTGCTAGCGCAATGCATTCGCAGAGTATGTGAACCGGCGTTTCATAGTCCAGTTCGCAGAACCGACAAATTGTTGTATCTGACAGATTCAATTTACTCAGGTGATAACGTAGACTACAATGTCCCGTATAATACCCAGAGAGGGTTCTTAGATCCACCCTTCTTAGATTTATGAACCTGGCCGTTGATCTTTGCGATGGTTCCATAAAGAGTTTGGCCTGCCTCTGTTCTAGGCTGCTAAGCTAATGCTGTCTAAACTGTTCCCAGTTTCTTGACTGTCCGACATAATGTAATTTCGCTCAGAGGATAGTCCTCTTCGGAGGCATTCTCTGCAACAGATTTCTATTGCATGGAATTTCGCTTGGAAAATAGTGGGGTAGCTACCCATTGGTATCGATTTTTTGTAGTTTGGTCCATAGATACCAGCTCCCGTTTTACCATCTTCCAGCTTCGATCCATCCGTATACCAAGTCTCCGAATCAGATTCAGCATATGCGTTCCCTGTCATTTTGGGAGACAGCCCAGGCGAAAAAGGCTCTCGTTGCTTTATTTATCGTAGCTTCCAGATGAGCATTCCATGTGAGGGTATTGTCCAATGTTACTCCTAGGTATTTTGCCTCCGTTGAAAAACTTATGCGGCTTCCTCCTAGGAACGGCTCTAACAAGGACAGCTTTCTTCGCGATGCAAAGGGCTTGTTGCAAGCGATCGGATATTGTTTCGTCATGCATTCCTGTTACGCAGACGATCAAGTCATCTGCATAGCCCTGAACGTCAAAACCATTGCCCTTCAAAAGGTAAACAAGTTCGTCTATGACAAGGGTCCAAAGTAGTGGAGAAAGTACACCTCCTTGAGGGCATCCTCTTGTGGACACGATTGAGCCAGCACTCCCTCCTATCTCAAAGCTGATTTTTCTTTTCTTTAGCTTGGCCAGCACCCATCGAGTAATCATTGGGCTTACGTCCTTGCTAATCATAGCTTCCTCAATGGCCTGATACGTCGTATTATCGAAAGCGCCTGATATATCGATAAATGCACACAGGGCTATGTTTTTAGAGCCTATGGCCTTTTCAATTTTTTCCGTAAGGCAATGGATAGCAGTCTCTGTAGATTTTCCGGGTTGTTCCCGAATTGGGTTTTACACAGAGGAGGTTTCTTTAAGTTCTCTTCTCTAATGTGCTGATCCAAAATTTTCTCCATTCCTTTTAGGAGAAAGGAACTGAGACTTATTGGTCGATATAACGATGGCAGATTTTCCGGTTTCCCTGGTTTCGGTATAAAAACAACCTTAACATGTGTCCACCAGTTAGGAATATATCCAGTAGGGATGCTCTATATAAATTTGATAGGACTGGGGCTGTATAGTTAATTCCTTGCTGTAACAGACAAGGATAGACCCCATCCGGTCCTGGGGATTTGAAAGGGCTGAAAGTCGATAAAGCTCATTGGACATTTTTGACATTGGTTAGCTTTGCTGCCAGGCTCTTTTCTCTTCCACTAATAGTTGGAGAATCATCTACTATAGGATGTGAGTGTTGATAGCCTGGTGTACAGTCCGGAAAGTGAGTAGCAAGCAAGAGTTTGCATGTTTCTTCCGGCTGCTTGGTGTAGCTCCCATCTGAATTCTTCAGAGTACCAATGACGTTGCTATGGCCTCTCACAAGGGCCTTTTGGAGCCGCACTGCCGTAGGAAGATCTTTAATGTTTTCGCAGTGTTCTCTCCAAGTCGCCCTCTTAGACTTCCTAAGTTCTTTATTGTAGGAGGTTAGGGCATTTTTATAGGATACCCAGTCTCCCGTGTCTTTACCTGTATTGAACAACCTTCTTGCTAGACATCTTAATTGTGCAAGCTTTTTGTTCCACCAAGGCACATCCCGTTGTACACGTTTTTTAGCCTGAGGACAACTATCATTAAAAGCCGTTATAATACACAGTGCAACAGCAGTTCTGGGGCCGGAATGATTCTAACTCAGAATGAAAGGTCTTAGGCCATATAGTAAATCCCCAAAATTTGTTTGCATTCTCAGGTCAAATTTTTTTGTTATGATTACTTTAATTCGAAATTTTTTTAAAAAAGTGATTTTAGAAAAAGTGGAAAATAGGGTTAAAATTCATATCGGATCAAAATATGTAGTTCGGGTTCATATAGTAAAATTAAACGAAGAATCATTTTGTGGAATATTTTAACCCGATTGCTCTCTCATAAAAGGGTCTTTTCGACCCTTTTTTCTAAACTTCCGATAAAAATATTACTTGTGAGGTCGTGAGAGGGTTAAATATTCTGGAAAATTCTTCAGCGGAAAATTTCACTGGGGGTATTCTCAGACCAAATCTTTATAAAAAAAGATTTTGGAGTCCCCAGGAGAGAAAAAGAAAAAAAAACCCCTTAAAATATGCAACGATTTTGAAATTTTTCTTTAATTCACAAGCTTTTATATCTCGAACAAACATGGCTTTTAGCTCGGTTTGAAGTTAAGCCAATGAAAAAATATCCACATGCCTACAATTCCTTTTTAGCTATTGAAAACAAGAATATACTTGTAATTTGAAATACTATGTACTACCTTCATTTATTTAATTTCATAATAGAATGCTTAGAATTATTTGTCGTCGGCTTAATCAAAATTACTTACTGGCTTCTCTTCAGTTGTCGAATAAATCTTTCGCCTTTAAGCAAAATTATTTACACAAAAGTTTAAAAAGTATATTACAAAAATGAAAGGGTGCAAGTCAAATATAAATAGATTTTGCTATTGCTGTGGTAAATATGTTGCAAAAAGTGCAAAGAAAGGGACTTTCAGTGCCGAGTTCATCGAAGCATATGAAAAGTATTTTAGCCAACGCGTAGTATTGCAAAAGTGTTAGGTGCCAAATATAGTGTGTAAGAATTGTTATAACTTATAGATTGGACTAACGGAAAACGCAAATGTATGCAATTTGGTGTTCCAATGATTTGGACTCATCCTGGCCCCGTTCATAAAAAAGAAAACTGCTATGTATGTGCAAACAAAGGAGCCGCATTACGAAAAAAAGAGAGGAAGTCGTTTAAATATGTTGAAGTTCAAAGTGCTCAAACACCATTGCCGCATTCCGACAACATTCCTGCGCCACAGTGTCCAAGCCCCACTATTTTATCCACGACGACATTTGAGAGTTTTATTCCAGATAATCATAAGGACCCTGAATATAATCTATGTGTTTCAAATCAGCCGATTCTAGTAAGTCAAAGCAAACTTGATTCACTAGTTGGCAAGTTGGAATTAACACAGCGTAAGTCAGAAGAATTAGCATCGTTTTTAAGATCTCAAAATCTCTTGGCGGAAGATGTTAGAGTAACAGTCTATCGAAGTCGGCAATCAACAATGCAAAGTTTATTCGTCGTCAATGATGAATGAACGTCTGCTTATTGCCCGGATGTGGAAAAATTGATGGATGCAATGAATATTATTAATTACAAAGCAGAAGACTGGAGATTGTTTATTGACAGCTCAAAATGTATCTTAAAAGCTATTTTACTTCATAAAACTAATGAAAAGCCTTCGATCCCAATCGCATACAGCACAGAAACTAAAGAAACATATGAAGCATTGGAAAATATTTTAAAAATGGTGGAATACTCGAAACATAGGTGGCGTATATGTTGCGACTTAAAGGTCGTGGCAATTCTTTCTGGTCTTCAAAGTGGTTACGCCAAACATATGTGCTTCATATGCGATTGGGATTCACGCTATAGTGGAAACCAGTATGCATGTCACGACTGGAAGCAAAGAGAGGATAGCAAGTTTGCAATGGCTAATATTATACCTAAGCCACTGGTACCAAAAGACAACATATTACTGCCGCCACTGCACATTAAACTTGGTTTAGTTAAAAATTTTATCAAAACTATCGCTAAAAGAAACGATGTTCTTTTGTGTCTAAAAGAAATTTACCCTAGGCTTAGTGAAAGCAAAATTAAAGAAGGTAAATTTAAAAATTACTAACCTACATAAATAAAATTTTATTGGTCTACTTTTTTTCTTCAGGAGTACTTAATGGTCCAGATATACGCAAATTAATAAAAAGTCATTCGTTCAACAATGTTCTACACACCAATGAAGTGGCTGCTTGGAAATAACTCAAAGACGTAATAAATGGCTTGCTGGGGAAAAATCGTTCCACCAACTATCACGTATCTGTTGCAAACATGTTAAAATCATTTTCGAAAATAGGTGTCCATATGTCCTTGAAAATACACTATTTGCATCATCATTTGCCATACTTTAGCAAACAGCTATCCACGGAATCTGATGAACAAGGCGAGCGTTTTCATCAAGTCGCTGCACCATTTGAAATGAGGTAACACGTTTTTGAATTGTTGATAAACAGTTTTTAACTTATTATAATAAAAATGAATACAGATACAGAGGAAAACAGTCACCGGCTGCAATAATTGCTGAAATTTGCTGGTGGAGTAAGCAAATATTCGAAAATAATGGCAATGACGACTTAGAAGAGCGCGCAGCAGGACGAGCAGTGGATTCACCTGTAGAAATTATGTTTGACTCAGACTCTGATGATACCAGTGATTGCGATATTGATAACATAGTCTCCAAGCCATTGCCGCTAAAAAGAGCTAAGGTTACATTTGTAAATTAAATTAAATGTAAAATAAAATTTCAAAATCGTTGCGTATTTTAAGGGGTTTTTTTTCTTTTTCTCTCCTGGAGACTCCAAAATCTTTTTTATAAAGATTTGGTCTGAGAATACCCCCAGTGAAATTTTCCGCTGAAGAATTTCCCAGAATATTTTAACCCTCTAACGACCTCACAAGTAATACTTTTATCGGAAGTTTAGAAAAAACGGTCGAAAAGACCCTTTTATGAGAGAGCAATCGGGTTAAAATATTCCACAAAATGATTCTTCGTTTAATTTTACTATATGAATCCGAACTACATATTTTGATCCGATATGAATTTTAACCCTATTTTCCACTTTTTCTAAAATCACTTTTTTTTTAAATTTCAACTTAAAGTGATAAAAATAAAAGTTGACCTGAGAGTGCAAAAAAGTTTTGGGGTTTTACTATATGGCCTAAGACCTTTCATTCTGAGTTAGAATCATTCCGACCCCAAACAAAAACTTCAAAATTGTCGCACAGTGATATCTGACTGAAATTGTTCAGCTTCTGCCTCAATCTCATGCAACGTAGTTATCGGTTTTTGTAAGCAATTGCCGCTTTCTTCCATGGTGAAGCGAAATAGTTCCCATTTCGTCTTCCTTGGATTTCTGAAAACGGACTCATGCTCCCCGAGATGTGCCAATTGTGACAGCGAACACCATGTTTTGGCTACATAGAGTAAGGTCAAGAACCTAGCTGTAAGATGCTGGCACCCCATTGGTCGAAATTTTAAAAAGATTTTATGCCAAATAATTGGTCACTAATTGGTCAGCAGGTTTCAGTAATTGGTCAGCCATAGGAAAAATTTTATGCCACTTTAAAATTTTGCAAGGTGGCCGTAAGATGTTGGCACCCCATTGGTCGAAATTTGGAAAAGTTAGTATGCCAAATAATTGGTCAGCAGGTCCCATTAATTGGTCAGCCATAGCAAATTTTGTATGACGTTTTTAAATTTTCCAAGGCAAAAGTCATTTACTTCCGCAGGCACCCTGTATACTTTAAATTTCAAAAAACAAATACGCCAAATAATTGGTCACTAATTGGTCAGTAGGTCTCACTAATTGGTCAGCCATAGCAAATTTTTAATTAATTTTTTTAATTGTATTGTTTGGCGACCTTATTCTTCATCTAACTATCTGATTTAGCTGGCTCGAGGTCTGTGTTGTAAACTAAAACACCGCTGATGGTTTTTCAACCAATATATTTCGAATGCTCTGCGGCAATCGTCATCAGGGTTACAAAACTAATAAAAACAAAAATAATAATAAATACACAATTAACAAATTATCACAAATAATTATCATTTACATCTGCACATACGTTTCTTAAGACGTCTGCCCTGTGTGACGTCGAGTATGATACTGTCCTCTTGCAATCAAATTTTTTTATATATGCGCGGAATGGTCCACATCGCTCTTATAGTTTAGTCGTATGTTTGTCGGTACGTTAATAATGTGTAGCATTTCAAGAGTGAATCGTTTACTGTAGTGTTGTTCTTGTTGCAGTATTTCGGTCTCGTCAAAGGTAGGTGTGTGCCCGCTAGCTGCACAGTGTGTCATGAGTGCTGTTTTCTGGTTATTATGTTGATGACATTGTTTTAGATCGGATTTGTGTTGTGATAGTCTTGTTTTCAATTTGGACTTAGTAGTACCGACATAAATACTATTGCAAGTTTCCTCAACCTTGCCTTTACAGGGAATTTTATATACCACGTTGCTTTTGTTTTAAGTCTTAGACGGCTTATGCGCTATTTTTGTGTTATCCTTGTTGTAACAATTAGATTTTGCCAAACGTTCGGATAATTGAGGTACATAGGCCAGCGACTTAAAATTTAATGGGTTTTCGGGTTTTTGTGTGTTATTTGGCAATTTAGCTTTTTTGATTAACCTTCTTATTGTGTGTTTAGGAAAATCATTATTTCTTAACATTATGACTATTTCTTTCTTTATTTCCTTGTGGTACAATTCGTCTGAGGTAAGTAACATTTTCCGTATACAGCCCAATGCTGTATTTACAATCATGGGATGCTTAGAATTAAAATTTATAATTCGTCCTGAAGCTATTTCTTTTTTGTACAACTTTAGTTTTAGTTGATTTCCCCGTCTGTTTATTTCCGAGTCCAAATAATATACAATAAGAAAATGGAAGAAATTTTAAAAGATTTAAGTACATATAGAGTTCAAAGGCAGGACCCAACATCACGACTGCAGAATAAACACAACTGCCTAGTAGATAAGCTTTTTAAGATGGGTTTAATTACGAAGTCTGAGAGAAATAGACTTACAACAACAACTGCGCTTCCACCCAGAATCTATGGCCTCCCGAAGATCCATAAGGAAGGCACTCCATTAAGGCCAATTTGTTCAGCGATTGGATCACCCTCATATGGCTTGTGCAAATATATTGCTGAAATATTAAAAAACATAACGTCAAATTCTACATACAACATCAAAAACACGCTCGAATTTAAAGAAAGGGTAAACAACACGTACGTTTCTACGTACTGCCGGTTCTGCGAGAAAGGTACATGTGCTTGCGCAGTACCCTTCGTACCGAAACGACCCAGGCTGTATTTTTTTTTTATATTACAGCCTGGCCAAGAGCAGTACACCCGAAGTGACCCTGTCTAACGTGTCACGATTCCTCCCCCTAAATTTGTCATCCCTGGAGCAGTTCCTTGCAGCAGGGCTGCTCCTTAGTCTCTTGTTCCGGTCTGGCATTGAGCTAAACCCTGGTCCAACAGAATGGTTCTGCTGTGTGTGCCGGAAGAAAATTTATACCAGACGTTCGCATTCGGTGCAATGCACATCTTGTAAAGGTTGGCTTCACAAGTCTAGTTGCTCCGGACTAGATCCAAAAACACACCGGCCTCTTAGTTTCTTTAAAACCTTCGTGGCGCCTTGCTGTTCACGTCCTAGAACGTCTCGTGGCTCGCGACGCTCCGGCGTAGCACTATCGCCTCCCCCTCGCAATACATATATTGCTCAGCAAGCATTGCGAGTTCCCAGTTGTAGCTCGCGCCCTAGCGCGCTAACACCTCACACAGCAGCTCATAGCTACTCCCTACGTAGCACATCTACAGATGTAGTGAGCACTGCTGAGCTACAACCCCCGCCCCAAAATATTCTCCTCCCCTCTACTTCTTCCGGTACCGGCACAAGTGTGAATCAAGGCCATCAGCTCCTGGTCCCTCACACTATGTGCACTGTTTGTCGGCACAGAATATATGCGTCCAGAGCAGTGGTGTGCCTACGTGTTTCAATCAAGGCAAGCCCCAGTACTTATAACCCCAACAAAAGCACATACTGCTGCCAAAGAACATTTCAGACGAAGAAGAAGAGTTCAGGATAGATATTTATCGACTTTTGCACTCGGGGAAAAACTTAAACATTTAGGTTTCTTCAATAGGCAAGTTATTGTTTTGCAGATTTTTTAAGCTTTTCCAATCCAAGGGAAAAGGTTTACTTGCACTATTTCCCATTTACATACATCGCAGAAGCCAAGGCTCACTTGCACAACGAAAATTTATATTTTTAACTCAGAGTTAATGTCAAATTAACTCTGAGCTAAAAAGATAACTCGGCGTCGTGCAAGTGGACCTAAGAAACCTAAAAAATATTTTTTATATTTTATAATGCCTAGCAAAAAAAAAAAATATTACAGCAATCACCACTATTGAATTCTTTTTTTCTACTTTAAAATATGCGCCAATAATTTTTGAGTAGAGCTCTTTGCTCATTAACATTGTAGATATGTATATACATATCCAGTTTGGCTTTAAAGCTTATAGTAACAACAGCACGAAGCTGGCTTCGTAGTTGCATACAAAATTTCTTCTAAATTCAAAAAGCTGTAGCTTCAAAAAGACATTTTAGTAAGGGATTTGAAAGCCAGGTAAAAGCCAATAAGTAAAAGCGAGATGGCAATCATCGCCTAGGCGGTTAAAGGCTATTTTAAGTAAGCAAGTAAGAGATGCCATCATATGCGCTGAAAAAATTTTATGTTAATTGTTTTGCTATCAGCCGACAGATGGCAGGAAGAGCTTTATTTATATGTTTATGCTATTGGCAGTTAGTGAAACCAAATGTAAACGTTAAAGAAATTGTTACGATACATTTTTGAAACATATTGTAGCTCATAGAGGATTAGCTAGGCAAGCCGGGCTTTTCGGCTTATATGGAAGGCACGCCACTGGTCCAGAGTGCCATCGGTCAAGTGCAATACCTGCCTTGGCCAATGTCACCTGCGCATATGCTCAGGGCTCGCAAACAGAAATCTATGGACTGATGCGTATGTTGCGCCGTGTTGTCGAGCTGTGCAGCCCACATTGCCGACAAATTCTACCTCGTCTCCGAACGAGCGGAATTTGTCGCCTTCAGGACTGCGACGACGATCACGGACTAGCATATTACCTCCACGGCGAGCGCACCAGTCCCTGACTCCCAGAGTGACCATTGCCTCTCCCCCGCATTTCAAAATAATGCAATTAAACTGCAATGGTATAACTGGCAAGATTGTGGAGATCACCAAGTTTATGCAGCAAAACTCCATCAAAATTGCTGCAATCCAGGAGACTAAACTTGGCACCCACTCGGATCTCAGAGCGAGTGGTGGCTACCACATTCTCCGGCATGATCGTACGGACGGTGGGGGTGGTCTTGCGTTCATCATCCACCAAACCGTGCGGTATAGGGAATTTGCATTCAACTCCGACCAAGAGGACATACCCCTAGAGCGACAGGGTATTGTCATTTCAGCTGGAGGTGTTGATCTCGAGCTGATAAACATCTACATACCTCCCGTCACCTGTTGTCCCAGAAGTTATCGCCCTGATTTAAGCGATTTCCTACGGGGCGATAACCGTGTCATTATGGGCGATTTTAATGCACACCACGACATGTGGCATTCACGCCATTCTGCTGACGGCAGAGGACGGGAAATAGCCGTGCAAATTGACGCTTCCACATTCTGCGCGGTGAACACGGACGCCCCCACGAGGATGGCAGTAAATTGCAGTAGCTCCCCGGACATAACAATTGTTAGTCCGGGTCTAATAAACTGCATAAACTGGCGCCCAATGGTGGCTTTGGCATCAGATCATCTGCCAATCATCCTGTCCGTTGATCGTGCCCCGGATTTCACCACCTCTGAGAAGAGATCCTACGTAAACTTCAGGAGGGCTGACTGGGTTGGCTTTACTGAGTTTACTGAGAGCTCCTTTGGTGCTCTTCCCATACCGACTGACGTACGCCAAGGTGAAAAGGAAATACGTAAGGTCATAAATAGAGCTGCAGCCCTTTTTATACCAGCTGGGAGAATACAAAATATACGGCCAAACTTCCCAACTGAAGCTGCAGCCCTGGCCAATGAACGTGACCATATACGTAACATCGATCCCGCAGACCCACAGATCAGTGGTCTCAACGCGGAAATCAGACGGTTGGTAGATGAACACAAACATGCCAAATGGGAGGAGCATCTGAGGTCTTGTAACCTCTCTACCGGTGTTGGAAAATTATGGTCCACAGTCCAATCCCTGTCAAATTCGACGGGCCCACCAAAAAACGTAGATATCACCTTTGGTGATAAGACGTTTAGTGACCCGAAGAAAAGTGCAACGGCCTTTTGCCGACAGTTTGTACCACACCCTGCACAGGACAGGGACAGACGTAGGATCTTCAGGTGTGCGCATAAACACAAAAACAATGCCCCCGTTTCCATCACCGCTACAGAGGTTCGAGAGGCCATCAGGAAAGCCAAAAACTCTAAAGCCATGGGCCCTGACGACATAGCCATGGTGCATTTAAAACACATCGGCGAAGAGGGAGTAAAATACCTCACTACCGTCTTCAATTTGTCCCTGGCCACTTCTGTCATACCTGAAAAATGGAAACAGGCAATCGTGGTCCCACTACTAAAGCCTGGCAAGCCAGCTAACGTAGGGGAGTCTTATCGTCCGATATCGCTCCTCTCGCCAGTAGTGAAGACATTGGAGGCGGTATTACTTCCTCTTTACACATCAAAGTTGAGGTTAGCCGAGCACCAACATGGCTTTAGAAAAATTCGGAGCGCAACATCTGCTCTAAATGCCATTAACACTCAGATAACTGACGGACTCAACCAGAAAAGCCCTCATCACAGGACCTGTCTCAAGCTTTTGACACAGTAAATCATGGACAACTGGAATCCGATTTGGAAGATTCATCGCTCCCCCCCCCCTGTCTTAAGCGTTGGTCCGCCAATTATCTGAGTGGTCGTCAATCGTCTGTAGTTTTCAGAAACAAAAAATCAAAACCGAGAAAGATTAAACAAGGGGTACCGCAGGGTGGTGTCCTTTCTCCTGGCAATTGTCTCTAAGCTACAAAGCCGCAACAAAATTCTCAAGTCGCTAGCCGGCAGCACTTGGGGTAAAGACAAAGAAACGTTGCTGGCAACCTATAAAGCAATTGGTCGGCCGATCCTGAATTACGCGTCGCCGATATGGTCGCCGGGGCTTGCTGAGGTTCATTGGAAAAGACTGCAGGCCTGCCAAAACACTGCACTCAGAACCGCCACGGGATGCGTCCTTATGTCTCCAGAACATCATTTACATCATGAGGTGGAAATGCTCCCAGTTTTGGAGCACAATGAAATGCTAAACAAGCAGTACCTGTTGAACTGTTGCAAACCACAACATCCCAATAGACTACTGCTTGAGTATGAGCCACCTCCTAGGACCGTAAGGGCACATCTACGTGAGCATTTTGATGAGATCCGGCACCTCACACTTTCGCCGTTTGATCCAAAGGTACATACGCAGGCCCTGAAGCACATCCATGACACGTCCGTTGCGTCCTATGTCTCGCTCTGTCCACTGAACGCCGTTTTGCACGCCAAACCACCTCACTCTGGCTCAATTACGCTCTGGATACTGTAGCAGGTTAAACTCCTACTTATCCAGACTAGACCCTGACATGCTGAATGAATGTCCGGCATGCGGCTCGTCACCCCATAATACCAACCATTTATTTACCTGCTCTTCGGAGCCCACTCTTCTAACACCCATCTCCCTCTGGTCCAACCCTGTCGAAACTGCAAGTTTCCTAGGACTCTCGTTAGAAGAAATTGATGACAATTTAGGTTAAGGAAAAGTACACGCTGGGCAGGGCTATACTTCGTTACAACAACAACAACACTTACATATTTGACGACGAAAAACTTATTTCGTTCGACGTGGTATCATTCTTTCCGAGTATACCAATACAGCTGGTACTCGATATAATACAAGAAAAGTGGGTAATGATTAAAGAGTTCACAAAGATACCCAAACAGCTGTTTATGGAGATAACAACATTCTGCATTAAAGAGAGCAGATATTTTAAATTTAATAATACCATATACACGCAATTGAAAGGAATGCCGATGGGAGCGCCCACATCCCCAATCATAGCGGATATAATCATGGAGAAACTTTTAGATAGTAGTATAGGATACTTACGAAATACGTCGATGACCTCTTTCCCATAGTTCGTGAAAATGAAGTACAAAATACACTTGATATACTCAACAATTTTGACAAGAATATTAAATTTACTGTAGAAATAGAAAATAACGGAACATTAGCTTATTTGGACTCGGAAATAAACAGACGGGGAAATCAACTAAAACTAAAGTGGTACAAAAAAGAAATAGCTTCAGGACGAATTATAAATTTTAATTCTAAGCATCCCAAAGCCATGATTGTAAATACAGCATTGGGCTGTATACGGAAAATGTTACTTACCTCAGACGAAGTGTACCACAAGGAAATAAAGAAAGAAATAGTCATAATGTTAAGAAATAATGATTTTCCTAAACACACAATAAGAAGGTTAATCAAAAAAGCTAAATTGCCAAATAACACACAAAAACCCGAAAAACCATTAAATTTTAAGTCGCTGGCCTATGTATCTCAATTATCCGAACGTTTGGCAAAATCTAATTGTTACAACAAGGAGAACACAAAAATAGCGCATAAGCCGTCTAACACTTTAAAAAAATTTTTCAATAAAACGAAGTCGAATATACCAAAGATGGACAAAAGCAACGTGGTATATAAAATTCCCTGTAAACGCAAGGTTGAGGAAACTTGCAATAGTATTTATTTCGGTACTACTAAGTCCAAATTGAAAACAAGACTATCACAACACAAATCCGATCTAAAACAATGTCATCAACAAAATAACCAGAAAACAGCACTCATGACACACTGTGCAACTAGCGGGCACACACCTAACTTTGACGAGCCCGAAATACTCCCTGCAGTCAAATTCCGAACTACTCAGCCAACATACTAGTTCATTGACTAACCATTTTATGGCATATGCATACCAGTTCATTGTTGATTAGTTTTAAAAGCAGTCAATGCCAAACTACTCAGCGAAAATTCTAGTTCATTGACTATACATTTTGTGGCGTATGCATACTAGTTCATTGCTGATTAGCGTTAAACCAGTCAATCCCAAACTACTCAGCAAACAATATAGTTCATTGACTATACATTTTGTGGTGTATTCATACTAGTTCACTTCTGATCACCTTTAAACCAGTCAATGTCGAACTACTCAGCAAACAATATAGTTCACTGACGATACATTTTGTGGTGTATTCATACTAGTTCATTTCTGATCACCTTTAAACCAGTCAATGTCCAACTACTCAGCAAAGAATATAGTTCATTGCCTATACATTTTGTGGTGTATTCATACTAGTTCATTTCTGATCACCTTTAAACCACTCAATGTCGAACTACTCAGCAAACAATATAATTCATTGACTATACATTTTGTGGTGTATTCATACTAGTTCATTGCTGATCACCTTTAAACCAGTCAATGTCCAACTACTCAGCTAACAATATAGTTCATTGACTATACATTTTGTGATGTATTTATACTAGTTCATTGCTGATTAGCTTCAAACCAGTCAAGGCCAAACTACTCAGCAAACAATATAGTTCATTGACTATACATTTTGTGGTGTAGCTCTCCTTCAGACTACCTGATCACTGCAGTGTCTTCCAGGCTGAAGTTTCAGCAATCATGGACGCCGCGGCTTGGATAGGCCAACACACTATCGGACACGACATTTTTATATTCAGCGACAGCCAGGCGGCCATCAAATCCCTTGGCTCTTATTCGTTCAACTCTGAACTGACGCTCAGCTGTCGTCGATCTCTACAAGAGATGGCCCAACAGAATCGCGTGAACCTCACATGGGTCCCGGGGCATAGGGACATTGAGGGAAATTGTAGGGCAGACGAACTTGCGAGGCAGGGCACGACCATGCAGGTTCTTCGGGATAAAGAGCGCTTAGGTATGCCGTTTGCCACATGCAAGCTTATGCTGAAGGAGTACACACTCCGCCAAGCCAACGAAAGATGGCTGCAATCTCCAGGATGCCGGATATCCAAAGAAACCTGGCCGAAATGGGATCATAAAAGATCAAGACAAATTTATGCCCTAAGGAGAAGAGAAATCTCCATATTAATAGGCGTATTGACTGGGCACTGCCTCATTGGTAGGCACGCAGAAAGACTTGGTGTGCCCTACCGACGATGCTGTAGGAGTTGTAAGGATGATGAGGAGGAGGAAACGGTGGAGCACCTCATCTGCAACTGCCCGGCTTTAAGTGGCGCGAGAATGCGCTTTTTGGGAGTTCCCTTCCTGGTTAGCCTACGCCAGGTCACGGAGCTGGACATAAAGGACCTGATGGCCTTCATCAAGTCATCTAAATGGTTCGAGGAGGAGTAACGGTGTCGGTATAGGAAAGTCAGTCCCGGGATTCTGCTATGTGGAGAATTCCGTTAATACCGGGATTTTCCATATGGCAGGGTCCCGGAGCTGACTTTCCTAGTGTTGGTGGTATCACAACGGGCCTTTTAATACTGGCCTAGGTGTGCCTCTACGGTAGCCACTTGAACCTAACCTAACCTATACTAGTTCATTGCTGATTAGCTTCAAACCAGTCAAGGCCAAACTACTCAGCAAACAATATAGTTCATTGACTATACATTTTGTGGTGTATTCATACAAGTTCATTTCTGATCACCTTTAAACCAGTCAATGTCGAACTACTCAGCAAACAATATAGTTCATTGACTATGCATTTTGTGGCATATGGATACCATTACTAGTATGTTAATACCCTGCAGTCAACTTAACTAGTTTTATACTAATCAAATACCAGTCAGCTAGGCGGCTTCAACTAGTTCGAGTTCTGTAATTTTTCCATATTAGCAACTGGTATTTTTAACACGGCGATGTCCTACGAGATGGCAATTGTCCTTCTCTGCATCAGCACCATACCAATTGGCTGACTAGTCAGCCTCTGCATCAGGAATATACCAGTTGATATACTTGTTATTATACACATCAGTATCATACCATTTAAGATACTAGTTCGTATATACGTCAGGATCGTACCAGTTGAAAGAATAGTTCATATATACATCAGAATCATACCAGTTGGCAGACTAGTTCATATATACATCAGAATCATACCAGTTGAAAGACTAGTTCATATATGCATCAGAATCATACCAGTTGACAGACTAGATCATATATGCATCAGAATCATACCAGTTGGCAGACTAGTTCATATATGCATCAGAATCATACCTGTTGACAGACTACTTCTTATATGCATCAGAATCATACCTGTTGACAGACTACTTCTTATATGCATCAGAATCATACCAGTTGACAGACTAGTTCATTAATGCATCAGAATCATACCAATTAACAGACTAGTTAAAAAAATCATCGGAATCATACCAGTTGTCATACTAGTTCATATATGCGTCAGAATCATACCAGTTGATATAGTAGTTCATTTATGCATCAGAATCATTCCAGTTGACATATCAGTTCATTTATGCATCATAATCATATCAGTTGACATACTAGTTCAAATTTGCATCAGAAATATACCATTTGACATACTAGTTCATATATGCATCAGAATCTTACCAGTTGACATACTAGTTCATATATACATCAGAATCATACCGGTTGACATACTGCTCAGTCTATGCGGCAGGACATACTAATCATTATGCCCATTCAGATCGTACCACTTGTTATACTAGTCCACGAATTTGACATTCATTCCAGTTGGTATACTAGTCGGTCTATGCACCAGTATCATAGTCAGCCTCTACATCAGCAATATACCAGTTTATTCTTTAGAAAGCAGCGACTATTTGTATTTACCTAAACACGAAAAAGCATCTGTGAATTACAAGGTAAAAAAGAAGCAGTTACAAGAGAAAAAGAAAAGCAATTGTCCTCTTCTGCATCAGCACCATACCAATTGGTATACTAGTCAGCCTCTGCATCAGCATTATACCAGTTGATATACTAGTTCATACACAGCCAAAAATGAGCTAAAGGCTCTGAGTTCGATTCTCGGTAAAGTTAACTCAAGTTTTTTTTTTCTATATTTTTTAAATTATGTTGTTTATTGTATTTTTAATTTAATTTTTGAATTCTACTTGCAATGGCTCCTTTCAAATTCCGCGTTCGTCAAGTTTGATTATATAGGTGAAGGCCCAATTGCATTCAACTTTGTAGGATCCACTTTCATACAAAGTTTTTTAAACGTAAAGCGAAGCGAAATTTTTGCAAATTCTCAAAAACGAGGCGCGCATTTGTCAAAGTTTTATGTAATTGGGGCTTTGGGGTTGTATTTTTAGGTAAGGTAAATTAAGGTTAAGTTAGTCGTCCACTGCGGAGTTCCGGACCCACATATGATATATAGATAAAATTAAGTCTTATTTTTACATCAAAAAGAGTCAAAGTAAGACTGCTTTCATGCTGGGCCATACACTCGAGTTAAAGGAGCATTGGTAGAGTTAATTTATATTGTTGTTGTCAATATACTCAAGTTTATGCCGCAACGTAAAAAAAATGGCGGTTATATACCAACAGGTTGTCATAACCTCTAACGAGACTTTTGCCGAACTTCTCTTCCAACTTATAGTGTGCTGCTTTGATTTTTTCCCTATGAGTTGGCGGGACCTAGTTTTTTTTTTTAATTTAAAAATCTGTGACTGTTCAAACAGTTGAATGCAGTTAGGTTAGGTTAGGTTAAAGGCTGCCGCAGAGGCACACTTAGGCCAGTTTTGAAAAGGCCGTTGTGATACCACCAGCACTAGGAAAGTCAGTCCCGGGACCCAGCCATTTGGAAAATCCCAGCGGTCTGGTTTAGACTATCCAGGAAGGGAACTCCCAAAAAACGCGTTCCCGCGCCGCTTAAGGCCGGGCAGTTGCAGATGAGGTGCTTCACCGTTTCCTCTTCCTCATCATCTTTGCAGCTCCTACAGCATCGTCGATAGGGCACCCCTTCTGCGTGCCTACCAATAAGGCAGTGCCCAGTTAGAACACCTATTAATATTAAGATTTCTCTCCTTCTTAGGGCGTGAATGCCTCTAGATCTTTTATGATCCCATTTCGGCCAGGTTTGTTTGGATGTCCGGCAACTTGGGGATTGTTGCCACCTTTCGTTGGGTTGGAGTACACACTCCGTCAAGCCAACGAAAAGTAGCAACAATCCCCAGGGTGCCGGACATCCAAACAAACCTGGCCAAAATGGGATCATAAAAGATCTAGAGGGATCATAAAAGATCTGAATGCAGTTACAGAATTTCCATTTGATTTTCAGAAAAATACAATTGACATTCAGAAAATTACAATTGATATTCAGAAAACTTTCTGAATATAAACTGAAAAAGGTGTAGTATGATTTCAACCCGAGTTTCATACATACTTGCATACTAGTACGAACCAGGATTTTTCTGACTAGTATTATTTCGTCCAGCAAATTATAGTTGTATACTAGTATGTTTTCTGATTAGATTGGCATTGATTAGTTTAAGGGTAATCAGCAAAGAACTAGTATAAAAACATCCATAAAATGTATAGTAAACGAGCTAGGTGTCTGCTGAGTAGTTTGGAATTGATTAGTTTGAAGGTAGTCAGAAATTAACTAGTATGAATACACCACAAAATTTTTAGGCGTAGAACTATAATGTTGCTGAGTAGTTTGGCATTGACTGGTTTAAAGCTAATCAGAAATGAACTAGTATGAATACACCACAAAATGTACAGTCAATGAATTACATTGTTTGCCGAGTAGTTTGGCAATGTCTGGCTTAAAGGAAATCAGAAATGAACTAGCATGAATACACCACAAAATGCATAGTCAATGAACTAGAATTTTCGCTAAGTAGTTTGGCATTGAATGGTTTAAAGCTAATCAACAATGAACTGGTATCCATATGCCACAAAATGCATAGTCAATGAACTATATTGTTTGCTGAGTAGTTTGGCCTTCACTGGTTTGAAGCTAATCAGCAATGAACTAGTATAAATACACCACAAAATGTATAGTCAATGAACTATATTCTTTGCTGAGTATGTAGTTGGACATTGACTGGTTTAAAGGTGATCAGAAATGAACTAGTATGAATACACCACAAAATGTATAGTCAATGAACTATATTGCTTGCTGAGTAGTTTGGCCTTGTCTGGTTTGAAGCTAATCAGCAATGAACTAGTATAAATACACCACAAAATGTATAGTCAGTGAACTATATTGTTTGCTGAGTAGATCGACATTGACTGGTTTAAAGGAGATCAGAAGTGAACTAGTATGAATACACCACAAAATGTATGGTCAATGAACTATATTATTTGCTGAGTAGTTCGACATTGACTGGTTTAAAGGTGATCAGAAATGAACTAGTATGAATACACCACAAAATGTATAGTCAATGAACTATATTGCTTGCTTAGTAGTTTGGCCTTGACTGTTTTGAAGCTAATCAGCAATGAACTAGTATAAATACACCACAAAATGTATAGTCAATGAACTATATTCTTTGCTGAGTAGTTGGACATTGACTGGTTTAAAGGTGATCAGAAATGAACTAGTATGAATACACCACAAAATGTATAGTCATTGAACTATATTGTTTGCTGAGTAGTTTGGCCTTGACTGGTTTGAAGCTAATCAGCAATGAACTAGTATAAATACACCACAAAATGTATAGTCAATGAACTATATTCTTTGCTGAGTAGTTGGACATTGACTGGTTTAAAGGTGATCAGAAATGAACTAGTATGAATACATCACAAAATGTATTATCATTGAACTATATTGTTTGCTGAGTAGTTTGGCCTTGACTGGTTTGAAGCTAATCAGCAATGAACTAGTATAAATACACCACAAAATGTATAGTCAATGAACTATATTGTTTGCTGAGTAGTTTGGCATTGACTGGTTTAACGCTAATCAGCAATGAACTAGTATGCATACACCACAAAATGTATAGTCAATGAACTAGAATTTTCGCTGAGTAGTTTGGCATTGACTGCTTTTAAAACTAATCAACAACGAACTGGTAGGCATATGCCACAAAATGGTTAGTCAATGAACTAGTATGTTTGCTGAGTAGTTCGGAATTTGACTGCAGGGTAAATTTAAAATTAAAATAAAAAAGTGATTTTATGAAACCTGACAGAATATCCGATTACAATGTTACAATAAAAAATAGAATAAAAAAATATTTTTAATTTAACCCATTAACGCCGGGGTATAGAACCCGTGGACCGATTGTCATGATTTTTCATGGACCAGCTAATTTTGGCCTCTAGATGGCAAAAAATATTTTTTAAATTTTTTTTTTTATGCCACGCCCATTTCCTAACCTGTACTTTAAAAAGTACAGCCGGCGTTAGTATGTACACTCCTCAGTTTAAATTTGGGGGTCTTGCCCTAGGGAAGTGATGATTAAATCCAAATTTGTAACATCATTTCTTTCATAATTACGACACAATAGATCCTCAACTTATTCTTGGAGACCTCTAAAGCCATTTTTCTCACGGAAAGTTTTTTTGTCCTGTACTACAGAAATTTCTGAATACGGTAGAAAAAAGCAAAAAATGAATACTATATACGCCGACTGTACTTTTTAAAGTACACCAAATTTTGGAGCGTAAAAAAATGTATAAAACTGAACTTATCGCAAAAATATTGTTTTTAGTATTCTTACTAATGCTTTTCTATACACGTTTTCAATAAATAAAGATATTTAAACAGTCACAGTTTACTTTTTTATCACTTCACAGATGTACAACTCTTAAAACATAAATTTTTTTTCTAACTGATTGACTTTGACACATCACAGGTGACACAATGTGATCCCAATAACGGTAAAAAAAATTAATTGCTTAGAATGGACTGTCAACTAACCACAGGATTGGCAACTTAGTCGGAATCGATTAAGGTGTGTCCTAAAAAAATCACGGAAAAGAGCCTAATTTGCTGTACTTTTAAAAGTACAGCCGGCGGGAAAGGGTTAAAATGTTTTTAAAATGAACTAAGAACAAAATAATTTCTCCTCTGCCTACATAGATTCTTCACCACATAGAGCTTGTCCTGAACATTTGTGAGTGTGAATTCTTATAGGTATTTATCAGTACTTGGCAAGATTGATATGTATAAAAACATTGGGCACATTATAGGTGGTTCACACAACTTTCTAACAATCATATTTCCGATTTGAGCTTTTCTAAAAAGATCCACTTTTCACATATCCATCTTCACAAGAACTGTTTAATACCTATAAGAATTCACACTCACAAATGTTCAGGTGGTGAAGAATCTATGTAGGCAGAGGAGAAACTATTTTGCAGTTTTTAGTTCATTTTAAAAACATTTTTTATACTATTATTTATTTCCCTACCACTTAAAATAGTCGAAATGAATTTTGGTTTAATAATGGTACCGCTAAAAGAAGAATAACCGCCCGGTCAGATACATTTTTAATTATACCTTTCATGAAGATGAAATGATATTATAGCTTTTGTCCGATGTTTGTAAGTATGAGAAGAAGAAGAGATATATCCATTAATAAGTATACCGTTATGATCTGGACGATGAGCTGACTCCATTTAGCCATATCCGCCTGTCCATCTGTTTGTACGCAAACTAGTCCCTCAATTTTAGATATATTTCAATGAAATTTCATATGGAGGCGTTATTTTTTATGAGAATAATCATTTTCTGAACCAGCAAGATCGGACCAAAACTACTCGTAGCTCCCATACAATCGATTGTTCCGATAAACGGATTTCGGGCTATAACTTCTGTAATTAAAGAGCTAGTAACGTGAAATTTTATAACTTTTGTTATTTTTACATGGAAAATGTCGATATTGAAAATCAGTAAGATCGGACCAATCCCTGCAGTCAACTTAACTAGTTTTATACTAATCAAACCAGTCAGCCAGGCGGCCTCAACTAGTTCGAGTTCTGTAATTTTTCCGTATTAGCAACTGGTATTTTTAACACGGCGATATCCTACGAGATGGCAATTGTCCTTCTCTGCATCAGCACCATACCAATTGGCTGACTAGTCAGCCTCTGCATCAGGAATATACCAGTTGATATACTTGTTATTATACACATGAGTATCATACCATTTAAGATACTAGTTCGTATATACGTCAGGATCGTACCAGTTGAAAGAATAGTTCATATATACATCAGAATCATACCAGTTGGCAGACTAGTTCATATATGCATCAGAATCATACCTGTTGACAGACTACTGCTTATATGCATAAGAATCATACCAGTTGTCATACTAGTTCATATATGCCTCAGAATCATACCAGTTGTCATACTAGTTCATATATGCGTCAGAATAATACCAGTTGACATAGTAGTTCATTTATGCATCAGAATCATACCAGTTCATTTATGCATCATAATCATATCAGTTGACATACTAGTTCAAATTTGCATCAGAAATATACCATTTGATATACTAGTTCATATATGCATCAAAATCTTACCAGTTGACATACTAGTTCATATATGTATCAGAATCATATCAGTTGGCATACTGCTCAGTCTATGCGGCAGGACATACTAATCATTATGCCCATTCAGATCGTACTTCTTGTCATACTAGTCCACGAATTTCACATTTATTCCAGTTGGTATACTAGTCGGTCTATGCACCAGTTATATAGTCAGCCTCTACATCAGCAATATACCAGTTTATTCTTTAGAAAGCTGCGTCTATTTGTATTTACCCAAACACGAAAAAGCATCTGTGAATTACAAGGTTAAAAAGAAGCAGTTACAAGAGAAAAGAAAAGCAATTGTCCTCTTCTGCATCAGCATCATACCAATTGGTATACTAGTCAGCTTCTGCATCAGTTTTATACCAGTTGATATACTAGTTCATACACAGCCAAAAATGAGCTAAAGGCTCTGAGTTCGATTCTCGGTAAACTTAACACAATTTTTTTTTTCTAAATTTTTTAAATTATGTTGCTTTTTGTATTTTTAATTTAATTATTGAATTCAACTTGCAATAGCTCCTTTCAAATTCCGCGTTCGTCAAGTTTTATTATATAAGTGAAGGCCCAATTGCATTCAACTTTGTGCACTGAGAGAAATGCATTGAATGTTGTGACAATATCACTATTGATAGCGCCGAGTTTGATGCAACATTCATTCAGAATGTGCGAGTTATCAAATATTATTTGCTCCCAAAAAAAAGTAAAATGACATGTCAACCATTTCGATATGATGTACTATTTTTTATATTTATGGATAGAATACTAATATATTTGAACGGCATGTCAATATCTATGGTCGTGATATGAATTTCTATTGTCGGTATATCCATATCCATATTTACTGCATAGTAATAATGGTAGAAACAGCGTATTAATATATATGGACGAAATGTAAATTTTTCTGGGACGCATAATCATAATAGTTCAACAATTTTTACTATGGATTTTCTAACAATATTACAACTTGTTGGAGCGGGTTTTTTAAATTCAAAATTTTTTGAATTTCTTATGATTGAAAATTTTTCTAAAAATTGTATAATATGCCGTAGCCGAATGGTAGAATACTGGGCTAACGTGCCAGAGGAGCATGGTTCGAGTCTCACTGAAACCAGATGTCAAATTATTAAAAATTTTTAAACTATTTAGAATTTATCAATAGTTTATATGGATACCATTTCAATAGTGATTTATCAAAAAAGTATTGATGAAACATCTATATTCATTGATGGGACAGAAATATCAATTTTTATTTAATGTGATATCAATAATTATGGATGTTCCATCCATAGATTTCCCTCCGTGTGGGATCCACTTTCATACAAAGTTTTTTAAACGTAAAGCGAAGCGTTTTATGTAATTGGGGGTTTGGAGTTGTATTTTTAGGTTAGGTAAATTAAGGTCACTTAAGGTTAAGTTAGTCGTCCGCTGCGGAGTTCAGGTCCCACATATGTATATATAGATAAAAGTAAGTCTTATTTTTACATCAAAAAGAGTCAAAGTAAGACTGCTTTCATGCTGGGCCATACACTCGAGTTAAAGGAGCATTGTTAGAGTTAATTTATATTGTTGTTGTCAATATACTCAAGTTTATGCCGCAACGTAAAAAAAATGGCGGTTATATACCAACAGGTTGTCATAACCTCTAACGAGACTTTTGCCGAACTTCCCTTCCAACTTATAGTGTGCAGCTTTGATTTTTTTCAAGGTATGAAACCGATTAAAATAAAGTTCCGGTTTCGGTTACGGTTTTGTAACGTGTTTCGGTTTCGTTTCCGGTTTCGTTCTTCAACATTTTTTTCAGTTTCGGTTTCCAAATAAAACCACCAACACAAAAAAATTGTGCTACTACAAAACTCACAGTCTAAGATCCGGCTGCAGATTTGTGTTGTCATCGAGTACATGCTAAAATCAATATTTTTACTCATATTTATGATTACGAGAATAAAAATTCACCAGGTTGCCAATCAAAATGTGGCCGCTAGTATTTTTAATTAAATTATTATTAATTAATTTTGCGGGAAAAAATTCACCCATCAAGTTTTGAGATAAAATATCGTTCACTTCACGGCAATAGGTGTAAAGACTTAAAAAAATCGGGGTTGCCGTTGCCCGCTTGGCCGCACCTCTCCGCAGCCTGGTATAAGCAGGTATGATTTCGATACATTTTTACACCCATAACGAATATTGATCTTTTATAGATCAAAATTTAGGTAATTTTTTTCTGATTATTATGGTATAGGGTTGCCTAAATAAATCTGGCCGCAAGTTAGGGTTGCCAGCTGTTAAAGATGGTAAATATTGAAGGTTTTCCATATTAACCAACAACTATCAAGTGCTACTACACATTTGTGCATTTTTATTGTTGCTAATAATTGATAGTGTGATTGTTTTTGGTTTTTATACACATTCTATTTTATGTTTATACATTATTTCTAATGCAGGTAAAAATACAGCATAAAATAGAATGTGTATAAAAACCAAAAACAATCACACTATCAATTACACTGTGCAACAACATTCTACGTAATTGATGAAACCTTGAAACTTTAGCCCTCCCATATCAAAACCTCATACTGGGGTTTTGGATAATATAGGTCTGGAATCTTTTTTATTTTTATTTAAATTATGCAATATTAGATTTTTTTTTTTGTATTTCGCTTTTCTTTGGATCGAGGAACTCAGTTTTGACATAAATTTTTACCTAAGTCTTACGGTAGATGGCGCTGTCATAAAATTTTTCTTATTTTTGATATTTTTTCATGCTAATGAAGCAATTTTAGATAGTTTCTTTTTGTATAACACAATTTTTTGGATTTAGAGACTCATTTTTGACATTAATTTTTACCTAAGTCTTAGGATAGGTGGCGCTGTCATAAAATTTTTCAAATTTTTCATGAAAAATTACTTTTTTATTTTTACTGTAGAAATGCTCGTACATATATGATACATGTAGAAAACAACATTACACTATATTTGCAACACAAAAAAGATGATAAATAGTATACATATACACATATGTAGGCGTGAAAAAAATGCAAAAAAAGCTTACAAAAATAACAGTGTTTAACTTTCGCAAACATTTATTCATTTTAAATTTATTTTATAAGACACCATACGCTACCAAAATCTTCAGAATTTATTTTGCTGTGGTATTGCAATAAAACTGACACGAAACTCTCAGAAATTGTGATTAGTAAAAAAAAATTGTTTTTGCATAAATATACAGTTTATAACTTTTCATAAGTTAATTTTTTGCGATATAATTTTTTTGAAATTATCCTTTTATTTCATACAGGAGAGTGCGGAAGGGGAGGGGCCGCCCACTCCTAGGTCCGCCGATGAATGCAGGGTTGAAATATTTATATTTCCCTTTTAAAAGCAATTTTTATATTATTTCTGCATGAAAAACTATCAAAAATAAGAAAAATTGTATGACAGAGCCACCTATCGTAAAACTTAGGTAAAAATTAATGTCAAAAATGAGTCCCTCGATCCAAAAAATAGCGACATACAAAAAAAACCAATCTAAAATTGCGTCATTTGCATTAAAACTATCAAAAATAAGAAAAATTGTATGACAGCGCCACCTACCGTAAGACTTAGGTAAAAATTAATGTCAAAAATGAGTCCCTCGATCCAAAAAATAGCGACATACAAAAAAAACCAATCTAAAATTGCGTCATTTGCATGAAAAACTATCAAAAATAAGAAAAATTGTATGACAGCGCCACCTACCGTAAGACTTAGGTAAAAATTTATGTCAAAACTGAGTTCCTCGATCCAAAGAAAAGCGAAATACAAAAAAAAAACATCTAATATTGCATCATTTGATAAAGTTTTAATCAATTTTTCGCATACACAAGGTTACCAACTTTAAATAAAAACAAGTAAGGAAAGCTGTCTTCGGCTGTGCCGAAGGCTAAACACCTTTCATGAATAAGCGTCACGATTTTCACTGTTTGATCCCCAGTACAGCCTGTGTGAATTTAACTTTAGCTCATACCGAAATTATCGGAGCTATCGATTATATGGGGACGATGTGTTATATTGGTCCAAACTCATTGATTTTTAACATCGACATTCCACATTCTAAAATAGCAACATTTACGAAATTTCACGTTCCTACCGATATAATTACAGGAGTTATCTACCAAAATCCGTTTATCGGAACAATCGATTGTATGGGGGCTATGTGAAATATTTATCCCATTTCAATGATTTTCAACATCGATATTTTACATATAAAAATAGCGATGCTTCCAAAATTTCGCGTTCCTATGTGTTTAATTACAGGACTTATAGCCCAAAATCCGCTTATCGGAATAATCGATTGTATGGGAGCTATGTGAAATATTTATGCCATCTCAATGATTTTCAACATCGATATTTCGCATATAAAAATAGCGACACTTCCAAAATTTCACGTTCCTACCTATATAATTACAGGAGCTATCTACCAAAATCCGTTTATCGGAACAATCGATTGTATGAGGGCTATGTGAAATATTTATCCAATCTCGATGATTTTCAACATCGATATTTCACATATAAAAATAGCACTACGTCCAAAATTTCACGTCCCTACGTGTTTAATTACAGGAGTTATAGCCCAAAATCCGTTTATCGGAATAATCGATTGTATGGGAGCTATGTGAAATATTTATCCCATCTCTATGAGTTTCAACATCGATATTTCACATATAAAAATAGCAATACTTACAAAATTTCACGTTCGTACGTGTTTAACTACAGGAGTTATAGCCCAAAATCCGTTTATCGGAATAATCGATTGTATGGGAGCTATGTGAAATATTTATCCCATCTCTATGATTTTCAGCATCGATATTTCACATATAAAAATAGCAACACTTATAAAATTTCACGTTCCTTCGTGTTTAATTACAGGAGTTATAGCCCAAAATCCGTTTATCGGAATAATCGGTTGTATGGGAGCTATATGTTATATTGGTCCGATCTTGTTGGTTCCGACAAATGATTCCTATATTGGAAAATGGTGGCCGCATACCAAATTTCAGCCAAATATCTCAAAAACTGAGAGACTAGTTTGCGTTCAAACAGACAGACAGACAGACGGACAGACGGACAGACGGACAGACGGACATGGCTAAATCAACTCATCTCGTCATCCTGATCATTTCGGTATACTTATTGATGGGTCTATCTCTTCTTCTTCTCATATTTAAAAACATCGGACCAAAGTTATAATACCATTTCATGTTCATGAAAGGTATAATAAAAAAGATTCCAGACCTATATTATCCAAAAACCCAGTATGAGGTTTTGATATGGGAGGGCTAAAGTTTCAAGGTTTCATCAATTACGTAGAATCTTGTTGCACAGTGTAATTGATAGTGTGATTGTTTTTGGTTTTTATACACATTATATTTTATGCTGTATTTTTACCTGCATTAGAAATAATGTATAAACATAAAATAGAATGTGTATAAAAACCAAAAACAATCACACTATCAATTATTAGCAACAATAAAAATGCACAAATGTGTAGTTGCACTTGATAGTTGTTGGTTAATATGGAAAACCTTCAATATTTACAATCTTTAACAGCTGGCAACCCTAACTTGCGGCCAGATTTATTTAGGCAACCCTATACCATAATAATCAGAAAAAAATTACCTAAATTTTGATCTATAAAAGATCAATATACGTTATGGGTGTAAAAATGTATCGAAATCATACCTGCTTATACCAGGCTGCGGAGAGGTGCGGCCAAGCGGGCAACGGCAACCCCGATTTTTTTAAGTCTTTACACCTATTGCCGTGAAGTGAACGATATTTTATCTCAAAACTTGATGGGTGAAATTTTTCCCGCAAAATTAATTAATAATAATTTAATTAAAAATACTAGCGGCCACATTTTCATTGGCAACCTGGTGAATTTTTATTCTCGTAATCATAAATATGAGTAAAAATATTGATTTTAGCATGTACTCGATGACAACACAAATCTGCAGCCGGATCTCGTACTATCAAATATGTACCTAAATGCAAAATAAGGCTGAATTTTTAAAACTTTACTACGGTTTTCATGAAGAATTTTCTCCAATATATAGTAATAAATATTACTTCCGCTATTTATGGAAAAACATTTTTTTTTCAATATAAGTATGTATGTTATAAGTGGTCATTAATTTGAAAATCTTTGAAAATTTGGTGGACTTTTGACCGAAAAGTTTAAAAAAAGAACTCTACTTTTTATATTAGAAAAATGTTAAAATGGAACGTTAATATGATGATGAAATCCACAGGATGCCGGACATCCAAACAAACCTGGCCAAAATGGGATCATAAAAGATCTAGAGGGATCATAAAAGATCTGAATGCAGTTACTTCAACAAAAATTACCGTTCAAACAACCACAATTTGGTCAACTTCAGGATAACAGCACGATTGTTGATTTTACCAGTGCCTTTTTTCAGTTGACATACTAGATCATATGAGCGGTTGACATTCTAGATCATATGAGGAGCTTCAAACCAAAACGCAATAAATGTACACTAATTCAGTATATATTTATTGCGTTTTGGTTTTAAGCTCCTCATATATACATCAGCATCATATTTGTATTTACCCAAACACGAAAAAGCATCTGTGAATTACAAGAGAAAAAAAGAAGCAAACCAAAAATTTCAAATTATAATAATGTAGGTATGAAATTGAATTTTTCTACTTAGTATTTTTCTAAAATAGATTAGACTTTTTCTGACTACACCTTTTCAGTTAATATTCAGAAAGTAACAATTTATATTCAGAAAATTACAATTCATATTCAGAATTTCCATTTTATATTCAGAAAAATAAAATTGACATTCAGAAAATCACAATTGATATTCAGAAAACTTTCTGAATATAAACTGAAAAAGATGTAGTATGATTTCAACCCGAGATTCATACATACCCTGCAGTCAACTTAACTAGTTTTATACTAATCAAATACCAGTCAGCTAGGCGGCTTCAACTAGTTCGAGTTCTGTAATTTTTCCATATTAGCAACTGGTATTTTTAACACGGCGATGTCCTACGAGATGGCAATTGTCCTTCTCTGCATCAGCACCATACCAATTGGCTGACTAGTCAGCCTCTGCATCAGGAATATACCAGTTGATATACTTGTTATTATACACATCAGTATCATACCATTTAAGATACTAGTTCGTATATACGTCAGGATCGTACCAGTTGAAAGAATAGTTCATATATACATCAGAATCATACCAGTTGGCAGACTAGTTCATATATACATCAGAATCATACCAGTTGAAAGACTAGTTCATATATGCATCAGAATCATACCAGTTGACAGACTAGATCATATATGCATCAGAATCATACCAGTTGGCAGACTAGTTCATATATGCATCCGAATCATACCTGTTGACAGACTACTTCCTATATGCATCAGAATCATACCAGTTGACAGACTAGTTCATTAATGCATCAGAATCATACCAATTAACAGACTAGTTAAAAAAATCATCGGAATCATACCAGTTGTCATACTAGTTCATATATGCGTCAGAATCATACCAGTTGATATAGTAGTTCATTTATGCATCAGAATCATACCAGTTGACATATCAGTTCATTTATGCATCATAATCATATCAGTTGACATACTAGTTCAAATTTGCAACAGAAATATACCATTTGACATACTAGTTCATATATGCATCAGAATCTTACCAGTTGACACACTAGTTCATATATACATCAGAATCATACCGGTTGACATACTGCTCAGTCTATGCGGCAGGACATACTAATCATTATGCCCATTCAGATCGTACCACTTGTCATACTAGTCCACGAATTTGACATTCATTCCAGTTGGTATACTAGTCGGTCTATGCACCAGTATCATAGTCAGCCTCTACATCAGCAATATACCAGTTTATTCTTTAGAAAGCAGCGACTATTTGTATTTACCCAAACACGAAAAAGCATCTGTGAATTACAAGGTAAAAAAGAAGCAGTTACAAGAGAAAAAGAAAAGCAATTGTCCTCTTCTGCATCAGCACCATACCAATTGGTATACTAGTCAGCCTCTGCATCAGCATTATACCAGTTGATATACTAGTTCATACACAGCCAAAAATGAGCTAAAGGCTCTGAGTTCGATTCTCGGTAAAGTTAACACAAGTTTTTTTTCTATATTTTTTAAATTATGTTTATTTTATTTTTAATTTAATTATTGAATTCTACTTGCAATGGCTCCTTTCAAATTCCGCGTTCGTCAAGTTTGATTATATAGGTGAAGGCCCAATTGCATTCAACTTTGTAGGATACACTTTCATAAAGTCTTATTTTTACATCAAAAAGAGTCAAAGTAAGACTGATTTCATGCTGGGCCATACACTCGAGTTAAAGGAGCATTGGTAGAGTTAATTTATATTGTTGTTGTCAATATACTCAAGTTTATGCCGCAACATAAAAAAAATGGCGGTTATATACCAACAGGTTGTCATAACCTCTAACGAGACTTTTGCCGAACTTCTCTTCCAACTTATAGTGTGCTGCTTTGATTTTTTCCCTATGAGTTGGCGGGACCTAGTTTTTTTTTTAATTTAAAAATCTGTGACTGTTCAAACAGTTGAATGCAGTTAGGTTCCCTGTAGGGAAAATCTCTAGTTCAGAGCTAGTTCGCTTCTAGTGCGTTCCGAACCAATACTAGTTCGCGAACTAACTTTTTTATATGAAATCAACTGGCGAATTTAACATGGCGATGTCCTAGGCTGGAACTAGTACAAAATTCGACAGTTTGGATCTAGTTTGTTTATTGGTACTATTTCTATAGTTCTAAATTCTACAAATTACATCTAGTTCTTTAATGGGCACACTTTCGTTGGTTCCAAACCAGACTAAAGCTCCACACATTTACACTAGTATGATTTTATCCCATTCTACGATAGTTCGGAACTAGTCCATTTCAAACCCTACATACAAAAACAACATTAGGGGTCTTCTTTTTATTCACTTTGTATTCACTAACGTACTAGTTCTTATTGGCCCACTTTATATCTAGTTGTGAACCTGAAATTTGTTCACTAGTGCCTGAGTTCCCTTCAGGGAACTAGTGAAAATGTAATCACTAACGTACTAGTTCTTATTGGCCACTTTATATCTAGTTCTGAACCTGAAATTTGTGCCACTAGTGCCTAAGTTCCCTGCAGGGAACTAGTGAAAATGTATTCACTAACGTACTAGTTCTTAATTGCCACTTTATATCTAGTTCTGAACCAGAAATTTGTGTCACTAGTGCCTGAGTTCCCTGCAGGGTTAGGTTAGGTTAGTGGCTGCCGCAGAGGCACACTTAGGCCAGTTTTGAAAAGCCCGTTGAGATACCACCAGCACTAGGAAAGTCAGTCCCGGGACCCGTCCATTTGGAAAATCCCAGTGGTCTGGTTTAGACTAGAAGGGAACTCCCAAAAAGCGCGTTCCCGCGCCGCTTAAGGCCGGGCAGTTGCAGATGAGGTGCTTCACCGTTTCGTCTTCCTCATCATCTGTGCAGCTCCTACAGCATCGTCGATAGGGCACCCCTTCAGCGTGCCTACCAATAAGGCAGTGCCCAGTTAGAACACCTATTAATATTAAGATTTCTCTCCTTCTTAGGGCGGGAATGCCTCTAGATCTTTTATGATCCCGTTTCGGCCAGGTTTGTTTGGATGTCCGGCAACTTGGGGATTGTTGCCACCTTTCGTTGGCTTGGAGTACACACTCCGTCAAGCCAACGAAAAGTAGGTACAATCCCCAGGGTGCCGGACATCCAAACAAACCTGGCCAAAATGGGATCATAAAAGATCTGAATGCAGTTACAGAATTACCATTTGATTTTCAGAAAAATACAATTGACATTCAGAAAATTACAATTGATATTCAGAAAACTTTCTGAATATAAACTGAAAAAGGTGTAGTATGATTTCAACCCGAGTTTCATACATACTTGCGTACTAGTACGAACCAGGATTTTTCTGACTAGTATTATTTCGCCCAGCAAATTATAGTTGTATACTAGTATGTTTTCTGATTAGATTGGCATTGATTGGTTTAAGGGTAATCAGCAAAGAACTAGTATAAAAACATCCATAAAATGTATAGTAAACGAGCTAGGTGTCTGCTGAGTAGTTTGGAATTGATTAGTTTGAAGGTAGTCAGAAATTAACTAGTATGAATACACCACACAATTTTTAGGCGTAGAACTATAATGTTGCTGAGTAGTTTGGCATTCACTGGTTTAAAGCTAATCAAAAATGAACTAGTATGAATACACCACAAAATGTACAGTCAATGAACTACATTGTTTGCCGAGTAGTTTGGCAATGCCTGGCTTAAAGGAAATCAGAAATGAACTGGTATGAATACACCACAAAATGCATAGTCAATGAACTAGAATTTTCGCTAAGTAGTTTGGCATTGAATGGTTTAAAGCTAATCAACAATGAACTGGTATCCATATGCCACAAAATGCATAGTCAATGAACTATATTGTTTGCTGAGTAGTTCGACATTGACTGGTTTAAAGGTGATCAGAAATTAACTAGTATGAATACACCACAAAATGTATAGTCAATGAACTATATTGTTTGCTGAGTAGTTTGGCCTTGACTGGTTTGAAGCTAATCAGCAATGAACTAGTATAAATACACCACAAAATGTATAGTCAATGAACTATATTGTTAGCTGAGTAGTTGGACATTGACTGGTTTAAAGGTGATCAGCAATGAACTAGTATGAATACACTACAAAATGTATAGACAATGAATTATATTGTTTGCTGAGTAGTTCGACATTGACTGGTTTAAAGGTGATCAGAAATGAACTAGTATGAATACACTACAAAATGTATAGTCAATGAACTATATTGTTTGCTGAGTAGTTCGACATTGACTGGTTTAAAGGTGATCAGAAATGAACTAGTATGAATACACCACAAAATGTATAGTCAATGAACTATATTGCTGGCTGAGTAGTTTGGCCTTGACTGGTTTGAAGCTAATCAGCAATGAACTAGTATAAATACACCACAAAATGTATAGTCAATGAACTATATTCTTTGCTGAGTAGTTGGACATTGACTGGTTTAAAGGTGATCAGAAATGAACTAGTATGAATACACCACAAAATGTATCGTCATTGAACTATATTGTTTGCTGAGTAGTTCGACATTGACTGGTTTAAAGGTGATCAGAAGTGAACTAGTATGAATACACCACAAATGTATATCATTGAACTATATTGTTTGCTGAGTAGAACCTTGACTGGTTTGAAGCTAATCAGCAATGAACTAGTATAAATACACCACAAAATGTATAGTCAATGAACTATATTGTTTGCTGAGTAGTTTGGCATTGACTGGTTTAACGCTAATCAGCAATGAACTAGTATGCATACGCCACAAAATGTATAGTCAATGAACTAGAATTTTCGCTGAGTAGTTTGGCATTGACTGCTTTTAAAACTAATCAACAACGAACTGGTAGGCATATGCCACAAAATGGTTAGTCAATGAACTAGTATGTTTGCTGAGTAGTTCGGAATTTGACTGCAGGGTACTTGCATACTAGTACGAACCAGGATTTTTCTGACTAGTATGATTTCGCCCAGCAAATTATAGTTGTATACTAGTATGTTCTCTGATTAGATTGGCATTGATTGGTTTAAGGGTATTCAGCAAAGAACTAGTATAAAAACATCCATAAAATGCATAGTAAACGAGCTAGGTGTCTGCTGAGTAGTTTGGAATTGATTAGTTTGAAGGTAGTCAGAAATTGACTAGTATGTATACACCACAAAATGTTTAGTCGAAGAACTATAATGTGGCTGAGTAGTTTGGCATTGACTGGTTTAAAGCTAATCAGAAATGAACTAGTATGAATACACCACAAAATGTACAGTCAATGAACTACATTGTTTGCCGAGTAGTTTGGCATTCACTGGCTTAAAGGTAATCAGAAATGAACTAGTATGAATACACCACAAAATGTATAGTCAATGAACTAGAATTTTCGCTGAGTAGTTCGGCATTGAATGGTTTAAAGCTAATCAACAATGAACTGGTATGCATATGCCACAAAATGCATAGTCAATGAACTATATTGTTTGCTGAGTAGTTCGACATTGACTGGTTAAAGGTGATCAGTAATGAACTAGTATGAATACACCACAAAATGTATAGTCAATGAACTATATTGTTTGCTGAGTAGTTTGGCTTTGACTGGTTTGAAGCTAATCAGCAATGAACTAGTATAAATACACCACAAAATGTATAGTCAATGAACTATATTGTTTGCTGAGTAGTTCGACATTGACTGGTTTAAAGGTGATCAGAAGTGAGCTAGTATGAATACACCACAAAATGTATAGTCAATTAACTATAATGCTTCCTGAGTAGTTTGGCATTGACTGGTTTTAAAACTAATCAACAATGAACTGGTATGGATATGCCACAAAATGGTTAGTCAATGAACTAGTATGTTTCCTGTGTAGTTCGGAATTTGATCCAATAACTAAACTAAATTTATTCCCCAAAAATGTATGATCAAGTAATACATGTGACCATACATTTTTTTCTTACTTTTCAAAAACCAAACCAAAAGAGTTAAATAGAAATTTGAAAATCAGCCAAAGCAAAATCAGCGAAAGCCATTTTACCGACAAAGATTCTGGAGCAAGAATGATTTTGCTTTGGCTGATTTTAAAATTTTCTATGAAGATTTCTCTTTAAATATGATAGAGTATGTCTATTTACCTCTTTTGGTTTCGTTTTAGAAAATTAAGAAAGTAAGAAAAGAATTTTGGTCACATGTATTACTTGATCATACATTTTTGGGGGATGAATTTAGTTCAAGAACGACGCAACTCACGGTGAGCTTAAACAACTTATTATGAAAAATCTAAACAACCAAAATATTATTTCATGGTTGTATTATCGGACATATTAGAAGATATTCTGCGCAAAAACTGAAATCATCCATCGAGATTTGTTCACAGGGTTGCCACCTATCTCATTTTTTTTAAATATTGAGCAGGATATGAAAATATGGGTATCAAATGAAAGGTATTATCGACCGTAGTCCAAATCTCAAGCAGGGTTGCCACCTAGGGTTGCCACCTAACCGCATCTTATTTATTTTTATTGATATCTCGGGAATCGCTTGACCGATGTGGATAAATTTTGGCATTATAGATAATATGATTCATTCTATGTTTATATGCGTGGGTGTTGCTACTTATGGCGGTTCACAGGGTTGCCAACTATCTCTATTTTTTTTAAATATTGGGCAATATACGCCAAATTGGGTATCAAATGAAAGGTATTTTCGACCGTATTCCAAATATGTAAATCTCAAGCAGGTTTGCCACCTAACCGCATTTTATTTATTTTTATTGATATCTCGGGAACCGCTTGACCGATGTGGATAAAGTTTGGCATTATAGATAGTATGATTCATTCTAAGATTATACGCGTGGGCGGCGGTTCACAGGGTTGCCACCTATCTGAATTTTATCAAATATTGAGAAAGATATGCCAATATGGGTATCAAATGTAAGGTATTTTCGACCGTATTCCAAATATGGAAATCTCAAGCAGGGTTGCCACCTAACCGCTTTTTTTATTTTTCTCTATATCTCGGGAACCACTCGACCGATTTGGATAAAGTTTCGCATTATAGATAGTATGATTCATTCTAAGATTATATGCGTGGGTGTTTCCATTTGAGGTTGTTCACAGAGTTGCCATCTATCTCAATTTTTTTTTTAAATATTGAGCAATATATGCCAATGTGGGTATCAAATGAAAGGTATTTTTGGTAGCATTTCAAATTGACAATTTCTAGCAGGGTTGGGTAACAAGTGAAAGGTATTTGACACCGTGTTCCAAATATTTAAATTTCAAGCAGGCTTGCCACCTAGTCTTCCTATCTTTCTTCGTACAACTTTCTCTCCTATCTTCCTCCCTTTTGTCCTTCATTGCCCTCTTTCCTTCTACCACGCCCTCTTCTATTGGCCCCTGTTAATTTAGGCCTAATTCTACCCATGTACCACATTTTAAGGAAAACGCACCATATATAAGATATTTTCGAATGGATCGTTTCCCTGATCCACTTCCCGGAAGTAAGACATTGTGAATCTAAGCCATTCTCGAATACATCCTATTCATATTTCGTTATTTCTGAATTTAAGAAGTTAACTTTTTTCACGTGTACTGGCTACACGCGGTTTTTATACCTTTCATGAACATGAAATGGTATTATAACTTTGGTCCGATGTTTGTAAATATGAGAAGAAGAAGAGATAGACCCATCAATAAGTATACCGAAATGATCAGGATGACGAGATGAGTTGATTTAGCCATGTCCGTTTGTCCGTCTGTCCGCCTGACCGTCTGTCCGTCTGTCTGTTTGAACGCATACTAGTCCCTCAATTTTTGAGATATCTGGCTGAAATTTTGTATGTGGCCACCATTTTGTAATATAGGAATCATTTGTTGGAACTGACAAGATCGGACCAGTATAACATATAGCCCCCATACAACCGATTGTTCAGATATAAGGTTTTTTGGCCAAAACTTCTGCAATTAAAAAGTTAGGAACGTAAAATTTTGCAACTCGAGTACTTTCTATTTATGTAGTGTATATAGTGAAAATCAACCAGATCGGGCAAATGTAACATATAGCCCCCATACAACCGATTGTTCAGATATAAGGTTTTTTGGCCAAAACTTCTGCAATTAAAAAGTTAGGAACGTAAAATTTTGCAACTCGAGTACTTTCTATTTATGTAGTGTATATAGTGAAAATCAACAAGATCGGGCAAATGTAACATATAGCCCCCATACAACCGATTGTTCAGATATAAGGTTTTTTGGCCAAAACTTCTGCAATTAAAAAGTTAGGAACGTAAAATTTTGCAACTCGAGTACTTTCTATTTATGTAGTGTATATAGTGAAAATCAACCAGATCGGGCGAGGGAGACGTTGCGAACGGGCGCAACCCGCAGTGTATGGCAACGCTATCGTGAGGCAAAGAAGGAAGAGAGACGCCTTTTCAGAAAAAAGAAACGTGAGGCCGAAAGGCGTGAGTGTGAGGAGCTTGAGATGCTGGCTGACAGGAATGATGCCCGAAAATTCTATGAAAAGATCCGGCGGATGACGGAAGGTTTTAAGACCGGGGCAAGTTCCTGTAAGGACAATAATGGCGACCTGGTAACCGACGTACAGAGTGTACTTAAATTATGGAGGGAGCACTTCTCCTCACTGCTAAATTGCGAGGGAGACGTCGAACCCGATACCCCAATCCCTGACGATGGAAAAGTCGTCCCACCACCTGACTATGATGAAGTGAGGATAGCTATATCCCGGCTCAAAAACAACAAAGCGCCTGGAAAAGACGGACTACCCGCCGAGCTGTTCAAACACGGAGGCGAAGAGCTGGTAAAAAGCATGCATCAGCTCTTATGCAGAATATGGTCAGACGAGTGCATGTCTCCAGATTGGAATTTAAGTGTGCTCTGCCCAATCCACAAGAAAGGCGATCCCGCTAACCGCACCAACTACCGCGGAATCAGCCTTCTTAATATCGCATATAAGGTTCTTTCTAGCGTATTGTGTGAAAGACTGAAGCCCATCGTAGACAAGCTGATTGGACCTTATCAGTGTGGCTTTAGACCTGGTAAGTCTACCATCGACCAGATTTTCACGATACGCCAAATCCTGGAGAAGACCCATGATAAAAGAATCGACACACACCATCTCTTTGTCGATTTCAAAGCCGCTTTTGACAGCGCAAAAAGGAGTTGCCTGTATGCCGCCATGTCTGAATTTGACTTCCCTGCAAAGCTTATACGGCTTTGCCAAATGACGTTGAGCAATACTAACAGCTCCGTCAGAGTCGGGAAGGACCTCTCTGAGCCATTTGAAACCAAACGAGGCTTCAGACAGGGCGACTCCCTTTCGTGCGATTTCTTCAACCTGATGCTGGAGAAGATAATTCGAGCAGCAGAGCTAAACCGCAATGGTACAATCTATTACAAGAGCGTGCAATTGCTGGCGTATGCCGATGATATTGAT